>JAQPPZ010002201.1:4919746-6149682 GCA_028583015.1 Wollemia nobilis
TTCTGTAAAATCCTAAGAGGCTTAAAGGGTGAAATTCTTTGTAATAGTCTGAGAGACTTGAAGGCTGAAAATTGTGTAATAGCCTAAGAGGTTTTAAAAGGGGGATAATTTTCATCGAAGGGTAGAAATTTGTAAAAATTCATGATACGATCTATAGGATGTTATCATGCCCTTTGTTCTCTTTTAGTAAGAGAAAACCCCGAATATTTTGATGAATTTTTTTGCACATATGGATTGCATACTATATTTAGTCAATTGCAAAATGCAGTAATAGCCCATCAAAGACATCCAAATTCAGGATATGAAGCAGATTCAGAAGATAATTCCTTTGGAAGCATATTTGAAGAGTCAGAATCTATAGGAGTTGTATCATAGGAGTCAGATAATCCACATCTCAGTAACAGTGACTCAGTTGAAATACTGAAGCCAGAACCATATTCACCAAAAATAATTCTCATAAGTGACAACGAATATTCAGTTGTGTTGAGTGGTATTTTCACCCAATTGTGAAAGTACACTCTCCCTTAGGATTTGGGTTCCAAATCCCCTCTTTCAAATAAGTTAAACAAACAACTTCTCCAAGGTCTCCGTTATATTAGCATTTGCATATGTGCATTAGTAATCATCAAATAAAGATATTCAATTTAAATGCTTGGAACACCTTAGTGATTGCAAGTAACTGTAAACAAGGGGCAATGTTGGTTTATTTTGCCATGAAACTTTAGTGATTGTTCATTGAACCAAGATAAATCAAATGTGAGTTGGCCCTCATATGACCACGATGTAGTGTTTTAATCCCTTTTTTCTTGATGGTTTTAAAATAGATTTTATCTTGCATTAAATCCTCAATGATGAATAGGGTCTTCAGATGTATCTTCAAAATGTCACTTTAACTTATCCCTCTTAAATGAAATCAAATTTTCATCAAGATGAACAATTAAGTGCTTTAAGGAAAAGACCTTCAATGTGATACTCAAATTACCCCTCTTTCGTAAAATTAGAATTTTTATGAAGAAAGGGTAATTTTAGGCCCAAAATGGAAATTTGTGAAAATGCCATAAAACACAACTCCTTCAATGAAATTGGAATTTCCATGAAGGGAATGTCATCATAGGCTCATGAATGCAAAACAAAACTGGAAAAATGAAATTTGACCTTAAAATGGAAAATTTCTATTTTCGGATTTTAAAATCTGTAACAAAACAGCAACTTCGATGAATTTTTAAAAATATTAAACTACAAAAATAAAATTTCAAAGTGCGTATTGGAAGTCTGAATTATAACCTACGCAAATGTGAAATCATTTTTAGATTTTGAAATTTTTTTAATGTTTATTTTAATGCCTGAACATAAGAAAAAGTTCTGAAATTAAAGTTTTTTTGAAAACAGAAAATTAAAAATTTGCATCAAAATAATTGTTGAAAATGCAGCAATGCAAAAACTCCTTCAGTTTGATAGCACCCCATCCTGCAAAACCGAATACGTGAGAGTTTCATACATGCAACCTAGCCTATTTGACCTACAAAAACACAATCAAAATAAACTAGGTGCTGGCTCCTAGGGTTTAAAATAATTTTTAGATTGCAGACATTCACATGAAATAACCCAAAACAATGGCATAAATTTCACATACAAATCTGAAATTTGGAAGGAGAAACATAAAACAATTAAAATGGAGCATGCAGAAAATTTCTCATTCTTTCTTGCTAACAAGGCCTGAAATTTCTGAAGAGAAACTTTGGCATTCAAATTATATTCCAAGTTTACATTTCAAACATCTGCCGCCATTTGGCCATGCCAAAAGTTCCGTCCCCTTTTTCTTTGTTTTTCACCACATATTTAAAATCGCAGATGACCTATCATTTCTCCCTTAACTCTTGGTTTCCATTTCCTGCTGCAATTGAAACGTTTTGTTTGCTGCCCTTTGGTTTTCGCTTTTCAAATGCTTGCTTTTCCTTTTTCTCACGTAGCTTGTCTTCATATATTATTTTCTTTTATTTTTTTTATTTTTTTTTTTTTTTTTATGTAAATAAACTCCCTTCGATGATATACCATGTGGCCACTACAATTTTGATAATTTTCTTTTTATTTGAGAGTCCCACCATAGTAACATGCTGCGGTCAAAGTTTTCCTTGTGGAGAAGTACTTAACGTATTTGAAACCATCCCTAACCTGAACGGTAGACACCCCGCGACGAAGAATCCAGCGAGCTGAAAGCGGTGTTCGATGGGAATATTTCGGGGATTCCACCCTGCAGTGACAAGTGATTTGGGAAGTCTCTGATATTATTGTTGCACCAGATTCCTCAAAAAAAATGTAAAATCCAGCATAAGACGACGAGGAGGCAGCGCCGGCAATTGGATGACGCTATGAAACGGGTTTGCGGCGGAAGGCAGAGTCCAAAACTGTTGAAAGACAGGATGCGAAGGAATCCCCGTGAATTCCTGCACCATCGATCGGAAATTCGAGGCGTTGGTCGTCAGAACTATCGCGGGGACACGCCTCGACGCCCTTGACCTCCATCTCGTCTCTCTTCGTGCACTGGATTTTGTAACCGCAATTTCTTAGTAGTGACAGTGTCTGGCATTACCGTTACCCGCCATAGCTCGACGTTTTCACACATTCGACGACCATCTCCTAACCGTCGCCTGCCAGGTAATGAAGACCCTATCTTCGGCTGATACACGGCTGCCAAATATTAACTTTGACATTAAACCTAAAAAGGATTCCCTTTTTATTTTTTTGTAACGCCTCTTGTCCTTTTATGGCACATTTGCTCTCATTGAGCATTACACTCCAAATGGCCCAAATTAGCTATACTCGGCCCTGCGCTCCCGTGTGTTCTCTTCACGTGATCATGGTCTCACTGCCCTGTCATCTACTGCCGAAACGTCGCCCAGCACGTGCTCCACATTCGTCCACGACATCTCACCTCACCTGCACATAAAACAAAGGGGAATTAGCTTTAAAAAGAAACAATCTTAAAAAAACAAAATAAATTCTATTAAAAATATAAAGTTAAACTATTTAAAAAAAACCTTTAAATTTAAACTATTTTAAAACGTAACTAAAACGTGGTGAATGAAGCCCATTCACCACTTTTTATTTTTATTTATATTTTATTGCCTTTTTTTTTTATATACATTATCATTATTATATATATATATATATATATATATATATATATATATATATATATATATATCTTTTATTTTATTTTTATTGAGTAAATATTTCTTATACACATACATGATAGAAAACAACAACACAATGTTAGCAATAACATTGCTAACACAACATTGACGATAACAAAAAAAAACGTCAACAACAATTTGACAATAAAATCGTCGACAAAAATGAACAAATAAAAGTCATCGACAAGAAAATATTGTCGACAAGAAAAAGTTGTCGACAATAAAATATTGTCGACAAGAAAAAGTTGTCGACAAGAAAATATTGTTGACAAGAAAATGACGACAATAAAATATCGTCGACAAGAAAATGCTGACAATAAAATATCGTCGACAAGAAAATGCTGCCAGCAAGAACCGACAACACTTGCAAAACCTACGACAAAACGAAGGATTAGACACTAAAATGAAATTCCAACACCTAGACATCAAAACGAAAAGGTGGGTCCCCAATTTTGGGGTGTGTTGTGGATCACCCACAACAAGTTGCAAACAACTTTGTGAATCCAGTGATAGATGAACCTCAACAAGAAGAACAGACCATCAGTGAGAGAGTGAATCAAGCTATATTTGATCTAAATTTGTAGCTTCTTTTTATTTCCTTTTGAAAAGAGAGTGATTTAATTGTAATAAAGAAATAAAAGTGTCTTTCTAGTTTATTTCAAATAGCTATGGCCTCCAATAATAATATACCTATTCCAAAATTTAATGGGTACGATTATGAGTACTGGTCCATCAAAATGAGGACCTTACTCATAGGCAAGGGACTATGGGACATAATAGAAGAAGGTTACACAGAACCTACATATTGGGCTACATTGAGTGCAGTAGATAAGAAGACAAAGAAAGATGCCCAAAAGAGCAACTCCTCTGCTCTTTATCATCTCCAAGAAATATTGGAGAAAAGTTTTTTTCCTAGAATTACCTCTTGTTTAACTGCACAAGATGCATGGAAAGCCTTTAAAGAAGGTTTCCAAGGAAGTGATCAGGTGAAGAAAGTAAGGCTTTAGACCCTAAAACGATATTTTGAGAATCTCAAAATGAATGAAGATGAAAAATTTGGTGACTACTGCGTAAGAGTCAAAGCAATTGTCAACAAGATGCAAACTCTTGGTGAAGAAGTCAAACTTAAAGTGGTTGTGAATAAAGTGTTGAGAACACTTCTTCAAAAATGAAATCACATTGCTATAATCATTGAAGAATCAAAAGACCTTTCCACTTTAACATTTGATGCATTAATCGATTCATTGATGTCTCATGAAGAGCGATTACAAGGGTCTACTTCAACTAACTATGGAGGTGATGATAAAGCCTTCTCATCCAATGAGGGTGCCGAAAGAGGAAAAGGAAGAGGTCAAGGCAGAGGACAAAGACGAAGTAGAGGTAGAAGCAACTACAGAGGAGGAAATCCCAGTAGAGGTGGAAATCAGAATAGAGGCAAAAATAAAAATAGAGGTGGAAATCAAGGCTAAAATGGCACTCAAGGATGAGGAGGTGACAAATCCAAAAATCCTTGTTTTAATTGTGGTAAACCAGGTCACTTTGCTCATGACTATTGGTCCAAGACTTCTCAAGGAGGCATCAATAAATATGGAAATTATGGTGAATAATATGGAACATCTAATCTATTTCTTTATTATGGGCAATCGGATCAAAATATGAATGACACTTGGATTTTGGATACTGGTTGTTCCAACCATCTGAGTGGAAAATAAGGACTCTTTGCTGCAATGGATTCCACCTATAAATCCTAAATCAAGTTGGGAGATGATAAAGCTTTGCAAGTTGAAGGCATTGGAGCCATGGAGGTTCCAATGAAAGAAGGAATAAAGAAGGTGAATGACATCTACTATACTCTAAAGCTCCAACATAATCTGCTAAGTGTTGGACAAATGATGGAGAAAAATTATAAACTTGTTTTTGATGAAGGAAAATGTGTCATTTTTGATAAAAAATTGTAATCGAGTCATCACACAGGTACCTATGACCAAAAATAGGTTATTTCCCCTTAACTTTGGAGAACCAGGGGATGCTTAACTTGCAAATATTGCTATTGTAAATCCAAGTGTGCTTTGGCACTTGAGATATGGTCACCTGAATTTTGCTATCTTGAAATTGTTAACTTATCAAGCTATGGTAACAATAATTCCTAAAATTAATGAACACAAGGAGGTCTATGAAGGATGTGCTTTGGGAAAGCACTCAAGGTCCAAATTTCCAAAAGAACAAGCGTGGAGGGCCAACCATCCACTTCAATTGGTGCATTCATACATTTGTGGTCCTATGTAGACAAAAAGCATAGGTAATAATTCCTATTTTCTCACTTTTATAGATGATTTCTCTAGGATGTGTTGGATCTATTTCTTGAAAAACAAAGATGAAACTTTTGATTGCTTCATAGATTTCAAGAATAATGTAGAGAAACAAAGTGAGTTCATTGTAAAATATCTAAGAACAGATCAAGGAGGTGAGTACTCTTCAAAGGTATTTTTGAAATAAGAACATATCAAGGAGGTGAGTACTGTAAAGCATGTGGGATAAAGAGGCAATTCATGATTGCCTATACTCCACAACAGAATGGGGTGGCAAAAAGAAAGAACTGCACCATAGTAGAAATGGC
Source organism: Wollemia nobilis (assembly GCA_028583015.1). Lineage (NCBI taxonomy): Eukaryota > Viridiplantae > Streptophyta > Pinopsida > Araucariales > Araucariaceae > Wollemia > Wollemia nobilis. The sequence continues at coordinate 4,925,558 of JAQPPZ010002201.1, forward strand.
CAGATTGATGCTTCAAACTAAGAATCTCAATAACATGTATTGGGTCGATGTTGTTAGAACCAGTGTTTACATTCTAAATAGGAGTCCTACTTCTAGTTTGGATGGGATCACTCCTTACGAGGGGTGGTATGGTAAGAAGCTGAATGTAAAACATTTCAAAGTCTTTGGTTCTTTAGCATATGCACACATTCCTGAGTAAAAAAGGAAAAAGCTTGATCCCAAGATTCAAGCATGTATTTTTGTAGGATATTTTGAGTCTACCAAAGCATATAGACTCTACAATACAAAGATGCATAAAATTATGCTTTCCATGGATGTGATTTTTTATGAAGGGGGAGAATGGGGTCATCAAATTTTTTTTTTGATGATGAATCCCATGATGCAAGTTCTTCTCAAGTACAACAGGTGACACCTAAGAAGAGCAAAGGCACACCTCCTCCAAGCCCAAGCATGAGTACTACTTTGAGTACATCAACAACTACTCCAAGTCCTTCTCCATAGAGATCAGTAAGTTCTTCACCTATGGATATTGATTCTCCATCAAGAGGTAAAATAATATTACAACATCATCCATATTTTCAAATGTTGGATCAAAATTTCCAAAAAAGATACACTAGAAGCCAAGCTAGTGAAATGAATTCAGTTTTGCAAAAACTTGAAAATCTGCATATGTATGGAGATGATGACTCCCAAGACCCTAAGGGAGATGTAGTAAATTTTTCTTTATTGACTAGTGCACAAATAGAACCATCTAGCTATGAAAATGCATGTACTCATAATGTATGGTAGGAAGCCATGAAAGAGGACATAATCTCTATAAAAAATAATGATACTTGGGAGCTAGTAAATCTTCCTAAAGGAAAAAATGTGTTGGATGTAAATGATCTACAAGACCAAATTCAATGCTGATGGCAGCATTGAAAGGCACAAGGCAAGACTTGTAGCAAAAGGTTTCACTCAGAAATATGACATTGACTATGAGGAAACCTTTGCTCCTGTTGCTATACAGGAAACAATTAGATCAATACTTTCCTTAGCTACCCACAAAGGATGGAAAATCCAACACATGGATGTAAAAATTACCTTTCTAAATAGGTACTTAGATGAGGAGGTTTATGTTCAAAAAACTCAAATATTTAAAGAATAAGGTAAGGAGAACCTTGTTTACAAACTGAAAAAAGCCCTATATGGCCTCAAGCAAGCACCAAGAGCATGGTACTCTCACATTTATGGCTATTTCAAGGAGTATGGATTCACTCGAAGTAAAAGTGAACCTACTCTCTACTACCTAAAGAAAGGTACATACATTCTCATAGTTTGTTTATATGTGGATGATCTCATATTTATGGGTAGTAATGATAATATGAATATGGAGTTAAAACACTCCATGATGAAACAATTTGAGATGAAAGATCTTGGCTTAATGCATTACTTTCTAGGCATGGAAGTTCATAAAACAAATAGAGGGATCTTCATATTTCAACACAAGTATGCTCGTGATATGATCAAAAAATTTGCCTTGGAGCATTGCAAATCAGTTACAACTCCAACAGGACATGGGATCTAATTGATCAAGCATGATGGAGCACCAAAGGTTGACATGACCACTTACAAGAATATGGTTGGGAGTTTGATGTTTCTCACCAACACAAGACCTGATATTTAGTATGTTGTTTCTCTTATTTCAAGGCTAATGGCTAATCCATCCGAGCTGCATTTACAAACAACTAAAATAATTCTAATATATGTAAAGGGTACATTGGATTTTGGAATCCATTACCACAAGTGTAATTCTATCAAGTTAGTTGGCTTCAGTGATTGTGATTGGGGCAGCAATATAGATGATAGGAAGTCTACATCAGGGAACTATTTTAGTCTAGGGTCAGGACTAATTACATGGAGTTCCAGAAAGTAAATTGTTGTAGCATTGTTATCTACTGAGGCTGAGTATATAGCCATCACATATGCTAGTACTTGTTGACACTTTTTGTCACATTATACAAGGGGTGGAAAAATAGCAAGAATTTTGTATGATATTAATTACTACCTTTTAAAATGTATGTAAGTTATAGCAATTTTGGTTTTCCTAGCCATTCCCCTTAGACATCAAAGAAGATAGAAGGAGCTTCGCAGCTAGGATAGCTTCACTGAGGAGAGGAAGAATAAAATGAAAAGAACTTCGGGCCCGAGGCATTTCAAAAGGTTACTTCGGGTGGAAAATCAGCGAAGTAGTTTTGCCGAAGAAAAACACGAGGAAGGCGCCAAAAAAAGCTTCGCACCCGAAGCATTCCCAAAAGCGTTTCGGGTGAAAGTTTTGCGAAGTAACTCTCCTGCCGAAAAGAGAAAATCCAAGACGCAAGGCGAATTGGCTAAGGCAAGAAAAGAACTTCGGGCCCGAAACATTCCCAGTGATCGCTTCGGCCCCAAATTTTGCGAAACAGTTTTTCCAAAGAAAACACGAGGAAAGTGCCAAGAAAGTCTTCGCACCCGAAGCATTTCCAAAACTACTTCGGCTGGGAACCTAGCGAAGAGATATTCAAATGACAACTCCACCCAAAGAAGGGAGGCCCAAAATTCAAATTCCAAAGTCGCTAAGGCAGAAGAACTACTTCGGACCCGAAGCATTTCCAAAGGCTACTTCGGCCCAAAAACTTGCAAAGCAGATCTCGAAGCAAACATTGAAAATGCTTCGCCAGAAAGTCACCGAAATACCCACCATGGGCCCTCCGCCTGTGAACCATTTTTGCTTCGGCCGCAAGCCTCCCGAACCATAGTTTCAAAGAAAGATCACGGCGAAGCATTTCTTTGAGGCGTAGGCGAAGTAATTCAACCAGCGAAGTAGTAGAGCATGAAGGGCCCCACCAAAAGAGATCTACTTTGGCACTCAAACCTCTCGAAGTTGTGCCACGAAGCTCAACTATCCAAAGTGCCAAACTCAGAGGAAGGATCTGCTTCGGCCCAAACCCACCACGAAGTAGAATTGCAAGAAGAGATCCAATGAAGCACTTCCAAGGCATGCATTTCAAGCCGGGTATTTTCCCGAGGTGGTCAGTTGCTTCATAAATACATTTTTCCTTGCTCGACAAGTTTGTCGATCATTTTGGGCAATTGGACCCGAAGTACCAGTCCAAGAAGGAGAACCCGTCAAGCACGGTGGCTACTCGAGTATTGCACCCAAAAACTAAGGACAGTTCAGACAGCCCATTGAATGCCTATTTCCTCGATGGACCCGGTTGCAGTTGCTATTCTTAGTAGCCGATTTGAGAGATCAGTCGTAGCAACCGCGAGGAGCCGACTTCTCGAAGCTCGAGGATGCACTTCGTCGATTTTGTGATAATGACTCAGAGGGTCGGGTCCTCTATAAAAACCCAAGCATTGTAATGTAAAAGGGGGGGAACTATCTGCTAGAAAGCTGTTGTAACTTGATGTCCTATGATTAATACTAAGAGACTTTGAGCTCAATTCTTCTCTTTTATGCTGCCTTCTATGCTTGATTCTTCTATCTCTCCTCGTTTGTATGCGAGATGCTGAACTCTGCGTCCGATATGCGATTGGGGATAGTGTCCTGAAACTCGTTCGAAAGGATACATAGGAGTAGAAAAGTGTTGTATTGACTTTCTTTTATGCTGCCTGCCTTGCTTGATTCTTCTATCTCTCCTTGTTTGTAGATCGAGATGTTGAACTCTGCGTCCGGTATGCGATCGGGGACAGTGTCCTGAAACTCATTCGGGAGGATACATAGGAAAGTCGATATTACGTTTCTTTCGTTTTACTCTTGGTGTTCTTTGCTGCTATTCAAGTTGTCTATTAGCGATCGTGCTTCCTGTTCTCTCCCACCATAAATCAACAATCTCTCTTCCCTTACCCCTTTTTATTTATTTCTCTAACCCTTATCCCTTTTATCTCTTTCCTGCACTCTTATCTTCAAACACCCAAGTAGTTTAGCATAGGAGCCGACCTTTCTCCGGAGATTGGCACGAGGGGCATCTCTTCCCTTCGGCCTTTCAATGTTGGTCCAGGTCTAGGGCGCGTACACTTACACAAAATCCTTACCTAGGTGGATTTGATGACCAACAGTTTTTGGCACGCCCGATGGGACCCGATTGTGTCTGTCTCAGAAAGATCCATAACCAGTCAAGGCCCCATATTTTAAATCTCAAACCCATCTTCATCGGGGCCAATAGTTCTATTCTAACCAGTTCTCGGTGTGACCCGGTCAGTCTCACCTGACTAGTGGTAGTGAGATCTGATGCTCTCATTACTGTAAGACTCTTAGCATCTGGCGACTCTATTTACCCGAAGATCTCTAAGTCATAAAGACCAATACCTAAACCTGTGCCTTCATGGCAAAAGTCCCCATGTCTTAAGGTAGCCCGAGTTGGTGAATATCTGGCTTGCCTCCATCTGGTAAAATCACCTGGCGACTCTGACCAAGCTGAAGATCCATATTTCTTGATCGTAGGTGCCTTTTTAAGCTGAAAGAAGACATCCCGGAGGAATCAAGGTTTGATGAGCAGCCCTGACCTCACAAGCGGAGAAAGTATGCTCACCTGGCAACTTCGACTTAGTGGCGAAGACCGTGATCCCTACAGGCCACTGCTATAATGGAGAGGGTATGCTATCCCAGCTGGGATGATCGTGGCCCTCTGAATCTCTCAAGTTACCATGAAATTCCTGAAAGTGCCTTGAAGATAGTGACAAAATATGATGGCACTAAGGGAATGGCCTTAGAGCACCTTGAATATCTTATTGATTTAAGGTCCATCTTTGACATAATCCATGAAGATGTCATGGTCAGGCTCCTATTCCTGTCTCTAGAAGGAAAGGCACTGCAGTGGTACAGACTGCTCAGGCGTGGAAGCATCTGCTCATGGGATGACTTAGCGGGAGCACTACTCAAAGCATTTGATGGCTCCCAAGATCCCTTCCAGCTTTTGACGTACCTCTACACCATCAGGCGAGCCCCTCTAGAGAGCATTACAGACTTCAATGTCCGATTCTATAGAAGTTGGAAAAGAATTCTAGGAGGGGTCCAACCGACGCCCGCCCAAGCCCACCTCTTCTATGTTCGGGCCTTTCACCCGGACATGGGCCTCCTCTTACTACAATCAAGAGAATGAAGGTTTCCTCAAATTTTTGAGGAAGCAGTATGAGCAGAGCAACTCCTGCTCCTATCTGGAAAGTGGCAGTGGGGGGAAACTCCATCAATTCCTCCAATAATTGTTGCTCCTGTCTATCCTGCATAGTATTCATCATGGCAGACCCTTCATACTGAGCAGATGCCTGAGTTGCAGTCGTTTGTAGCTCAAGAGGTGGGTTCCATCCAAGCCCAACCATGGCAATATGCAAGCTTTGCCCCGGCAATGAGCAACATGGTTGCTTGTAGTCTCCATCAAGAGATGGTCCAAGGAGAAGAGCAGACTCAAGTGGTAGAACCTGAGAACAAAGAGGACACATTTTTGCACCCTTTTTGTATCCCAGTGGATGGCACGCAGGCATTCAGCCAGAGTCCATTAAGCATGCCTCATCAAGAAGCTAAACTTGAGAAGACCCTAGAAGATTACTCTTTGCCGGAGGAGCCCTATTACCCCATCAAAAGGATGGAAGAACCTGTACCCAGCCCGCAGTTAGTAAATTCTTTAGTATGCTGGTATTGGTTCCAGCCCCCGCCACAACTAGTGCCCCAAGAGGCCCCTCATGCTGCGAACTTCTTCGTCACATCATTCATCTCCAGTATGGGTACCGGCAAGAGTGACAACCTGCCACTCTGCACTCTATTCGTAGCATGGACAACTTCGGGAGGAAGTGATCCGAACCTCAAAAATCAACTAAAGTTCAATCGGATCTGGTCTGGACATTGCAGGTTTGTCGGATAACCACCCGAAGTTGAATTTATGGTGGCGGCATGCCGATTATGTCACAAAAAATTTGTGTAAATACTGTAAATAGTTCGGCTGGTAAATAAGGTGTTGCTCAAAGACTCAGGTCGAGTTTTACTTTGGCAGCTAATATAAAAAAAAAAAAAGAGAAGAGAAGCTCGGGGACTGGGCGTACGAATTAGCTGACAGAAAATAGCTCGCAGCAAATTTTGTTGGCCGAGCAAGACTCAGACCGAGGTACGAAGGGTGCTTCACCAAGAAGAGTCCAAGAAAAATAGTTTTCGAAGAAGGACCGACGAACCACCTTCTGCGAAGAGAACTACTTTGGGCCCGAAGCGTAGAAAATCGGCTCGCACCAAAGGTTTGCTATGAAGCATTTCAACCCTGACCTCGACTTCACCAACCCAACGATGGAAAAGGTAGGGGCATTTAAAATGTGCCTAGGGGAACGTGTCGATAGCCACCTTCAAAAGCGTCCAAAGCGGGCGAGTTAAATGAAAAAGGTGGCGGTACGTCCTCTAGGGATTCAATTAGGGGAAAAGTTCATGCTCGGGTACAAAGTGGCAGAAGGTCACGCTTCCAAAGCAAGCCGCAATCATCATAACACACAGCCCTATGTACCACTCCACCATGCGATGAATTAAATGAAGCGACGCGAAGTTAATTATGGCAAGTGCCATAAATACTGGTGGTTGCCTTCTAAGGCTATATAACGCAGACTCCAGCAGTTGAGAAGCTACTTGCTCAATGATTCATGCAAACTTCGTTGTCAACTTACGAGCTCTTCCATCCTACGCTTTCAAGCCTTCGAACCCCAGCACATTGCAGACTTCACCACCCTAAGCATCAACCATGGGAAAGAAGAACTCCAAGGAAAAGGGAAAAAGGAAAAATAAGTGGTGGCCCTCGAACAGCCAAAGGCAAAGGGCCATGACAAAGGGCCAAAGAAAGTTGATTTTAGCCACTGCCCTGAGAAACAAGTCATGGGAGAAAGAGAGGATTCTGGGGATGAGCAACCTAAAGAACCACCAGTTGATGCATGGGATAGGGTCAGAGACACCAAGCTATCAAGGAGCATAGCTGAACTCAGGAACACCATTGAGTTCATGAAAAGCAGGCTCTCGATAGACAACAAAAGAGCTGCCGCTTACTACTCCCAGATATACTGGTATCTGACACCTCCCACACATCACTGCCCTGAGTTGATTGATGCCATCATGCAAAACTATCAGCCCACCTCCAGGCAAGTGGTAGACGCCTCCGGCAACAAGCTGTTCTCCATTCTGAAGGAAGATGTCCAGGCAGCCTTTGCGCCACAGCAGGGCCCTCCTAAGGGGTACATAGTTCGCAATGTTATTCTTAGCGAACAAATGGAGAGGTTCACGTCCTCCAACTACATGATCAATTTCTTGCAGTAGAGCCTCAAAATCGGGCTCCCTTCGGGCAAATTGCCCCAAATGCCCCTACCCTTGGAGGCCTTCAAAAACACCGACATCTTCTCCATCATTGCATGGGTGGCAGGCCTATCTACCGATGCTTCAATGCACCCGTGGTAGGTGTCTTTGGCTGAGTGTATTTCCAGAGGGGAATTTTATGCCCCTGATGCTTCGAGGCCGAGCACCAACCCAGTCTTTTTTGACTGGGCAAAATGGGTAGCCAGGACCCTACATACGTGGCTCACCAACATGAAGAATGCTGGGACAAATAAGTACTTCTCACCCTGTTCTCTTCTTGTTTGGTTATTTTTCTTTCATGTACATAAAATTTTCCCTTATGTTGCTATTACGACAAGCGGCGAGGATGGAAACCCTCTACTTGTATACCAGTGGACCCCTCTCCTATTGAAGATGGAGTCCTATTATTCTTTTAACCAACAATTTTTGGGACCCGCAATGCACATGCTAACAGGGTCTTCCCCTCGAGTTCCCCTCCTCCTAAGGGACAAGGTGGTACAAGAGAAGAGGGGAGACATTTTTCAGCTGACACAGGGGCTCGTAATTCGCATATTCGGCTTCATAGGGAAGCCTTTCCTACTAACAGTCTACCCCTCCGAATATCAGTTCGCATTGGAAGTCGCTCGACAGAGCGATGCAACAAACGCCATTTATGGCCATGGACGGAAATGGGCTCACACCTATGATTTCCCTTTCAAAATGGGAGTTATCGAGGTGTTTGCTCTCAACCAAAATGTTTTCTTGGAGGAGAAGCTCGCCAATTTTGGCCTAATCCAACTTCCTCAGCAATGGCTCTACGACCCCTTGGGGGTAATGAGGGACCATCTTCGATTCAAGAACTTCCACGCCTGCCCCTATCCATAAATTGTGGAGCAAAGGAACAATCCTAATGGGAAGGATCTGGAGTGGCACTTGGAGAAAATGGAAATGCTACCTCCCTGGCATGAGTTCTACCCGATGGAGGTCGCATATGACCCAGTTCGGCACCCTCTCCCGAGCCCCAACTCCGCCTTCTAGAAGAAGGCAAAAGATGATTTGAAGGAGGCAGTGAAAGATTGGGACGTGTCCAGATAAGAGAGTGGTGGATAATGAGGGTCCATCGTCGAAAGATGAATTCTTACGATTTGTTGTCATCTGACAAAGACTTCACGATGGCCTATGAGGCCAATGCCGGGACATGGAAGCCCCTGTCCTTCGCCGACCTCATTCCTCCAGCTATCCCAGGTTCGGGCGAAAGCCCAAAAAGAGAAAATAAGACTTTGGGGCCGAAGAAGGAGAAGAAGGCCAAAGCCACACCACGTAAATCACCTCAGGTACCTGTGGGAGGCCAAGACACGAGTTTCGAAGAGTCGGAACAACCGCTAGTGAGAACAAAAAGAAAGAGGCCAGAACAAGGCCTAGTGCCCCCGAACTATCCGAAGCGACCCCGTACAGGTTTTCAGAGTGCCTCCACTGGACGACCTACACTAGGTCCATCCGAAACAAATGTTGAAGGCATAGCGCCACCAAGCGTCGAAACCGTCCCGGACATCAACGTCATCAATGTGGAGGAACTCCTCCAATCCGAAGGGGACGCTGAGGCAGAAACCATGGAGGTTGAGGATGCCGAGGTAGAGAAAGAACAGGAGACGACTGCACTTGAAGTCACTACAGCCACTTTGCCAGGAGGGCACTTAGGTACGCATTCTCCACCCTTTGCTCAGGACTCACCCATGTCCACTGTGGCCATGGCCGAAGGTTCCCCTCAGTCTCCCTTGCAGGGCCACTCATCCCCTCATGCGTCACCCGTGGCTAGTCCAAGTCCATCCCACGATCCCGATCGGGATAAGTCCATTGATATCACTTCACCCACCCATGCTTCCACTCTCTTGGTCTCTAGTAGAGGCGGAGATGCTACTTCTACATCGGGCCCCAGTCTTCGATCCCCCATCTCACATGAAGTGGACCCCATTGCCGAAATGCCCGCTAGACCCACCATCGGACCTTCTGGTGAGACATCCCCCATCCACTCCCTGTATTTGTTCACTCCTTCGGCTGGTGACCCAGCCTTGTTTGAGTCTGAAATGTCCTTGATCAAGGAGCGCCCCCTTGCCGAGAAGCTGCTCCAAGCCCGACAGAATACTGACAGAATCCTGAAGGAGGCAAGAAAGAAAAGGGGGCGAGCGACGGCTCAGGTTGAAAAATGCGCCGTATTTGATTTGAAAGCTAGAAAAATGCATAAAATCAAGAAAGTCCCTAAGGTTCAAAAGCCTCTGGATGAAATGACTCCAGCAGACTATGACTACCAAGAAACACCTAAGGACCTGGTGAATCTAAATGTTGACAACGAATCGGCATCCATGCATGTCCAAATCGAGACCTTTAGGGCACATGCAATCATCGCCAACCAGCACAGGATTGAAGCCGAGGCCGCCAATGTCAAACTAGAGGAAGATCTGGCAAGGGTTCGCTCCAAGTTGGCAGAAGCTGAGGAGCAGTGCAAAACAATGAAAAAGGAAGCACGTGCTCTAAGGCAACAAATTCTACAGCCCCAGGGGAGGGGGGAAATCAAGCGGAAAAAGGGGAAAAAAGGATTTAAGGCCCAAGAGCTTGAAGGCAAGGTCATGCAAATGCAAGCTCAGCTGTACAAGAAGGAAGACCTATCAATGTTCGACAAGAGAAAGATTAAGGAGATTCACACGCATCTGCTTAAGAATTTCAGGTCTCGGTGTTCTAGCGCCCTTTCCATATTGACCTACGTCACCGAAGCCCAGCGTGCTATTGCCGAGGGAGGGCCGATTATTGATGAAGTCACGCAAAAAGCCAGGAGCCGGCTCAAGTTGGCCTTTGACGTCCAGAATGCTAGATATCAGGACCTGCAGGTCACCGCAATGACCCGGACAGCTAGGGACTGGTCCACGGCCCAGGCCACGGTCCGCGCCTTCTTCTCCAAGGTGCGAAAAGCTCAGAAAGCTAGAAGCCTCTAGGAAATTTTTGACAATGAGCAACGCGCCTCAATGAATTATTTTTAGGACCTTTCTTCCTTGGGTTTCCCGAGTTTTACAGACGATGACAAAAATCTTTTGACTAAGGACGAGCTCAAACCAGTCTGGCTTCAGTTTGAGAGTGATGTCTCAGAAATAGACGGGTGGGCGGAGCCGATCTCAGAGGGGTAGATAACCGACTTCATCTTAAGACACTGCAAGATGGTAGCATGCCTAAACGATCTATTCATCAGGGCCAAACATGCTGACATCGGGAAAATTGATCGGTTTCATGTTCTAATAAAGGCATTGCAAGATCAGGAGCCTTTTCAGAAGGGTGCCTGGGCTCATGTCCGACGAACGATGAAACGTATTCGGGATCGCCTTGAACCATCGCCGTAGCGAGAGGCCGCGCCAGAGGAAGCCACGCAAGAAGAAGAGGAAGAGGAATCAGAAGGAAGAGCAGAGGTAGAGGAAGGGCAAACCATAGAAGCACCCCAGGAGACAAAAAAAGGAGAAGGGTCTGAAGGGGATCAGTGACTCAGCATCCCAATGGATCAGGGCTAAAGGGTTCTTTTGCCGAGGCGAGCTCGTCACCCCGTGAGCCGCCAAGAATGTTGACACTTTTTGTCACATTATACAAGGGGTGGAAAAATAGCAAGAATTTTGTATGATATTAATTACTACCTTTTAAAATGTATGTAAGTTATAGCAATTTTGGTTTTCCTAGCCATTCCCCTTAGACATCAAAGAAGATAGAAGGAGCTTCGCAGCTAGGATAGCTTCACTGAGGAGAGGAAGAATAAAATGAAAAGAACTTCGGGCCCGAGGCATTTCAAAAGGTTACTTCGGGTGGAAAATCAACGAAGCAGTTTTGTCGAAGAAAAACACGAGGAAGGCGCCAGAAAAAGCTTCGCACCTGAAGCATTCCCAAAAGCATTTTGGGCGAAAGTTTTGCGAAGTAACTCTCCTGTCGAAAAGAGAAAATCCAAGATGCAAGGAGAATTGGCTAAGGCAAGAAAAGAACTTCGGGCCCGAAACATTCCCAGTGAACGCTTCGGCCCCAAATTTTGCGAAACAGTTTTGCCGAAGGAAAACACGAGGAAAGTGCCAAGAAAGTCTTCGCACCCGAAGCATTTCCAAAACTACTTCGCTGGGAACCTAGCGAAGAGATATTCAAATGACAACTCCACTCGAAGAAGGGAGGCCCAAAAATCAAATTCCAAAGTCGCTAAGGCAGAAGAACTACTTCGGACCCAAAGCATTTCCAAAGGCTACTTCGGCCCAAAAACTTGCGAAGCAGATCTCGAAGCGAACATTGAAAATGCTTCGCCAAAAAGTCACCGAAATACCCACCATGGGCCCTCCACCTGTGAACCATTTTTGCTTCGACCGCAAGCCTCCCGAACCATAGTTTCAAAGAAAGATCACGGTGAAGCATTTCTTTGAGGCGTAGGCGAAGTAATTCAACCAGCAAAGTAGTAGAGCATGAAGGGCCCCACCAAAAGAGATCTACTTCGGCACTCAAACCTCCCAAAGTTGTGCCACGAAGCTCAACCATCCGAAGTGCCAAACTCAGAGGAAGGATCTGCTTCGGCCCAAACCCACCGTGAAGCAGAATTGCAAGAAGAGATCCAGTGAAGCACTTCCAAGGCACGCATTTCAAGCCGGGTATTTTCTCGAGGTGGTCAGTTGCTTCATAAATACATTTTTCCTTGCCCGGCAAGTTCGTCGATCATTTTGGGCAATTGGACCCGAAGTACCAGTCCAAGAAGGAGAACCCGTCAAGCACGGTGGCTACTCGAGTATTGCACCCAAAAACTAAGGACAGTTTAGGCAGCCCATTGAATGCCTATTTCCCCGATGGACCCGGTTGCAGTTGCTATTCTTAGTAGCCGATTTGAGAGATCAGTCGCAAAAACCACGAGGAGCCGACTTCTTGAAGCTCGAGGATGCACTTCGCCGATTTTGTGATAATGACTTAGAGGGTCGGGTCCTCTATAAAAACCCAGGCATTGTAATGTAAAAGGGGGGAACTATCTGCTAGAAAGCTGTTGTAACTTGATGTCCTACGATTAATACTAAGAGACTTTGAGCTCAATTCTTCTCTTTTATGCTGCCTTCTGTGCTTGATTCTTCTATCTCTCCTCGTTTGTATGCTCGAGATGCTGAACTCTGCGTCCGGTATGCGATTGGGGACGGTGTCCTGAAACTCGTTCGAAAGGATACATAGGAGTAGAAAAGTGTTGTATTGACTTTATTTTATGTTGCCTGCCTTGCTTGATTCTTCTATCTCTCCTTGTTTGTAGATCGAGATGCTGAACTCTGCGTCCGATATGCGATCGGGGATAGTGTCCTGAAACTCGTTCGGGAGGATACATAGGAAAGTCGATATTACGTTTCTTTCGTTTTACTCTTGGTGTTCTTTGCTGCTATTCAAGTTGTCTTTTAGCGATCGTGCTTCCTGTTCTCTCCCACCATAAATCAACAATCTCTCTTCCCTTACCCCTTTTTATTTATTTCTCTAACCCTTATCCCTTTTATCTCTTTCTTGCACTCTTATCTTCAAACACCCAAGTAGTTTAGCATAGGATCCGGCCTTTCTCCGGATATTGGCATGAGGGGCATCTCTTCCCTTCGGCCTTTCAATGTTGGTCCAGGTCTAGGGCGCGTACACTTACACAAAATCCTTACCTAGGCGGATTTGATGACCAACAATGACTCAAGCTCTATGGTTGAGAAAATTCCTTGAAGAGATTAGAGAAAGGTAAAGTGGTCCTACCAGATTATATTGTGATAACATGAGTGTCATTCAATTGGCATATAATCCTATCTACCATAGCAGATCAAAACACTTTGATATGAAGTATCACTTCATTTGAGACATGGTGGAGCACCAGGTAGTTGAGCTTAAACATTATAGCACTCTGGACAACATGGCAAATATCTTCACCAAAGGCATGGCTAAAGCTCAATATATAAAGCTGAGAGACTGTCTTGTCAGTCCTCTCAACTTTAAGGGGGGAATGTTGGAATTTAATCTACCTTGGTTGGTCGGCAAGGAGGTTGATGGCAAGGAGGTGGATGACAGGCGGTATAAGAAGGAGAGTTTTATTTTTAATTCTCTTTTCTTCCCTATTTCCTCTCTTCCCTATTCTCTCTCCCTATTTTTAGTCTTAACTATTTCTAGCTTATTTCCTAAGCTATATAAGCATGTAACCTTAGAATTATTGAAGTTAATGAAGTTGAAAGCATTTTAATTATTCACAAACTTTACTATCCCCATCTATGTGTCATTAGTTATAGATATACTGAAGGTAGTGCTTTGAGAGCTTGATCACATAAGTCATAGATTCCTCTATATGTGTGATAGGGAGGAAAGGAAATGGACCTTGGTAAAGTGTAAAACTCTATGTTTTTCAAAACAAGAAAGGGTATTAGATTTTTGATCTACAATAAAAATTAACAAGGTGCTGGTTGCAAATTTATATTGGAGAATGATTAATAGTCCCAATGCATTATGGTCCAAAAATATATGAACGAAGTATACAGAGAACAAGACCCCAATAGATATTGTTTGATATTAGTTGTCTAACAGAGGTTCCCCTATTTTAGTGGTACTCCAAATAGGAGAGAAAAAATCAAAGAAAGGCTATTTTGGATAGTTAATAATGGAAAATACATAGATTTTTGGTTAGACTCATGGGATGGACATCCACCTTTGGTGACTCAATATCTAGATTGGATACGAGTGATGGAGGAGCTAATAGAAAGTAATGGATAAAAGTAAAAAATACTCTAGGAACCAAACACGAGGACCAAAAGTTGAAAGCTGCTAGATTCCCTAAAAATAATGTCCAATTTGACTTCCAAAGAGACTAGCAAAGGATATTATGGAGAAGAGAAAGCTGATGAAAAATTATTTAGAAGCATTGTTGGGAGCTTAATGTTCCTTACTACAATAAGACCTGATATTGCATTTGTAGTTTCACTTGTATCAAGGTACATGAATGAACCTTCACAAAACCACATGAGAGCATTCAAGATAATCTTGAGGTAAATCAAAGGAACCTTGAATTTTTGCATACATTATGATGCTAACAAAAAATTAGAGCTTGTTGTATACATTGAATCATATTGGGGAGGTTGCTTGGATGATAGAAAATCAACTTCTAGAAATTTGCTTTTCACTCGGTTCAAGAGTGATAACATGGATCTAAAATAAGCAAAGTATTGTTTCTTTATATTCTATATAGGTAGAACATATTGTAGCTACTATAACAAATGCACACGAAATTTGGTTGAGGAAGGTACTTGAAGAGATTGGTGAAGTTGAAAATAGTCCAACAACATTTTTTGTGACAACACAAGTGCAATCAAGATTGCAAAAAATCTATTCCATCATAGTAAAACTAAAATTATTGATTTAAAGGTTCATTTCATAAGAGACATGGTGGAAAATAAGGTTTTAGATTTGAAATATTGCTACACCAAACAACAACTTGTAGATTTGTTTACCAAAGGTGCCAATAAAGAACAATTTTTGAGATCAAGAGTTAAACTTGTCTTACCACTCAACATCAGTGGTGAGTATGTTGTATATTGATGTTGACTAAGAAAATACAAAACTAAAAGTTATTCCATAAATTTTAAGGAGCCCAAAATTTTCTATAGGCCTTGAAGAGTCACTATGAATGTTGGACTTTCTAGAATGTGAAATGATGTGTTGTAACATCATTTTCTCTCTTGTAAATGTAAAATAGAGAATTATAGTTGTAGGATATTATAGAAAAATATTTGTAATAATTTTTAGTTTATTTGGAATGCAAAACATCATTCTATTCCATTCATTTTGTGAAATATATTATTGTTATTCCTATTTATCTAAAACCTGTAGTCAATTTTAAAAGTTCATAACTTTTATTTTAAAGCTCTTTTTTGCATATGTGATATATTAGCTTTTGATGAGTATATGATATAGGAAATGCAACCATAAGATGTAAGATAAGCAATCTAAGATGACTGTATGATAATGGAACTATAATATATAGGAAAATAAAGAGATAAAATTTTGCAATAACTCAAAAATATACCATTAATGAAAGATCACAAAAATAGTACAATGTAGTATAATGGAGGACATGAACACTCCATAAATTGTTTTAAGGAACTACATTGTACTCCTCTACCAATCTATACTATGCACTCTATATTCTCTACTACTCTTCTATGTTGTCTACTACCCTAAATTCACTCTCTATAAGGCCTATATATAGGAAGAAAGGTTCCTTGGCCCTTACTCTACCTATGACACATGTACATGTGGACTACATGCACATTTACATCATTGCACATTGACACTTGTGCATTTATTACATTGCTAGAAGTAACTACTTAAATTTACTCTAAAGTAAACTCCTACTCTAGTTATGTACCCAAGGTGGTACATTAGCATGTACCCAATAATGTAATATACTCTAACACCCCCTTATATTACATTATTTGGGTATTGAAAACTTTAGTCTTCAATATGGATCTTTGTCCTTCAAATGTTTTTCATCTTGATTTGGTCCTTTGCATTATATTTATTTCACCTTGCACTGTATGCCTCCTTGATCTGGTTCCTCTTCTTATACTTCTTTATTTTTGGCTTTGAACCCAATTTTTTCACTTTCATAAGTGGTTGTACTATTACCTAATTCTTTCAAAAGAATTTCCTCTTTGACTTTGTCCTTCTCATTATTGTTCTTGTTGTGTACATAGGCTTTTGAACAAACACTTAAGGCATCATGATAAGATCTTGAGTTAGTAGAACTTGAAGTATCAATACTGCATGAGGATTGAAATATCTTCTCTAAGTATGATTCATCCATTTTTGTTTTCATTTTACGAGATTCTCAATCCTTTTTGTTTTACATTCTCATTCTTGTAACATTTGAATGCAAGTAATACCATATACAATATGCTACCAAAGTCTAAAGGGATATGAATGTCACTCTTTCCACTATCAATTGCTTCAGTGAGTCAAGAATGTAGATAATATTCCATGGTTTTAAAGTTATATTTTAAAGCTTCACTATCAATCACTTTTAAAGTAAGGTCTATGTCTTCTTCATACTTTATAATTAAATTCCTGATTTCAATTTTTATAGCACTTGATATTTCCTTTATAATGTTGTTATTCATGTCATTATTCATTGTATTCTTTGAGGTTGAAATATTTATTTCTCATTACTTTTAATAGATTATTGTCACTTATAGACCTTGTATCTTTCTATTTGAATTCTAAGTTGACTCAAATCTTGTAGTATATGATTAGATACTTTTGATAGATCCTTCGTAGTAGTATACCTTATGAATCCTTAGTTTTAAGTATGTGAACTAATTTGATAAAGCCTTTCTAATACTTAGGTTTTGTAGGACTCCTTATGTCTCCCTAGTAATTAGAGTTTATGATCTACTCTTGATAAAGTGCTTAACAATTATTATTTCACCTTTTTGAGTTGATTTTATAATATTTTGGGAATGATAATAATCAACTTCTGTTCACCTTGTTTCTCTTGTTGAACCATGCACTTATCAATTTTATGGAGTTATCTATGGTTAGATTTCTTTTGTCCCTATAATGTGACTATGAGACAAGTATAAGCAATAAATTACAACTCTTTTTAAGCAAGCAATAATTTTTCTTCTCTATCCTTAAATTTTCAATGGTTCAATTTTATAAATTCCAATAAACTAAAATTTGATGTAGCACTCCTTATATCTCCCTAATTTGGAATTGTAGAAATTGATGATATTTGCAATAATAATAATTTGGTTTACCAAGTAGAAACCCTTATATCTCCTATGATATTAATTGCAAATATTTGATATAATGCTCCTTGAGCTAATTCTTAAGGTTATGCACTCTTTGATTTAATTGCTTTCCTTTCTAAGGTTTTATATTCTCCAATGCAATATAACTTTAACCTTAGATATATAAGCTACCTTATACCTCCTTGTATACTTTAATGAAAGTAAATATTTAGTGCAAATATACCTTTGAATTATATGTGTTGATTGGTGTTGGGCTTGACATTGATGTGTAAACTATGAGTGCTGGAATTTTTGCATCTTCTCCATGAGCATTCAATGCTCTTCCTCCGAATGATGCTCTTCTAGGATGTCTCTTGCTCCTCTTAATGCACTTTGACTATTGCACTCAAGTCTCACTAGAGATGTGTTTCTTCTCTCTGTGCAGTCTTTCCAGTGGTGTCTATTAATATGCACTCCTTCTTGAACCAAGTGCCAAGTGGCACTTTTACGTTGCTCAATACCTCTCCTTAGGTGGTGGTGCCCTATTATTAACCTTGCAAGATGTAACTCCATGTGGTGCAGGTCTAAAATATGTTAGCTAAGGTATTGAGCATTGAAGATGCTCCTTTTATGAGCGTTGAGGTAATAATATGGGTGTTACTCCTCTTGAGCGCTCATTGATATCTCTTGCAAGCGTTAGAATAGTTTTTGCCTCTTATTTATTGTGTGCCAAGTGGCACAAGATGCCTTACTCCTTTAGGAAAAATGTAGGTGCTCTTTTGCATGTGCTCAAGCTACTAAAACATCTCTTATTCCCTTGATGCCCTTTCAATTCTATTACAAGTTGTATCAAGCCTTTTCTAGCATGCATCCAACTCATTCTTGCTCTTCAATGTAAGGTGCTTCTTCCTCTTTTATGGTATCTCCTTCTTGGAAATGATGGTGCTTGCTACATTGGATGGTAGTTGGCTTCAATGTGGATGATTCATCCAAGCTCTTCCTACGTATGCTTGGGTAACCTTCGATGGTAATCCTCTCCTTGCACTTTGATTTTGGCAAGGAGAGAATCCACTGAAGGTTACCTTCAAGGTAATTTGTGCATTATTCTGCATAAACTCACCAAATTTGTAGCTTTGTACTTCTTCTAACTTGTTGCTTGAAACTGTAGTTTGGTGACTCCAACTCTCCTTCAGGATGTATCTTGGAAATCTAAAACTTAGAAGCTATTGATTCTTTCCTAATTGTTACCCTTTCACAGTCACTTATTTCACTAAAATATTATCCTTGAATCTCAAAAAGTTTATAGGGAACTCCTCTAAATTGTAGCTAAGATTTTCCTTCAAGAACCCTTCAGTTTTCTACTATATAAACCATTAGATCTCCTTTCTCAGAATGAGCTTTCTAGAATTTAAAGGTAATATTCAAACCTCTTATATTTGGTAGTAATGTCTGGCTCCTTTCTCCTTATCAAATTCTAATTTCAATCTAGGCCTTCTTCTTAAGAATCTAAAAGTCTTGAGGTCTTCACCAATCTCCTCTAAAATTTGGCAAGCTTCTTGCCAAATCCTTCTCTCTTGGGCTTGTTGTCGTATGGTGATAATTGTCCCAAGTTATTTACTATCAGGAACTTATCCTTGGTAGTAAATTTCTCCAATGAGTTCTCCTAGGAAATCCTCCAATGGCCTTCTCTGAATCTTCTTCAATGAGGCTCTCCAAGAATTCTCCTTGTTTCTCCTTGAGACCTCTTCTCTAGGGTCTTCACTTTTTTAGCTTCTTTAGTCTTACCAATGATACCTTTCCTTCAACATTATACTATGGAAGTTTTGTAATGAGATATCCCTTAGATCTCTAAAATTTACTACTTTTGGAATAGGATGTTTGCTAGTCCTTCTCTATCTTCTATCTTCCTGTTGGCATTTTTGCCACATTTTTTTGTTGTTGTTCATGCAAAATAATGCACAAATTGTAGAGATACTCACTCCTCTGTTTGTCCCTCCAAGCACCTCAAAAGGGATAATTAGTAAAAAACAAAAATCTCTACAAGTTTTGTGCCAAAGCAAAGTAAGTGAAAAATGTCGCGATATCGCGACATGTCGCATTTTCGTGACCTATTGCGGTTTTGCGGCGTCCGATGCAGAAAAAAGCTAAGCACAGAAAATGTCGCGATATCGCGACATGTCGCATTTTCGTGACCTGTCACAGTTTCGCGCTAGAAAGCAGCAAAGGGAGCAGTAAAGGCAAAGTTGTCGCGACATCGCGACATGTCGCATTTTCATGGCAGATGGTGGCAAGAAAGCAAAGTGATAGGCGGATGTCATGATTTCGCGCAATACAACAGCAAAGGGGAGCGCCAAGGAAAAATGTCACGATTTCGTGACATGTCGCGATATCGCGACCTGTCACGTTTTCATGGCAGGAAAGCGAGGAAGGAGCAAGATGGTACGAAATGTCATGATTTCGTGACATGTCACGATTTCACGGGGCAAAAGCAGAGAAGTACAAGGTGAAGAAAATTGTCATGATTTCGTGACATGTCACATTATTAGGGAGAAAGAAAAAGTCAAGAGGAGAAAATGTCACGATTTCATGACATGTCACTTTTCAGAGAAAGAAACAAGGAGAAGAGAAAATTGTCACGATTTTCGTGACATGTCACATTTTGGAAAGAAAAAAAGAAATGTCACGATTTCGTGACATGTCTCTTTTAGAGGAGAAAGTAAAAAGGACAAGAAGTACGAAATGTCATGATTTCGACGACTTGTCACATTTTTCGTGACTTGGAGCAAGAAGGAACAAACGAAGGGATTGTCACGATTTCATGACATGTCATGATTTCGTGACTTGTCACATTTTCGTGGAAGTAAAGAAGACAAGAGCCAAGCGAGAGGAAAATGTCATGATTTCGTGACATGTCACGTTTTCATGACTAAAGGCGATGAAAGGGCAAAGCGAGAGAAGAATGTCATGATTTCGTGACATGTCACATTTTCATGACTAGTAGCAACAGGAGAAAGCAACGAGGGAAAAATGTCATGATTTCGTGACATGTCGCATTTTCATGATAGAAGCGACAACAAAGGCCCAATAAAGTTTTGTCCGCATTTTTCTTCATATTGCATAGGAGAACGTAAGGAGAAAATGAGGATCGAACAAAGTAATGTTTTAAAAGCTCTCCAACTAATTTTGAGATCGAGGTCAAAGAGGCTCCAAGATTAAATGTTTTGTTGTTTACCTATGTGCGCAAGATGGGAGAACGTGTTAAATCATGCAGTTTTTGATGCCACCAAAATTAAATATGCCTCCGGTATTAAAAGCTCTTGTTCGTGATCTCCTAACACTTCAAGCATGCCCCGAGAATAGTCATTTAATGAAGAAATCTGGTCCCTTGTTTTTGTTCGATTTTCAAATTTGATCCATAAAAGCAGGGAATGTGATTTCTTCGAGGCAGATTTAGGGGGATTGTTTCTCTTTTCAAGTGCATATTTTGTGGATCTCCTCTTCAAAATCTGTTTTATGTTTTAAATGTTGTGATGCGAAAGGGAGAGGGAAGGCCTCTATAAATACTAATGTACATCTCAAGAAAAAGGGGAGGACCTTTTTGCAAAAATTGAAGCAGAAATCCTAAATGCATTTTGCTCTGTTCTTAGAGTCTTTTGAGTTGGTGATCCAAACTGATGTTCATGTGATGCTTTCTGTGTAATTCACTTCTGTTTTGTCAAGTGCTAAAGTTTTAGTTGAATTCTGCTGTTCTGAATTTGGCTATGTTTTCATTTGAACATTTGAAGTATAATTGAAGGTAAACTTATGGTCAATGTTTGATCCAATTTCTGTATGTGCATTCTAAGAATCAGTTGTTGCTTATCTTAGGGATTTAGTTTGAGGTTATTTGCTATCTGAGGTTGTTCTCCCTATCAACTATCGGCTTCAGCCATATTTCCATCTCTTTCTATTATTTCTAACCCTAAACCTTGAAATCAGTTTAGATTAGTTTGGGAGCCAGCCCTCTCTGGAGATTGGCCCGGGAGACTTCTCTTTCTCTCGGCCTTTCAATGTTGGCCGGGTCTAGGGCGCATTTTATATGACTAGGCGGATTCGTGACCAACAGTTTTTGGCATGCCCGTGGGACACTTGTCTCTAAGATCCATAGTCGGTGGGACAAGTAAATTACCAAGTTGACAAACCCAACTAGCCAAATTTTTGGCACGCCCAGTGGGACTCACAAGTCCCATATTTTGACACCTAGAGGAATCAAGATTTTGATGAACTGTCTTGACCTCAAAGCGGAGATTGTAAGTTCATCTGGTGACTCTGCTGAGGGTGATTGTATAGTACCTAGAAATCTCCAATCGTGAAGCTGGTGAAAATATTTGCTTCATGATCATGAGATCAAGAGCCAAAGAATCGGAAGACCCAGTCGAATTCTTTGAGATCGATGTTCAAAACTGGAGGGAGCGCTCAAGATTGGTAAGTCCTATGAACCCGTCATTTGCTATCTCTTCGTAGGCGGTGGGTCAGTTTGTGCCATCTTCGACTCCTCCTAGTACTGCTACGAGCTTGCTAGTACATCCAAATCTAGTAGTGCAAATGGCTGGTCAACAACCTCCTCCACGTCAATTTCTTGCTTGGAACCATTCGGGAGCGTTGGACCTACCTTTTCAAAATCTAGTTCCTGTTGTAGCATTAAAGGCTTTGCCTACATACGATGGGACTGGAAAGACCATGTATGAGCATGTGTCAGATGTGGCATCCTTGGCTACAATTCATAATATCACAGATGAAGATGTCATGATAAAATTGCTCGTGTTGTCACTCCGAGGTAAGTTATTGTGCTGGTATAGATCCTTGTCTCCCAACTCCATAAATTCATGGGATCAATTAGCAGAGATGCTAATCAAAGGGTTCAATGAGCAAGCGGACCCATTTTCTTTGTTGCATCAATTTACTAATATCAAGAGGCATCCTCAAGAGGAGATAGTGGATTTCAATGTTAGGTTTGCCCGAACTTGGCAGAGAGTTCCTGATGGTCTCCGCCCTACTAATGACCAAGCGACATTTTACTATCTTAGGGCTTTCCACTCAGATATTAGTATGAACATTAGGATGTCCAACGTTCAAACCTTTCCTGCACTATATTCCCAGGCATAGAAGGCTGAGGCCGATCTGATTGCCATTGGGAAATTGCCTCCAAAAATGACTATGCCCATTTTTCTCGAGCTTCCGCAATACCAACCTACAGGTGCAGCCTCCACATCTTACACTGCTCCATCCATGTACCCTTCATCTTCATGGAATCCTCCCACAACTTTGGTACCTATGATTCCCATTCCACAGTTAACCTCTCCAGTTCCAACTCCTGCATTACCTTCTCCACCAGTTCCATTACCTCTACCGGCACCGCCTGTGTCCTCAAGCCCAGATCCTCAATTGGCTATTTTGCAAGAAATTCAATCGGCCATGAGATCCCTCACTAACAAGATGACATCTATGGAGCGGAGAGAGGCGGAAAGGAACTTTCAGCCATGAAGATTTATTTCGACGGTAACTAGAGAGCAAGTTGCTCCTAGCAAGGTTATAGAGAAAGTACCTGAGAGGAACTCAGCGATCCTGGTAAGTGAAGAGGCTGGCCCCTCTGAAGTTTCACATGAGCCATCTTACTGGTGTTCTTCATGCAATGACCCACATGATGAGTCCACTTGCATGGTCCACCAAAATTATTTACAAGTTCTTACGGGGAGCCGTATAAACATGATTCGAGAGGTGGATCATAATTCCGTGATGTCTCCTGAGGAATACATGGCAGTCTTGACATGCAATGGCAAGAAACCAATGGTGGTAGATCCGGCTAAGATGGAGCCATTGAAAGTGCCTCCTGCACAAGCAACAAAGCAACAAATACCTACAAAGACTCATGATCCTCCAGCCCCGCAACAAGACCCACCTATTTTGTCGAAGGATTTGCTTCCACCACAAGCAAAAGAGAGGTTGCAAGCTAAGGCTTCTACCTCCCAACCATAAGCGAAAACAAAGGAACAAGCTAGAGAGACGTTGCGGTATCCATCATTGACTAAACGACAGTGAGTGGAGGCCACCCAACAATATAGAAGCAGATTTGAATCTGCTAGTGGAGGGAGAGAGCCGATTTTGATGGAGTACAACATCGTCGAAGAACTCAAAAGGATACCAGCCAAGGTAAGTCTGTATGACACCTTGCAGCTACCTGGATAGGTGAATCTCTTACAGGAATCCCTGAAGACCACACAAAGTAAGGGGAAGGCTCCAGCCCAGGTAGTTATGGCTCAAACTCTGACCTCTTTAGTCACCAAAAAAAATAGACCACCACCTTTTTATCTTTCATTGAGAATGGAGGGACATGTGGTGCATAATTGCCTCATTGACTCAGGAGCAGCTACTACTGTCATGCCTAAGGCAGTATGTGATGTCATAGGCATGGAATATACAAGGACTAGCATGGGAGTTTTGTAGCTAGATGGTACCTCAGTAAAGACGAGTGGGCGTAATTAAGGATGTTCCTATCTCCTTGCACGCCATGCCTCAGATTACTGTGATCCAGGAGATCATAGTAGTGGACCTAGAGCCATGTTTTGGTATGTGTCTCTCCCGAGAGTTCATGGCTAAACTCGGGGGTTACCTTTCTTTGGATTTTACTCATTTGGAGGTGATCCATAAAGGTAAAAAGGTGAAAATTTTCAATGAGAAGCCTTCCACATTTCATGTGGAGAGAATAGATGAAATGGACAGGTTAGCAAATTCGGTGCACATGATGTCTGAAGAATTTGGTGAGCTTGACTTAATGGAAGAAGCTTTGGAAGAGCTCCGCCCAGAAAATGAATTTTCCATGGCCAATTTCAATGCCATGATGGAAACTGACTTGGGGTGTTACTCCATTTTTAAGCCTGAAAAGGCTCAAGAAAAGAATGATGAAAGTCAAGACCAGCTCTGGAAGCTCTATTTCGATGGAGCACGATGTAGAAATGGCGTTGGAGCTGGGATTGTTCTAGTATTACCTTCTGGGATTCAATGATCCTATTCATATCGTTTGACCTAGAGCTGCACAAATAATGCAGCAGAATATGAGGCTTTATGCCTAGGTCTCAAGAAGGCTGAGAAACTTGGAGCGTGACAGTTGCAAATCTTTGGTGACTCCGAGCTGATTGTCAATCAGGTGACCAATAAGTGTGTGTCCAAGCACCACTATCTCAAGAACTATCGCAACAAGGTCTGGGACCTGTTCGAATCATTCTCTGCTCTCAGCATGCATTTCATTCCATGAGAACAAAATAGACATGCTGACCTGCTGGCTTCCTTGGGAGCAAATTTTTCACCAATCGAGCAGGTGGTGAGAAGGCCAAAAATAGTGAGAATGGTGTATAGGCCCTCTGTCCCAGACAAGGACACCTTTTGGCAAGTCTTCGATAGCGATGAGCAAATTGTTAACTTTTTGGTTCAAGAAGCTGCCACCATCAAGGGAAGGACCTTGGAGCATGAAGAAACTGAAGGCCTGATTCAGTTGTGGAATAACCACATTCCTAAAGGCCTCATTACTCTAGAAAGCTTGTTTGATCAGAATGATCGGTCCAAGAAGCATCGGATCGAGGTCGACGAGAAAGAATACATGGAGCTTCAGTTGGAGGCTGATAAGGTCATCAAAATTGGGACTGATTCTACTCCCGCTGAATTGCAAGAGATCAGACAATTGTGTCAAGAGTTTTCTGACATCGTGGCCTGGAGCTACGAGGATCTGAGGGGATATGATAAAGAGATCATTCAGCACACTATCGAGCTAGAAGAAGGAGTCAAACCCTTCAGGCAGAAGCAGAGACCGATGAACCCAAATATTGAAGCCCTCATGAAGGCCGAACTTGCGAAGATGTTGCAGGCCAAGATTATATATCCGATTAAGCACTCGACTTGGGTTGCTAATTTGGTTTCGGTCCGTAAGAAAAATGGAGATATACGGTTGTGTGTGGATTTTTGAAACTTGAACCGAGCATCCTTGAAGGATCACTACCCATTGCCTCGCATTGATCAGATCCTTCACGTTGTTGCTGGGGCTCAGCGCTTTTCATTGCTAGATGGATTCTCTGGATACAATCAAATTTGGGTCAGGGATGAGGATCAGCACAAAACCGCGTTCACAACCAAGTGGGGTACCTTTGCCTATCAGCGCATGCCCTTCGGATTGTCCAATGTTGGGGCTACGTTTCAAAGGGCCATGGACATCGCATTTGGGGAGCTTTTAAATAAGATCATTGTCATCTATCTCGATGATATGACTGTATTTTCGCACAAACGAGAAGAACACTGTTCTCATTTGAGGCAGATATTTGAGAAATGTCGGGAGTTTGGCATTTCCATCAACCCAAAGAAGTCCATTTTTATAGTAAAGGAAGGTAAGCTCTTGGGACATGTCATCTCAGAGAACGGTTTGGCAATTGATCCATCGAGAGCTGAAGCTTTGAAGAAACTATCGCTCCCTGCCAATAAGAAAGAGTTGCAATCTTTCTTCGGGCAAATCAATTTTGTCAAAAAATTTATTTTCGACTTTGCCCGAGTAGTCAAGCCCATGACTGAGCTATTAAAGAAAGATGCGGAGTTCAAGTGGACAACTCAGAGGAAAGACGCATTTTAGGAGATTAAAGATAGAATTGCACAAGCCCCTGTGTTGATCAATCCGGATTATTCTAAGGACTTCATTCTGTACGCAGTTGGAGAGGACGAAAGCTATGTTGCAGTGCTTACACAGAAAGGAGACGATGGGGATGAAAGACCCATTGCTTTCCTTAGCCAGGTTATCTTACCCCATGAGGAGAGATACAATTTCATTGAGAAGCAGGTCTATGCTATCATGAAGTCTCTCAAAAAGTTCAAGCACTTCGTATCTCGGGAGCAAGACGATCGTCTACGTCATCCACCCCGATGTAAGGAACTTCATCATTCAGGGCGAGATGGGCGATAAGCGTGCTGGTTGGGTCACCAAAATTCAAGAGTTCGATGTTGAGATCCATCCAACCAAGTTGGTGTGGGGTAAGGCCTTATGCCAGCAATTAGCAAAAACTACGGCCTCTGAGATAGTTGATCATCAAGTGAATGACCCTGCTGAAGAAAGGAATCTAGTGAACATCTTTGCACAAGGCCAAGATTGGGCAGATGACCTTGTTGAGTATTTTTCAATGGGTAGATGTCCCCCACAATTAAATGCTTCGCAACGGAGAAGGTTTCGCCTACAAGCTCTTAGGTATGTATTGTTGCCCGAGGGATTGTTCTTCAAAAACATTGATGGAGTTCTCCTAAGGTGCGTTAAGGAACCCGAGAAAGCTAGACTCCTGGAGGAGTTTCATTCTGGCATGTCGGGAGGACATTACGCTGGTAGGCCTATGGCCTTAAAGATTATTCGGGCTGGTTACTATTGGCCAACTTTGTTCATGGATACTTTCAAGATTGCTCAAGCTTGCGACAAATGCCAAAGGTATACGGGACGGATCAGAAATGCACCATTGCCCCTACATCCAATTCAAGTAGAAGCACCTTTTCAGCAGTGGGGGCTGGACTTTATTGGGATCATTGATCCAAACTCTTCAACCGAACACAAGTACATCTTGATGGCTACTGATTATTTTACAAGATGGTCTGAGGCCATTCCAACCAAGGCTGCAAATCAAGATGTGGTAATCACTTTCATTGAAGGACTGATCATGCGTTTTGGCATTCCTGATGCCATTATCATAGACAACGGAACTCCATTCATTGGAGCCAAGCTAGGAGAATTTGCAAACAAGTACGGTATTTTTCTGAAGACATCCTCTAATTATTACCCTCAGGGGAATGGCTTGGCGGAATCTACAAACAAGAACTTGCTACAGATTTTAAAGAGATCCTTGGGGGATAATAAGAGATCTTGGCACCTTTTGTTGAATCAGGCCTTATGGGCAGATAGAATTTTGATCAAGAAGTCTATCAAGACTTCACCATACGCCCTGGTATACGGGAAAGAGGCAAGATTGCCTATTCATTTAGAACTGCCTGCCTTGCAGCAATTGAAGGAATTCCCGGACGATGAAGAAAATATGGATCCTATGAACATACGATTGGCTCAGTTGTTGCAGTTGGAAGAGCAACGTTCTTTGGCCTATGATGAGTTTGCTAAGCATTCACAAGCGGTTTCAAAATGGTTTCACAAAGGTTCTACTGACCGCACATTCAAAGTGGGTGATTTAGTCTTAAAGTGGAATGAAAAGAAGGCCAAGCCAGGGATGCACAAGAAATTTGATGCTCTGTGGGAGGGTCCATTCCAGATTGCCAGTACAGGTGCAGTAAATTCATTTTATCTTGAGGACTTGGAAGGTAATTCACTTCCTATCTCAGTGAACGGATTTCATTTGAAAGCCTACATTTCATGATGTGAAAACACAATGTATAAGAAAAAAAAAAAATTCGTCAACTTCGGCTCCTTTTGCACACGAGCCCGCAGGTATGTCTATTTCTCTTTCTTTTTCTTTTCCTTCCCAGTAGGTAGTGGCTTCCATCTACTTCTTTCTTCCACTTCCTTATTTTCATTCCCTTCCTCTCCCACTCCTCCTTCCACTATACATAATCAAGCCACTACTGTTGTTTCTACTCCCCTCTCTGATGTTCCCGTTTCTTCACTTCCCCTTTCTTCCAATCCTTTGTCTTTTGAGCACTTCTCCATAGTTCCCACCACTTTCTCCATCCCATATACTTCCATTTCATTATCTATTTTCATGGAATCCCAACAGCTGGTAGCACAGTAGCGCCCTCTTCAGTTGTTGTATCTACCGCTTCTACTCCTCCATCTTCCACCATTCCATCATTCACCATTCCCGTTCCACGGCCTGCACATCTACCGGTCATCACCCCATTCATTCCCATTTTTGCAACCCAGGTGCTTCTCACCACTGCCATGGAGACCCTTTCACAGCACCTGGTGATTACCCAGCTCAACCGAGCTAGGCAAAATGTAGTAGTTAAAGGAATAAGGGAAGTTCTGCTATTCCACAAATTTTTGCTGAAAGTCCTATTTTAAGTGTCGAGCGCCAGCAAGAGCTTGTTGCAGCAGCCCGCAGAAATGTCCAACATCAACCAGCACTCACTTCTTCTGCTCCTCCAGCTTCTTGACTCTGTTGCCCAATGAATAAAGGCCTGGGGTTCGTGCATACAACAGAACTGTATACCCCGAGAGCCGCCAAGAATGTTGGCATTTTTGCCACATTTTTTTGTTGTTGTTCATGCAAAATAATGCACAAATTGTAGAGATACTCACTCCTCTGTTTGTCCCTCCAAGCACCTCAAAAGGGATAATAAGTAAAAAACAAAAATCTCTACAAGTTTTGTGCCAAAGCAAAGTAAGTGAAAAATGTCACGATATCGCGACATGTCGCATTTTCTGACCGTTACGTTTCACGCGTCCGTAAAAAGCTAAGCATAAAATGTCACGATATCGCGACATGTGCACATTTCATGACCTATCATTTTCACGCTAGAAAGAGCAAAGGAAGAAAAGGAAAGTTGTCATGATATCATGACATGTCGCATTTTCATGGCAGACAGTGGCAAGAAAGCAAAGTGATAGGCGGATGTCACGATTTCATGCAATACAGCAGCAAAGGGGAGCGCCAAGGAAAAATGTCACGATATCGCGACAGTCACATTTTCATGGAGAAAGCGAGGAAGGAGCAAGATGGAACAATGTCACAATGTCACAAGCGAAAGGAGAAGACAAGGGAAGAAAATGTCACGATTTCATGAGACAGGGAGAAAGAAAAAAGAAGGAGGAGAAAATTGTCATGATTTCATGACATGTCACATTTTCCGGAGAAGGAAGAAGAAGAAGAAAAATGTCACGATTTCATGACTTCGACATGTCACATTTCGTGACTTGTCACATTTTCGAGAAAAGGAGAAGAAAGAAAATGTCATGATTTCATGACTTGTCACATTTTGACTAGAGAAGGAACACAACGAGAGGTAGATTGTCACGATTTCGATGACATGTCATGATTTCATAAAAAGAAGACAAAGCCAAGCGAGAGGAGAATGTCACGATTTCATGACATGTCACATTTTCATGACTAAAGGCAAGAGGAAGCACAAGGAGAGAAGAATGTCATGATTTCATGACATGTCGCATTTTCCGTAGCAACAGGAGAAAGCAAAGCGAGGGAAAATGTCACGATTTCGTGACATGTCGCATTTTTGTGACAGAAGCGACAACAAAGGCCCAATAAAGTTCTGTCCGCATTTTTCTTCATATTGCATAGGAGAACGTGGATCGAACAAAGTAATGTTTTAAAAGCTCTCCAACTGATTTTGAGATCGAGGTCAAAGAGGCTCCAAGATTAAATGTTTTGTTGTTTACCTATGTGCGCAAGATGGGAGAACGTGTTAAATCATGCAGTTTTTGATGCCACCAAAATTAAATATGCCTTCGGTATTAAAAGCTCTTGTTCGTGATCTCCTAACACTTCAAGCATGCCCCGAGAATAGTCATTTAATGAAGAAATCTGGTCCCTTGTTTCTGTTCGATTTTCAAACTTGATCCATAAAAGCAGGGAATGTGATTTCTCCGAGGCAGATTTAGGGGGATTGTTTCTCTTTTCAAGTGCATATTTTGTGGATCTCCTCTTCAAAATCTGTTTTATGTTTTAAATGCTGTGATGCGAAAGGGAGAGGGAAGGCCTCTATAAATACTAATGTACATCTCAAGAAAAGGGGAGGACCTTTTTGCAAAAATTGAAGCAAAAATCCTAAATGCATTTTGCTCTGTTCTTAGAGTCTTTTGAGTTGGTGATCCAAACTGATGTTCATGTGATGCTTTCTATGTAATTCACTTCTGTTTTGTCAAGTGCTAAAGTTTTAGTTGAATTCTGTTGTTCTGAATTTGGCTATGTTTTCATTTGAACATTTGAAGTATAATTGAAGGCAAACTTATGGTCAATGTTTGATCCAATTTCTGTATGTGCATTCTAAGAATCAGTTGCTGCTTATCTTAGGGATTTAGTTTGAGGTTATTTGCTATCTGAGGTTGTTCTCCCTATCAACTGTCGGCTTCGGCCATATTTCCATCTCTTTCTGTTATTTCTAACCCTAAACCTTGAAATCAGTTTAGATTAGTTTGGGAGCCAGCCCTCTCTGGAGATTGGCCCGGGAGACTTCTCTTTCTCTCGGCCTTTCAATGTTGGTCGGGTCTAGGGTGCATTTTATATGACTAGGCGGATTCGTGACCAACACTTCCTAAACTAGAAGTTCTTCAATGGGACCTCTTGTAGGTCTCTTCAACTTCTCAGGCTGATTTCTTCTACTTCTTCAATCTACTATTTGTAGTCTTCAATGGAGATCACCAACCTCCAATATTCATTGGGACTCTTCTCTGGAGTCTCTTCTTTCTAAAATCTACAACAAGACTTTTATGGCCTTTTCTTATTTTGCACTCTATAGGTCTGCAATATCTAGTAATGGGACCTTTTCTACAGGCCTCCAAATATTTGATCTTTTGTTTGTTGCTTTAGGTACTAAATTGATTCCAAAGAAGATATTCTTCCTAGCTATATGTAGGAAGTTTCTCAAATTTCTTTGAATCTCCTTTTCTTGAAACAAAGTATTAAGACTGTAATGGAAGAAATTCTAAATCTAAAGATGATCAATATTCACTAGTTGATTTTTCAATCTAGTGGAATCAATGCTGAGTCCTAGTATTCATGATTTTATCTGCAACTTTGTGGAAATACTCTAGCCAACTATAATCTCATGAATTTTAGAAATGAGATTTACTATCTACTCTCAATCTCACTTATGGATCTACCTATTTTCTATCTGATCTACCATGGCTTTTATACCACTGCTAGCTTTTGATGATTATATGATATAGGAAATGCAACCACAAGATGTAAGATAAGCAATACAAGATGACAGTATGATAATAACACTATAATATGTAGGAAAATAAAGAGATAAAATTTTGCAATAACTTAGAAATATGCCATTAATGAAATCTCACAAAAATAGTACAATGCATTATAATGGAGGACATGAAAGCTCCATAAACTCTTTTAAGGAACTACATTGTACTCCTCTACCAATTTATACTATGCACTCTCTATATTCTCTATTACTCTTCTATGTTGTCTACTACCCTTAATTCACTCTCTATAATGCATATATATAGGAAGAATATCCCTTGGTCCTTACTATATCTATGAAATATGTACATGTGGACTACATGCAGATTTACATAATTGAACATTGACATCATTGCACATTGACACTTGTGCATTTATTACATTGTTGGAAGTAACTACTTAACTTTACTCTAAAATAAACTCCTACTCTAGTTATGTACCCAAGGTGGTACATTAGCATGTACCTGAATAATGTAATATACTCTAAAATGATACACCATTGGAAGGGTCATTTTTTGTAGATTTCACTCCCAAACTTTCATCAAATTTTGAGCAGTTTTGATCCTTCAAATTTAGACCATCATGCATTGCTACATAAATTACTATATTTTTTTTTGTTATAATTGTTTTTTATTGCACTTTTTATGCTCTTCATTTTTGGGTAAAATACTTCACTAATATCATGAACCATCATAGAGTAGATTCTTTTATCATAGAAGGAAATAATTTAAGTTTTTGATTGTCATTCGTACAACCATAAGTTTGGCATACAACCTTAAACTCAAATAGAAACTGATCAAGATCCTTAGATGTAACTCCCTTAAAAGTTGGTAATATAAATGATGAAATATATTTCATGGGAGATTTTTGAGTAGGATTAAATTGAATAGGATATTAAAAATTTCTAGAAGGGGTATTGGTGTCACCTAGATGAAGAATATTACTATCTCTCTAGATTTCCTTGTAAATTTACCATTATATGTTCCCAACGTCAAGTATAGATCCTTTTAAATTATCTTTATCATGTATATCTATCAAGAGAAGGTGGCATTGAACTAGCAATTTTTTCCTCTTACAATTCTCTCTCAGGGGATTCTACGCTTCCTAAAGATGATCATGATTCTAGTTTAGAGTTTTCAGGAATATCAAAATTAGGTAACTCAAGTATAGGTTCAACCTCTCATCATGAATATTCTCTTCTTATGGATCATGGGAAGTTTGGTCCAATAAATCTACCTCTTTCGTCTCTAAGTATATTCATACATCCTATTTAAAATAAACTCTTATTCTAGTGTCGTAATGTCTAAAATGCAATCCCAAGCAATGCAACTATTTTCATGCAAAGTTGTTTTTATTTTTTTCAAAAAGTAAATACGAATCTAAAGTTTTTAGTCTACGCAACTGTACAACACAATAGTTTGACATTGAATTATTTATTTATTCTCTAACAATTCCAGTTTATTCCCTGACAATGACACCAAAAAGTGTTGAGTGTCGTTAATGCTCTCACTTTAAATTATTTTTCAAAATTAGGGTGGCATCCTAAGGTTGTATGCAATAGAGGTCTTTGGAATGACAACTTAGATATTAGGACTCTAGATTGTCCTAAGAAATATGAGACTCATAATGTCTTTGTAGAACAAAAGGAACTATACTAAGTTGCACACTATGTTTGGAAAGAAATGCTATCTAATTTGTAGACTTAAATCAATAAAAATTAAAAGGATCTATTATAATCTTTAACTAAAATGAAAAAAAAAAAGGAATTAAATGCTATAATTGAAATTGCTTTAACGAAATGAAAAGTATAGAAATTAACTAAAATTAAAATTCTAAAATAGAACAAGGCAAAAAAAATTTGAATATAGGAAAAAATAGAACTTAAAAACATGATTTATTATAAGCAAAATTGCAATAAATGAACTTGATTTTATTTTGCTAAAATTGAAATGTAGAAAAGTAATAATAAAAAAAGAAACCTGCAACTACCATAAACAAACCTTCCACTATTCTTTTGATTGGGCCCTTGATCTGAGGTTCAATAGAAGGAATAAATATACGACATGTACTAAACCATCCTACAAATTCAACTAATTCATGCAATAAATTTGAAGCAGTCAAGTCTAAAATGAATTATTGCACTTTTATTGAATTCTTCAAAGTTTGTATAATTTGCTGCTTTTTTGAATTTTTTTATTGCTACTCTTCTACTAAATTTTCCCAATGGGTTTACAATGATATTTATAATTACATTCTTAACTTAATTACCTACAAACAAGGGTTAAATCATGAAATAATCCATTTTCCAATAATTATATAGTGTTGTTGCCAAATGTGACCATTCTAGATTTAGGATAGCAGGTCAAATTTAATAAGTTTTCCTATATTCATGCCTTCATTCACTATGGATTTACTTGAAATAGAACTAGGCTAGATTAATTTTGAATCTAGAACCTCTAAATCATAATTTCCACCTTGAAATCTGCTATAATTTTATTCTTAGTCAATACAAGTTGACTGCAGTGCTCTAAACATGTGGCAGGTTGTTCAATTCATGCGAAACCTCTGATTGGTTGATATTAAATTCAAGGATATGAATCCTCATTATTTCCCATGCATTGAAAAGATAATTTGACCACTTATTTGGATGTGTTGTCATTGTTTTTGATAAATCTATAGTTTTTTGCTTGGATGTTCTAAAGTATTTCCTATAATTTTTTGTTATATAGGCCTGCAATGATCTAACACTTGTGCAAAATGTATAGTCTAGCACCATATTGTTATACTAGCACAAGACATGTTTTTTTTTTTTTTTTTTTACATGGTGGAATCGGTAGCCGCCACGAATCCAGGCAGGTTGTCCAGATTTTATGGCCGCCACAGTATTTTGCATTGTCCGCCCCGGAAGCCGCCACATAGATATTCGTGCAGTCCGCCCCTATAACCGCCATGCCACAATCATTTTAAACCTTTTATGCCACTGAAAGCATCAAGAAAGGGACAAGCGTTCAGTCCGACGAGGCCCGAGATTTGAACCTTGGACCTCCACCCCCTTATGGGTTTTGGATGAACCAATTGGTCTACACCTCGGACCTTGCACAAGACATATGTGAGAAACACTATAAACACATAAACCCAATGGATTTTTAGATCTATGACAAAGTCCACTAGTTATGATGCATTCATTCTATATCTATTCTATGCTTCTTTAATGCTGAAATCATACAATTTAATAAAAAAAATACAAAAAATATGTTCGAAGAGCAAGTTATCATTTCCTATAATTTACCACATTAACATTAACATTAACACAAATAATGATTAAAATACTTGGCATAGACTATAATATGTAGACAAAAGTAAATAAAATTATGTGAAATGCATTTGAAATATTGAGATATTTTATGGTCTCATCACCAAAATATTAAGTTGAGGATAGGGTACTATGAAGTTCAAAATAATATGTTTTTCTTTCCACTTGGCAGATGTGATGTTGTGCTAGGACCACAGTGGCTCTATACCTTGGGATCATTAGCCTAGAACTTTACCAAATTATGGATGAAATTTAGCTAGTAGAAAACAAAGTACATCTTATTGGAAGGAGAAACTATTGAAAATGTCAATACATGGAGATGTGGCACAATTATTTGCTATACAAGCATTAGATATTGGAGACAAAGGCCATTAGGAGGAATTACAATTTTTACAGCAAATACACACCATAATTAATGAGGAACCTAAAGGACTACCCCCTTATAGGTATCCATAAGCCTAGAAATAAAAAATAGAGAAAATGGTGTGGGAACTTCTTGTTACAAGGGTTATTCATCTCATCATCAATTCCTATTCTTTGCCAGTGTTGTTGGTGCAAAAAATATGGGTCTTGGCATTTGTGTGTGGATTTCAAAGAACTCAATAAAATTATTAAGGACAAATTTCCCATTCTAGTAATTAATAAGTTATTAGATGAATTGCATGGTGCCCAATATTTCTCAAAACTAGATTTGCAATCAAGATATCATTAGATTAGAATAAAAGATGATGAAATTCCTAAAAATACTTTTAGGACTCATGAAGGGCACTATGAATTCTTGGTTATACCATTTGGTTTGACCAATGCACCCACAAGTTTTTAGAGTTTGATAAATTCAATTTTTTGGCCCTTCAAATATTCACTCTAGTTTTATTTGATGATATTTTGACCTATAGTCACTCTTGGGAGAATCACCTTAAACATTTGGATTAGACCTTCCAAATTTTGTCTGAGAATAAAATTTATGCCAAGAGGTCTAAGTGTTATTTTGCTTGCAAGAAGTGGAGTATTTAGGTCACATTATCACCAAATATAAATTTAAATTTAATCCTAAAAATATTAAAATTGTTCAAGAATATCAAAAACCTCACATCCTTAAGGGACTTCAAGGATTTTTGGGACTCATAGGGTATTATCATAAATTTATCTAGAACTATGGAAAGATAATGACTCCTTTAATAGTCATGTTGAAAAAGAATTCTTTAATTTGGTAAGAACCAAGGAAGAAGACTTCCAAGGAATTAAATTCAAGCCATGACAACCACCCCAGTGTTAGCAATGCCCTATTTTCTAAACCTTTTGTAATTGAAAGTGATGCTTCAAGAAATGGAGTTGGGGTTATTTTGATGCAAGAAGGAAGATCATTGGAATTCACTAGTAGAGAACTTTTAGGTTAAAATTTTGGAAAATCTACTTATGCAAAGGAGATGCTAGCCTTGTTACATGTTAATCATTGGAGGTCATATCTCATTGGGTGTCATTTTTCAATTAAAATGAACCATCAAAGTCTCAAGTAGTTATTTGAACAATGTGTAGCCACACCTGAACAAAAAAAGTGGGTCTCTAAATTTATGGGATATTTTTATGAAATCACATATAAAAAGGAAATGATAATATCATGGCCAATTCACTATCTTGATAGTTTGAAGATCAAAGTATGTTAAATGCTATCCCTTCACCAATACCTCTATGGATTACTAATATTAGAGAAGAAATGGCCAAGGATTTTGGATTGCACACTTTGATAAAAAAAATTCAAGGAGATCCTAAATCA
Organism: Wollemia nobilis; assembly: GCA_028583015.1. NCBI lineage: Eukaryota > Viridiplantae > Streptophyta > Pinopsida > Araucariales > Araucariaceae > Wollemia > Wollemia nobilis. The sequence continues at coordinate 4,961,673 of JAQPPZ010002201.1, forward strand.
TGCCCTAGATACACTTGGTATGGTCAAGACTTGAGATATCATGATCAACTTGTTATTTCCCAAACCTCACAAATGTGAGAATTCATCTTGTAAGAAATGCATACCTCACCAACAATGAGATATTTTGGGTTTCTAAAAACTTATGAAAGGACAAAGCAAACTTTGTTTTAGAAGGGAAGAAAGAAATATATTCAATTTTTTTTTTGTTGATTGTGACAAGTGCCAAAGAATGAAAGGAGAAATTGTGTTCCCTTGGAACCCTTCAACCCTTACCAATTTTAGAACAAGTATGGGAAAATATTTCTATGAATTTTATTGAAGGGTTATCCAAATTAGGAGAAAAATTAGTTATTATAATGGTAATGGATTGTATTACAACATATGATAAATTATGTTCCTTATCCCATCCCTACATAGTTTTTATAGTTGCCCAAATATTTTTATACTTTATCTTTCACCTTTATGGAATGTTCAAATCTATTGTGTTAGACAAAGGCCCTACTTTTATGAGTCATTTTTAGAAAGAACCATTTAAGTTGTAGGCACTTAGCTCAAAATTATTTTGGTCTATCATTTTTAGATTGATGGCCAATAAAAAATGTTAATAAATTCTTGGAAATATGCCTCCATTGCTTTGCATCCAAACATCCTACACAATGGGTAAAATGACACCCTTTGGTTGAATGGTGGTCTAGTACTTCATATCACACCACAAACCAGGTTATACCCTTTGAAGTAGTATATGGTATTCCTCCACCCACACCCTCCTCATACATTCCAGTAAGATCCAAGGTTCATGCTATTAACACCACTCTTAACTAGCATGCAACCATCCTCTGATAACTTAAGATGAATCTTGAACTGGTCTAGAATCATATGTGTTAGAAAGTTTATCGACACTATTCTAAGCATAACTTTAAAATAAGGTATATGGTTTTTCTCCACCTACAACCCTATAAACAATCATCACTCCATATCTACATATGTTGTCAAACTATGGGCCCTATAAGGTATTACAATGAAATGGTTCAATAGCCTAAAAATTGGACTTTTTTACTGTCCAAGATCCATCTAGTATTTATACCTTCTCTCAAGAAGTTTATTGGCAAGAATGTACAAGTTCAATCCACTTTACCATAGCTATATGAAGAAGGTTCCATCATGCTCGAGCTTGAACAAATTTTGTACCGAAGATCATGCACCCTTCACAATCGTGTCATCCTTGAGGTTCTTGTTCAATGTTGAGGACTACAACCAAAATATACCACATGGTAGTCTATCCAATAGCTATAATAGTAATTTCCTCATTTCTAGTTTTGAAGACAAACCTTTTTGAAGGGAAAGGGCAAGTTAGGACCTCATCCTAACATTATTATGCAATTCTAACATTATTATTTAATGACCACTTTCCAATGTAGGGATCCTATTCTAATGATATTTTGTAATGGTATGTGGTACTTTAGGTGCCTAGACAAATGGGGCCATTTCATATAACTGTTATAAAGAATGTAAATTTTTGTTTGGGAGAAGATTATAGATTGGGTGGCACTTTGCATGTAAGACAACCCTTGAGCATTAGATTAGGGTTACATGAAATGTATATTTAAAAAAAGAGGAAATCCTGTAGTGTCTATGTAGCTAAAAGTTAATACACTGCCACTAGAGGAAATCCTAAAATAACACAAATTTGAATATATTATTATTGAAGACCTTAAGAAAACCAAGGTAAAAAATTATCTACTTGAGATAGCTTAGTTAACTAACTAGAAGTATTTGTTGCTTAAAAATATCTTTGGAAAAAATAAAAAAGAGATTTAGAAGGTTACTGATGCTCAAATGGTCATATACAAAGAAGGGGTAGAATCTCCACCTTCCTTTTGACTATTAGGATTGCCAGTAAAAAACCACATATTTATTTGGTAGATTTAGGTACTTTTGGCAATGTGATGTCATACATTATTCACCAAAAATTAGGAATGATACCTACACCATTAAACAAGAGGGTTGTTAGTTGGATAAGATAAATTTTGAATCATATTCATATACAGTTGGCTACTAAACCTAAGATACAACAATGCATTGATATTTAGGTTGTGGATATACCAAATGTATATGAGGTATTTCTTAGTCATGATTGGTCAAGAACACTGAATGACTATATGTCAACTTATTTCTCATATATGTGGCTTCCTTGACATGACATATCCAATAAAATATGAATAGAAAGAGATCCTAGGATAAAAGAGCTTATCATCGAGTACAACAATACCAATGAGGTTCTATACACTAATCCCAAATTAGGATTCTACACTATAGAGGTAAAAAATTGCTTGAAGATAATACTTTGGTAGTGTGGGCCCCATAGGGTAAACAAAAAAAAAGTCATGACCAGTTATGGACCCTCAATTTTAACAAGTCAAAATCCAAGCATGATAATGAAACTAAAATTGAATTGGTCAAACCAAAGGTAAATCCTATCTTACTACTTGCCAATTGTAATTCTCTTACACCTACAATGCACATATGAAGCCTTGATTCATGTATTGTAGTTTTCCATTAAGAAGAGATTCAATTATATACATATCCTGGGAGACTGAGTTGATGATCAAACATGTATAAAATTAATATACCTTTGATGATAGACATCTCTCAAATTACCATAGTAATGTTTAGTACTTAATCAAAGATTTTGATGCTTTCATTATCCAAACCACTCCATTATAAATAACCATACTGTAAATTCATTTATAGTAGTAGTAAGTAGCCTAGAACTGGTTGTTATTTCCAAGACAAAGTGGTTCTCAATAGAATTGGTTGAAATAATAAGGAAGCACAAGCTAGTTTTCAAGAAATTAAAAGGAAAATCATGAATACTACCATATTAATTAGTCTATATTATACTCAACCTTTCTACATTTAATATTTTTATAAGAAAATTTGACTACAGGTGTTTTAATTCAAAGGATGGAAGCTAGAGATGAGAGACCAATAGCTTTCATAAGCTCATCATTGAAGGATCCTCAACTAAAAAATATTGTAATTGATAAACAGTTCTTTGCTCTAATCAAAGTTGCAAAATGTTTTGGCACTATATCCTACACAACAAAGTGTTTGCAATAGTACTAAATCTAGCTGCAAAAACAATGTTGATTCAAAATGCGTTAGGAGAGCATAGAGGCTATCTAGCCCATGAAAATTATAAAAGGATAGGGACTAAGCAAAACATTGTACAAAGTTGACTCTAATATCTCATGCCAATATTATTCTATGGAAGAGATTACCAATGATGAGTGATATTGGGACATAGTTTATTATTTACTAACTAGAGTATATCTTGATCACTTAAATTACACTCAAAGAAGATAGTTTTGCCTTAAAAACATGAACTTCATGATAATTTTTTTATACCCAAGAAACCATGAGGAAATCAACTTGAGATGTTCCAACAAACAAGAATATATCAAAGTACTTAAATAATTTCATGGTAAATATGAAACATGACATGGATTGGGGAATGGTACAACACATCAATATCAACAACTAGTTACAACTAGCCCCATGTATTTAAAGATGCACATGCACACATATGGTCATGCCATGTTTTCTAAATAAAATATTGCCAAGAAAGGAATTCTCCAATTCTATTGCAACCAGTGATTGAAGCTTACCTATTTGCATGGTGGGGACTAGAATTTATTGGTGTCATCAATCCTAACTCATTAGCCAACTACAAAGTCAACATAATTACCACAAATTACTAAACCTGATGGATAAAATCTCAATTATCCACAAACTACACAATAGAGGTTGTAATCTAATTCCTCAAATATAACATCATAAATAGGTTTGTGATGTTATATACTTTGGTATGTGGCAATGACCCTAATTTTTCTTCATTACAGTTTGCTGAATGGGCTTATGATAAGAAGGCGGATCTAAAATTTTCTTCTAATTACTATCCTCAAGGTAATGGAGTAACATAATCAACTAAAAAAAATCTTCTAGAAATTATTAAGAAAATTGTAGATAAAAATTTTAGGGTCTAGCATAATAATTTAATTACACATTATGGTTAGATAGGACAAGAATTTAGACTTCATTAGGAACATTCCCCTACCATTTAGTTTATGGTTAGGATTCTACCTTTGTAGAAAATCTCAAGATCCTTACCCTACAATTTATGAAGTATTACTTAGAAACTAATGTTAGGATTGAAGCCAAATTATTAAATTTAATGAGTTTAGATAAAAAATGGGATGATACATTGTAGCATTTCAACAAACATCAAGTGATGGTAAATGATGGTTTGATAAGAGATCCAAAATAAAGATATTTTAGGATCATATATTTTGTGTTCATTTGTGATAAGACCCATCAAAAGGAGACCATGTAAATTTTGACCCTCTTTGATTAGGTCCCTTTTAGATATCAAATATCCTAGTGGAAAATACATTTAGTCTAAAGAATTTAACTAGAGAGGATTTCTCATTACCAATGAATGGAAAATTCCTTAAACACTATTTCAATGCCTAAAGTTTTTAGTGTTATCCTATAAATAAGTCATGCATATAGTTTTGTTGATGTAATATTTTGGTGTATTGGTCTTATTTCATTTTGTTTCTATTTTATTTTACATTTTGGTTTTAATTATACCCTATCTTAAACTATCCCATTTTTTTGGCTTAGATAAATCAAGGCTAACCAATTTTAGGTTACTCCAATGAGGAAGTGTCCTTATATATTTTGGAAGTAGAAAATCCAATTCTAGATTCAAGGGAGTTACAATCAATTGAACATGTCAATTGGTATAAACAAGAGGATGTCATTATTAAATGAACTATCTTTGGGTAAAACAAGTCTATGAAATTAGTACAAGAGGACATTATATCTTCACATTGAAAATATTTTAGAAAGATTCTAAATTGAAAGGAATGAAATCATTATGGTTTTGTCATCAAGTGAAAACCATTCTAATATTTACCCTCCTTTTTACCACAGTGATCCCCAACCCAAAAAATAGATCCATCATGCCTAGAAACAGAGTAAAATAAATTTGTTCTCCCCCCCCACCAAAAAAAAGAGATGGGGAAGCTCAAGTACTTGTGTGAATCAGATAAAATCTACCAGGACTATGAATGCTTGGCTAGAAATAAGGCCTAGATTGGGATAAAAGATAACTTTGTCAAATCTATGAATTCTTAGCTAGTAGCAAAGCAATGAATGGAAGTTGGTGACATGCCTATTAGTGACTAAATTTTACCTTTAGTAGACCAATGTTAGTTCAGGGGTGAACTAGCTGATAAGCACCAGAAATGTTCATTTTATATACAGTTTTAAGGGCATCATTATTGGTTTAATTAGCATTTGAAATGTATTTTTAAATAGCTTTTTCATATAATTGATAGAAAATAAAGGATTATGCTTGACTAGTGTTTTTAGTGTAAAGTGTGTGTAAATGTAGGTTTTTTCTACTAATCTAGTATTTTTTAGTCTACATCCTATTTGGGTTTGAGAATGCATGAATACATCTTGAAGAGAATTATAGTGAATATCAACAGACTGACACCTGACTCCCATCAATAGGCTAGAACCTAACTCCCAACAATAGGCTAGAACTTGACTCCCAACAGTAGGCTGGCACCTGACTCCCAACAATAGGTTGGTGCCTGAATCCCAACAGTAAGATGGCACTTGACTCCCAATTGTAGGATGGCACCTGAATCCCAGTAGCAGGCTGGTGCATGAATCCTAGCCGTAGGTTGGCACCTGACTCCCAGTCATAAGTTGGCACCTTCCTACCAACTACCAGTTATAGTTGACCAATTCAATGTTGATCGATTGACTAATGTTGATTGGTTGATCAACATTGACCAGTTGACCAATTGACTATGCACTTTCTAAGGGGGTTTTTGCAAAAAAGATAAAGGAGAAATATTTGTATTCTTATGCATATTTTATTTTAACGTGTATTATGATTATAATAGAATAAAACAATTTTATTCTAATTATTAAAAGTTGATCGGTTGACCTGTTGACCATGTAAGCTTTTAAAGCATTATTTTTAGGATTAGATTATTATGTACACCTAAGGATTATTATATTTATCCTTTTAGTGAATGACCATGCTTTTAATAAGAGATAATAATAGTTGTGTATAACTTATTATAGCAAATCATGTTACGTGATTAAAATAGACCAATTTATTATTGTAATAGGATCTGACTGTGTTTTATATAAGAATGTAGGCCAGATGAATACAGTGAAATCGAATAATCAATTACACAGTCAATAGAATTATTCTATTATGCATAATTTATATAGTTTCAAATACTATTATTTGATTAAAGTAATATTTATGTAATTAGTCGAGCAAACTATCTGCAGAAGCTTGGGCCCACTCCTTGTAGTAGTCCTCCCCTATTTTATTTTCTATTATTTATTTTCAGTAGTTAGTTTATTTTTCCTACTTTATTTCTTGCTTTATTTTAATTTAGTTGTGTTTAATTTTTAGTTGTGTGTTTTATTTTCAGCATTTTAATTTTAGTTTGTAATTCATTTATTTATTTTTCTACACTTAGTTTTATTAGGTTTGGCTAAAATGAACATATATAAAAACCCCCCACTAAACCAATAGGTACAGAGGAATTCATTTCCCACACTACAGGCATATACTATGCATTGCACTCGTAAGTTTATGAACCAATAAAATTGATAATTAATGGAATGGAAATAATTGTTTTTCACAACATAATTTTTGCTCACCATTTTGGCACCGTTGTTGGGGAGTGTCAAAATTGTAGTGTTTTTAAGAAGTCGAACTAAATTATCATTGATATGCATTGTTTAAATAATACAAGTAACCTTAGAATAGTTTGAAATCATCAAAACTACCTAGGCGCTTAATAGAAGCAGTTACAACGTAATAACAAATGGCTATATAATGTAATAACCAACTAATGTAATAATAGCTATATAATGTAATAACCAACTAATGTAATAATAGCTATATAACTATACGCTAACATCCCCCTATATTACATTATTTGGGCAATAATATAACTACTAGCTACACTATCATCCCCCCATACAACAATATTTGGGTAAAGTATATTACTGCCCCAATACAGTGAAGAAGAAGAAGAGAAATTAAAGAATGCTTTGTCTTCGGCTTTGGCACTGGCTCATGGATCTGGCTCTGGATCTAAGTGTACCTCTGGATTTGTACCTCTAGGTCTATCTATGGATTTGCTAGTGAATTCGCCTCTAGATCATTACCTATGGATCTACCTATAGATCTGCCTCTAGAACTTTATCTTTGGGTCTGTCTTTAGGTTTGTCTCTAGGTTATTATCTCTGGGACTGCCACTCGGTCTGTCACTAGATTTGCCTCGGGGTCTACCATAGGTTTTACCTTTTTGGTAGAAGCCATACAACATTTATTTCATCATGGTCCATTATGTGAGATCTGTCCATCCACAATCAATATGAATCTTGTTGGCCATTTTCACTTTGTACCAACAATTGGAAGAAGAGTGATTCATACATCCACATGAATCACAAGGATGTAATCTCTAAAACTTAGCTGCAACATGTCCTATCTTTCCACAATGAATGTAACAATGCTTTTTAGGAGATGGAGGATATTTAGGTTTTACAAGCATGGAATTACTGGTACTTGCATGTCCAGTATAGCCAAGGCCTTCATGCTTTGCCTTGACATTTAGCATGATAAGATTTTTAATTCCTTGTTCCTGTTTACCTAATATCTCACCATTGAATCCCATTTTCTTCATCATTTTGGATCCAAATTCTTTGGTGTGTTTTTTAAAACACCCAATTTCATCATCTTCATCAATGCTTTTAACAATATTGCATTTGTCACTATTGATGATATTATGGAGTTCATTTTTAGGAGGTTCAGTTTTTAAGTCACTAGTATCACAAGCAAAATATGCTACTATGATGAGATCACCTATGCTACAACTGATATCTACCATAGAAGGTATGAGGTCACCTGTATCACAACAAGCATTGGCCATCATGGGCTCAAGGTCACATGTGTCACAACAAGCATTTGCCACCATGGGCTAAAGGTCACTTGTGTCATGACAAGCATCAACCATTAGGGGTTTGACCTTTGTTTTCTCACTAAAGTCCCTGTACACTTTACGTTGGGTAATATAAAGAGAAATCAATCATATGTAGACTACCCTTATGACACCTATAGGGATTTGAACACAATTCTTCTGAAGGTTTTTAGAATCTTAAAAATATTTGAGAATTGATTTTACACCACTGCGTAGTGTAGAATATTTTTCATCCTCATAAAAATCCATTCCTTCCATATCTGGTGGAAAGTAAGGACCTTTAACTAATTTTTCAATAGCATCAGTTTGTTTAGGGGCTTGCTTTTTCTTTGATCTGCCCATTTTTAAGGTGTCGGTCTTTGTCAAAAATGCACCTTTTTACAATAAATTTTACAAAAATAATCTAACTAAGGTGTCGGTCACTACCGAAAATGCACCCTTATAAGTCTTCCCCCCTTGTTTTTGCAAAATTATATCTCCCTAGTTTGCAAGATAGGATATGGTGGAGATAAAAAAAATTTATTGCAAGAAGGTAACACAAAAATGCCCCCCCTTGATGTTTGCAAAATTTAGGATGAAAAAATGGTGTGGACTTTTGAAAGGTACATTTGAAAACTCAAGTTTTAAAAATTAAATTTTAGTTTTCTAATGAATCAAAAAAAGATAATTAAATTTAAATAATTTTTTTTTTTTTTTTTAATTTAGAAATTTTTTAATATTTAAATAAAATTAACTTTTGAAACATTAAAAAATAAAATAAAATTTTTAGAAACTTTAATAAATAAATAAAAAAATTATACCTTTTGGGTTAGTGGGAATCAATCCCACAACCTAGCCTTGACGAGCGCTCTACCGCTGACCCCTTGACCGCGTGGGCTGGCAAGCTGATCCAAAAGGATTAGGAGTCCTCTATAATTTATAGAGAGACTTCGAGAGGCCCTCCTCCAGTCGGCCACCGCTCCTCCGCTCGACAGCTCCTCCACTTGGTGGCTCCACTGGTGGCCACTCTGACTGGTGTTTGTATTGGGAAACTGCAAATGAGCTCGATGGCTTTTGTGTGCTTTAAAGGTTTTTTTTTAAATTTATTTAGCATCGATGTTTGGTTACAACATTTACATATTACAACAATTTTTTGCGTCACGACTCAGATCACCGTCAGGATGCTAATTTTGGTTTATGCACCAATATTAGCAAACAAAATGTTTGCAATGGTATTCGCTTCACAAAACTCCTATTATGATTCGATGATGTACTCCTACATTCTGGGTGCCTGAAATGGCATCGAAACTCCATGAAATTTTTATAGGAGCACCGAACGAGCTCTGTGAGCACCGTTACTTCGTCGACTTCCAGCTAACAAAAATGGTGTTACGTCTGTTTAGAATCTTGGATCACGATGAAACACGATGTCTGCTATAAATCTTTGCCCACTGGCAATGGATAACTTTTCAACCTCTTCTTGGCTGCTTCAGGACTTGCATTGCCTTCCATCCACCTCTGCTACATTAGAATAACTTTGATGTTCATGGTTGCGTACTTTGGTCTCCCTACATATTCGAGCGACGTGGCAAATCTATCCATCATTTGAATCTGGTTCTTCACAATAGATTACTTGTGTAGGTTCTCACGCATGCAGATTGATACGACTCTTCGACATGATTTATAGTCTTTGGACTGTCATCAATCGGGTAGTATGCTCACGTCCTCACCATATCAATAAATGAGATCTATGTCAGTGGCCAAGGGATGCAATCAAAGTGCTATACACAAAATTGCAGATGGAATCACTTGGACCCAGGTCGCATATGGAACAACGTAGCTTCTACTACTATTTTAATAGCACCAACATCGATTTGCATTGATCTAAAATACATTGGCAATGCCTGCGATGATCCTGCTATGGCTCACAATCAGGCTATGGGAGGCGGATCACATATTGCAAAATATGTTCAGGGATTAAAAATCCCACATTGGTGGCATCAGAGCACAAGATAGGACTTAAAAAGATAAATACACATTAAGCTTAATAACCACCGTACGATGGTTGGATTTCCTTCACACTAAATTTTATCTCTAGCCACTTATCCAACTTGCATCCATCACATTGACTAATGTCCTCCTACAATCAATAGGTTAGTCCTCCACGTTCGCATCCATCAATTCCCTCCAGGTAGGCTAGTCCAGTAAGGTCCGCTACTTCCAATCTTAGGTCTGCCAGAGGTAGACAAGCTACGTCTAGTTGTTTGTCTCTACTCGCTAGATCTAGCACATCTAACTTAGTTCTAAGAACACAACAGCTGCGACAAAGTGCACATCAAGGTCTGTAGGCTAACACAGTCCAGATATGTTGGACTGTGGTCATGGAGTCGGTGAGATGTCCTGTTTAGGGATCAATATGTCCACTATCCAATTCTAGCTCCCCAACCAGGAGGAGACATCTTGTTTAGGGGTCACTGTGTCCACTGTCCAATTCCAGCTCCCCAACCAAGAGGACCAGGTCTTCAGCTAGCAAGTCCTTCACGTGCCTCAAGAATCTGCTCTCAGACTACGATGAGCCTAGATCTTGGTAAGGCTCTGATACCATGTAAGAAGTCAAACTAAATTATTATTGATATGCATTATTTAAATAATACAAGTAATAAAAATGGCTATATAATGTAATAAGCAACTAATGTAATAATAACTAAATGACTATATGCTAACAATGTTATGATCCATAGGTTAGTTAAAAAATATATTTAGATTACCTGTACATCCTCTACTTGAGAAGCATGAGTCCACCATGGGTCATTTGACAAGGCCAAAACAATTATTGGCACAACCAGAGCTGAATCCCATAGGTAACAGTTTAAATTTACCAACTTATCAGGTAAATATAGGAATGAACTCGATGTACCATATTAAGTGTAGAAGTAGAAATAAATCGTGTTGTTGAAAAATTAGAAAATTAGGCAATGAAGGATTTCCACTGTATTCTCAATGGTTTCATGAAATTAGAGAGAGATGACACAACCTGCGTTTGATATTATAAAATAGTTGAAAAAAAATTATTGTCAAACTATTGGAGATGTGTCTATTTACACAGAAACCATTAGGGAATTATGCCTGAAGAATTCTAGTTTTAATGATAAAAAAATATTACAAGCTCAACATTTCTCAACATAATAGTAAATTTTAAAGATGACATTAGTAGCAGGAAAAATGACATTTAAAAAAAACATAGTCATTTGCTAGCCGACACATTTTGACCAATAATTTGGAAAGAGTTTGGTTTTGAGGTCATGGAGAAAAATACTCTTCTCATGCTACAATATATCATACAAGTTGATGAAGAAAGAGATAATTTTTAGAGACTAGTTCAGTTGTAGGCATGGGGGAGACCCCACCTTTATTATTTCCACCAATAGCATAGTGTTTAATAAAAAAAAATAGTTTAAAATTTTATTTTAATGCTATTAGTTTAGAATTTTTCTTTAATGCTTTTAGTTTATATTTTTCTTTTTATATTTTTTAGGACAACATGAAGTGCGATGCAAATTATGGGTAAATAAATAAGGATTTGTCTATGATGATTTCATTAAATGAAGGATTTATACATGGAGTTCGTAATAGCACTATATGAATAGTCTTGTGTATCTTGATCGTGTAGCATCTAATACAAACAGGTGAAAGCGAGCAAAGTTTTTCCTTGGCAACATAGGCACCCGAAGGTAGACTGAGTAACCCTGAACAAGAAAAAGGCTTCCAATCCAATGTGGTTGTGGAACTTGGGAAAATTGTGCTACAAAGTGTACGAATGTTACAACCTGAGTAGATGGTAGATAAAGAGTTAGAGATGCTATACCAAGAGCAGAGTAGAGTACCTATGAGGTTAGAGAGGACAAATTTTGAGTAATAGTCAATAGGATCTAATTACAATTACATCACATTTACGATATTGGATCAGACATAGGCATGGGGGATACCCCATACCATACCAAAATTTTTAACGAATGTTCGCACATTCGTTGTGAAAAAAAGGTTCAAAAAAAAGAAAAAAGAACTGGATGCACCTATCTTGCTTAACATAGATTTTCTTTGTGTATTTTCTTTGTAGGAATTGATTCCTTGAATGCAATATGTAGGTAGCTTGGATAACCTAGGCCTATCAAGCACATGTTCCATGATTCCTATTTTTCTACTTTTGTATGTATAGTTTTTCAGGACACGACCCTGAATACAATTTATAGGCTGCTAACTTAAACTAGGCCTAAGAGATACAAGCATCCTGTGCCCTACTAGGATTGTAGCAATGTAGAAAAAAATACTTATTTTCCACTAAGGAGATAGTACCTACAATTATACTAGTGTAGAAGTACCTTCTTCCTACCGAGAGGAAGGCACCAATAAATGGTGTCAATATTCCACCAAGAAGAAGTGGTGCCTAGATTAAAAAAAATAGTGCCCATTTTTAGCCAGCCAGAATCTTCTGCTGAGAGGGCTCCAAATTGAGTATAAATTAGAAAAAAAATATTTTCTACTACTTATTGGTAGAGAGTATCCTCTTTCCCTAGAACCAACTTGGTTTAGAAGGGGAATGAGAAATCTCCAACCAATAGAAGTAAAATAAAGCAAGGGAGGAGCGTGAAGCTAGTGTTCATATTTGATGGTAGCACACTCACCCTTAAGTGGAGAACTATCATTGCACATCGACACCAGTAGAAGAGAGCTACGGCTAAAGCTTAAAAATAAAATCATGAAAGACAAGGCAAAGAAAAAATTTGTTTCAAAGTCTATTGAGACCAGAACTTAGTTTTTCATTGGAAAAAATTTCCAATATGTCAAGAAGAGCCGATACGCCATGAGGGTTGGTGTTGGTGCTCCCATCTACATAGAAACTATCAAGGAATACTTGGTTATTGAGGATTTTGAGCTTGCTAAAAAATGCTAATAGAGACAATAAGAAAAAAAAATATGGCTTGCTAGAAAATACACCCAATGCTAGACTTATTAAAGTCCACAACCACAAAAATAATACCCCAATGGATAATACTGACCATGGTGTAGCAGGCTATGCAAGGTATCCAAAAAATTAGATGAAATTACTATGTAAACAATGATTTTTGAGTTGTTTGGATTGCAGGTGGGATATATCTGATCACAAATATTGTGAAAATATGGCTCCACTTTGCAATGATTCATTCAAGCAAGCATTTATTGGATACCAAAAAATATCAAGGTAACAATGTGGCATGCCAACTATGGAGGATGTTATCCATACAATCAAGCTACAGAAGTTGTAGAAGGCCAGGAGACCAACTTCCTAGAGGATGTAGCCATTGTTTCCAACAATCAACATCTGCTAAAGAAAAGAAAAAAAATGAAAGTTGTCACTTGAAACATTGGTGGTATTTTATTCAGATTCCAATGATTTTAAAATTAGTAGTCTCTCCCATTACTAACTCCACCTCCAGCTTGGCCACTGAGAGGAGTTGGAGAAAATTAGAAAAAATTAGAGGAATTTAGATGAACTTGGAGACATTGAAGGGAAATTAAAAGAAATTGGAGAAATTGGATCAAAATTAGGAGAAATTAGAGGGAGTTAGGTATTTTGAGGGTTTTGGGAGAAAATTAGAAGAAATTGGAAAATTTTCAAGATTAATCAAAATTTGGAATTTTAGAAGATATAAAGTGACATGTTTGTGGTGTCTACAGATGCCTCTTCTTATATTGTGTTGTGTGTAAACACAATATGGTGCAAAAATAGATGACACCAATTGTTGGACAAGATAATAAATGGACAAGCACCTATGCTAATTTGAGGAAAATAAAGCAAACTAAAGCAATGGAAAATCACTATGCTAGAGGATTTGAAAAAATGACTAAACTAAGAACATAGATAGCTATGCTGGACTAAAAGGATCAAACAAATATGACAAGGTAAAATGACAATGAGGCTATGAAATTCAAATACAACCATGCTAAATAAACAAAATAATAGTTCTATGAAAAAAAAAATGCTATGATTCTTAATATTCCTATAGAATACTCCTATGTTCTCCTCTTGTCCTTGTAAAATGGAGAGAATAAGGGGATATTTATAGAATTTTAGAAGACGAGGGGGGGTGAGAGTGATGTGGCATATGAGTGGACATAGTGAGAGACAAGAAAATGTAGGTGAATGTTGAAATATATTACATTATTTGGTACATGCTAATGTACCACCTTAGGTACATCTTTAGATTAGGAGTGTGTCTTAGATTAGAGTGTGAGTATTTAATTTATGCAATGTAATAAATGCACAAGTATTATTAGAGTGTGCAAAGTATTCAATAATGTAAATATGCATAATAGTCCATGTGCACATGAGTCCATAGAATAGGAAAGTGAAGAGTCTCAAGAAGAGTGAAGGCCAAGAGTTCTCCATATGAAGAGTCACATTCTATTATATATATGTGTCTATGAGTGAGAGTAGATATAACAATGTAGAGTGTCACAAGACACAATGTAGAGTGACACAAGTCACAATGTAGAGCAAGAGTGTATGAAGTATGGAGTATTTGAGATCTCCATTCTATATCAAATACTATTTTCATGAGATTTTGTTAATGGTAGTTTTATGAGTAGTTGTAGAAGTTATTCATGAGTTTTACATGTTTAGAATATTACCATTATTTTATATTTGATATAGCACTCTTGTTTTTAGATCTTGCATTTATTTTTCATTAAGTATTTAGCATCAAAATCTAATAGTGGTATCAGAGCCACCAGGAAGATTGATAGGAGATAAGGAGAGCCACACGAGAGATTGAGAGGAGATAGGAAAATTTCATTTTTAAAAATTTTAAAGCAGCATTTTGGCTAGTATTTCCACAAGATTGTAGGAGAACTCATGAAGACTAAAACTTAGCATAGAACTATTCCCACTAGATTGAAGGATAACTTGTGAAGTTTATTGATTTTAGAATTCTAGAGATTTGATGGCTATTGTCTAATATTTTGTTGTAGAAAAGTTGTTCTCAAAATTTGAGAAGCTTCGTACAACAGATAGAGAACAATTTCAACTTCATTTACCTAAAATTCTATGTGCTTTCCTCATTTAGGGATTAGTTTTTGGTTGTAGTAAAAGAGTAGACATTGAATATTAATGAGGTATAAGATAAAGGTCCCATTGGAGATTGAAGACTAAGGAGATCCAAGAAAGAGCCCCCCATTGAAGATTAAAGACTACAAATTGAATATTGAGGAGATCCAAGAAAGAGGCCCTTATAGCAGATTGAAGAATGAAAAGAAAGAAAGAGGGCAACCTGAATATTAAGGAAGAGACCCAAGAGAAGAGCCCCCAATTGTATATTTGAGAAAGAAGATAGAGAAAGACTAAGAAAAGGTCCAATTGAAAAGTTGCAAAATTTGAAGACCCAAGAGAATGTTGGAAATTTTGAGTAATAATATTTTCATTGATGTCAAGTGTTTGGTAGAAGGTAAGCTCATTTTAGTACAGGAAAAGTGGTAAAATAATTGGTTATATTTTATATTATAAGCCAAACAGGTTGGCTAACAAGTTTGAAGGAAAATATTACGCCCATGGTTTTAAAGAGAAAAGGAGATATTATAATATTTTAAATATTATAATAATTAAGCCAGAAGGGCTTATTAAAAATAAGGGAAAAAGAATTGATGAAAACCCCATGCAAAAGTATTATTTAATACTAAATTAAATAATATAATATTTAAACATAAAGTTAAATATTATATTAATAAATAATTAAATTTGAATTTGGCTAAGGTGCCAAAAATCAAATTTAAAATATTGGAGGCATCTATTTTCGTCGACGTTTATAAAATCACCTTGGAGCATATAAAAGGAGGAAAGAAAAATTTAATGCAATTATTCGAAGGTTGAAAAGTCTATGTGCATGCGAACGAAATCAAACGAAGGGAAGAAGAGAAACATGGAAGTTTCTCATTCATCGAACGAAGGCAAAGGGTAAAGTAAAAGCGGCAAGTGCTTTTGGTGCAGCAAGGGCTAGTAGCCCGAGTGGTAGGCGGGTCCTACATTGGTCGTTGGTAGAAGGAAGGTTCGAGGTTTGATTCCCCCTAGCACTGATTGAAGATTTTAATTTTTTAAACTAGGAAGCGGCGAGTATAAAGTGGTGAGACTAAATCTTAGTCTCAATCGCTTGTCTAGCACAAGCGGTCAAGCGTTGGGCTTTGTGGACTGATATCGGAGGGTCGATTCCCATCTATAACAAAGCAAAGATTATTATTTTTGATAAAGGTATGTGCCATGGTTAGTTTATAAGGTATGTGCTATATTTGTTGGCTATGGTAATATTTGGTGGATGATATTTGATTTGACCTATAGTTGAAACTTAGGAGATATAAGGAGAAATATTTTTGCATTATTTTAAAGGTTTGAATGGCATTTATTTTATGATATTGGAGTGATAAGTGTGTAGTTGGTTTATGTATCATTGTAATTCTTTTATCTTTGAAAATAAATTGGAGTGAAAATTATTTTAAAATATTGGAGATAAAAGGTGTAAGAGTCTTGTTGTTTGATTGTAATTCTTGTTTTATAAAAAGGATAAATTGTTGAGAGTTTGTGCATTGTCCATGAAAACTAAAGAAGAATTCTAGAATATAATTTTTAGAATTCTTTGAGCATCTTGTTGAGGGAATATTCATGTGGAGGTTTTGATATAGACTATTGTTATCTAACCTTGATGTGGCACAAAATAAATTGATTGTGAGTAAGATAGGTTTTGAAGATATATCTCCATCAAAGCAAAAAGGTATGGGCACATCATCCTTTGTTTGAAGTGTTTGTTGGAATGAATGTTGTAAAACATAAGGTGGAGTGAAAAGGATTGTTTGATAAGCATTGTTGGAAATATTTGAGTCAGTTTTATATTGAATGTTTAGAGAACATTTGAGATAGAGATTATGAATTATTTCAGTTAAGGTTTGAGATCTACATTGTGCTATTTTTTGAAAGAAGTGTGAAACATTTGGTTAGGGTTTGTAAGCAAATTTGTCTTCATTGGTTGAATGATTATGTGAAAATTTTGAGTATTGGTTTGAGTGTGTTTGTGAATAAGCAAGTCTTGAGAAGACTTGAGGGTAGGTTTTGAGATAGTTTTTGATATAGATTGTGAGACAGGTTTTGAGATAGATTTTGAGATAGATTTTGAGCAGATTTAGAGACTAATTTTGATGCAGATTTGAGACAGAGTTGAGAACGGGATTTGAGGTTGATAGAATAGAGGATAGTAGTATCCAGTGGATAAATATCCATTAGATAGGGCAGTGAGGAGAGAGGTCTTATATGGAGAGAAATATCCACAATACAGAGTAGTGGGGATAGAATTATTTTAGAAGATCATTAACCAAAGTAGAGGAGATAGAGTTCTCCTATGGTTAGAGATCCATAAACCAGAGTAGAGGAGATAGATTTCTCCTACGGATAGAGATCCACACACCAGAGCAGATGAGATAGAGTTCTCATGTGGATAGATTTCCATGAACTAGAGCAATGGGATTGGTGTCTCCTTTGGATAGAAGTCCATAAACATTGTAATAGGTAATTGATTCCCAAAAGAATTCATTGAGAAAATTTATAAGGAATACTTTCTCCATGGAGTAGCCCACATTGGGTGAACCATGTTAAATCATGTCTCTCATATGTGTGATGATGTGTGCAATGTTTATTGCTTTGATATTGTTGATGTTATCATATGGATTGAAAAGTAAAAAGTTTTATCTTATATTGTTCACCATCCCTCTCAATATAAGTTTATGTTCTTCAATTGGATAATCCTAATGATGATCCTGATCCAAAGTTTTATGCTGCTCTTCTTCCTTTTTATGGTATTTTTCATCATTAGTTTAGTATGCCTAATCCTCTTTGGCTTCTTGATAATCCCAACATCAAATTAGAAGAGATCATTCAGAAGTGTGAGTCTCTGTTGTAGAACCAGATTACCTCCTGCTCGTTTGATGTTCATCCTCTTCTGCCCACGAAGCTCATGAAATGCCTCAAGGATCTGAAAAAGGATGACTCCATCATCATCAAGCCTGTAGACAAAAATCTTGGACTTGTCATTCTCAACCATTCCTGGTATGTTAATGAGGGTCTTCGACAACTTTTTGATTTTGCTATTTATGAAGAAGTTTTTGAAATTCCATGGAAGTTGCTTTGGAGCAAGCTTTCTTTTTTGACTGATAAATACTCTGTTTTGAAGTCAATTAAGAGTTTTCTTTTGCAGTATCCTGTTTCCCATTCTAGAGCTTGTGCTTTCTACCTCTTACCTAAGCTTCATAAGCCCGTGGTTGTTGGTAGACCAATTTGCTCTTATTCGGGTTACATTCTTGAACCTGCATCAAAAATGCTTCACTCCATACTCTTTCCTGTCGTCTTGAAATAAAAGAACCATATTCCATATTCTCTGTCCCTCCTTAGTGAAATTCTTACTCTCACTCTTCCAATCGATTGTATTTTATTCACTTTCGATGTGGAATCTCTGTATCCAAGCATTCCCACTTCTGTTGGTCTTGCTGCTCTTAGAAGTATGGTCTCTGAATTTGTTTTGGAACAATCACTTGATCCTGATGTAATCGAGCTTGTTATGAGTTTTGTCGAGTTGGTTCTCAGGGAGCATTATTTGGAATTCAATGGTTCTTTCTACAAGCAGATTCGAGGTACTACCATGGGTAGTAATTTTTCTATGGTCTATGCTTATCTTTTCCTCTGTCATCTTGAAAAGCAGTGGGCAAGCAATTTTGACCTTTCTGATCTGTTGTACTATAAGATGTTCATCGATGATGCCTTCAACATCTGGATAGGCTTTGAATATTCTCTTAATCAAGTCTTGATAGCTTATCAGAGTTTCTATCCAAAAATTAGAATCACTTCAATAATCCCTCGAGTTTTTGTCGACCTTCTAGACATCACTTTCTTCAAAGGGTCATATTTTAGCACTTTGGGTATTCTTTCCACCAAGTGTTATCAGAAACCGCTCAATGTCTATCAATACATTTCTTTCTATTCTTGGCACCCTCTTCATCAGAAGCGTTCATTTGTGATAAATGAGCTTAAGAGATACTTGGTTCATGAATCTAATCCTACCGGTTTTACTCAGTTACGAAGGCTTCTCTATTTCAGAACTCGGGCTCATGGCTATCTAAGGAATTTTTTGCTCCAATATTTTTGTCAAGTCTCTCAAAAAGACAAATCAACGCTACTTCATCAATTGCATTCTGCAGTTCGAAAGAGTAAGAGGACCCCCCTTGTTTTCAAATTAAACTTTAGTCACTCGACTAAAGCATTGAACTTGGGGGCGATCCTAAACCCTACACTTCATCGACTTTACCAAGAAGTTACCGCACTGTACCATATTCCACTTTTGAGAGTATGTTGGCGAAATCCAAGGAAACTTGGATCTTTTCTCATGCGGAGCAGATTTCCATGATTTTTTGCATGTTATGTAACGAATAAAATTTTTTGCATGTTATGTAATGACTAAAAATTTTTGCACGTTATGTAACGGTTAAAAAAATTTTAACGGCTATGTACCCGCAAAAAAAAAATTAATGACTAAAATGAGTTGTAATTAACGGCTATGTCCTGGGCATTTTTTGCGGAATGGATACCCTTGCCTCCTTGGGTCTTACTCGAAAGTGGCATCCCTTTTGGGATGTTTTCCACAAATAAAAAAAAATAGTGGTTGAAAGGGTGTGACCATTGAGATTCACACCCTCTCTCCCCTATATATTCTTGCAAAGAATTTCATTTGTAACATCTTTCTCAAGTTCAACTGATGAGCGGTAGTTTCTGCGAAACCGATTTTGAACAAAGAATGAGAAACTTGTAATATTTCATTTTCTATAATGGAATTTTCTTGTTACTCGATATGAAATTCATCTCTCTATTTTTGGTTGATTTTTAGAAGTTGCCAGTGATACTTTAAAATTTTTTAACTCTAATTTTTTTTTAAACTTTTGAGTATTGGTTTGAGTGTGTTTGTGAATAAGCAAGTCTTGAGAAGACTTGAGGGTAGGTTTTGAGACATGTTTTGAGATAAATTGTGAGACAGGTTTTAAGATAGATTTTGAAATAGATTTTGAGCAAATTTAGAGATTGATTTTGGTGCAGATTTAAGATAGAGTTGAGAATAGGATTTGGGGATGACAGAATAGAGGATAGTAATCTCTAGTGGAAAAATATCCATTAGCTAGGGCAGTGAGGATGGAGGTCTTCTATTGAGATATATATCCACAAGCTAAAGCAGTGGAGGCAGAAGTATTTTAGAAGATCATCAACAAAAGCAGAGGAGATAGAGTTCTCCTATGGATAGAGATCCATAAACTAGAGTAGAGGAGATAGAGTTATCCTAAGGATAGATATACACAAACTAGAGCATAAGATATAGATTTTTCATGTAGATAGAGTTCCATGAATTAGAGCAAGGGGATTGGTGTATCCTTTAGATAGAAGTCCATAAACATTGTAATAGGGAATTGATTCCCAAAAGAATTCATTGAGAAAAATTATAAGAAATACTTTCTCCATGGACTAGCCCACATTGGGTGAACCATGTTAAATCATGTATCTCATGTGTGTGATGATGTGTTCAATGTTTACTGCTTTGATATTATTGATGTTATCATATGGATTGAAAAGTAAAAAGTTTTATCTTATATTGTTCACCCTCCCTATCAATATAAGATTATGTTCTTCAATTGGTATTAGAGTGGGTTCCTTCCTGAAAAGTATAACAACTTGAAGCAATATCCCACAAAAAAATACATGTCCTCAGAAAATGGAGAAGAAGCCATGATTGACATAAAAGATGAATTTTTTGCTGCTCTTAGAAACTTGTAAAAGGTTAGAAATAAGAACTCAAGTTTGAAGGATCAAATTCAAGAGGATGAGGAAGCAAATATGGAAATTATACAAAATGTCATAGAACTCAAGGTAAAATTTGAAGAGGGAAAGAAAATTGAACAGGATATGATAGAACTGTTAAAGACAAGAGAGGAAGAATCTGAAATATTGGAATATGAAATTGTCTCTCTCAGGAAGGAATTTGAAAAGACTAAGGATAAAATACAACAAGACATAAAGTTAGGTAAAAAGAAAGAGGAGTCAAGCTCCCAAGGAACAAAGACATCAAACAAGGAAGAGTCCATGACTTATGATAATGCACTAAAATGAAAATACATCAAGAAATAAGAGGGAAAAAAATATCTATGGATAGAAGTCAATTATACGAACAAAAAAAGAAGAAGCACATGACCATATTATTCAAAGCACTCAAATAGGTTACAAAATCTCTTCCATGGATATTTTTTTTCATGTAACAAATATGGTCATAGATCTGTACATTGCACTGGTTATGTGAATGATATGTTGATAGAAATTTCAATTCATTTGCACCTCTTATGAACGATAATATTATATGTTACAAATGCAATAATTTTGGGCACAAGGCAAAATGGTGTAAAACGGTATTTCCTGGTTACAAGGAAAAAATAATACAACTTCAACAATTAGGAGAGAAAGAAAAGAGCAAGAGAAATTTAATTCAATGTTAATACAAACAACTCTTCATGTACAAGATAAAGGAAAATAGTGGTTGTTCTAGTCATATGACATGAGACAAAAGTAAATTTATTGTACTTAAAGAAATCAATGGAGGATTAGTTAAATTTTGTGATAATGGTTAAACAAAAATCTATGGGAAAGGAACCTTAATTTAGATAACGAAAAAACAAATATAGAAAATGTATTGTATGTAAAGGAATTGAGGCACAATTTACTAAGTGTAAGCCAACTTTGTGATTAGGGAAACATGGTTACCTTTCATCCAAATAGATGTGAGACCAGAAATTCTAAAATTGGAAAGCTCATTGCAGATGCAAATAGAACTACAAATAATCTCTACATGCTAAGTGAGATTAAGGGAGAAAAGTGATTTTATCACAAGAAGATGAGAGATTGTTGTGGCATAGAAGAATGGATCATTTTAAATTTGACAACATACTAAAAATAAGCAAAAAATAGGTAGTCAGAGATTTACCCAAGATAAAAAGGCCACAAAATACAATTTTTGCACAATGTCAGCATGGGAAGCAAACTAGAACAAGTTTCAAGTCAAAAGAATTTATGTCATCTGAGCCATTGAAACTAGTGCACACTGACCTATGTGGTCTTACATGGACAAAGAGTCTACTAGGTGAAAGTTACTTCATATTGTTTATAGATGATTATTCTAGAATGATTTGGGTAGCCTTCTTAAAATAAAATTCAAAAGCCCTTGATATGTTCAAGGTATTTAAAGAATTAGTAGAGAATGAAATAGGTAGAAGGATTAAATGTTTGAGATCAGATAGAGGAGGAGAATTTACTTCAAATTAATTCATAGAATTTTGTGAGCAACATGGGATCAAAAGAGAATATTCAACAATAAGAACTCAACAAAATGGAGTAGTTGAAAGGAAAAATAGAACTGTTGAAAATATGGCCAAAGCTATGTTAAATGAGTCTAAGGTCTTAGATGGTTTTTTGAGAGATGTAGTTCATACATCAGTGTATATCATCAATAGAACTCAAGTAAGAGTAAACCATCACAAAACCCCATATGAACTCTGGAAAGGGAGACCAACCACTATAAAATATTTTAAATTTTTAGAAACAAATGTTGCATAAGATGAGAAGAGAAAAATTTGGGTAAGTTTGACTCAATATGTGATGAGGGTATTTTACTTGGCCATTCCACTAAGAGCAAAGCCTATAGATGCTACAACAAGAGGACACATACAATTATAGAAAGTATAAATATGATCGCTGATGAGAAGACAAGGTCAAAAGAACCAGCTTAATAAATCATGTATGAAGAAGAAGAAAGTTTCCAAGAAGAGTTAGGTGAAGAATCATAAGGAGAAGAAACACAAAAACCACTACCTACAACTCCATCTAGGTATGTGCAGAAAAATCATCCAAGATATCTAATCATTGGAAATCAAGATGAGAGATAGACAAGGAGAAATATAGTAGGAACAAGTGAGCATGCAAATTTTCTTTTGTTATATAAAATTGAACTCAAGGATTTCAATGAGGCAAGAGAAGATAAGTTTTGGGTCAAGGAAATGGATGAGGAACTGAATCAAATAGAAAAAAGTGAGACTTGAGAACTTGTACCATGACCAAAATATAAGAATGTAATTGGCACTAAATGGGTTTTCAAAAATAAGTTAAATGAGGATGGTGAGGTAGTAAAAAATAAAGTAAGATTGGTATGCAAAGGTTGTGTAAATGTTGAAGGGATTGACTTTGATGAGACATTTTTTCCTAAGAAATAACTAAAGCAAAGCATGATTACTAAACACACAATCAATATAGGAAGAAATAACACCAAAAGATATTATCATCAATGAAAAGAGTACCTCCTCTAAAGTAATAATCCATTATCACATATAATCATGTATGAAAAATACTCTATACTTCAAAGAGTATTGTATTGATTGCATCAGGGATATCTCCCTACAATTCTAATATATTTAAACATAAGTAAATCAACATAAATATAGTTACTTATACTTATATTCCATCGAAATACTTGCTCCTCCTTGCTTCCCATTGATTATTTGAGGATAGTAGGGGATTAGGGTACTCATGGTTCAGGATAGGCATACCTCTAAATGCATCTAACATTTACTTTACCAAATTGCAACTATACAATTTCAATTAGGTTTTTAACCATCTAATGCATAGTGAATATCATAAAAGAACCTTTACTTTTACTTTCACCTCTCAGGTTCCCTTAGAGAGTCATTCAACATGCACTACTTAGATCAAGGTTTAACCCCATCAAATCTAAATATGTCTTAAAGAATTAAAGTCCTATACCTTCAACCTTTAAAATAATTATAATTTCATAAATTAAAAGTTCTCAACATTAATTCAATGAACCATTATAATTTAATTCAACTTGAATTTGATAAGAAATTATAACATAATTCCTTATTTAAATTCCCTTTCATTTTACAAGCTAAAGTCCCATATATTCAACCTTTAAAACAAATCTTCCATTTATCTACTAAATTAAAGCTTTTTCTTACTTCAATTCTAGAAATGAGTAATCCCTTTTCAATTTTAAAGTTAAAGTCCCATAACCCTTAACTTATAAACAATTCTTCCATTTATCTACTAAATTAAAGCTTTTCCTTAATTCAATTCTAGAAATAAATCATCCCTTTTCATTTATAAAGTTAAAGTCCCATAACCCTCAACTTATAAACAATTCTTCCATTTATCTACTAAATTAAAGCTTTTCCTTACTTCAATTCTAGAAATAAATCATCCCTTTTCATTTATAAAGTTAAAGTCCCATAACCCTCAACTTATAAACAATTCTTCCAATCCTTCATATTTTAAAGCCTAACAACTTTAACTCTAGATCATTCCCTTAACTTCCATCATAAGGTTTATTTACATAAATCTACTAAATTGGAATTATCCTTTCTTTTGGGGTTTGGTCTACCACTCACATAATATAACTAAAAGCTTCTTTTTCACTTTATTATTAGCTTATAATATAATGGATATAGACTTGCCAAAATTAAAGAATAGCCAAGAATCTATTTAAAACATAATTACAAATAATAATTATTTTTAAAAATGGGGACACTCGAATCATAACTAGTCGAATAAAATCCTAATAAAATTTTAGAGCACTAATTCAACTCAACCAACAATTCTTATAGGTACAACTTAAAAACACATGAACCAAAGGAGGAAACTAACAGCCAATAGGTCCACACTTAGAGAAGGTGTCCACCGTGCCTAAAATGGCCATCACCCGATGGTCACCTTGACCATTGAGTGATGGTCATTCCACTAAGGGTGTGAGGCCCTTTTTCAACCTCCACCCTGCTCCCATATAATCAATATGATATTAACCATCCCAATACCCAAACATAGCAATGGGTTACCAATAAGGTACCAAAGGTTGTTTCCCTAAAACACATGTAGGGTAGAGTTTTAAATAGTACCTAACAACAAGCTGCTAAAAGGCCTCAACAAGGACATACTATGGGTCTTCGATAGACTCTAGAGTATTCTCTGCATGGGATCATGCTCATAGGTAGCTTTCCCAAAGCCATCTGTGTGAACAACTCGAACATAGTTCGATGCTCGCAATTCACTCGGCATGGCTCAAAGGATTATTCAAACTCTCCAACAACTCTCCTACCTTCTCATGATGGCTTTAACCATTGAAACATTATCCAAAGGATATCTACGACTTATGTAGATTTAACACAATATTTCAATACTGGGAGGATGTCAATTTTTGTTAAATGCAACTGGGACATCTCCAATAGAAGGGCGACTAAAATAGACCTCAATAGGTGATTCTAAACCTCCCTTATGGCATTTCACATGTTTTAATAGTGACACAAAGATCTAGACTTCGATAACACAAAAGGGTCTTCACACCATTCATGGCCAAAGAAGTCTTCAACCCAACTTAAGAGGTATTCATAGCTTAATATTTGGTTATTTATAGGATTTGCTTTAAGGTTTTTCTAAAACCTCAAAGCCTCAAGCTAACAAAAATGTTAAACCCATATCCAAGGTGTTATCAAGGCAGCGCAAGGTGAAACACAATAACATGATAATGCCTACGCAATATGTCCCACTAAATCACTATGCTACAACATAGTTACTTAATTAAAATGGAGCAAATAGCAAAATGTGAGTTAAACTAATGCATTGGCAGGTAATTAAACCTCTCCATTAACATAATCAAAGGTAGACATTAAAACAAAGTTAAGATAACCATTTAATCATAGCAAAGACAACCATTAAAAAAAAGCAAAGACAATTGTTGGAGTCTCTCAAATAGAGCATAATAGATGTTGATAATTCCAACCTTTAAACTCCCATGTGGCTATCTCCGCAAGCTCCTACAAACCACCTCATAGTCTTAGTTGCTCTCATGTCTCCCCACAACTCGCCCATCTCCTCCAAATTGTCTATCTTCTCCAAATCGCTTGTCTTTTCCAAAACACCTGCATGACCTTCCCCTCCTCTCTCCGAATACCATCCTTTTCTTCCTTTTTTATTTTTCTTACGTTTCCCTTGTCTTCGATGGTTCGTCCACCACCCTCCCTTTCCATGAAGAGCATGCAAATCTTAAGCCCCATCCCTCTTTAATGTTTCCTTCCAATATTATCCTTCCTAGGGTGGCAAGTAATTATTTTATGCATTATTTCTATCTTTGGAAATCATAGCACCCCAGGCCATATAGCATAGCCTGCACTAAATAGAGGAAGAGGACTTATTTAATAAATTTAAATATAAATAGTACCTTCCTATTAAAATATCCTTTAGATGATATTTTATTATCATTTAAAATATACCTCTTCCATTTATAAAACAAGACTCCTTTATTGTTTTAAAATGAATTTACATCCTTCATTTAAATTAAATTTTATAAATGACTCCACCTTGTCATTAAAATAAACTCCTTTAGTCTATTTAAATGAATTTTCATTTATCATTTAAATAAAGCTTATTAATGAATTTAAATGCATTTATTTTATCATTTAATTAAAACTACATTTATTCATTTTAAATAAACTTTCATTTATCATTTAAATTTAATCAACTATTCTTCATAATATGATGCTCTACCATCACTTCAAAATATCCATTTATTTCACACATACACATACATTTGTAAAATGTTCTCCTATTGAATTACAAAATTATGTTACTCAAACCATGATGTGGTAAGTGATGCAGTAAAGAGCAATCAAATTTACACAATGGAAAAGAGGGAGTCTTTCTATCAACCCAATCACCTATATCAGCCAAAGGTTTTACGATAGCTACTAGGCTATCAACTAAGGCTTAAGGTGATCATTTGTTGATGATTATCCCTTCCGATTATGCATGCCTATATGAAGGTATCTATCCATGTTACCTTTGAGTACCTTAATCATCATTTTCCTTGATCTTAAGTACCCTCATTTTTGGTGGATGCTTCTGCCTTCTCCACCTATGAGCATACCTAATCCTATACACTTGGCAATACGGTAGCGGTAATATGCCATTCTAAATCAACTAAACATCATATAGTTGGTTTAATTGTTCAAACTAGGTATTACCACATCATAGGTTAATACATTGTTTCTTTGTGCCAAATAGTCTGCTAGGGAGGGTCATGACAATTTGAGATAGATATTATGAATTATTTGAGTTAAGGTTTGAGATCTACATTGTGCTATTTGTTGAAAGAAGTGTGAAAATTTTGGTTAGGGTTTGTAAGAAAGTTGTGCTTCATTGGTTGAATTATTGTGTGAAACTTTTGAGTATTGGTTTGAGTGTGTTTGTGAATAAGCAAGTCTTAAGAAGACTTGAGGGCAAGTTTTGAGACAGATTGTGAGACAGGTTTTGAGATAGATTTTGAGTAGATTTAGAGACTGATTTTGGTGCAGATTTAATACAATTGGGGGTGATAGAACAGAGGATAGTAGTATCTAGTGTATAGAGATCCATTAGCCAGTATAGTGAGGACACAGGTCTTCTATGGAGAGAAAGATCCATAATCCATAGTAGTGGGTGTAGAAGTCTTTTAGAATATCATCAACTAGAGCAGATGAGATAGAGTTCTCTTGTGGATAGATATCCATAAACTAGAGTAGAGGAGATAGAGTTCTCCTATGGATAGATATCCATAAACAAGAGCAGAGGATATAGAGTTCTATTGTGGATAGAGTTCCACAAACCAGAGCAAGGGGATTGGTGTCTCCTTTAGATAGAAATCCATAAACATTGTAATAGGGAATTGATTACCAAAATAATTCATTGAGAAAATTTACAAAAAATACTTTCTCCGTGGACTAACCCACATTGGGTGAACCATGTTAAATCATGTCTATCATGTGTGTGATGATGTGTGCAATGTTTATTACTTTGATATTATTGATGTTATCATATGGATTGAAAAGTAAAAAGTTTTATCATATATTGTTCACCCTCCCTCTCAATATAAGCTTATGTTCTTCAATTGGTATCAGAGTGGGTTCCTTCCTAAAAAGTATAATGACTTGAAGGAAGATCCCACAAAAACATTTATGTCCTCATAATATGGAGAAGAGGCCATGATTGACATAAAAGAGGAATTTTTTACTACTCTTAGAAACTTGGAAAAAGTTAGAAAGAAGAACTCAAGTTTGAAGGATCAAATTCAAGAGGATGAGAAAGCAAAGATGGAACTTCTACAAAATGTCATAGAACTCAAGGTAAAATTTGAAGAGGGAAATAAAATTGAACAGGATATGACAGAACTATTAAATACAAGAGAGGAAGAATGTGAAATATTGGAATACAAAATTGTCTCTCTCAGGAAGGAAGTTGAAAAGACTAAGGATAAATTGCAGCAAGACATAAAATTAGGTAAACATAAAGAGGAGTCAAGCTCCCAAGGAACAAAGACATTAAACAAGGAAGAGTTCATGACTTATGATAATGCACTAAAAGGAAAAGACATAAAGAAAGAAGAGGGCAAAGAAGATCCATGGATAGAAGTCAATTACACGAACAACAAAAGAAGAAGCACACGACCATATTATTCAAAACACTCAAATAGGTTACAAAATCTCTTCCATGGATATTGTTTTTCATGTAACAAATATGGTCATAGAGTTGTACATTGAACTAGTTATGTGAATGATAATGTTGATAGAAATTTCAATTCCTTTTTACCTCTTATGAATGATAATATCATATGTTACGAATGCAATAATTTTGGGCACAAGGCAAAATGGTGTAAAATGGTATTTCCTGGTCACAAGGCAAAAATAATACAACTTCAACAATTATGAGAGAAATAAAAGAGCAAGAGAAATTTAAGTCAATGTTAGTACAAATAGCTTTTCATGTACAAGATAAAGGAAAATAATGGTTCCTTGATAGCGGTTGTTCTAGTCATATGACAAGAGACAAAAGTAAATTTATTGTACTTAAAGAAATCAGTGGAGGATCAGTTAAATTTGGTGACAATGGTTTAGCAAAAGTTTGTGGGAAAGGAACCTTAAGTTTAGATAATGGAAAAATAAAGACAAAAAATGTATTGTATGTAAAGGGATTGAGGCAAAATTTACTAAGTGTAAGCCAAATTTGTAATCAGGGACACACGGTTACCTTTCATACAAATAGATGTGAGATCAGAAATTCTAGAACTAGAAATCTCATTGCAGATGCAAATAGAACTACAAAAAATATCTACATGCTAAGTGAGATTAAGGGAGAAAAGTGCTTTTTATCACAAGAATATGAGACATGGTTGTGGCATAGAAGAATGGATCATTTTAAATTTGAAAACATAGTAAAAATAAGCATCAAACAAGTAGTCAAATATTTATCCAAGATAAAAAGAACACAAAACATAATTTGTGCACAATCTCGGCATGGGAAGAAAACTAGAACAAGTTTCAAGTCAAAAGGATTTATGTCATCTGTTCCAATGAAACTAATGCACACTGACCTATGTGGTCCTACAAGGGCAAAGAGTCTACTAGGTGAAAGTTACTTCATATTATTTATATATGATTATTCCAGAATGATTTGGGTAGCCTTATTAAAAGAAAACTCAGAAGCCCTTGATAAGTTCAAGGTGTTTAAAGAATTAGTAGAGAATGGAACAGGTTGGAGGATTAAGTGTTTGAGATCATATAGAGGAGGATAATTTACTTCAAATGAATTCATAGACTTTTGTGAAAAACATGGGACTAAAAGAGAATATTCAGTACCAAGAACTCCTCAACAAAATGTAGTTGAAAGGAAAAATAGAACTATTGAAAATATGGCCAGAGCTATGTTAAATGAGTCTAAGGTCTCTTATGGTTTTTAGAGAGATGTAGTTCATACATCAGTGTATATAATAAATAGAGCTCAATTAAGAGTAAACCATCACAAAACCCCATATGAAATTTGGAAAGGGAGACCAACCACTGTAAAATATTTCAAAATTTTGAAAGCAAATGTTACATAAGACGAGAAGATAAATATTTGGGTAATTTTGACTCAGGATGTGATGAGGGTATTTTCCTTGGCTATTCCACTAAGAGCAAAGCCTATAGATGCTACAATAAGAGGACACATACAATTATAAAAAGTATAAATGTGAGAGTTGATGAGCAGACAAGGTCAAAAGAACCAGCTTGAGAAATCATGTATGAAGAAGAAAAAAGTTGCTAAGAAGAATTAGGTGAAGAATCAGAAGGAGAAGAAAACAAAAACCACTATCTAAAACTCCATCCAGCTATGTGCAAAAAAATCATCTAAGATATCTAATCATTGGAAATCCAGATGAGAGATAGACAAGGAGAAAGATAATAGGAAAAAGTGAGCATGCAAATGTTTCTTTGTTATCTAAAATTGAACCCAAGGATTTCAATGAGGCAAGAGAAGATAAGTTTTGGTTCAAGGCAATGTTAGCAATTTGAGTTATTTTATGTTGTCATTGATGTCACATTGATCACATTTGAGTTTTGGTGGCAAAAGCACTTCATAAAATATCATTTATGATATTTTGGAGAGCATGGATATATATAGGGTTTTTGTGAAAACCAAGGCAGACAAAATAAAAGATTTTATTTAAAACCATGTATGGTAGATTTGAAATGGATTTTTATTAAAACCTAGGTTGGCTTTTTGTTTCATCAAAAAAGGTGCCCTAGTGATGGAGATATTTAATTTTAAATATTTAGTTTAAATTTTAAATTATTTAAAATTTAAATTATTTAAAATTTAAATTTAAATTTTAAAATTAAAATAAAATTATAGCACCGACGTCTAAAGAAAGGAGGAAAGGCATATATTAAAAATAATAGCATCGATGTCTAAAGAAAGGAGGAAATGCATATATATATATATATATATATATATATATATATATATATGCCACCAAAAGCTTCGATAAATCCTTGTCCTCGATTTTCGAATGCATTCGAATTGATAATGTAATGAGAAAAGAGCCTGAGTGTTGAAGCGTGTGTAAAGAGGCATGTGAAGGGTTTACGAAATTTGGGTTTGTTGAAGAACCATTCATGGAGGATAAAAAAACATATAGGCACATTTTTCCTAGTGGTTTGTGCACTGTGTAAGAATTAGGAGGTCCTGCGATCAATTCTCACCGGGGATGCTTGCTGTGTTGAAACACTCGAAGCATTTTTGAGTTTTCAAAGGGCGTAGAATATTGAGGTATTTGTTTTGGTTTGTGCTCATTTGAACACATGAGGGTGTGTGAACCAATGATGGGTTGGCTACAGTTAAGGCACTGAGTGAGGAGGTGTCAAGGGATCGAATCCCATCAGGGAGAAAGGCAAGTTAATAATTTTTAATATTTTATTTTTCTAAAGTTGCCCTAGGAGAAATAAGGGTTATGATGCACTTTAGGAAAAAGAGAGATTTTTGGTAATTTTCTTTTTGGAAGTATATCATATTATATATCATTGGAAATCTTATTTCGAGGGCTATTTGATTAACTTGCTTAGAGGGAGAAATAATGTGTGTGTAAAGAGATATTTCTAATTTTGTAAAGGGGTTCAAAAGTGAAGGTTGCTTTGTTCTTTTTCAAAGGGGATTAATTCTTTCATGAGGGGACATGGTGTATTTTATTGATTAGGAGTAATAAGGTGTTATTTGGATATTATTTTTGTGTTATTAATCAAGATATCTAACCATTATTGAAAGTTGAAAAAGAAAGTTTGTTGATTGTGGTAGATTTAGTGGACAACTAATAAGGCATCAAAAAGGTATGAGCAATATTTTCCATTGAATTTGTTTATGGTGGTTGATTTATGAAATATCATTGGAGAGAAAAGGATTGATTGTGGTTTCCTTTACAAAAGTGATTGGTTGAATGCTTCAAGGTTTTCTGGTTTGAGAGTTGTGATTAAACCTTGTTTTAGAAGCATTGTTGTTGAAGCCCATTGGTTATGCAAAGAACTTAAACTTGAGTTAGATAAGAACATGAGTATCACTATTATGTGAGAGTTATTATTGAGTATTATTGGAAATATTTTGAGTTGATTGATTCATTCTTGAACTAGGGTTTGTGAGAAAAATTTGTTCCTTAAGGTGATTGGTTGAGTTGAGTTGATTGAGCCTAGTCAAGTGATTGTGTGAAGTGGTTGTTCAAGTTCCATGAAACAAACTTCTATATTCAGATTTGAGTTGAGTTTGAGTTGAGAAAGAAATTGAGTTTGTGAATAGAAAATATTGAGTCTAACAATTTGTTTAATGCTTTTATAATATTGAGCTGAGTTGAGATTTATTTGATTTGAGTTGAGTTGAGATTGATGAGTTGAGATAATTGTAGATCATTGTTGTCATCCATTGAAGAGTGCATTGCCATTCATTGTTGAGTTAATCATTAAGCATTGCCTTCATATATTTGTGGATGATATTTTAGTGCTACTTGAGCATGATTGATTGAGCCTTTGAGAAGGCTTTTGGGATAGATTTTTGGATAGATTTGAGGCAACTTTTGTGCATGATTGGTTGAGCCTTTGAGAAGGCTTTTGGGACAAATTTCTAGATAGATTTGAGGTAGCTTTTGTACATGATTGATTGAGCCTTTGAGAAGGATTTTGGGATAGATTTGTGGACAGATTTTGGAGTAGATTTGAGCAAGTTATTTGTGAGCTTGTTGAGCAGATTTTGAGCAAGTTATTTGTGATCTTGCTAAAGTAGATTTGAGCAAGTTCTTGGCAAGCTTGATAAAGCATATTTGAGAAAGTTCATGGTGAGCTTGCTAGAGAATATTTTGAGCAAGTTCTTGGTGAGCTTGCTAGAGAAAATTTGAGCAAGTTCTTAGTGATCTTGCTGGAGTAGATTTGAGCAAGTTCTTAGTGAGCTTGCTGGAGCAAATTTTGAGCAGGTTCTTGGTGAGCTTGCTAAAACATATCAGTGGATAGCCTACTGTAGACACCAAAACAGCACCATTCGATTAAGTGACTACAAACATTGATCGCATTGACATACACAGCTTTCAGGGCAGCCTTTAGAGGTCAAACAGTGGTCTTGGCCACTTACACAGCAGTTCGGAAAGTCAGAAAAAGAGTAGAGTCAAAGTCCGCAAACCTTCATCAAAAGCAAAGTCTTCAAAGCAAACAAGCCTTAACAAAAAGGGAACCTAGCCTTAGACGTCGCGAAATCACGACATCGCGAAATCGCAACGTCACGAAATCGCGACGTCGCGATTTCGCGACGTCGTGATTTCGTGACACCTTTGGCCCCGAGGGGAGCCTCGGCCAAAGGTGTCATGATATCGTGACACTTTTGGCCTCGAGGCTCCCCTCGGCCAAAGGTGTCACGATATCGTGACACCTTTGGCTCCGAGGCTCCCCTCGACCAAAGGTGTCACGATATCGCGACACCTTTGTCCCCGAGGGAAGCCTCGGCCAAAGGTGTCACGATATCGCGACACCTTTGGCCCCGAGGCCCCCCTCGGCCAAAGGTGTCACGATTTCATGACACCTTTGGTCTCGAGGCTCCCCTCGGCCAAAGGTGTCGCGATATCGCGACACCTTTGGCCCCGAGGCTCCCCTCGGCCAAAGGTGTCACGATATCGCGACACCTTTGGCCCCGAGGGGAGCCTCGACCAAAGGTGTCGCGATATCGCGACACCTTTGGTCCCGAAGGGAGGACTTGCGAAAGTGTCGCGATATCGCGACGTCGCGATATCGCGACACTTCAGCATTTTTTACGCTTGAGCCGACTTACGATAGTCAAAGGCGGACTTTGACGTGGCCGCCACATCCAATGAATAACCGCCACGTGGCACCCCTACGTGCCCCTTTTTAAAGAGACCCCGTGGGTCTGTAAAACGGCGGATTTTACAGCGGACATTAATGAGACAAGCGGTGTTAGCAAAATATCCGATCCAAGGCCACGCCTCATAACTTCTAATGTCAGTACGAGCCATGCCTCATAATGACCCGATAAGGATCAAATTTGAGCGGCGCCTACGAATTTAGGTTTTTTTAACATTAATGCTCTCAGAGGCCGAATCCTCTATAAAAACCAGCTCGATACAATGTAAAAGGGGGAGACGGAAGCATTTTCTGGAAACACAACGAAGTGCTGTTAAACTAAACGCCTGATTACAGTCATCTGAATCTTCAGATACGATATTGGACACAGAGTCCATCAATTCGACGACAACCCTGATTCTCCAGATTTTGGGCCCATCCCCAGTGGATTGGTGCCGAAGTTAAGCTTTTACGGGGTGGCCCGTTTGGGTATCCCTATATACGTTCCCTAGTTAATTTGACTTATGCTATTTCAAAAACACTTGCTGTAGTATATGCTATTTTTGAATACATGTTAAAACAGTTCATGTTTTTATAATGTATGTTGTCTTCGAATGTGTTAAATAACAGTTTACGTCTTATATTGGCGAATACATGTTGTTTCGAATGCCTGTTGTTCTCTGTTCTTTATAAAAGTAGCAGGTTACGTAGAGTTATTTAACTTATGCATTTAATCAAATGTTTGCATACATTATTCGTTGTTTCACAAAGACAAACGTTCCGACTTCTTACTGCAGGTGCTATTAACAGTTTACTGTTTCTTTTGCAGCAAGAACAGCAGCAAGCAGGGACTCATCATCACAAGCGGCGGCAACACTACAGCCCGCCCATTTTACGTGTGGGCATGCGGAAGGGGATCACTGTTCATCTGTTGTAACCGAGAACGTGTAACTGAAGAGAGATACTGTAACCGAGCGGAATTACATTAATAAAAAGGGTTGTGCTCTTGTTTTTAATTTAATTCTATCTGTGTTATTTTATGCCTCAATTTAGTTCTGTTTTATTTGCATCTCAGTGTTTTATTTCCGAAATCTCATGCTTTCAGTGGCGATCACGGTGGGACCGGTTCCCATATTTTTAAAAATCATAGAAGTTAATTAAACTTGTTGTGTCTTGTGCTTAACAGGTACTTCTTTTTAGCCGGAGGTCAGAAACAACAATTTCGGGTAGAAAGGAGGTAACGGTTCTAGCCGTCCATATCATTTTCTATTGCGAAGTTTCGGGTTATTTCATTTACTGTCATTTTAATTTCTTTTAATTATTACAGTAAGGTAGAAAAATTTTCTTAAAAATTTTTCTTGCTTTATTTAATTATGTAGTTATCTGCGTAATTATTCATTTAATAATTAAATATTTTTAATTATTAAAATAAGGTAGAGAAATTTTTCTTAAAGATTTTTCTTGCTTTATTTAATTATGTAGTTATCTGCGTAATTATTCATTTAATAATTAAAAAATTTTGTTAAAGAAAGGTAGAAAATTTCTTTTCAAAATTCCTACTTGCTGTTTTCCGGTTTGTAGTGTCTGTCTGGCATAGGGAAAGCTTTCTTTTTCAGTTGCCTATTTCAATTTTGCAAAGTAAAATGAACCTCACACACCACGTGGTATTTTAAACCAAGGCGTTGGTCGTAAAACCCCAACCCTTGAGCAAGACCAAAGGTGGATTCCATCATCACTTTGGCTTGAGATATTGCATCCATTACCTCGATCGCGACTGTTGCTAGACGTAAATCCTGACGAAAGCTGACCGAGTGTTGCTGGGGTGATTCCCATGCACGCGAGGATAAGTCTTCTATGGTAGGTGTCATAAACAGAGCGATTCCCCTTCCGTACCGCCTATGTTCCACGTACCATCTGCTCTCACGTACCTATAGTCTCCCTCACGTAAGGGCGGGTATATAGAGAGGTTGGTATATCGGTCCGACAAATGGTATATTGAAGGGGCGACCATTTATGGGAGTCATATGAGCCAACATTATGCATTTAAACGTTCTTCCAAAATTGCAAACACAAAACGAAACATCAAAATGCACTAAACCAGTTTAGGACACACTATTTAATCCTTAAAAGAGATAATCACGGTTTTGTGTATGTGTGTGTGTTCATTTCTGCTTAGTGTGAACAAAAAGACAAATCATCATAAACGAGATAAAATCTGCTTAGATAGTAGAGAAGCACCACAATGGTGTACACCCGTAGCCAAGCCCAATCAAGGGCGGACGCTGCGGAAGGTGCACAAAGAGAGGGCGCTAGTCGCCTTCGCTTTAACCCCAAGGATTTGGTCATACCACCTTGGCGGCCTGACACACAGGGTAGTCCCCTCCACACCTTAACAGATAAGGACTATGGGGGTACCCCTTCTAGGAGCACTCCTGTTCAGCATAGCACTCAACACACATCCTCCCATGAGGGGTACATCCATAGGAGAGCTCCCTTAGATGCTCGTTATGAGCGGTCACCGCGCGATGAAGCGCTGAGTCAACCTAGGGTTCGATGAGAGGAACCACATGGTTACACTATCCCTCCTTCAACCCCTCCAGTTGTCAGGACTACGAGGACAAATTTAGAGCACAAGGCTCCTCAGGCAGGCCAAGCCAACTCCGTCCGCCAAATCGTGCTCACTTATGAAAGAGAGCATGAGGAAGATTCCTACCTTCCTCAAAAACAATACACATCGCGGGAGCAATACGCCTCCGCACCTGCTAGATATCATGGTCACACTCTAAGGCCAGTACCTCAAATAAATGCCGCCACCCCCATCAGAGAGAGACGGCCTCTAGAGATCTTGGATCACTACGACCAAGATAGATATGTCAGAGAGGTGTCTAACCCTTCTACACATGGGAAGGCAAGACCAACCATCTTAGAATCTGTCAAGCATTTCGCGCGTCGGGTGCAACTCACGCAACGTGAGCGAGACCGACTATCGTTAGAGGAACTGTATCATATTAACGAAGAGCGCCTTCAGTACCAGAAAGAGGAGTTGTTCCAACACACTATGCAGGAAAGGACTCCAACCCCTCACACACATAAGACAAAACATTATGAGAGGCACAAATCCGAACCTCCTGAGCAAAATAGGGTAGACCAAATTGACCCGACAGTCGCCAGAAAAGCCGCCCGCCAAGCTCGAACCACGCGGCTTGAGCAAGGTCGTCAGGAGTTAGAATACTTATACATGCAGCGCAAAGCGGATAAGTTGCGCCGAGATGAGTCTCCGTGACCTTATCAAGCATCACCCCCGATGCCTCCCAGACATGAGCGGGGGGTTAATCTTATAACCAATGATGGGCCCCTTCCTCAGGAACCCACTCAGGTTCATGGGCCACCCTTAGAAATTCATCAAGAAGCCTCTGAGGAATCAAAGCAAGAAGAAGAGAGGGATGAAATGCCCTGTCAAGGCATGGGGGGTGCCATCGAGCCACCCCTTCATAGGCCTCAAGTCCCTCAACAAGAACCAACCAAAGAGGAGGAGCTCAAATCCCATGATACATGCAAAACATTGGAGCACTTAGAGTCGCTAGAGACCAAGATTTTGGAGCTCCCAATGCCCAACTTACATGAGGCTCCTTTCGAAGAGGATCAACCTTTAACCGTAGGTCTACCTGATGATGCAGTCCTCCATATCTCAGAATCTCCAGATTCCGATGAGCTATACACATTGTCCGAAGGTGAGGATGAAACAGAGATAGCTCAAAGCAATCACATACGACAACATCGACATCCCATAAATATCGATGAAGCATGTCAGCAAATAAACATAATACTAGGGCATGAGTGGCGCATAGACCCAACCCACCGGCATCACATGTCCATCCCACTCCTTGGGGAAGGTCGCGAGCAACTTCCACCCAGAGATATCATAGCACCATCAGTGTCGAAGGCAGACCCTGTCCTCCTATCCGTGCATAAGGCCGATCCATTCGTGCCAATTCCTACAGAGCCAGATCCGGTGCACAAAGATTGTCAAGGCTGGGGTACCTCTATTCCCTGAAGAGCAAGTGGATTACACCAAATGCTCCAAAGGTGTCCATCAACCCTTTGGTCAAACCAAAAGCTCCAAGGATTATCACAATCTCTTGGTCAATCCCAAAAATGCTCCAAGGATTATCGCAATCGCTTGGTCAACCCCAAAAGCTCCAAGGATTATCGCAATCGCTTGGTCATCCCCAAAAGCTCCAAGGATTATCACAATCGCTTGGTCAATACCAAAAGGCTCCAAGGATTCTTGCAATCGCTTGGTCAATACCAAAATGCTCCAAGGATTATCACAATCGCTTGGTCAAACCCAAATGCTCCAAGGATTCTTGCAATCGCTTGGTCAATCCCCAAAATGCTCCAAGGATTATCACAATCGCTTGGTCAATCCCAAAGGCTCCAAGGATTCTTACAATCGCTTGGTCAATCCCCAAATGCTCCAAGGATTATCACAATCGCTTGGTCAAATCCCAAAATGCTCCAAGGATTATCACAATCGCTTGGTCAATCCCAAAGGCTCCAAGGATTCTTGCAATCGCTTGGTCAATCCCAAAACGCTCCAAGGATTTCCACAATCACTTGGTCAAAAATCATGAAAATTCAAAAACAACAAAAATCATCAAAAACAACAAAAATTTGCATCTCATTTCTAGGCATATTCAAATTCATCAAATAGAGAGTTCTTCTCGCAATTCATCTTCATATTCACCAAAATCAATCCATCAAAAATACAAAAATACATAGCTGCATTCAAGCATTGCATCCATACATTGCATATTTGTGGTCGTATAGGTCAAAGGCACCATAGGCTGTAATGGTTCTACTAGTCCATCTTGTTCCACACTGTTCCATTTTACAAAAACAACAAAAACACCATTCATTTTACCACACTAGAGTCAGTGGTCTTTTAATGTATCAAGAGTTTTTCGTGATTCAGTCATCATTTTGCTCTTTAGCAATGAAATGTATCAAGTCAAACAGATTTTACGAAGGTAGAGTTACACTTGCAATACACCTTGTTACGTAACATCCCAACACAAATTAAAACACATAAAAATTCCCGAGTTGTGTGAACGAAGGATGAAACCTGCACAAGTAATCCAAGTTACCATAAGCGAAACGGTTATCTTGCTCATCCCCCTGTGCGAATGACCCCAAGAATGCTGAGAGTTGGCAAAAGGACAAGCATCCTCCCTACCCAATTCCCTAAGAATCCCAAAGTTGCAAAACGTCAAAAATTTGCAAAATGTCAAAACTTCAAAATTTGACACCCTACAATGCACATCTCAAAAAGCACAAAGAATAGTGATTATCGTCACTCCATATCCAAATCCCTTGCTCAAGAGAAAAGAAAAATAAATCAAAATAAACGAGTGATTATTATCACTATAACGAGCAAGTATCCCAATACAATTGAAGAAAAGAAGGGAGTTGACCTTGAATCCCTGGAACTCTCAACATTCCGACGAGTCATGAGGCAAGCCTCAGTACCGGTTTGGTTGATAGCCTATCGGTCACTGGCGGTAAACTTCTCGCATGACGATATATCTATCACATTAACTTGTGTATAGATCAATATTTGCATGTGGGTGAGCTAGCTTATGGTATCCTGGAGAACACCGCAGATTAATCTAACTACATACAACAAAGGAGTTAGTGGAGCTAATTAGGTGATCCTCAGTACAGGTTCGGTTGAAAGCCCATCTGGCACTGGCGGTATCCCGACAAATACCACATAAATGAACTCAATTGCACACACGGGGATGTGAAATAACTTGGTTAAAAACAAGTCCGATTCATACCTTGTTCAAAAGTCTTGTAAGATAAAGTACAGTCATGGCTAGTGAGTTAAAACTGTCTGAGTCTCAGAAAACCTTAGCTACATTTTTAAACCAATTACACTACTTTTCATCCTTGCAATACCATCAGAAAATACAAAAAGAAGAAACACCACATTTGTACATAGCAAAGTAATGGAGTTCTAAACGAGTCTATGGTGCCATAACCAAATATCACTAAGTCCATACATCCATTTCATTTCGCATATCACATGCATTTACATTCCTCATGCATCCATCAAACTAAATCAACATACAACATTGGTAATTATCATACCATATGCATCCATCAATATAAAGTAGCATGCATCCACCAACATCAATCATTGTGCATAAAATCATGACATCTACGTAAAGAAAGAA
This sequence comes from Wollemia nobilis, assembly GCA_028583015.1. Taxonomy (NCBI): domain Eukaryota; kingdom Viridiplantae; phylum Streptophyta; class Pinopsida; order Araucariales; family Araucariaceae; genus Wollemia; species Wollemia nobilis. The sequence continues at coordinate 5,001,808 of JAQPPZ010002201.1, forward strand.
AATCCAAACAACAAAAACATCACAAAAATGCAACACAAAAACATAAGCAATAAGCATTTTCGGACACGAGTGCTCTTGCACTTAACCTCTTGGCATAGAAAATCGATGTCGGGGCTCAAATTATCACTCTCCTACTTCCCCAAGAAGGCTACCATAGCCGGACCGCTCCACGGGAAGATGGGTTTTTGATGATTTCACCCCATTATGGCATCACCAAAAGGGTTAACACCCACCAAAAATAGGTCCAAATGTCGGGAAATTGCACCTGCTCAAATGGAAAAACATCTAAAGGCACCCTAACCTAAGTCATCTTGGGTCAAGCGACTCGTCGCTTTTCTCACGAAGGTCATTCCCTCATCGATTCGTCGCTTGAGGGGGTAGTCACACTTAGTCACCAATCAACAAGCACACACCCAATCAAGGCAATGACATGCATTCAAAGAATCATTGACAAAGACAATCACGCTCCTGCTTGGGGCAATAAACAAGCAATCATTAAGTTGATCAAATACTTGGCATTCCCGAAGCATGAACACAAGGTTTCCCCTGTGGATAAAAGGTTGCGCCCTTTGCCTAATCATGACTGATCAATGTCCAAGCTCAAGTCACACCTCACCAAAATAGGTTAACACTTGAAATCAAATTCCTTAGCTCGTCAGAAGCAAGGATTCAAGAATGCATGCCCTTTCCATACTTGGGGCATCAAGAGTTGGTTAGGTTACCAAGAAACCCTAATCATTAGTGCTTTGGTCGTATATTTTTGCTCAACACTGCGTCACCCGCAGCGCTTCCCAAAAAGGGGCATCTGTAGACACCAAAACAGCACCATTCGATTAAGTGACTACAAACATTGATCGCATTGACATACACAGCTTTCAGGGCAGCCTTTAGAGGTCAAACAGTGGTCTTGGCCACTTACACGACGAGTTCGAAAAGTTAGAAAAAGAGCAGAGTCAAAGTCCGCAAACCTTCATCAAAAGCAAAGTCTTCAAAGCAAACAAGCCTTAACAAAAAGGGAACCTAGCCATAGACGTCGCGAAATCACGACGTCGCGAAATCGCGACACCTTTGGCCCCGAGGGGAGCCTCGGCCAAAGGTGTCGCGATATCGTGACACCTTTGGCCTCGAGGCTCCCCTCGGCCAAAGGTGTCGCGATATCGCGACACCTTTGGCCTCGAGGCTCCCCTCGGCCAAAGGTGTCGCGATATCATGACACCTTTGGCCCCGAGGCTCCCCTCGGCCAAAGGTGTCGCGATATCGCGACACCTTTGGCCCCGAGGCCCCCCTCGGCCAAAGGTGTCGCGATTTCGTGACACCTTTGGTCTCGAGGCTCCCATCGGCCAAAGGTGTCGCGATATCGTGACACCTTTGGCCCCGAGGGGAGCCTCGGCCAAAGGTGTCGCGATATCGCGACACCTTTGGCCCCGAGGGGAGCCTCGACCAAAGGTGTCGCGATATCGCGACACCTTTGGTCCCGAAGGGAGGACTTGCGGAAGTGTCGCGATATCGCGACACTTCAGCATTTTTACGCTTGAGCCGACTTACGATAGTCAAAGGCGGACTTTGACGTGGCCGCCACATCCAATGAATAACCGCCACGTGGCACCCCTACGTGCCCCTTTTTAAAGAGACCCCGTGGGTCTGTAAAACGGCGGATTTTACAGCGGACATTAATGAGACAAGCGGTGTTAGAAAAATATCCGAGTTGAGGCCACGCCTCATAACTTCCATGTCAGTGCGAGCCATGTCTCATAATGGCCCGATAAGGATCAAATCTGAGCGGCCCTTGCGGATTTAGGGTTTGACATTAATGCTCTCAGAGGCCGAATCCTCTATAAAAACCAACTCGATACAAAGTAACGAGGGGGATACGGAAGCATTTTCTGGAAACACAACGAAGTGCTGTTAAACTAAACGCCTGATTACAGTCATCTGAATCTTCAGATACGATATTGGACACAGAGTCCATCAATTCGACGACAACCCTGATTCTCCAGATTTTGGGCCCATCCCAGTGGATTGGTGCCGAAGTTAAGCTTTTACGGGGTGGCCCGTTTGGGTATCCCTATATACGTTCCCTAGTTAATTTGACTTATGCTATTTCAAAAACACTTGCTGTAGTATATGCTATTTTTGAATACATGTTAAAACAGTTCATGTTTTTATAATGTATGTTGTCTTTGAATGTGTTAAATAACAATTTATGTCTTATATTGGCGAATACATGTTGTTTCGAATGCCTGTTGTTCTCTGTTCTTTATAAAAGTAGCAGGTTACGTAGAGTTATTTAACTTATGCATTTAATCAAATGTTTGCATACATTATTCATTGTTTCACAAAGACAAACGTTCCGACTTCTTACTCGCAGGTGCTATTAACGAGTTCCTGTTTCTTTTGCAGCAAGAACAGCAGCAAGCAGGGACTCATCATCACAAGCGGCGGCAACACTACAGCCCGCCCATTTTACGTGTGGGCATGCGGAAGGGGATCACTGTTCATCTGTTGTAACCGAGAACGTGTAACTGAAGAGAGATACTGTAACCGAGCGGAATTACATTAATAAAAAGGGCTGTGCTCTTGTTTTTAATTTAATTCTATCTGTGTTATTTTATGCCTCGATTTAGTTCTGTTTTATTTGCATCTCAGTGTTTTATTTCCGAAATCTCATGCTTTCACCTACCTGAGTAGATAAGTGGATTACCTACCTGAATAGATCAGGATTGCCTAGATGAGTAGATTAGTGGAGTGCCTAGCTGAGTAGATTAGTGGATTTCCTTATTAAATAGATCAGTGGATTGCCTACCTGAGCAGATCAGGATTACCTGGCTAAGAAAATTAGTGGAGTGCCTAGCTGAGCAAATCAGTGGATTGCCCACCTGAGCAGATTAGTGGATAGCCTAGCTTTGAGCAGATCAAAGTAATAATTTGTATTGGGATAGGGATCCCTATTTATTTATGAAATATTATAAAGATATTATCTTGTGGACTACCCCACATTGGGGGAACCACGTTAAATCTTGTGTCTCAATTGTGTGTGGTGATTTGTTCTCTTGCTTATTATTGTTATCTATGTCATTAATGCACATTGATATATTTGGTTATTGCAATTAAGGACACTAATTGATATTGGTTTGGAAAGAAAGTAAAAAGTGAGCACTATACTGTTCACCCCCCCTCTCAGTATACGATTGTTTTCTTCAATTGGTATCAGAGCGGGTTCCTTCAGAAAGGCTAACAGCTTGAGAGCAAATTCTACAAGAACACATATGGCTTCACAGAATGTATCATATACAAGTAGGGATCCACTATTTGATGGTAACAATTATGCTTTCTAGAGCATGATAATGAAGAACTACTTGATATCACAAGGATATGAGGTATGGCAGATGGTTGCAAAAGAGTATAAGGTTGAAGATGATCCCGAGGCAGATAAGACTATCAAGAAATTGGTTGAGATCAATGCAAGGGCAATGAAATATATTTTGAGTGGGCTACGTGAGATAGATTTTGCAAAGGTCATGGTATGTAATTTAGCTAATTAAATGTGGACCAAGTTGCAGAATACCTATGAAGGATATTACAAGGTAAAGTTGGAAAAACTACAAACTCATAGAAAAAGATTTGAGGAATTGAAAATGGAAGACTCTGAAGATATTGCAAAGTTTTTACTTTGAGTTGATGAGATTACTAACACCATGAGAGGTATAGGATTTTAGATGAAATAATTATATGCTACTCAAAATATTTTGAGATCACTTCCCATGAGGTATAATGCAAAGGTTTTAGCAATAGAAGAAACAATGGATATCAACAAGCTAACAATGGAAGAACTATAAGGAACTCTCACAACTTATGAGATGAGGATAAGTAAGCATCAGGTTCCAATAAAAGAAATTGCATTCAAGGCTTCAAATAAAAGGAAAGATCCAAAGACAGATAGAGATTCAGATAATGATGAGGAAGCTAAATTCATCAAAAGGAAAAAGGACTTAAGAAATTATAGGGATATGAAGAAAGTCAAATGCTACAAGTGTGGTGATTTTGGTCACTATGAAAACAAAGAAAGTCAAAAATGATCACAAGGATAATGGTCAAGAAAGGTATGAGGAACCAAGGCATGAAAAAAGGGCTTTTCAAGGACATTTTTTATCTTGTAATGGATTTGGACACAAGGCTATACACTACAGGGTCTATGGATCAAAGAAGTTTTATTTTTCTAGAAGGAACTTCAAAGGAAGAAGGTATGGTTTCCAGGGACATTTCTTATTATGCAACAAGATTGGTCATAGAGCTTCTCAGTGTAAATAAAATGAGCAACATGGTTTTGGTTTTAGAGCTACATAATTCAGAAGTCATGGTCATAATGATTATGAAAACAAAACTTCACAATACAGGGTTCAAGAAAGGAATGGATATGGAAATTATTTCAAGAAAGAATTCAAGATATGGGCACCATACAAAGGCTACACTATCAAGTTTTTTAATTGAAATAAATTTTAACATATTGCAAAATGGTGTAGGACTCAATTCCAAACAATTTCAAGGCAAGAAGGTCAAAAAGGTTCAAGACAAGAAGATCAAGAAACTCATCAAGAAAAGGATATCAAAAAAATATGGAAGGAAGTTGATAGAGGAAAGAAACAATGTATGATGGGAGTAAAAATAATCCCACCCTAAAATTAATCACCTCAAGAGAGAAGGTGGTGAGGGGGCTAATCTTAAGAGTCATATATTTTAGCCCCATAGGTGTCCCTTTTGCCATTGATGTCAAAGGGGGAGATATTTGAGTTAGGGGAGTAGTCTTTTCTCCCCCAAAGAGAGTATTGAGTTAGGGGGAGTAGCCTCCAAAGAGAGCATTGAGTTAGGGGGAGAAACCTCCAAAGAGAGTATTGAGTTAGGGGGAGTAGCCTCCATAGAGAGTATTGAGTTAGGGGGAGTAGCTTTGATTCTCAAAGATGATTTTTACAGTGATTGTGGTGATTTGGATTATAGGTGTTGCCATCAATGACAAAGGGGAAGATTGTTGGCAATTTGAATTATTTTATGTTTTCATTGATTTCACATGGATCATTGATATCACATGGATCACATTTGAGTTTTCGTGGCAAAATCACTTCATAAAATATCATTTATGATATTTTGGAGAGCATGGATATATATAGGGTTTTTGTGAAAACCAAGGTATGCAAAATAAAAGGTCTTATTTAAAACCATGGATGGCATATTTGAAATGGTTTTTTCTTAAAACCCAGGTTGGATTTTCGTTTCATCGAAAAAGGTGCCCCGATGATGGAGATATTTAATTTTAAATATTTAGTTTAAATTTTAAATTATTTAAAATTTAAATTTAAAATTTAAATTATTTAAAATTTAAATTTAAAATTTAAATTATTTAAAATTTAAATTTAAATTTTAAAATTAAAAATAAAATTATAGCGTCGACGTCTAAAGAAAGGAGGAAAGGCATATATTAAAAATAATAGCACCGAAGTCTAAAGAAAGGAGGAAAGGCAGATATATATATGTCACCAAAAGCTTCGATAAATCCTTGTCCTCAATTTTTGAATGCATTCAAATTGATAATGTAATGCGAAAAGAGCCTAAGTGTTGAAGCGTGTGTAAAGAGGCATGTGAAGGGTTTATGAAATTTGGTCCATTGAAGAATCATTCATGGAGGATAACCAAATGCATAGGCACCTTTGGCCTAGTGGTTTTTTCACTATGTAAGAAGCAGGTGGTCCTACGATTGAGTCTCGTCGAGGATGCTTGCTGTGTTGAAACACTCGAAGTATTTTTGAGTTTTCAAAGGGCACAAAATATTGAGGTATTTGTTTTGGTTCATGCCCATTTGAACATGTGAGGGCGTGTGGCCCAATGGTGGTTTAGTCGTGGTTAAGGTACTGAGAAAGGAGGCATCAAGGGATTGAATCCCATTAGGGATAGAGGCAAGTTAATATTTTTTAATATTTTATTTTTCTAAAGTTGCCCTAGGAGAAATAAGGGTTATGATGCACTTTAGGAAAAAGAGAGATTTCTAGTGATTTTATTTTTGGAAGTATATCATATTATATATCATTGGAAATCTTATTTCGAGGGCTATTTGATTAACTTGCGTGGAGGGAGAAATAAGGTGTGTGTAAAGAGATATTTTTTATTTTGTAAAGGGGTTCAAAAGTGAATGTTGCTTTGTTCTTTTTCAAAGGAGATTAATTCTTTCATGAGGGGACATGGTGTATTTTATTGAGTAGGATTAATAAGGTGTTATTTGGATATTATTGTTGTGTTATTAATCAATATCTCTAACCCTTATTGAAAGTTGAAAAATAAAGTTTGTTGAGTGTGGCAGATTTAGTGGACAACTAATAAGGCATCAAAAAGGTATGAGCGATATTATCCATTGACTTTGTTTATGGTGGTTGATTTCTGAAATATCATTGGAGAGAAAAGGATTGATTGTGGTTTTCTTTTTAAAAGTGATTGGTTGAATGCTTCAAGGTTTTTTGGTTTGAGAGTTGTGATTAAACCTTGTTTTATAAGCATTGTTGTTGAAGCCCATTGGTTATGCAAAGAACTTGAACTTGAGTTAAAGAAGAACATGAGTATCATTGTTATGTGAGAGTTATTGTTGAGTATTTTTGGAAACATTTTGAGTTTATTGATTCATGCTTGAACTAGGGTTTGTGAGAAAAAGTTATTCCTTAAGGTGATTGGTTGAGCTGAGTTGATTGAGCCTAGTCAAGTGATTGTGTGAAGTGGTTGTTCAAGTTCCATGAAACAAAATTCTATATTCGGATTTGAGTTGAGTTTGAATTGAGAAAGAAATTGAGTTTGTGAATAGAACATATTGAGTCTCTAATAATTCTCTTTATTCTTCTATAAGATTGAGCTGAGTTGAGATTGATTTGATTTGAGTTGATTTGAGATTGATTTGAGTTGAGATCATTTTAGATCATTGTTGTCATCCATTGAAGAGTGCATTTCCATTCATTGTTGAGTTCATCATTAAGACTTTCCTTCATAGATTTGTGTATGATATTTGAGTGCTACTTGAGCATGATTGATTGAGCATTTGAGAAGGCTTTTGGGATAGATTTTTGGACATATTTGAGCCAACTTTTGTGCATGATTGGTTGAGCCTTTGAGAAGGATTTTGGGGTAGATTTTTGGATAGATTTGAAGCAAAATTTGTACATGATTGATTGAGCCTTTGAGAAGGCTTTTGGGATAGATTTATGGACAGATTCTAGAGCAGATTTGAGCAAGTTCTTTGTGAGCTTGTTGAGCAGATTTTGAGCAAGTTCTTGGTGAGCTTGCTAAAGAAGATTTGAGCAAGTTCTTGGTGAGATTGCTAAAGCAAATTTGAGTAATTTCTTGGTGAGCTTTCTGGAGTAGATTTTGAGCAAGTTCTTGGTGAGCTTGCTAGAGAAAATTTGAGCAAGTTCTTAGTGAGCTTGCTGGAGTAGATTTGAGCAAGTTCTTGGTGAGCTTGCTAGAGTAGATTTTGAGCAGGTTCTTAGTGAGCTTGCTAAAGCAGATCAGTGGATAGCTTACCTGATCAGATCAGTGGATTGCCTACCTGAGTAGATCAAGATTGCCTAGCTGAGTAGATTAGTGGAGTGCCTAACTGAGCAGATCAGTGGATTGCCTTGTTGAGAAAATAAATGGATTGCCTACCTGACCAGATTAGGATTGCTTAGCTAAGAAGATCAGTGGAGTGCCTAGCTGAGAAGACCAGTGGATTACCCACCTGAGAAGATCATTGTATTACCCACCTGAGAAGATCAATGGATAGCCTAGCTTTGAGTAGATCAAAGTAATTATTTGTATTAGGATAAGGATCCCTATTTCTTTGAAAAATATTATAAGGAGATTATATTTTGAACTACCCCACATTGGGGGAACCACGTTAAATATTATGTCTCAATTATGTGTGGTTATTTGTGCCCTTGCTTACTATTGCTATCTATGTCATTAATGCACACTGCTATATTTGGTTATTACAATTAAGGAAACTAATTGATATTGGTTTGGAAAGAAAGTAAAAAGTGGGTGTTATACTATTCACCCCCCTCTTAGTATAAGCTTGTGTTCTTCAGGAAATGGATGAGGAATTGAATCAAATAGAAAAATTTGAGACTTGGGAACTCGTACCATGACCAAAATATAATAATGTAATTGGTACTAAATAGGTTTTCAAAAATAATTTAAATGACTATGGTGATGTAGTAAAAAATAAAGCAATATTTGTATGCAAAGGTTGTGCATAGGTTGAAGGGATTGAATTTTATGAGACATTTTCTTCGATCGCACGACTGGAGACCATAAGGATGTTTTTAGCTTTCTCAAGCTTCAAAAAATTTAAAGTATATCAAATGGAATGTTAAATCAGCTTTTCTCAATGATGTCTTAGAAGAAGAAGTCTACATTGAGCAACCCGACGGATTTAGCCTAACTGATAAGCCATATTATGTATGCAGATTAAAGAAGGTACTTTATGGATTAAAGTAAGATCCTAGAGATTTGTATTCAATATTAGATAAGTATCTTCAGGAATAGGATTTCAGGAAAGGAATAGTGAACAATAACTTATACATAAAAAATGAAGGAAGTGAATTACTAATTATGGTGGTTTATGTGGATGATATTCTTTTTGGAGGCAATAATGATAAGATGTTTCAAAAATTTGCAAAGAACATGCACAATGAATTTGAAATGTCAATGCTTGGTGATTTGTCCTTATTTCTTGGACTACTGATTGCATAATTCAAGAAGGGTGTATTTCTCTCACAAACCAAGTATATAAAAGAGATACTGAAGAAGTTCAAGTTAGAAGATTGCAAACCAGTAAGTACCCCCATGATTACAGGATGCAAGTTGAGTAAAGATGATGAATCTCCAGAGGTAAATAAGAAGTTATATAGATCTATGATTGATAGCTTACTATATGTCACAACTACAATACCAGATATAATACAGGCAGTGAGACTAGTGGTAAGATTTCAAGCAGCACCAAAGGAAACACATGTAATCGTAGTAAAGAGGATTCTCAGGTATTTAAAAAGAACTATGGATTTTGAGCTTTGTATCCCAAAAGTGATAATTTCACCCTCATAGCATATACAAATGTATATTAGAAAAGTAGTATTGATGACAGAAAAAGTACAAGAAGAGGATCATTCTTTCTTGGAAATTGTTTAGTCTCTTAGCTAAGCAAGAAACAGGTATTAGTATCCTTATCCACAATAGATGCAGAGTATATTGGAGTAGTTGCATGTTGTACACAAGTATTATGGATGAAGTAAACTTTAAAGGACTTTAAGATAGAGCATGATCATCCTATATCCATACTATGTGATAATAAAAGTTCTATAAACATTTCAAAGAATCCAGTGATGCACTCTAGGACCAAGCACATTCTAATTAAATACCATTTTCTGAGAGAGCAGGTGACATATAAGCAAGTCAAATTGGAATATATTACTACAAAGGAGCATATTGTAGATACTTTCACTAAACCACTTCCAAAAGAGACTTTTGAGTATCTTAGAGAAAAATTGGGAGTAGTTATACTCCCTCTCCAAAATTAATCACCTCAAGGAGAGGATGTGGGGAGGAGGCTGAGCTAAAAGTATTATATTTAGCCCCAAAGGAGTACCTTTTCCATTGATGACAAAGGGGGAGAGATTTGAGTTAGGGGGAGAGCATTTAGTCAAGGGGATCATTTTTTTAGGGGGAACAAAATTGGAAAATAGAAAAAGGAATGGTTAAAAAAAGGGGTTGACAACAAGGGAGATTGTTGGAAATTTTGAGTAGTAAGATTGTCATTGATGTCTATTGTTTGGTACAAGGTAAGCTCATTTTGGTATAGGAAAAGTGGTAAAATAATTGGTTGTAATATTTTATATTATAATCCAAACAGGTTGGCTAACAAGGTTGAAGGAAACAATTACACCCATGGTTTTAAAGAGAAAATGAGATATAATATTTTAAATATTATAATAATTAAGCTAGAAGGGCTTATTAAAAAGAAGGAAAAAATAATTGATGAAAATCCCATGCAAAAGTATTATTTAATACTAAATTAAATAATATAATATTTAAACATAAAGTTAAATATTATATTAATAAATAATTAAATTTTAATTTGGCTAAGGCACTATTGGCATTTTTGCCACATTATTTTGATTGTTGATTATTCATGCATAATATGTTGAAGTTCTCACTCCTTTATAGGTTTTGATGCAAAAAAAGCTAAGTTCGAAGACTATCGTGATATCGCGACAAAAAGCAGCATGGAAGGCATAGTTTCAAAACCGTCGCGATATCGCGACATGTCGCGTTATCACGGGTCTTTTGAGGAGAGAGAAGCAAAGTTAGAAAATGTCACGATTTCACGACATGTTCCAAAATCACGGTCAACGCAGTCAACGGCAGCAAAGCAGCAAGGTTGTCATGATATCGCGACGTGTCACGTTATCGTGGTCAAAATGGTCAATGGGGGTAGCGTAGCAAAATTATCACGAAATCGCAACATGTCACATTTTTGCGACTTACAATGGCCATGAAGCAGAGTAAGAGAAAAGGTCGTGAAATCATGACATAACTAAGCAAAGGGTGATGACAATGAATCTCGTAGCGATTTCACGACAGAATAATGAACAAGACACAAAATGCGGAAGACGTCACGAAATCACGACGTGTTGCGTGGTCGCGGCAAGGTTGAACAAAAATCATAAGGCATGAAAACCATCATGATTTCATGACATTTGTGGAGATGAAGTCCAGCAACAAGGAAACGTCACGATTTTGTGACATGTCACGTTTTCGCGAGGAGGAAGCAAGGAGGCGACCAGATTGTACGGAATGTCGCGATTTCGTGACATGACGAATTTTTGTGGTCGAAAAGCAGTGAAGTCCAAGGAGATAGAACTTGTCATGATTTCGTGACATGCTGGAGATTAAAGAACCACTTGAGGCAAGAGTGTCATGTTTTTGCAGGTTGAGAGCTGGACCGTACAAGGCAAGAGAAAACCGTTGCGAAATCGCAACATGTTGCAGTTTCGCGGGTATATAGAAGAGAAGGGCACAGAAGGTAGAAGAAGTCGCGATTTCATGACATGGTGAAGTTTTCGTGACATGGTGAAGAGTGTTGCATTTTCATGACGTACTAAGGACAAAGCCAAAAGAGAGAAAAGTGTAGCGAAATCGCGCCTTGTCGCGTTTTTGCGGTTCGAAACAGGGAAGAGACAAAATTGGGAAATACGTCACGATTTTGCGACATGGTTGGTTTTTGTGGTCCCAAAGTGATAAAGTGTACGAAGAAAAAATATGTCACGAAATCGTGACATGTCACGTTTTCGTGACCCGTTACAGTTTCGCGCCAGAAAGTAGTTCAAACGGCCCGATGAAGCATTGCGATTTTCAAGAATTAAAAGCACTCCAGAATTAAATGTTTTGCTACTTTCCAATGCGAGCAAGGTAGAAGAACGTGTCCAAGCCACCAGAATTGAAGACGCTCATTATTCAAAGCTTCTGTTCATGATTTTTCTAACGGTTCAAGCATGTTTCGAGAATGACCATTTAATGAAGACGACCGGTTCCTTATTTCAGTTAATTTCTGGTTTCTCCGAGGCTGGTTTAAGGGGATCATTTCCTTGTTTTCGTTGCACATTTTGTAGATCTCGAGGAAGTTCGTTGCATATTTTAAATGCTGTAAAGAAGCAAGACTTCTATAAATATCAATGTATTTCTCCAGAACAATTATTGGGAGTTTGAGAGACAGGTTGCATGAAAGCTTTCAAGTTCTTTGCATGAATGAAAGATATTTGGCCTCTGATTTTGCAAACGTCTTTCTGTGTGATTTCCTTCTATTTCATGTATTTCTCGATTATGCTCGTCTTTCTAATCTATTGTTAGATTTCAATTATGTATCTGAGTTTGAATATTGCAAATGAGGAAGTGAGTTTTGGAATGCAATCCTGAAGGTTGTCTGTGCAAGGTCATAAGTGGATTATGTTGTATTCTATTATTATATGTTGTTTATATGCTTGAGGTTAAATTCTTGTTGAGTTTCTTTCCTCGATCATATAAATTTGGCCTGTGGCCATATTTCCCATCTCTTTTCGTAATTTCCCATTTCTTTCTGCACATTTATAATTCCTTTCCAGTAACTCTAGTCTTCATCAAGCTTAGATTTAGTAAGGGAACCAACCCTCTCTGGAGATTGGTCTGGGAGACATTTCTTTCTCCCAGCCTTTCAATGTTGGCTAGGTCTAGGGCGCATTTAGCGTAAAAATCCTTTCCTGTGGCAGATTCGTGACCAACAGTTTTTGGCACGCCCAGTGGGACAGACTGTTTCTATCTCAGAAAGATCCCATAGTATTGAGGGTTTAATGTTCGCCTTCATGCCATATAGTTAGAACATTTGGTGACTCTGTAGTACCCAAAAATCTCTGAACGTGGATGCAATGAAAGCTGTACTTCATGATCACGAGATCAAAGTCCAAAAAAGTTGAAGATCTTGTTGATTTTTTTGAACTTGACAACACAAAAAGAGGTGAACATTCTAGGTTGGTTTCCCCATCGCTTGCATCATCTGCCATATCCACACAAACCCCTGGTATTGTTACTAGTTTTTTGTCTTCTCAGTCACATCCACTAGTCCCAATGGCCCAGTATCCTCAACCCAGGAAGTTCTTGGCATGGAATAGTTTAGGAGCCTTGAATTTGTAGGCTCAGAATCCAGTTCCTCAGGCTGCTTTGAAAGTTTTTCTGACCTATGATGGTACGGGTAAGACTGCATATGAACATATTAATGATGTAGCTTCTTTGGCGGCCATCCATGATATAACTGACGAAGATGTGATGGTAAAGTTGTTAGTGTTGTCCTTGAGAGGAAAATTGTTGTATTGGTACCGAACGTTGCAACCAGGCACCATTACATCATGGGATCAGCTAGGAGAACTGTTAGTTAAGAATTTTCATGAATAGGCTGATCCATTTTCATTATTGCATCGGTTTAATGCAATCCAGAGGCACCTGCAGGAAGAGATAGCTGATTTCAATGTTCATTTTACCAGAACCTGGCAGAGAATTCCTGATGGTCTTCGACCTGCTGATGAGCTAGCTGCATTTTATTACCTCAGAGCATTCAACACAGACATCGGTTGGGCTGTCCGGAAGTCCAACGTGACTACATTTCTAGAGTTGTTCGAACAAGCATTAAAGGCAGAAGCTGATTTGATTGCTATAGGTAGACTTCCTCCAAAGGTAACAATGCCTATCATACCTGATCTGCCTAAGTATTTATACTTTGGTTCACTTCCACAGCCCATGCCATCCATGTATCCTACCCCATCATGGAGCTCAAATGTGCCTCAAATCGCACCTATTCCAGTTCCCCAGCTTCCTGCTCCAACTATTCCCTAGTTGCTTGCACCGAGCATTCCACGATTAACCTCTCCACTTCCAACTCCTGCATTATCTTCCCCATAGTTTCCATTACCTTTACCAGCACCACCTGTGTCCTCAAGCCCAGATCCTCAATTGGCTATGTTACAAGAAATTCAGTCGGCTATGAGATCTCTCACTGACAAGGTGACATCTATGGAACGGAGAGAGGCGAAAAGGAATTATCAACCACGAAGATTTATGCTGATAGTAACTAGAGAACAACCTGCTCCTAGCAAGGCTATGGAGAAAGCACCTGAAAGGAACTCAGCAATTCTGGTAAGTGAAGAGGCTGGCCCTTCTGAAGTTTCACATGAGCCATCTTACTAGTGTTCTTCCTGCAATGACCCACATGATGAGTCCACTTGCATGGTCCACCAAAATTATTTGCAAGTTCTTACAAGGAGCCGTGTAAACATGATTCGAGAGGTGGATCTTACTTCCATGGAGTCTCTGGAGGAACATATAGCAATACTGAAACACAGCAGCAAGAAACCAATGTTGGTAGATCCAACTAAGATGGAGCCATTGAAAGTACCTCCTGTACAAGAAATAAAGTAGCAAATGCCAAAAAAGGCTCATGATTCCCCAGTGCAACGAAAATCACCTGTTTTGTCGAAGGATCCACTTCCACCACCAGTAAAAGAGAAGGAACAAGCTTCTACTTCCCAGCCGCAAGCAGAAACAAAGGAGCAAGCCAAAGAGACGTTGCGGTATCCATCATTGACCAAACGACAATGAGTGGAGGCTACCCAACAATATAAGAGCACATTTGAATCTGCTAGTGGTAGGAAGGAACAGACCTCCATGGAGTACAACATTGTTGAAGAACTCAAACGAATACCAGCTAAGGTAAGTCTGTATGACACCTTACAGTTTCTTGGATAGGTAAATCTCTTATAGGAATCCCTGAAGACTATACAAAGTAAGGGGAAAGTTCCAGCCCAGGTAGTTATGGCTCAAACGTTAACTTCTTTAGCCTCTGGAAGGACTAGACCACCCCCATTTTATCTGTCACTTAGGATGGAGGGTTGGATTGTACATAATTGCTTGATTGATTCTGGTGCTGCTACAACTGTCATGCCAAAGGCAGTTTGTGAAGCGATGGGAATGGAATATACAAGAAGCAGCCCTGGCGTCTTGCAGTTGGATGGGACTCCAGTGAAAATAGTGGGTGTAATCAAGGATGTCCCAATTGTTTTACACACTATGCCTCAGATTACAGTCATTCAGGAGATAGTTGTGGTCGATCTAGAACCGTATTTTAGTATGTGCTTATCAAGAGAATTTACTGCAAAGTTGGGAGGCTACCTTGCTCTGGATTATTCTCACTTGGAGATTCCTTTCAAAGGAAGACGAGTCCGGATCTATAATTAGAAGCCTTCTACTTTTCATATTGAGAAGATAGAAGAAGAAGAAAAGTCCAAAGATGCTATTCATATGATAACTGAAGAGTTGGAGGATCCTGATTTGGAGGATGAGTTTTCAATGCTCAATTTTAATGCCATGATCGAAACTGAGATTGGATGTTATTCCATTACAAAGCAGCCTGAAGAGGTTGAAGTCAAGTTGCCCCCTGATCAAGTTGGTCAAGAATTTCTACCAGATCAGCTCTATTTTGATGGAGCACACTACAGAAATGGTGCTAACACTAGGACTGAACGATCATGCCTAGGTTTCAAGATGGCTGGGACACTTGGAGTATAGCAGTTTCAAATCTTTGGTGACTCTGAGCTGCTCATCAACAAGGAGTCTACTGAGTGTCTATCAAAGGTCTGGGATCTAGGAGACAAAACCGTGTTTGGGTTCATGTCTTTCCCGAAAGTTCACAGCTAATTCGGGAGTTACCTTGTACAAGACATAAAAAAAAAAAAATAAAAAATAAAAAAGGGAAAAAAAGAAAAAGAGTATTGTTTTCCTCTGTCAACTTTGGCTCTTTTTGCATGCGAGCCCGCAGGTGCGTATTTCTTTCTTTTTTCTTCTTCCTTCCCAATAGCTAGTGGCTTCCTCTTTATTTCTTCCTTTCCCCTCTTCATTCCCTTCTTCTCCTACTCCTTTTTCTTTTGCAAGTAATCAAGCCACTGCTATTGTTTCTTTTTCCCTTTCTGATATTCCCATTTCTTCTTTTCCTTTTCTTCTAAATTCATTGTCGTTTTAGCATTTATCAGTTCTATCTACCTCTTCACTCCTTCCATTCCCACCTTCCATTCCATTATTCATTATTTCCATCCCCGTAGCTGGTAGCACAGAAGCACTCTATTACTGTATCTGTCACTGTTGTTCCTTCATTTTCCATCATTCCACCATTCCATCATTTACTATTTCCATTCCATAGTCCTCACTCCACTTATTTCATTCATTTCCATTTTGCAACCCCTGGTGCTTTCATGGAGATTCTTTTACAGCACTTGGTAAGCTAAGCCAAATACAGATTTACTTGAGTTTTTAGTAAATCAGCAAGAGTTGTTGCAGCAGTCCGTCGAGATGTTCCCCATCAGCCAGCTTGTTGTTCTCAGCTTTTCTTGACTCTATTGCCCAATGGATTCATGCCTGGGATTCGTGCATACAACAGAACTGTATACCCCGTGAGCCACCAAGAATGTTGGCATTTTTGCCACATTATTTTGATTGTTGATTATTCATGCATAAGATGTTGAAGTTCTCACTCCTTTACGAGGTTTTGATGCAAAAAAAGCTAAGTTCGAAGACTATCGCGATATCGCGACAAAAAGTAGCATGGAAGGCACAGTTTCAAAACCGTCGCGATATCGCGACATGTCGCGTTATCGCGGGTCTATTGAGGAGAGAGAAGCAAAGTAAAAAAATGTCACGATTTCATGACGTGTTCCAAAATCACGGTCAACGCAATGACGACAGCAAAGCAGCAAGGTTGTCGCGATATCGCGACGTGTCACGTTATCGCGATCAAAATGGTCAATGGGGGTAGCGCAGCAAAATTGTCGTGAAATCGTGACATGTCACATTTTGCAGGACTTACAATGGCCATGGAGCAGAGTAAGAGAAAAGGTCATGAAATCATGACATAACTAAGCAAAGGGTGATGACAATGAATCTCGTAGCGATTTCACGATAGAATAATGAACAAGACACAAAATGCGAAAGACGTCGCGAAATCGTGACGTGTTGCGTGGTCGCGGCAAAGTTGAAACAAAAAGCATAAGGCATGAAAGGCGTCATGATTTCACGACATTTGTGGAGATGAAGTCCAACAACAAGG
The DNA here is from genome assembly GCA_028583015.1 of Wollemia nobilis. Lineage (NCBI taxonomy): Eukaryota > Viridiplantae > Streptophyta > Pinopsida > Araucariales > Araucariaceae > Wollemia > Wollemia nobilis. The sequence continues at coordinate 5,018,495 of JAQPPZ010002201.1, forward strand.
AAACATCACGATTTTGCGACATGTCGCGTTTTCGCAAGGAGGAAGCAAGGAGGCAGCCAGATTGTACGGAATGTCACGATTTCGCGACATGACAAATTTTCACGATCGAAAAGCAGTAAAGTCCAAGGAGATAGAACTTGTCACGATTTCGTGACATGCTGGAGATTAAAGAACCACTTGAGGCAAGAGTGTCATGTTTTCGTAGGTTGAGAGCTGGACCGTACAAGGCAAGAGAAAACTATCGCGAAATCGCAACATGTTGCAGTTTCACGGGTATACAGAAGAGAAGGGCACAGAAGGTAGAAGAAGTCACGATTTTGCGACATGGTGAAGTTTTCGTGACATGGTGAAGAGTGTTGCATTTTCACGACGTATAAGGAAGACAAAGCCAAAAGAGAGAAAAGTGTAGCGAAATCGTGCCTTGTCGCGTTTTCGCGGTTCGAAGCAACGAAGAGACAAAATTGGGGAATACGTCATGATTTTGTGACATGGTTGGTTTTCGCGGTCCCAAAGTGACATAGTGTACGGAGCAAAAATATGTCGCGAAATCGTGACATGTCGCGTTTTCGTGACCCGTTACAGTTTCGCACTAGAAAGCAGTTCAAACGGCCCGATGAAGCATTGCAATTTTCAAGAATTAAAAGCACTCCAAAATTAAATGTTTTGCTGCTTTCCAATGCGATCAAGGTAGAAGAACGTGTCCAAGCCACCAGAATTGAAGACGCTCATTATTCAAAGCTTCTGTTCATGATTTTTCTAACGGTTCAAGCATGTTTCGAGAACGACCATTTAATGAAGATGACCGGTTCCTTATTTCAGTTAATTTCTGGTTTCTCCGAGGCTGGTTTAAGGGGATCATTTCCTTGTTTTTGTTGCACATTTTGTAGATCTCGAGGAAGTCCATTGCATATTTTAAATGCTGTAGAGAAGCAAGACTTCTATAAATATCAATGTACTTCTCCAGAACAATTATTGGGAGTTTGAGAGACAGGTTGCATGAAAGCTTTCAAGTTCTTTGCATGAATGAAAGATATTTGGCCTCTTATTTTGCAAGCGTCTTTCTATGTGATTTCCTTCTATTTCATGTATTTCTCAATTATGCTCGTCTTTCTAATCTGCTATTAGATTTCAATTCTGTATCTGAGTTTGAATATTGCAAATGAGGAAGTGAGTTCTGGAATGCAATCCTGAAGGTTGTCTGCGCAAGGTCGTAAGTGGATTATGTTGTATTCTATTATTATATGTTGTTTATATGCTTGAGGTTAAATTCTTGCTGAGTTTCTTTCCCCGATCATATAAATTTGGCCTGTGGCCATATTTCCCATCTCTTTTCATAATTTCCCATTTCTTTCTGCATATTTCCAATTCCTTTCTAGTAACTCTAGTCTTCATCAAGCTTAGATTTAGTAAGGGAACCAGCCCTCTCTGGAGATTGGTCTGGGAGACATTTCTTTCTCCCAGCCTTTCAATGTTGGCCGGGTCTAGGGCGCATTTAGCGTAAAATCCTTTCCTGTCATAGATTCGTGACCAACAGGCACCAAAAATAAAATTTAAAATATTGGAGGCATATATTTCCATCGACATTTATAAATTCACCTTGGCGTATATAAAAGGAGGAAAGAAAAATTTAATGCAATTATTCGTAGGTTGAAAATGTCTATGTGCATGGAAACGAAATTGAATGAAGGGAAGAAGAGAAACGTGGAAGTTTCTCATTCATCGAATGAAGGCAAAGGGTAAAGTAAAAGCGGCAAGTGCTTTTGGTGCAGCAAGGGCTGGTAGCTCGAGCGGCAGGTAGGTCTTGCATTGGTTGTTGGTAAAAGGAAGGTTTGGGGTTCGATTCCCCCTAGCGTCGGTTGAAGGTTTTAATTTTTTAAAACTGGGAAGTGGTGAGTATAAAGTGGTGAGACTAAATTTTAGTCTCAACCACTTGGCTAGCGCAAGTGGTCGAGCACTACACTTGGTGGGTTGAGATTGAAGGGTCGATTCCCATCCGCAACAAAGCAAAGATTATTATTTTAGATAAAGGTCTACACCATGGTTAGTTTATAAGGCATGCACTATATTTATTTGCTATGGTAATATTTTATAGATGATATGACATTTGATCTATAGTTGAAACTTGGGAGATATAAGAAGAAATATTTTTACATTATTTTAAAGGTTTGAATGGCATTTATTTTATGAATTTGGAATGATAAGTGTGTAGTTGGTTTCTGCATCATTGTAATTATTTTATATTTAAAAATAAATTGGAGTGAAAATTATTTTGAAATAGTGGATATAAAAGGTGTAAGAGTCTTGTTGTTTGATTGTAATTCTTGTTTTATAAAAAGGAGAAATTATTGATAGAGTTTGTGCATTATCCATGAAAACTAAAGAAGAATTCTAGAATATTATTTTCAGAATTCTTTGAGCATCTTGTTGAGGGAATATTCATGTAGATATTTTGAGATAGACTATTGTTATCAAACCTTTATGTGGCACAAACGAAATTGATTGTGATTGAGACAGGTTTTGAAGACATGTCTCCATAAAAGCAAAGAGGTATGGGAACATCATCCTTTGTTTGAAGTGTTTTTTGGAATGAATGGTGTAAAACATAAGGTGGAGTGAAAAGGATTGTTTGATAAGCATTGTTGGAAATATTTGAGTGAGTTTTATGTTGAATTTTTTGAGAACATTTGAGATAGAAATTATGAATTATTTGAGTTAAGGTTTGAGACCTACATTGTGCTATTTTTTGAAATAAGTGTGAAACATTTGGTTAGGGTTTGTAAGCAAGTTGTGCTTCATTGGTTGAATGATTGTGTGAAAATTTTGAGCATTGGTTTGAGTGTGTTTGTGAATAAGCAAGTCTTGAGAAGACTTGAGGGTAGGTTTTGAAACATATTATTAGATAGGTTTTGAGACAAATTTTGAGCAGATTCAGAGACTGATTTTGGTGCAAATTTGAGACAGAGTTGATAACAAGCTTTGGGGGTGATAGAACAAAGGACAGTAGTTTCCAATGGATAGAGATCCATTAGCCAGGGCAGTGAGGATAAAGGCCTTCTATGGAGAGAACCATAAGACAGAGCAGTGGGGGCAAAAGTATTTTAGAATATCATTAGCCAAATAATAGGAGATAGATTTCTCTTGTGGATAGATATCCACAAACCAGAGTAGAGGAGATAGAGTTCTCCTATAGATAGAGATACAAAAACTAGAGTAGAGGAGATAGAGTTCTCCTATGGATAGATTTCCATAAACCATAGCAATGGGATTGGTGTATCCTTTGGATAGGAGTCCATAAACATTGTAATAGGGAATTGATTTCCAAAATAATTCATTGAGAAAATTGATAAGGAATAGTTTCTTTGTAGAGTAGCCCACATTGGGTGAACCACGTTAAATCATGTCTCTCATGTGTGTTATGATGTGTACAATGTTTACTGCTTTGATATTGTTGATTTTATCATATGGATTGAAAAGTAAAAAGTTTTATCTTATACTATTCATCCTCCCCTCAGTATAAGCTTATGTTCTTCAGAGAAGAGCTCTCAAGAAAATTTGAAAGGAGAAATAAGAAGGCTAGAGAAGCCCTATTGAGAAAGTTGAAGAAGTGTCCAATGGACAAGATTTGAAGAAAGTTTGAAGAAGAATATTGCAAGAAATAGAAGATCCTATTAAGAGGAATTTGGGATAATTATCACCATCCAATAAAAATCCCAAAAGTAAGAAATATTTTGGCAAAAAGTTTGCCAAATTTGAGAAAGTATTTTTGAAGACTTCAAGATATTCAGATTCTTGAAGAAGAGGCTAGAAAAAGAGGCCAAATTTGAAATCCTATTTAAATGAGAGATAGGAGGATAAAGAAGAATTGAAGATGCCAAAAATTTGAGAAGTTTGAGGACAACCATTAAGATCTTGAAGGTTGATTTACAGAGAAGAAGATTGCTGATTTTCACAAGAAAATTTGAAGAGTCACAAGATAGCAAATTGAAGGTGACATAGCCACAAATTAAAGAATATTTGGGAAGTTTTTTGAAGTGATCTTGGACAGAAAATTAAAGGAGATATTGATAGAAAAATAAGGTAGCAATTTGAAGGAATTTAATGCTATTTTTAGACTGTGAGATAAAGGTAAATAAATTAGTTTTTGGAGCAGCAAATTGAAGAGTTTTTGGCTATAAATTTGGGCAGCATTAAGAAGAGATTAGAGAGCTTAATTTTGAAGAATTTCGAGGCAGATTTGGGAGAAGAATTGGATAAAATTTGGTCACAGAAAGGTGCTGCAAATTTCATAAGTTGAAGGCAACATATTGGGCAACGAACTTGGCAAGCAAAAAGGTAACTATAAAGGTGTTCTCTTAAAGCATAAAATAAAGTATTTTAATAGCTACATATTCAAGTTTTAAAGCCATCAAAAGGAATTCAAAGTAGAGTATCTCCAAGATGAAGAAGGAGACATTGTTATCATTGCAAAGAGTAGAGTTAAAGCTTGCTTGAAAAGGAGAAATAAGGAGAAGAGAATACTAGTAATGAATGATGTTTTATAATCAAAGAAAGTGCATAATTTTTTTTTAGTTCTATTAAGGAAAATAAGGCTGAATAAAGTTCTCAAAGACAAAAAACTTAAGGTGTATAAATATACCAATAAAGGATCTAAATGTTGTAGAGATTTTTGGTGTATAATAGCCACCAAATAAGTGGTAAAACCACCATATTAAAGGAGATAGTCATTTTTACTATTTAGCCAATGTAGAGTACTGGAAACAACCATCAAGTTGGAGAGGTTGAGCCACCATACATAGGAGGAAAGGAGCCACAAAAACCGAGAACAATGGGTTGTTACAAAGATTTTATGAAGAGCATCAAAATATGTGCTACTTGGATTTATTTCTTGGAAGAAATCCAACCACCATTAGAAGGAATTGGAACAATAATCCAATCCATTGAAGAAACGGTTGAAGGAGAACGTAAGTGCAAAGACAAAGAGGAGGCCAAATGCTTCAACCACCTATAGTTGTGAGAAGAGAGAAAATACAAAGTGGAAGCACTAAAATCAACCTAAGTTTTGGAGTAACACAAATTTTTGAGTCTTGGAAGAATAAGTGTCACCAATACACACATGAGAGTGAGCAATCAAATAGACTTCGGTTAGAAATTAGAAGAATGTAGAAGAGGAAACCAAATTTGTAACAATTAGAAAGAAGAAAAACTTTTCTTCCATAACCATAAACAAGCTGAAGACCATGATATATTTTGTGGATGATAAGGTAGAAGGAATTATGTAGTCAAGTGAGCATCACTTTTAAAAGCGTATGCAAGAGTTCAAGTGCAATTTGAGCATTACAAAAGAACGAGTGTTGCAAAGGAGTTAAAAATCCATTTGAAAAGGCCATTAAAAATATTCTTTCCACTTGGCATGTCGAAGGAGGAATGCCAAGGATCATTGGTAGAAGAAATAATGCCTTATGAACTATATTAAATATGTTGAAGGAGGTTACACTGTAGAGGGCAAAGAGAAAGGAAGAACAAGCCTAAAAATATCAAGGCCCAAGCTTGTAGTTGAAGAGCACCTAAAGGAGAGTGCTATTTGGAGCATGGAGAAGCTCATAATTGAAGAGAGAGGAAGGTGAAGTTATTACTAAGTTTGAAGAAGCTATTCAAAGCCCATATGTGGAGGAAATTGAAAGCATCAAAGCCCACACTTGGAGGTAATCTCATGGAAGAACAAAGGAGTCAAGAACTTCATGAAGAGTGAATATTTCATGGAGAATATAGGTTTACATAGAAGCCAACCTACATTATAGCACACCAATTTAGAGGAGTTAATTTGGTTGACAGAGAAGCCTGCAAGCAAACAAAGGAAGGTCAAAGCATTGAAAAATGAAATTAGCATGCACCATTCACAAGGAGGTACATAACATTTGATTTAATTCAATTTTTACAAAGGTTAAGGAGCCATAAGGGATATTCATTTTAATTATTCTAAGGTTGAGATTAATTAATCTAGTACATCATAGATTAATTGAATTAATGGAGGGATAAGGCAGCTAATTGAATACTTAGAACCTTAGAAATTATATTAACAAGTTTTGAAGTATTTTGGGAAATACAATTTAAAGTTTTTAGAATTATTTCATTCTATTTGAAATTCAAGCCACATTGAAATATTTACAAATAGTTTAACTTGGAGGAATAAGGATTTCTACATAAATTAGGAATATTAAAATTTGTAAATATCTTTGTTTTCTAAATTTCTTATTTGGGAGTTATAAGGACTTCAACATAAAATTAGGTTTTTGAAATTTAGAAACCATACTAATGAAATTTGGGAGATAAAAGGAATTCAACCTAGAGTTTTGAAGAATTGAAAACTTTTGTCAAAATTATTGGTTGATCATTTATACCTATGGAAATATATAAGGTATTCATTCTAAAGAAATAAAATTTGAAGGCTACATTGAAATTGGCAATAGTATTTCATTAAAACCTTAGGGACATATATGGTAGTCTACAAGTGTCATCATGGAAACAAATAAATTCTTTCTTTTCTAGAATCTCAACTTCTTAAATGTCCTAATTACACTTCATGGAAAAACAAAGTGAGGTCAATATTGATAGTGGAAAAACTTTGGGATATTGTTAAAGGAGAAAAAACTAAACATACTAAAGATGCTAGAGAAATTCAAAAGTATGAATAATATTAAGCAAATAACTTATGATAATAACATTTGCAATTAATGATGATATACAACCATACATTAGTTCAACAACAACTTATATAGAAGCTTGGAATACTTTAGCCAAGATATTTGAAGGAAATAATAAAGCCACTATCTTGAATCTTCAAACCCAATTGCATTCTCTAAAAATTAATAGTGGTGAAAGTATAGAATTGTTTCTAAGAAAAGTAGCTGATATAAAAGGAAAATTATTAATCTTAGGAGAGAAGGTAGAAGACAAGTTTCTTGTTCAAGTAATCCTAAGAGCACTTCCAGAAAGCTACAAGCATCTTGTCACATCTTTACAAATTCTCAGTAAAGATACATCATTTGATGAGTTAGTCAATATACTACAAGAATATGAGGTAGAAAATTCAGTGAAAGATGAAATGACTAACAATGCCTTAGTCTCAAAAGATAATCCACAAGGAAATATTACTTCATTCTCAAGAGGTAGATCAAGATAGAATAATATATATTGTCAAGTATGCAAAAGAAGGGACATAGTACAAATTATTGTATATTTAATCCAAGAAATTAGTATCAAGGGGATCAAACAAATTTTGGAAGCCAATCAAATAGGCCATTTCAACCAAGACAATATTTGAATCAATATAGTCCACATAAAAACTTTTTTTAATTTCAGTATACTTCTCAAAATAAATATAGTCAACCTCAGTTACAATATAGAGAAGAAAAACAAAAGGGGTACTCAGCTCAAGAGATTCAAGAAATTCAGGAAATCGAAGAACCTATAGAAGAACATGAAGTTAAAGCTTTTTTATCAAAGATAGTATTTTATGAAAATACTAATCATTTACTTGATCAGGATATATAGAGGGAACATAATAAAGAGAGTAGATAAGGAGAGCACAAGTTTGAGACTAAATATGAAGACCATATTGAATACTAGAGTCTTCAATAACCAAATAATGTAATACAAGGGGTGTTGAAATATATTACATTATTTTATACATGCTAATGTACCACCTTGGGTACATATTTTAATTAGGAGTGTGTCTTAGATTAGAGTGTGAGTATTTACTTTATGTAATGTAATAAATGCACAAGTATTATTAGAGTGTGTAAAGTATTCAATAATGTAAATGTGCATAATAGTCCATGTGCACATGAGTCCATAGAATAGGAAAGTGAAGAGTCTTAAGAAGAGTGAAGGCCAAGAGTTCTCCATATGAAGAGTCACATTCTATTATATATGTGTGTTTATGAGTGAGAGTTATATACAATTAAGTACAACAATTTAGAGTGTCACAAGACACAATGTAGAGTGACACAAGTCACAATGTAGAGCAAGAGTGTATGAAGTATGGAGTATTTGAGATCTCCATTCTATATCAAATACTATTTTCATGAGATTTTGTTAATGGTAGTTTTATGAGTAGTTGCAGAAGTTATTCATGAGTTTTACATGTTTAGAATGTTACCATTATTTTATATTTGATATAGCACTCTTGTTTTTAGAACTTGCATTTATTTTTCATTAAATATTTAACATCAAAAGTTAGCAATGAAGAATATGAAATATTGAATGGGTTGGTATGGAAGAATTTAGGATGGGTTAAGGAATATAAAAATGTTGAATGGGTTGGTAGGGATGACTTAGGATGGGTTAAGGAATTTAAAAATGTTGAGTGGGTTGGTAGGAAAGACTTAGGATGGGTGAAGGAATATAAAAATGTTGAGTGGGTTGACATGGAGGAAATAATCCTTGACTTGAGCTTGCATGAATTGAGATAGGTGTAGAAAAAATTGAATGAGTTGATATAGAATATAGAATCCTTGACTTAAGCTTGCATGAGTGGAGGTAGGTGTCGAAAATATTGAATGGGTTGGTCTAGAAGATAGAATCCTTGACTTAAGCTTGCATGAGTGAAGGTTGGTGTTAAATATATTGAATGGAATCCTTGACTTAAGCTTATATGAGTGGAGGTAGGTGTTGAAAATATTGAATTGGTTTATCTAGAAGATAGAATCCTTGATAAAAACATGCATGAGTGGATGCAAGTGTTGAAAATGTTGAATGGGTTGGTCTAGAAGATAGAATCATTGACTTAAAACTTGCATGTGTGTTAGGTGAGGAAAATGAGTTTAGTGAATAGTGAATAGTGAACAATAAATAGTTAATAGTGAAAAATGAATAGTGAATAGTGAATGGTAAACATTGAACAATGAATAGTGAACAATAAATAGTGAATAGTGATTTTAGAAATATTAGAAAGGAATTAGAGAGGAATAGAAAAAATTAGAGGTATTAGAAGTGAATTAGAAGGAATTAAAGAGTATTTGGAGATATTAGGGAGAAATTAGAGGGATTAGGTGAATTTAGAAGGAGGATTAAGGATTTTGGAGGAAATTGAGAGGAATTGGAAGAGATTAGATGAATTTGAAGGGAATTTGGTGATTTTGGACAAAATTAGAGAAATTTGAGATGGATTTGGGAAGTTTGATGATTTTACTATGGAATCACAAAAGATATGTGTTTGGTGTCTATAGATATCCCTTTTTGTACCTCATTGTGTGTAAACACAATGCGGTGCAAAAATAAATGATACTAATTATTGGATTGATGATGGATAATGATGCATGGATGATTGATGAAAACCATTTTTGGCTTGAGGAGGGGGATGTAAGATTTCCCCAAAGAAATATAGGATGCTTCAACTATGGAATGAACATATGCCCTTAAATATTTTTCTTTGATAGATTGATGAGATCACTTTGATTTGGTGAACTGGTAGTCGTATGGTGGGTGTCCTCACAATGCTACCACCAATTGTAAGTGGGCTTATGTGATGCCACCTTGATGAAGCATAGACATGTAGACCCCTACAATCATAGGCATGATGCATAACAAATTGGTTTAATAGGAGTTTTAATTGGAGAAAAGAAGTTTTGCTATTTGCCCTAGTAGAAGGGGTTTAATTGATAGCCTTGGGAAAATATTCTTGGACACATACAATTTCATTATTGAGTGTTTGGTTATTGAGATTGTTTGAGATAAAATTTTATGGATAATGTCCACCCCCTCAAGTAGCGAGTGGGTGGAATAAGGATGATATGACAACGATGAGCCAATTGACAAAAAGAGGAATGAGAGAAAATTGATATGGTGGGTTGTGTGGTTTGTTATGTATTATTTCTCTATTTGTTTTGGATAACTACAAGTGTCCTTATGGTAATATACTCATCCTACCAGACTACATGGATAACCAGTTGATGCAACCACTAACTATATAGAGTAGATCGCTAGATATGAGGTTCACTCAGGGGTCTAGGCTAGGCAAGCAAGTAAATATAATATATGAAAGTAAGGAATTGCATGAAAGTAAATATAATCTACAATGGAGGAAAGTAAATCTAATCTAGAAAAATAATAAATAAAATATAATCTATGAAAAAGAAAAGCAAATATAATCTATGAAACAAGAAAGTAAATCTAATATACAAAAATAGGAAATTGCATGTAAGGAAATCTATTCTATTTTAATTACTATGAGTGTCCTTATGGTAATCTACTTATCCTACCAGATTGCATGGATAACTAGTCACTGCAACTATCAGGTGTATTAGAGTAGATCACTATGTAGAAGGCTCACTTAGGGATTTAGTGTAGTTCATCTAGGACAAGAAAGTAAATCCTAAGTTGAAGTTAATTTAAGATAGGAAAGGAAATCTAAGCTAATGTAGGATTTGATTTGTTAAAGTTGACCAAAGGGGTTTTGCACCTTTGAAGCTTTTGAATTGAAATAAAAATCTGACCAAAGGGGTTTGGTGCCTTTAGAGCCTTTGAACTGATATTTAAATTTGACCAAAAGAGGTTTGGTGCCTTTGGGACCTTTGAATTAAAATTTAAAATTGACCAACGGTGTTTGGTTCCTTTGGAGATTTTGAATTGAAATTTAAATTTTACCAAAGGGGTTTGGTGCCTTTGGAGTATTTGAACTAAAATTTAAATTTGACCAAAGGGGTTTGGTGCCTTTGGAGCCTTTGAACTGAAATTTAAATTTGACCAAAGGGGTTTGGTGCCTTTGGAGCCTTTGAATTGAAATTAAAATTTGACCAAAGGGGTTTGGTGCCTTTGGAGCCTTTGAACTAAAATAAAAATTTGACCAAAGGGGTTTGGTGCCTTTGGAGCATTTGAACTAAAATTTAAATTTGACCAAAGGGATTTGGTTCCTTTGGAACCTTTGAATTGAAATTGTATTGGATAATATTACATTATTTGGTACATGCCAATGTACCACCTTAATACAATATTAGATTAGGCGTGTGTCTTAGATTAGAGTGTGATATTATATTTCATGTAATGTAATAATGTGTAAGAAATACAAAAGTATTAGGTAATTAAGAGTGCAAGTGTTGTGAATGTGGATGTGCACAAGTTTACATTAAGAGTGCACACGTTTACTTAGAATAGGAAAGTGAAGAGTTTCAAAGAAGAGTGAAGTTCAAGAGTGCTTCATATTAAGAGTCACATAATATTATATTTTTTTGAAAAATCATTGTAATTGGTATAAAAGATGCATTGCACATAGTATGCATTAGTAGACATTTATTCTATATCATTTTTAGTATTTTTGTGAGTTTTTTCATGTGATTATTCTATGAGTATTTCTAAGTTATTTCCAGAGTTATTCTATTCATTATTGAGTTATTTATATTGCAACTTTATTTAGATTATGTAATTACTTTCATGTTAGATTTACATTAAGTGTTAGGCCTTAAAAGCTATCAGTGGTATCAGAGCCACAACAAATTTTCTTGCATAGGTTTTTAAAAGTTGCAAATAGTCTATGGATATTTCCATTGGTTAATAAAAGACCAGTGAGGTTGAAGAACATTACCACTAGATAATAAAAGACAGTTTAGACAAGTATTGTTGAAGAAAAACTGGTGAAGATAATTATTTCCACTAGATAAGAGAAAAACTAGTGAAGGCAAGAATTAATACCACTTGGTTGAAGGAAAACCAATGAATATTAAAGATACAATATTGGAAATTTTTAGATAGATTGAGTGCACCTATGCCAAGAATAAATCCATAATAGAAGGTAATCTACAACTTAGTTTTAGGTCATGAAGATAGACCTTGACATTGAAAGGATTAAGGAGATCCAAGAGAAAAGAGGTCCCATAGAAGCATAAAAAATGAGAATTGAAAACATCCCATTGAAGGTAGATTAAGAAATCCAAGAAAGAGGTCCTATTGAAAATATTGATAGAGAAAGCAAAATTTAAGGTAGAAGAAGACTTCAATAGACTTCAAGATAGCAAAATATCTTGAGGATAGTTCTAGTTAAAGGACAACACATAGCACATCAAAGGAAGCATACTAGTAGTACACATTGCAAAATAAAGACTAAATATTTAGAGTAGCAAAAGAGAAAGGTTGCATTTGAAGGCCACAAGGGTAGAGTTAAATAAAAGGAACAACAAGCTTAGGGAAAATTAAGGCAACATTCATAGTAATGCCATAAGCAAGTGAAGCATCACAATAGAAACACTTCAAGAAGAATTAAAGCTAAAGAAGGTAGCATATTCAGTTAAGAAAAAGACTAAAATATTGAAGAACAACATCAAAGATAGAAAAAATAGAGAATAGTTTTAAGAGAAAGAAAGGAGTTTCAAGAAAAATATCATCGGATTTGGGACAATCATCGTCATTCAATGACAAGCCCATAGATAATAAATAAGTAATTCTTAGATTTAAATTGAGAACATGGGGAATAGTTAAGGTTCAAAGGAACTACAAGAAGTAAAGAGATCTAGAATCATATACAAGGTAGAGATCACTGCATTAAAGGTGATTAAGTGCATTTCTAAGAAGTTTAAATTATTAATGGTTGTAGGTATTCAAGAGCACATCATAGTATGAGTTTAATCTTAGAGAGCACTTTGCACCAGTGATCTAATGCTTGAGTTTCTTGCACTTACATATACAATAGGATTACAAAGTGAAACAAAAAAGGAATAAATCATTAACAAAGTAAACAATAAGGAGGAGAATATAATCTCCATTAGCACTACAAATCATCTACAAATGCTAAACTGGAATGTCATAGAAGCACCATTCTTGAATAAGGTATGTTGGTATAATTGAAGAGTTTAAGAGCAACATTTGTAAAATCTTAATATGTGCACATACAATAAATAGGAGAATGTTGTAGCCAAGGAAAGGTTTGTAAGAATAGGGCCAAGGTATTCAAATCTACATCTACACAAAGAGCAAAAGCACCAGCAATAGTTGATAGATTTAAGTACTCAAGGCAGTAGTGAAGGGTGAAGAGTTCACCATACAAAGTTGAGTATCCAAAGAGCACCAAGCAAAATTTAACAGTGCAAGGAAGACAACAACACTATGGAAATAAGCACCATTAAGGAAATCAAATCAATCATTGAAGAACAATGCCATTAAAGAAATCAACGTTATTAAGAGGTATAAGCAACTTCAAGAACAAAATAGAGAAAGTTTTATCTTAAGCAATAGCTTCATTTGAGCCATTGAAAATCTAGAATAATTGGGAAAGACACTAAGTACCAGTGCCAAAAATGTTATGTAGGCACCATCCAAAGATATGTGAGCTAAGGTGTGCAAAGGAGAACTATAGTTTAAGAGGAGCAACATAGTAGCACCAAAAGCAAAGGAATACCTCAAAAAGCATCACACTATCATTGCACCAGTCTAAGAGGAGCATCATTAAAAGTTCTATACAAATAAATAAAGTAGTGCAAAATGAAAGTCAAATATTGAAGTTAAGATACAAGCTCCACAAAAAAATTTTGAAGCCACAATTGCCAACATAGAACATTAGCAACAACAAGATCATTGTAGGTAAAATTAACATTAGGTCAAAACCAAAGGAAAGATTCGAGTGCAACTCAACGACAGAGAAGAGTTGAGTGTAACTCAACAAAAGAAAAGATTCAAGTGCAACTCAGTGATAAAGAAGAGTTGAGTGCAACTTAGTAACAAAGAAGAGCCGAGTGCACTCTAGCAAGAAGCAAAGAGGAAATTATCCTCAAACATAGCCAAGTTGAGTCATTATAAAAGCACAACCATGATAGTGCATGTTAGAATAGGTTAAAGGTGTGTTTTTGCATCTCCAAAATTACCTAAACCTACAATAAAAGCTAAAAGTAATATAGAGAATAGAAAACCATGAAGGGAGTGCAATAGCACTCATAGTACTCAACGTGCAAGGAGACAAGCTCCTTCAAAGTGAAACAACCAGCACCATAGCCAAACATAGTGCCAACTAGATAATGTTTTTTCATAGGGAATAGTTCCAACAAGGCAACCAACAAAGCATTGATAGGAACAACATGGAATCAAAGGTGACAAAGCACCATTCTAAGCAACATAGTGCTATAGAGAAGCACTACCATTGCAAAAGCATTACAAATGATGCAGGAAGAACAAGAGATAAACAAAGAGAAGATAAAGCAATTACATCATTCACAATGAAGGAGAAAAGACATTCTAGTCTAACTCCAAGCATGAAAGAGAAGGTAGTGAAGGAGTTTTATGCCATGTGTGCCAGTTTGCAGTAGGATAGTAAAGTGTTACCTTCATCTAAGCGTTGGAAGGTTTGAAATAAAACTCAAGTGTCAATTCATTTTTTATTGAAGAACACAAGCTTATACTGATATGGGGGTGAACAGTATACGACCACTTTTTACTTTTCTTTCCCAATATATATTATGCAATGTAAAGATAGCAATATCAACAACAGTAATCAAAGCAATTCATAAATCACCAAACACAATAGAGACACCGATTTAACATGGTTCACCTAATGTGGGCTACTCCATGGAGAAAATTTCACTAAAATTTTCTCAATCAATCTCTTGGGAATCCTTTCCCCATCACAATGTTTATGGACATATATCTAAAGGAGATACCAATCCCCTAATAAATTTCATGGATATCTATCCATAGGAGAACTCTTTTCTCCTTAGCTTTGACTAGTGATCTTCTAGAAGAACTATTACCCCCACTGCTCTGGCTAATGGATCTCTATCCACTGAAGACACCTGTCCTCACTACCCTGGATAATGTATCTCTATCCACTGGATACTGTCATCCTCTATACTCTATCACCTTCAAAGCTCTATCTCAAATTTAAACTAAACACATTCCTTCATTTTAGCACAAATATGCTCAATCTCTGTCTTTGATCTGGCACAAACTTGTCCTAAAATCTGCATCAAACTCTATCCTTGAATCTATACTAAACACAATCCTTTTTTCTAGCACAAATATGCCCTCAATATTTGTCCACTGATTTACACTAAACACAGTCCTTCGGTCTAGCACAAATCTATCCTCAATCTTTGTCCACTGATCTGCACTAAACACAATCCTTCGGTCTAGCACAAATCTGTCCTTAATATTTGTCCACTAATTTACACTAAACATAGTCCTTCGGTCTAGCACAAATATATCCACAATATCTGTACTCAAGCCTTAGCATAAAGCTTGATCCAATCTCAAATAAACTTTGCTAGATCTGCCCCAAACCTTAACTCAAGGTTTGAACAAATAAATCAATCAAATCTGCTCTCAAGTATTCTTAAAGACTTGTATCAAATCTATCTTGTAAGCTTCCACAAAATCTCACACTAATCTTTCCACAAGTCCTATCTAGAATTTGTCCAAATCTGCTTAACAAGTCCTCACTAGAACTTGTCCAAATCTGCTCAACAAGTCCTGACTAGAACTTGTCCAAATATGCTCAATAAGTCCTCACTAAGACTTATCCAAACTCATAGAAACATAAAGAGAATTTTTAGAGACTCAATATGCTTCACACTAATCACAATGCTCAATTACTTTCAATCACTCTTTTAGAAACATATAGAGAATTGTTAGAGACTCAATATGCTTCACACTCATCACAATGCTCAATCACTTTTAATCACTCTTTTGAAACATACAAAGAATTGTTAGAGACTCAATATGCTTCACATTCACAAACTCTCAATCACTTCCAATCTCTCTTTTATCACATAAACATATAGATAATTGTTAGAGACTCAATATGTTTCACACTCACAAACTCTCAATCACTTCTAATCTCTCTTTTATCACAAAAACATATAGGGAATTGTTAGAGACTCAATATGTTTCACACTCATCAATTCTCAACCTATTTTTCAAATAAATTCAGAATATAGAATAATTTATTTCATAGAACTTGAACTATCACTTCACACATCCACTTGACTAGGCTCAACCAATCACTCAATGAAATAATCCTTGCTCACAAACCCTAGTCCAAGCATATGAACACTCACTCAAAAAATTTTCAACAATGCTTATCAACCAATCTCACATAACAATGATACTTATGTTCTTTGCAAACCCTAGTTCAAGTTCTTCACTCAACAACTCACTTCAACAATAATGCTGTTATAATCATAGTGACACTGAGAGGGGGGGTGAATCAGTGTGATCTTTTAAACTTCAAATATACAGTTCTAAAACCAGCAGTAGTTTAAAACTTATAAACAGATATATCAAATATAGCAAGAAAACATTACACACAACACATCATTTAACGAGGTTCACCAATGTGGCTACTCCTCAAAAATGACTGCTTGGACTACCATCCAAATCTAGCCTTTGCAAAGCTACAACTTTACAATATCTTTTACCAACACCAACTAGAAGGAGCACCAACCCCTCAGAATTTTTTTATACCAAACAGAAAGGAGCACCAACTTCTTATTTACCAGCACCTACTGGAAAGGAGCACCAACCCCTTATGCCAAGCTGCAACTTGGACTTCAATAAAAATAATGAAAATTACAGAATAATACTTTCACATTATTGCGCACAGTCTGCAGTTTCTATGCACTCTGCTTCTTCTGCACAAACGCTTCACACTTTCTGATTATGAGCCGACTGCTTTTGTGATAATGCTTCACACTCTCTGCTGCTAAACATTTGATCGATCACTTCTGTCCCTTTGCACTTTTTTGCTCTCTACGCACTTGGCTTGGTTCGACATGATTCGCTTTATGCAGACAATAGACTTAATTCACACAAAATCAAGAGGACCAAATCTCCCAACAGCCCTCCTTTTATAACAAACTTTTTCTTGAGAAAATATCTCATATTAGTCGGCTGAAATACCCTAATCTTAGTCGGCTGCAAACCCTAAACATGGTCAACTGCAAACCCTAAATTTGGTCGACTGCAAACCCTAAAATCTATCAGCCTGCATTGGTCTTTGTCGGCCTTGACTACCCCTGCAACTCTTCTATTGCTATTGCCGTGAAAACACATGTCACGATATTGTGACACTTCTGCCTTTAGAGACTTCATCTTCACTTTTGTCATGAAAATGCGACACTACTGCTATAAAATACTTGCGTTCTGTTCTTGTCATGATATCATGACACTTTTGTCTTTGACAGCCTCTGCTTTGCTTTTGTCATGATATCGCAACACTTCTATCTCTTTTTGCCCTTCTCGTCTTTTACCCGTGAAAATACAGCATGTCACGAAATCACAACATTCTCGGCCTCCTTGTTCACTTCTTCGCTTGCAACCACAAAAACCAGACATGTCACGAAATCATGACATTCACCCTCTCGCTACTCTACTTGGCTTGCTCTAGCGAAAACAAAACATGTCATGAAATCACGACATCTTTCTCTGCCTTGTGTCTTTTTTGTCGTTCACCCACGAAACCAAAACATGTCACGAAATCACATCTTCGCTGCCTTGTCTCTTTTTTGTCTTTGGCTCGCAAAAACTAAACATGTCACGAAATCGCGACACTTCTCTTGCCCTATGCCTTTTCTGTCTTTGGCCCGCGAAACCGGAACATGTCACGAAATCGTGACATCTTCGCTGCCTTGTCTCTTTTTTGTCTTTGGCCCATAAAAACTGAACATGTTGTGAAATCACGACATTTCTCTTTCCTTATTTGCTTCCAACATGTCGCAAAATCATGACAGTTTTCCCACTTGGCTTCTTTGCCTGCAACATGTCACGAAATTATGACAATTTTGTTTGTGCCTTCTCTCTCCTCATCCATGTCATGAAATCATGACAATTTTTCTTGCGCCTTCTCTCTCCTCGGCCATGTCATGAAATCACGATAGAAAACATGTCACAAAATCATGACAAAAAACATGTCGCGATATCACGACAGTTTTCTTACTTGTATTTTTCTTTGAATTTCTGAATCTGGGCCACTTTTGTCTTCTTGGAAAATCACTGTACATGTTCTCACTGACCTCTGAACTCCTGTCCACTTCATCAATTGATCTATTTGTCTGTGTTGACAACAATGACAATACTTTTGCTGCACCTTGCTCAATAATCTTGTTAAGATCCTGCTATAAAATAAACTCAAATAACACACTCTCACACAATTGCTTGGAAATAACTCACATCACATTAATATAACATAAATTTGCATAAAGAACAATCTCACAATAGGACTGAATCGCAGGCCTCTTCGAGGGGGCAACCTCCTTCAATACTTCATTAATTTTGCAAAAGATGGTTACATTGGTGCCCTTTCGGGTATTTAAGGAGTTTCCTTCTAAGGTTGGCTTACATGCAAAATGCCACCTGGATTTCATGCATAATGCCACCCGAATTACATGCATAGTGCCACTTTGAATTACATGCACAATGCCACACGAATTACATGCACAATGCCACCTATCTACCATGTGTTACATAAAAAGGGTGCCATATGTCATAGGCACTACCTAAGCTAAAACTTAGAACATTACAAAATATTAATCATGGGTACTACCCACGTTCACTAGGAATTATTACATCAAGGAAGTTATTACATTAAGGGTTAGGATGAGATCCTAACATGCCCTTCTCCTTGAAGAAGCTTTGTCCTCAAAGCTAAAAATGAGGAAACTGTTGCTGGAGTTGATGGAGGGACTCCCATGTAGCATCCTCAGGTTGAAGTCCATGCCACTGAACTAGGACCTCTATGATGGTACGGTTGCGAGTTCGACGATACAGCAGCTTCTTTGGTGCAAGTAAGATGGAGCCTTCTTCATCAAATTCGGGAAGTGTTTATGGAACCTATACCTTGGAGCTACCCGAAATGTAGGAGGGAGGCGTGAGTGGAGGGTGCCCGTACTCTGCCTCTAGTGGCGGTATGATAGGAAGTGTTGTACCACCATTCGGCCAAAGAAAGCCATTTTTCCCAATGAGTAGGATGATCGGAGGCAAGCAGCGAAGGTAGGTTTCCAAGCAGTTATTAACAACCTCTGTTTGACCATCTGTTTGTAGATGGTAGGCTAAACTCATTGTGAGCTGAGTCCTTTGCAACTTAAACAACTCTTGCCAAAAATTGCTAGTAAGGCTGGGATCACGATCAGATACAATGGAGGTTGGCATGCCATGAAGGCGAAATATGGAGTCAAGGAAAATTTGGGCAATAGTGAATGTTGTGTAAGGATGGGTTAGGGCACAAAAGTGAGCATACTTTGAAAGGTGGTCCACTACCACAAAAATAACAGAATTGTCTCCAGATTTAGGTAGCCCTTCTATGAAATCCATAGAGATTTCAGTCCACACCTGATCCAGTATCGGCAAGGGTGGAAGAGTGCCCGAAGAGTGCACTGTTTCTCTTTTCATCCTTTGACCTGTGTCATAGTCTGCCACAAAAGAGCGAATGTCCTGTTTCCTACATTTCCAAAATAAGGTGCGCTTGAGTCGCTCATAAGGTGGTCTGATATTGGGAGGTGTACTATCCGGCAATAATGGAATGGCATGGTCGTGAGAGCGATGCAGTGGTAGTGTGATGGGTTCTGAAAATATGGCCTCATGTTTGTGGAGAATCTGTTGTATGTCTTGTGGTATTTCACCCATTGGATATGTGGATGGCTGGATGGAGAATAGTTGTGCAATGACCCCACGTGATGATTTCTTTAGCAATTTCTCCATGTTGTTTGAACTGATAATTTGAGGTGTTCCTGTCGGGGAGCCCTTGATGATGTGTGTTTGTCCATTCTGGAAGAACTGCATCCAAAGTTTAGCAAAGTTCCAACTGATAGTGCCCAACGTACTCAACCATTGGCATCCCAAAACAATATCACATCCACCCAAATGGAGGGCAAACATGTCCTGCTTGAGTTCATAGTCCCCTATCTTGATTTTAACATTGCGACACTTTCCTTTACAAGATAAGGTTCCCCCATTGGCTACCATGACCTCAAAGGAATTAAAATTGTGGATATAGCAATTTGCCCATTGAGAAACTCTAGGGTCAATGAAGTTGTGTGTGCTTCCCGAATCCAAAAGGATGGAAAGACGTTGGCCCTTGAAACATCATGTAACCTTCATGGTTTGAGGAGTAGTAATGCCTACAAGGGCATGGATTGTAATTGATGTCTCAGGTTCCTGTTTCCCTTCTTCTTGTGGAGGAGGTGTTTCTGGAGGGTCCTCATCCTCATCACCCTCGTCAACGGTATCAGGTTCTCCAATATCTATCAAGAACAATTTTTTGTGTGCACACTTATGCCCCTTGAAAAAATTTTCATCACAATTGTAGCATAATCCTTGGGCACGACGTGCATCCATCTCTTTGGTGGTGAGCCGCTTGGGTGTAGCAGGTTTATTATCATCTGGGTGTTGGGCTCTCAGGGGAAATGAAGGTCTATTTTGAGGAAACTTTGATGGGCGTCTTTGGGAAGAGAGTTTAGATTCGGCCAGACGGGCCAAACTAATAGCTTCCATCATAGTTTGTGGTTTCAACATTTTGACTTCTGCTTGGAGTTCCATCTTCAACCCACTGATATAACAACTCTAGAAGAACCCTTCACTCAATCCTCTTGTTCGATTGGCCAATTTTTCAAATTGAGCTTGGTACTCTCGAACTGACCCTGTTTGTTGTAGTTTGGATAAGGCTCCTGTGAAGTCCTCAAACTCACTAGGACCAAATCGAGTGAGTATTTGGGATTCAAAATCCTCCCAAGAGAGATTTGGGTAGGTAAGACGCAACCATTGAAACCAGTGTAGAGCCTCAGATTCCAAGTTAAAGGAAGCCATCTGGACTCGATGAAATACTGGTACATTATGAAGTCAAAAGAATTGGTCAACATGACATAGCCACCCATCAACATCCTTCCCATTGAATTTGGGAAAGTCTAACTTGGGCATTCTAAAGGGTGTATCATGGTCACGATTCCTTGTAGAACTCTCAGCTTGGTATTCGAATTTGGGTGGTTCTCTTCTCAGTTTGCTATCCACTTCAGTCAATGCTTCTTCTAAGCGATTGCTAGTGGCCTCATGCTCTAGGCGAAGACCTTGGACTTCTTCCCTTATGGAGTGAAAAGCCGAGTTCAAGTTCTCAATGGCTTTTGTTAGGGACTCCAAGTGTTCTAGTTCTTTCTGGTGTCCACGGGTACCCTAGGCCATTTTTTGACCTTTTGTGACCAGTTACTAAAAATAGAATTGAATTTTTTTGACTTACTATTTTTAGTAAGTGCCCAAAAAAGTGCTTGGGTGCTATATATCAAAATGATCAGCAGGAGGAGGTGGTCATAATGAGCTATATCTCTCAACACTACTTTTTGGCACCCCAGACTTTTTTTTTTTTTTTATCTCCTGTTTTGCTGAGTCTAACGGTGTTTACAGATTCTGATTCTGAGCTACTGAGCAAAAGTTGGGTACTAGAGCACTATCTAAAACTGGTCGTGTTTCACACTCAAGATTCTCTATATTTTTCAGGTGACTGATATGACAGTTCTGTTCTGACTCTGAAGACTGTGAATTCTGCCCTAACTGTGTCGACCTCTCCGACTTGATCGACTTGATCGTGGATCGCATCGTAAATTTTATCATTACTCTCCAGAATTTCAAATTAAGTGTCACCCTCATGGCTTATCCCGAATGCATGTCCCTTCTGTTATTTTTTTGGTAGAGGACTCCTTTCTCATATGCTCACTTTTGAAATGCAGGTTTACGAACGGGGGTGTTTGGATTCTTATTTTTATTTTTATTTTTGCATTTTTTACAGGTTGCAGTTTTAACAGAACCAGGGAATGCTAAGTATAGGAGTATGTACCACCCATAGGCCCTCTAATATACCGACAGTGACGAAAAATAGTGCTCGGACCAATATTTTAGGCCACTACTCAAGGAGGATTCCACACATACCCTTGAGCACACTACCTGCCTCTCTGACAATACGGGAGGGTAATCGTCCAAGATGCTGTGTCCCGTAGACTATGAGTAATACAAGGCCGAAGAGCTTCCTAATGGCTAAAAGTTTGTTTAATCCTAGATGGTCTCCCGATATACCCGAAGATACGTGGGAGCTCAAGTTCGTGCGCGAGTTCTGTCTGAGGCCTCGGGTATTGGAGCCTGATCGCCCCTCACTTCACTAGACGCTTTATGGGCTATCTAGCTTAGCCAATAACGACAGATCCTTCACGATATTTTAAAACCCCTGGTACAGGGTTTCTACCTACTCAACTAATAATATATTTTTTTGTTTTTGGTCTGGAAAAAAAAAAAAACACTGTATTTTTTTGGATTTTTTTTTTTTTTTTTAATAAGGAAAAACAGAATGGAAAAAACACACGGAATTTATACCTAACAGGCGGATTGGATGGCAAGAATCGTTGCGATTACAGCAGAACTTGGCCCTGGAAAGTGCTCTGATACCACTTGTTAAGATCCTGCTATAAAATAAACTCAAATAACACACTCTCACACAATTGCTTGGAAATAACTCACATCACATTAATATAACATAAATTTGCATAAAGAACAATCTCACAATAGGATTGAATCGCAGGCCTCTTCGAGGGGGCAACCTCCTTCAATACTTCATTAATTTTGCAAAAGATGGTTACATTGGTGCCCTTTCGGGTATTTAAGGAGTTTCCTTCCAAGTTTGGCTTACATGCAAAATGCCACCTGGATTACATGCATAATGCTACCCGAATTACATGCATAGTGCCACTTTGAATTACATGCACAATGCCACACGAATTACATGCACAATGCCACCTATCTACCATGTGTTACATAAAAAGGGTGCCATATGTCATAGGCACTACCTAAGCTGAAACTTAGAACATTACAAAATATTAATCATGGGTACTACCCACGTTCACTAGGAATTATTACATCAAGGAAGTTATTACATTAAGGGTTAGGATGAGATCCTAACAAATCTCCCCCTTTGGAATTGTTGGCAACACACATGCACTCTCCTGTAAATCTTCTCCCCCTTTGACAATAATACCAAATGGCTGCTACAGACTCCCCCTGAGTCCAAACACAACATTCTCAGGCAAAATTTATTACACTTAGTAATAAATAAAGATATGAGCAAGAATATGATCAAACACTTCCATGCTCCCCCTGAGAATGTGATCCCTGTAGCTAGTCACTTCTTGGGAAGGGTCACCACTCCCAGTTTACTGCGAAGGTATTCAAAAACATCCTTGGGCAAAGGTTTTATGAATATATTTGCTACTTGCTTTGTAGTTGGAAAAAAATCTATCTTAACCTCACCTTCAACAACTTTCTCTTTCAAGAAGTGATATCTAATAGCAATGTGTTTTGTTCATGAATGCATTATTGGATTCTTGGAGATGTTAATTGCATCGGTGTTATCACACTTAACTAATATTGGTTCACTAAAATTAATACCAAGATCTTTCAGAGTTTGTTTCATCCACAAAACTTATGTATAGCAAGTTGTTGCTACAATATATTCTGCCTTAGCTGTTGATAAATAAACTGACTCTTATTTCTTACTGTGCCAAGCAACCAACCTGTCACCAAGATAAAAAGCACCTCCACTTGTACTCTTCCTATCATCAACACATCCTACCCAATCTACATCTGAATAAGCTATAAGGGTGAAGTCTTTACCTTTCGGATACCATAACCCATACTCCATAGTACCATTGAGATACCTGAGAATTTTTTTACTACTATCACATGAGTCTCTTTGGGACTGGCCTGAAATCTTGCTACCATGCAAACTGCCTGCAGAATATCTAGTCTGGTAGCTGTTAAATAAAGTAAGCTTCCAATCATTGATTTGTACATGGTTTGATCAACAGGTGGAGATTTGTCATCTTTGCTTAACTTACAGCCTGTCACCATAGGAGTGCTAACTGGCTTACAGTCCTCCATTATGAATCTTTTTAGCATTTCTTTCACATATTTGACTTGGGAAATAAATATGCCTTTCTCATTTTGATTAACTTGTAACCCAAGAAAGTAAGACAGTTCACCAATCATAGACATTTCAAATTCTTTCTACATTTTATTTTCTAAGTCTTTACATGATTCATATTTGCTACTGCCAAATATAATATCATCTACATAAACAACAAGAACAATGAGATGCCCATTTTTTGTTTTGACATACAGATTATTGTCCACCATACCTTTCTTAAATCCCTGTTGAGAGAGATAGTTATCTAGCCTTGCATACCATGCTCGAGGTGCCTGTTTTAAGCCATATAAAGCTTTCTTTAATTTGCAGACAATATTGGGATCTTCACTAATTTGGAAACCATCTGGTTGTTCAATATAAACTTCTTCTTCAAGTTTCCCATTTAAGAAATCTGATTTTACATCCATCTGGTAAACTCTGAAATTCTTATGAACTGCTAAGGTTAGAAACATTCTGATTGCTTCTAATCTGGCCATAGGTGCAAAAGTCTCTTCAAAATAAATGCCTTCAACTTGTGCATACCCTTTACAGACCAATCTAGCTTTATTTCTAACTACCTATCCATCTTCATTCAATTTATTTCGAAATATCCATTTGGTGCCGATTACATTCTTATTTTCCAGTCTAGGAACTAATTCCCAAGTTATGTTCTTTTCAATCTGATCTAACTCTTCATTTATTGCCTTCATCCAACTATCATCTTTTCTTGCCTCAGCTATATTTTTGGGCTCAATGCTGGATAAAAGAGAGTAGTTACTTACTACTTTCTTTCTTGTCTGAATACAAGCTGTGGGATCTCTAATTATTTGATCTCTGGGATGATTCTTCTACCAGCTGCCTGTTTTGAATTTCTTATTTTCTTCCACCTCTGAGTCATCAATTAAGTCATCTGAGTTAAGAGTTGGTTTCTTTTCTGTTTCATTTTCCTCATCTCCTTCAATGACTTCTTCATAAATTGGGTAGTTTTCTTCATAGTTAATTGTTCTTTCCCTTCCTTCATCAAATTTAACATCAAGACTTGTCCACAATTTTCTTGAGTCTCTTGTTGTAGCATTTATAAGCTTTGCTTTTTATCGAATACCCAACAAAGACACCTTCATCTGCTCTATTTTCAAACTTCCCAAGATTGTCTTCAATTTTTCTGATGTAACACTTATAGCCAAAAACTTTGAGGTGTTTTGTTGTTGCCTTTCTACCAAACCACAGCTCATAAGGAGTTTTTCTTTCATGAGTTCTCAGCATGTACCTTTTTTGGATGTATACTACAGTGTGGACTGCTTCTTTCCAAAATCATGCTCGCTATTTTGTTTTCAACCAGCATAGTACGTGCCATTTCTTGTACTGTTCTGTTCTTTCTTTATACCATGCCATTCTGCTGGGGTGTTCTAGCTACTAAATATTGTCTCCTGATACCATGCCGTTCACAGTATTCTGTAAACTCATCTGAGATGAATTTTCCTCCTCTATCTGATCTCAAACATTTAATTCTTTTTTCTGTTTCATTCTCAACTAGATGTTTGAAAGATATGAACATTCCAAAAGCTTCTATTTTATTCTTTAAGAAGAATATCCATGTCATTCTAGAATAATAATCAATACACAACATAAAGTATTTGTCATCATTTATGCTTTGAGTTCTCATGGGTCCACACAAGTCTGTATGTATAAGATCCAGAGGTTTGCTGGTGTGGTACTCTTTTGTTTTGAATGAGGTTCCGGTTTGCTTTCCCTTTTGACATGAAGCACAAATGCTATTTGAAGGTTTTCTAATGGTTGGAATGTCTCTTACTGCCTGTTTCGAGCTGATTTTCACTAGATTATCAAAACTAATGTTTCCAATCCTCTTGTGCCATAGCCAATTTTCTTCTTCCTGTCCAATGAAACAATTACCTTCTGAAGTTTTTGAGAGCGTGTATAGGTTGCCAGATGTCCTTGATCCAGTAGCTATCAATTTTACACTGTTTGATTTCTTGACTTCACAACCCTGCTTCTTGAAAACAACTTCATGTCCTTTATCACAGATCTGATTGACACTCAACAGGTTATGTTTCAAACCATCCACAAACAAAACTTCTTCTGACTTGATCTTCGCATCACTAATTTTAACTGATCCTTTTCTGATTATCTTAGCTCCATCATTATTTCCAAATTTTACGGAACCACCCTCATATTTTTGTAATTTTTCAAATTTTTGTTTATCACCTATCATATGACTTGAGCATCCGCTGTCAAGTATCCATGGTACCCTTTTACTCTATGCCTTGAAAGCTGTTTGAACTATTAGGGATTCCTTTTCTTCCCGAGGTCTGCTCTTTCTATTTCCACTCTGATTTGGCTACCGTATTGGGCTCTAGTTTGGAATTTCCTTTTCCAATATCTTGAGTATGTCTTTCAGAAGGATTTCTATTTTGTCTTGTCCTATTTGGTTGAAATTTTCTTTTTTGAGGTTGATTTGCGACTAAAAGACTACGACGCTTTCTTGCAATATGTCCAAAGTTATGACAATTAAAACATTCTACTACATAATTTAATGGTGAAAAAGCATTTCTACTGAAGAGATTTCTTGGTCCTACATTATACTTGCAATCTGCAATTTTATGCCCATAACCATTACACTTGAAACAAAAACCAAAAAAAAAATGATTGAACCTGAAAGATGGTTTTTGCCAGGTTGTTGTAGGAGCTATAGATCTTCTTTTCTTTTGATGTGTGACCTTGGTAAATCCATCATTATCAGTTTTCCTTTCGGGTCTGGCATTACTACTTTCATTTGCCTCAGTTGTTTTTCTTTCATCAGTCTGTTTCTTCTCTTCATTCCTTACAGTTTCTACATTTCTGGCTTTTGGTCCATTTGACGATTCTCCTTCCACGAATCCTAGACCAAATTTGATGCCAGCAGGTCTTTGATCACTTAAAATTTTATCTAGCTTCATCAAACTTTCTTCATGATTTTTATGGCAGCTGATTTTTCGATCCAGTTCTTGCATCTGCATTCGTAGACTGACATTCTCTTCTTCTAGTTTACAGCAGTAATCTATCTTCATGGTTATCTAAACTTTGAGATCCTCAGACATTTTCTTGTATTCTTTTGTCTGTATTTTTAAATTGGTTATGATGTCATTTGCATCCTCAAGCTTTCTTGAAAGTTTATAATTCTTTTTTTTCTTAGATTTCCATTCTACAAGAGCAGAGACCAGCTCACCTTCTAGATCTACTTCAGCCTTAGGATTTTTAGCAAAAGCTTTAGAATTCATTACTTCCCTCTTTTTTGATTGTTCTACCTCTTTCGATTTTTTGATTCAAATGCCATGAACAGAGCTTCACCTGTTTCTTCTTCAAAATCCTTACTAGAGTTGTCCTCTGAAGAATTTGCATTCCTGGAGATGAAACTTTTCTTTTTGAAGTTGCCTTTCTTGAAGTTTGATTTCTTCTTCCAATCACTTCTTTCTTGGTGCGAAGCTTCCTCACCCTGGTTCTTCTCATTGAGTGGACATTTTGTCGCAAAGTGTCCAATGCCTCCACAGTTAAAACATTTAAATGGTAGCTTTCCTTTGTATTTTCCTTTTCCCTTTCTCATTTTTCTGACAAAATTTGCTTCCATTTCATTTGATACCTCATCTTCTTTAGACTCTTGTTTTGTGTCTTTGCCTTTTAGGGCTTTAAAGGTTGCTTCTCTATCTGTGAAATTAGACCTTTCTATTCTCATTTCAAAAGCAGTCAAAGAACCATGCATCTCATCCATACTAAAGCGATTTAGATCTTTAGCTTCTTCTATGGCTGAGACTTTAGAATCAAACCTTGGAGGGAGTGATCTTAATACCTTTTTCACGATCGTAGCATCATCCATATCTTCACCGAGACCTCTAATTGAATTAGTGATTCCATTGAATCTTAGCATGAAAGCCTCTATGTTCTCATCATTGTCCATATTTAAGGATTCGAATTGAGCTCGATGTGTTTGAAGCTTGGCCTTTTTGATCCTATCGTCTCCTTCATGAATGTTCTCTAGTTTATCCCATACATCTTTCGTTGATTCACAATTTATGATCTTGACTAGCTCACTGTCCACTAATCCACACATGATGGCATTTTTTGCTTTCGAATCATTTTCAAATGCCTTTTTATCGACAGTGTCTGTTGGAGCAGTGGCGAGAGATTTGTAACCATTAACTACTACACCCAAGATGTCAAAACCCAAAGCACAGAGATATGTCTACATCCTTATTTTCCAGAAAGCATAATTATTTCCATAAAACAATGGTGCTTTGTTTGAGGAGAAACCTTCACCACTTGCCATTGCATCACTTCCAAGATAACCCTAGCTAATTGAGCCTATTTAGGAACCTTGCTTTGATACCAATTGTTATAATCATAGTGACACTGAGAGGGGGGGTGAATCAGTGTGATCTTTTAAACTTCAAATATACAGTTCTAAAACCAGTAGCAGTTTAAAACTTATAAACAGATATATCAAATACAACAAGAAAGCATTACACACAACACAACATTTAACGAGGTTCACCAATGTGGCTACTCCTCAAAAATGACTGCTTGGACTACCATCCAAATCCAGCCTTTGCAAAGCTACAACTTTACAATATCTTTTACCAGCACCAACAGGAAGGAGCACCAACCCCTTAGAATTTTTCTATACCAAACAAAAAGGAGCACCAAATCCTTATTTACCAGCACCTACTGGAAAGGAGCACCAACCCCTTATGCCAAGCTGTAAATTGGACTTCAATAAAAACAATTAAAATTATAGAATAATACTTTCACATTATTACACACAGTTTGCAGTTTCTATGCACTCTACTTTTTCTATGCAAACGCTTTGCACTTTCTAATTTTGAGCCGACTGCTTCTGTGATAATGTTTTGCACTCTCGGTTGCTAAACAGTTGATCGATCACTTCTGCCCCTTTGCATTTTTTTGCTCTTTGTGCACTTGGATTGGTTCGACATGATTCGCTTTATGCGCACAATAGACTTATTTCACACAAAATCGAGAGGACCAAATCTCCCAACAGCCCTCCTTTTATAACAAACATTTTCATGAGCAAAGATCTCATCTTAGTCAACTAAAATACCCTAATCTTAGTCGGCTGCAAACCCTAAACATGGTCGGCTGCAAACCCTAAATTTGGTCGACTGTAAACCCTAAAATTTGTCGACCTACATCGGTCTTTTTCGGCCTCGACTGCCCCTACAACTCTTCTATTGTTGTTTCCATGAAAACACAACATGTCACGATATCATGACACTTCTACCTTTATAGACTTCATCTTCATTTTTGTCGTGAAAATGCGACACTACTGCTATAAAAGACTTGCGTTCTGTTCCTATCGTGATATCGTGACAATTTTGTCTTTGACAGCCTCTGCTTTGCTTTTGTCACGATATCGTGACACTTCTGTCTCTTTCTGCCCTTCTCGCATTTTACCCACAAAAATATAACATGTTGCAAAATTGTGACATTCTCGGCCTCCTTATTCACTTCTTCGCTTACAACTGCAAAAACCATACATGTCACAAAATCATGACATTCGCCTTCTCACTACTCTACTTGGCTTACTCTAGCAAAAAAAAAACATGTTGCGAAATCACGACATCTTTCTCTACCTTGTGTCTTTTCTGTCGTTCGCCTGCGAAATTGAAACATGTCATGAAATCACGACATCTTCGTTGCCTTGTCTCTTTTTTGTCTTTGGCCTGCAAAAACTGAACATGTCGCAAAATTGTGACACTTCTCTTGCCCTATGCCTTTTCTGTCTTTGGCCAGTGAAACCAGAACATGTCGCGAAATCATGACATCTTCGCTGCCTTGTCTCTTTTCTATCTTTGGCCCTTGAAAACTGAACATGTCATGAAATCGCGACATTTCTCTTGCCTTATTTGCTTCCAACATGTCGTGAAATCGCGACAGTTTTCCCACTTGGCTTCTTTGCTTGCAACATGTCGTAAAATCGTGACAGTTTTTTTTGTGCCTTCTCTCTCCTCATCCATGTCACGAAATCACGACAATTTTGCTTGTGCCTTCTCTCTCCTCGGCCATGTCGCAAAATTACGACAAAAAACATGTGATATCACGACAATTTTCTTACTTGTCTTTTTCTTTGAATTTTTGAATCTGGGCCACTTCTATCTTCTTGGAAAATCACTGTACATGTTCTCACTGACCTCTAAACTCCTGTCCACTTCATCAACTGATCTATCTGTCTGTTTTGACAACAATGACAATACTTTTGCTGCACCTTGCTCAAAAAATGCTTATAAAACAATATTCACATAACAATGATACTCATGTTCTTTGCAAACCCTATTTTAAGTTCTTCACTCAACCATTCACTTCAACAACAATGCTTATCAAACAAGGTGCATATCATTCACTTCACAATAGCTCAAAAACTCAATAAGGAAACTAATCAAGTCCTTTTCACTCCAAAGTTATTTTCTAGAAAACCAACCAATCAACTCAACCAAAGAATAATGTGCTCATACCTTTTTCTTGATGAGGAGTAGACCATACAAATCTACCACAATCATAAACACTTCTTTGCCAAACTCAAGGAGGTTAGAAGATAATAATTTCTCTCTCAAGGAATCACAATACTAAATAATATCAAACACAAATACACCTTATCACTCCATCTTTAAAATAACATCCAACACCTTAAAAATATTAGAACAATTATTTTCACAATAATTTCTTTGGCAAAATGTTATTTTAAAAAAAAATCAACACCTTAAAAGGTTTACTCCTCCAATATGCAAATATAACAATTGAGACTTTATTTTAAAATTAAAATCAAACTCCTTATAACTCCCTTCACTATTTTACCATGAAAAATCACCATAAAAAATTAAAATTTAATTAATCCTTATGCCTCCCAACTACCTCACGTCAAACCTTAGGGCAATAAAAATTAAATTAAAAATTGTACCTTTGCCCTTAGTGGGTTTTGAACCCATGACACTACCTACCCAATCACCCTAGTCATAGCCTTGGCTACCGCATGAGCTAGGCATTCACGTGTGAGCTAGAGTGTCCATGTACTCTATTACCTCCTCTGCTACCACCGAAAAAAATATACAAAAGATAAAATTCTAAACTTGTCGTCGTTGGGTTTCAAACTCGTAACCACTTTGCCATAAGTGCTAAGTCAAATACCACCTGAGCTAGCCACCAGATGGTGCTAGAAACCAAGCACCTCAACGTCTTGAATACACTGAAATTTATGTTTATACAACGTACGAGATTTTTCAACAAAAACATGCAATAATCGAGACTCCAAGCTAAGGTTTGGCTAAGGTATAAATACCTTATGCCCTTGTTCCCATGCACGTTGGTGGAGATGAATTAGTTGGGGGTCGGTGCTTATATTTTAACTTTGAAATATTGAATTTATAATTATTTAAATTCACTAGAATTTAAATATTATAAATTAATATTTAAATCTTTTGGATTTATTAAAGATTAAATCCTCCTCTAGTTTTACCACTTCAAATAAATACTATTTATTTATAAAATTTAAATTCAATTTGAATTTAATTATTTATAAATTAAATATTAAAAATTCCTTGGGCTTTCCAATTTGAAATTAAAAGACTCCTTGAGTTTTTATAAAAACCTTTTATTTTTTCTCATCCATGGTTTTAATAAAAACCCTTCTACTTATGCTTCACATAATATTAAAAATAAATATTATGAAGCTCTTTTGCCATCAACCTTTTGCATTCCTCCTTTTGACCTTTTGGCATCAATGATAGCTTATTCCTTGACATCAATGACAACTTTGACTCAAAATATCCAACAACCTCCCCCTTTTTCATTGATGGTAACACAAATTATTTTACCAAACACTTAACCTTTTTCTTGTTCTGATCCCCTTGGGACATTGCTCCCCCTATCTCAATACTCTCTCTTTAAACCAAATCTCTCTCCCTTACTCAAATCTCTCCCCATTTGACATCAATGGAAAAAGGTCATATTTGGGGATTGAGGCTAATAATTAGTCTCTTAGCTTAGCTCCTCCCCCATATCCTCTTGAGGTGGTTAATTCTAAGGTGGGATTATTTCTACTCCCAGCAAGCACTGGTATTTACCTTTATCCTTTTTCCTTCTCATCTAATCCTTCTGATTTCTTTGATTGTTCCTATTTCTGTCCCTATCATGTTTGACATTTTGAGCTCATTTAGTTGTCATTGATGTGAAGGTGATAAGTTGTCATTGATTTCAAGTGAAAATATGAAGCTATCATTAACACCATGGAGTACACCATCATTGAAGCCAAGAGAAATGCAAAGAGTTGAAGAAAAGTTGTCAAAATATTGTTTTATAAGGGTTTTTGTTAAAACCATGGTGGAAAATTAAAAGGTTTTTATTAAAACCATTATGAGGATATAAAGGCTTCATTAAACATCATAATGATAGAATTAAGGTTTTTATTAAAAACCATGGTGGTAGAATAATTTTCATCAAATCAGTGAAGAGCAAATGAAGGTTTAAATTTTACCTAAAGGAGGCTTTAATTTTTATTAAAGTCAAAGGTTTATAGATATAATTTATAAAATTTAAATTCTTTTAGAATTTAAATAATTTATAAATTATAAAGGTTGTAAGAAGCATCGACGCCATCGAATATTATGAAGCACCAACATCTAAGCCATATGGTGAATTTGTGTATAAATAATATGCCAAAGGGCATTCAAACTTACCCCTCTTCGATTTAATTTTCATGCGACCGGGCTAAAAGTAATTCATGCAATCATTGATCATTGAGGAAGAAGACAAATATTTCATTTGTCTTTTAGAACCAGGAAGAAGATGAAAATGGAGAGTGTTAGGTTTGAACCACATTGGACAAAGTGGTCCATTGGTAGCACACGTTTTACTAAAGCGTTGGGAGTGGAAGAGTCCATGATTGATTCACGTGGAGTTGGCATGTTTGTCTTGAGAATCAAGGGGAAAGGTTTTTGGCATGCACTGGTTTTGAGTGCCAGACTTAGGATAAAGCATGAAGTGCTCTTAAGGTTTCAAATGTGCATCTAGCACACGCGGTGGGCAAGCTCGCAGCTAGGGTGCATGAGGAGGCAGTGATTGGGAGTTCGAATCCCATAAGTGGAAAAGGTATTTTTTATTAAAAGAAATTTTATTTGCCTAAAGTTTTTCCTAAAGTATTATTTGGATTTTGTAGACACTAAAATCTGGTCAATCCGATTGTGCTACCATGAATAGTGGCTTCACGACACACTAGAGCCCCTAGGGTAGCCCTCAGGTGGAATACAGTGGTTCTAACCACTTGGCACAGGGTTTTGAAAGGTTCCAGGCCAATTTTGACACCTTTTGGACACCCTACTGCTATTTGTTCCACCCTGGGATGAATACATAACTTATTCGTTCTACCCTGGGATGAATAGTTGTATTCATCCAAGGGGGGAACGAATAGTAGGTTTCACTGGAAAAAAGTCAAATCTTGATAAATGGCGACTTCCAAAGGTTACTTTTTTGGTTTCTAATGGCCAGAAAGTCAGTGTACACAACATATTAATTCTCCAGCCCATGAGGGAGGCCAAATTGAGATATTCTCTTCTCCCTCTAGCGCATGTCACCCTGATGGCCAAGTGGCACCCCTTGCCTTGCATGCCCTCACATGCCCTTTGACCCATGAAGCTTCCTTGGGCTATAAAGTGGATATATTTTCCACACAAATAGAGAGGATATTTTTTGAGGACAAAGTAATGAAGTACTGCTAAGATTCCCTTCCACCCTTTTGTGCCCATTTTCCCTCGAAATCTCTACCTAGCGAAGGAGGTTTGCAAGTGAGTTAGGAGGCATAATATGTTATAAAAATGAACCACTTGAGTGAATTTCATCACCAAATTCAATGACAACACATCCCATAGGGTTTTGCACCATTCCCAAGTGGAATTGGTGGTAACATTTAGGCAGATTATGTGGGTGTCCCACCCTCGGGTGCCCCCTAATCTATGATAGTCCTATTCGTCCCAACCTATGATGAATAGAGATATGTGCATTATTTATTGAAATTTTTTAATTATATATTTTACACATGCTTATATTATGTTTCAGTTCAAATTTCATGTCATTATGAGCTATATTGGCCGAGATATCGTATTTTTAGTGTTTTGTAGGGTCTCTTGCAGGTATCCGACGGTCATCTGAGAGAACACCCAAAATGTGATTGATCTCATAAATATAATAAAATGGGTTTTCTTAGAATAGTATTTCATATATTTTGTCCAATTTTCATGCATTTTGGATATGTTTAGGGTCAAAATTTGCTTGCTTTGGGTTTTATAGTTTGCAAACGATAATTCAAGTTTCGAAGCCCCATCAGATGCAATTTTTATGCAATTTATAGTGATATCTTCCCAAAACCTTACTTTTTACATCCCTCTAAAATTTTGCATTATTCAGAGTTGATTTGATATGTTTTCTCATTATTAGTCGTTTTGCATGCTTTTTATCATACGCACTTGCTATTTGACGATTTTGGTTTCCTTGTGTGCAGGTGCAAGTCATTATAGTGCATTGGGAGGTAGCCTAAGAGATCATAGATCAAAGACACAAGTGGCAAAAACCTTGGTCCACCCACTTTGATTATGGTTACAAGGAAAGACATTGGATGTGCACCCAAATTTCTTGAAGGATTTCGATCCTTGGGCACCCGAGTTGTAAACATTTGTATCATCCATTTTGAGCCCTCAAGGGGACACATTGTAACATGGAATCTTGATCATTTTGATTAATAAGATATCTATTTTTTTTCTTTACTTTTTTTTATTCGTCATCTTTCCATTTTACTTGCATGCTTCCTTTTGGCGCTCATTAGCGATAGGGAATAGATACACACATTGTTTATCTTCATTTGGTGCATTGTTTTTCCCTACTTCAATGGTGATCACGATGGGACCTAGTCACTTTTGCTTTAGGTAAAATTTGAATCTCATTTTTCATATTTTTATGTTGCAGATGCTATTCGTTCTGGCCTAAAATGAACCCTGACCTGCTATTCGTGCCACCCTGGGATGAGTTCGTCCTAGCCTGGGACGAATACAGATCTTCTATTAATAATATCCTGGAGTGAATAGAAAACATAGAGATTTCATAGTAGAATTCCAGAAATAGCATGTTTTGGCAGTGATGAAGTAGGTCCTTGAATGTTTCATCTCTGTTTTGCATCTACATAAACTATTTATTTTTTAGATTATTTGGTTTTTCTCGCATATTTGTTTGTTTAGAAAGGTTAAAAGTTAGTTTTCTTTTCTTAAATGCAAAATAACAAAAACACATAAAAGCAAAAAAATCAAAATAAATTTAGAGTAGAAATGCATCTCTATGGTTTGCATGCTTGTAGTTTGCCCAATGGGTAGGCTAACATTTAGGGTTTTGCATTTCTAGATGCATTTGTGAGTTCCCTTTTATACTAACATTTTTGAAAGTAAAACACACCTTACACATGCATTTAGTGAATTATCATTGAATGCTTCTTTGCTTGCTTACTTCAAAGTTAAAAGGAACCCCACACATCATGTTTCATTTTAACATCGATGGCATTGGGCTCTCACATCCAACCCATCAATCGAGACCAATAGTGGATGTCATTACCACTTGATTGGCTCGTGTGAAAGAGTATCATCGAGACCAATCCATGGCCAAGGATGACCCAAGATCTATCCTAACCATGCAAAATAGCATGCATTCCTCTTCGAAGGGGTGTATCACTATGCATAAGATGCTGGGTGAGGGTTGGTAGTACCTATGATACGTTATTGGATATGGATTTCATCACCATATTCATCTTGTGTGAGTATATAGGTGAAACCCTTTAAACATTTGAGTGCATCATCCAACAATATTTCAAATATGTGACATAAGGTCATTCTTTACAAGCAACACATCTGAAACACACAAAACAATTTAAGGATTCACATCTTAAACTTAAATGAGATAATCATCTATATTATTGAGTGTTTCCTTTCTTATTTGTTGTTTCATTTAAAATTGTTAAAGAAGATAATCACTTGGGATTTTGATAGAGGAGTGCAATGGTGCGCACGCACAGCTAAGCCCAAACACGAGAAAAAGCTACAGAGAGTGGATTAGGAGACATGAATCATATTTGATATATCCCTAGGGACTTGGTTATACCTTCCTAGCGAGCTTCTACTCAACCTATCCCCAAGACAGTAGGGCACAAGCCTCCTATTCGAAGGGACCCTCTACGGGACACCCTGAAGGATGATGGACATTACCTGGGAGAGTGTTCCTGGTATGTAGATGCATCACATGTCTTCCTTGATGAAAGATATCAACACACTGAGGCACTAATAGAAAGAGCAGTGCCACGCATCCATGTACCCAACAAGGCTAACACGCCTATTCATAGGCAAGAGTACAACTTCACACACTAGCCAGAGCAAGTCGATATGACTTTACCTCTGTGTCACCTTGATAGGATACATTAGCTTATGCAAAATGATGGGAATGACACTCATTGCTTTGGGCAGGCCAATTATGCCCTACCCTTACTCATATAGGAAGGAAGGCATGAGGAAATCCCATATTTTCCTCAGGAGCAGTATTCTACGCATGCCCGATGTGCCTCTGCGTCTGCTTAGTATAATGAACAAATGTTCCAGCCTTAACCTCATGTCAATGCGGTGAACCTCAAAATAGGAAAGCACCCGATAGATATCATAGATTATCTTGAATGAGGTCAGCCCCAAGGCGAGGCCCCTAGACCGCTTAGGCCTTGCATGACAAAACAAATCAAGCAAGTAGTTGCAAAATATGTAAAATTCCAAGCTCAATTAAAGTAGCTTTGGCATGATAAAGAGCAACTAGACTGCTTGCATCAACTTGAGAAAGAGAGGATTGATCAGAAGACCAATGAGCTATTACAATAGACTATACGAGAGAGCGTCCCTACCCCTAAGACCCATAGGCAAGAAGTCCCCTCGAGGCAATCCACACTCATTCAAGATAGGTCTCCTAGGTCTTATACAACATTACCTCCATGACCTCCTAGGCTAGATCGAGACTTACATCATAGACCAGATACAGGGCACCCACAGCGGGTGGATACCCCTCTTTATAGACCGACTCGAGAGATGCCCTATGGGACCTATAGCGAGCATGAGTTGGAAGTAGAGTATTTGGAGATGCCTTATCAAGGCAGGGGGTGACATGCCACCACCCCACAATAGGTTGGAGGATCCTAGACCTCCATCGTAGGATGTAAACAAGGATGAGGAAATCAAGTCCTCAGACCCATATAAAGAGTTTCTAGAGCATCTAGATTCAGTGGAGCACAAGACCTCTGGATCTGGATCTCAGAATCCAACTATGCGCTAGTTGCATAGCTAGCCCATCCATCCTTCAGTGCTTGTGCCTCCCTATTTAGAGCAGTATAAGTTACCATAGTTGGCTATGTTTAAGGGAGAAGAGGATGTGCAGGAGCATGTCACCATATTTATGGGCCAATGCTTTGGCATTAATGACGATGATGCATTGCTTTTACGGATGTTCATGACTACCCTTTTAGGCCCCACCATGAAATGG
Organism: Wollemia nobilis; assembly: GCA_028583015.1. NCBI lineage: Eukaryota > Viridiplantae > Streptophyta > Pinopsida > Araucariales > Araucariaceae > Wollemia > Wollemia nobilis. Next base: position 5,056,008 of record JAQPPZ010002201.1, read on the forward strand.
TTTTTCCAACTCCCTAAGCATAGCATCCACACTTTGGATCAACTTGTAGATGCATTCCTAGAATGATTCACCTTCAATACCAAGAGGAATGCGACACTGGACGACATAGTTGGGTTAAAATAGTATGATGATGAGTCAATAAAAAATTATGGCAATAGATGGTAGGCTTTGCTCACCAAAATGCCTTATCTCCTCCCCATGTCGGAGCTAACTCAGATGCTCTCCAAGAGCTACCTAAATCCAATCTCCTTGTTGTTGCAACTACAATAGTATATGACTCTTGAAGATTCCCTAACATAGGTTAGGACCATCGAAGCAATCAAGATTCAATAGGGGGAAATTGTGAAACCTTGCAAGAAGGAGTGGAGCAAAAAAAATAAGAGCACCCTAGTGTAGTCTAATCCAATAGCAGTGAATCGGATTTCCATTAGCATCCCAGGGGCAGTGCAAGCTACACCACCTCAAAAGCCCAATTATCGAGCCACACATTGGGACTATACTAAGGAAAATCAAAATAGTCAAGGGCAAAATCAATAGCGCTGCGCAAAGTTGTAGTTTACGTCCCTTGTAGAGTCCATGGACTTGTTGTTTGAACACCTCTTAGCGGTAAATTTGATCAATCTGCCTGAGAGTCGACCTATAGAATCTAATGCTTCCAAGCCCAAAGGGTACAAAGAATACCTATACTACAAATTTCATAGGAAAAATGGGCATGATGTGAACATGTGCTACAAGTTTAAAAACTTGGTATAGGATATGATCGATAGGAAGGACGTTCAAGTAGACAACCCTCTCATGCCAAACAACCAACATATGGATATCTTTAAAGATTCCTTGCCTACCCATGTCGAGCAAGCCGAGCTAGTTCCCCAAGTGAATGAGGTTCACCATACCCCTCCTTAGCAGGGGTATGTCGACATGATAAACATTGTCACAAGGAATAAGTGGTACCCAAGCCTAGCCACACAACCTATAGCTTAGAGTCATTTCCATTTAAAATCATAGCAACAACCACCTCCTCTGTTGAGCCTTCCACCTAGGCCTATGGCCACCCTCAAGAGTAAGCTCTCTCAGAGCTTGAGAACAACGTCTACCCAACTCTCCATCTATGAGCTAATTCAATAATTGCAACCTCATAGAGAGGCTTTGATGGAGATCCTTAAGGCCATAGAGCTTTGTTGGTCACGAATCTGCCACAAGAAATGATTTTATGTGAAATGCGCCCTAGACCCGACCAATATTGAAAGGTTGAGAGAAAGAAATGTCTCCCGGACCAACCTCCAGAGAGGGCTGGTTCCCTTACTAAATTCTATGTTGTTGAAGACTAGAGTTGCAGGAAAGAAATAAGAAATATGTAGAAAGAAATGGAAAATTATGAAAAGAGATGGGAAATATGGCCACAGGTCAAATTTGTATGATCGAGGGAAAGATTATCAGCAAGAATTTAACCTCAAGCGTATGAACATCATATAATAATAGAATGTAGCATAATCCACTTATGACCTTGCGTAGACAACCTCTAGGATTGCATTCCAGAACTCACTTCCTCATTAGCAATATTCAAACTCAGGTGTAGAATTTAAATCTAACAGTAGATTAGAAAGACGAGCATAATAAAGAAATTCATGGAATAGAATGAAATCACACAGAAATACGCTTGCAAAATCAGAGGCCAAATATCTCTTATTTACGCAGAGAACTTGAATGTTTTCATGCAACATGTCTCTCAAACTCCCAATGGTTGTTCTTGAGATATACATTGATATTTATAGAGGTCTTGCATCTTTGTAGAATTTAAAACATTAAATGGAATTCCTCGAGATCCACAAAATATACAACAAAAATAAGGAAATGATCCCCTTAAACCAGCCTCAGAGAAATCAAAATTTGAATGAAATAAGGAACCGGTTGTCTTCATTAAATGGTCATCCTCGGAGCATGCTTGGACCGTTAGAAAATCATGAAAAAAAGCTTTGAATAATGGAGATGTCTTCAATTTTGGTGGCCTCGAAAGCTACAGGCCTGAGCACGTTCTTTTATCTTGCACACATTGGAAAGCAACAAAACATTAAATTTTGGAGAGCTTTTAATCCTTGGAAATCACAATACTTCATTGGGCCGTTGAACTGCTTTCTGGAGCGAAATTATGACGGGTTGCAAAAACACATGTCACGAAATCATGACATTTTTCTTCTCCGTACGCTTTTGCCACTTTGGGTCATGAAAACCAAACATGTCACGATTTTTCGACGTATTTGGCTCTTTGTTCTCCTTCGTCACCTTAGGTCGTGAAAACGCGATGTGTCACGAAATTACGACGTTTCATACTATTATGCTCTTTCCTTGCTTTGCTCTCATTAAACTATGACCTATCACAATTTCATGATGTTCTTTCTCCATGTTGTCCTTTCGTTGTTTCAAATCGCAAAAATGCGACAAGTCACGATTTCGCTACGTCTTTCTCTCGCTAGGTTTTCTCACTACTTCTCGTCATGAAAATGTGACATGTCACGAAATCGTGACATCTTCTACTTTCTATGTCCTTCTCTTCTGTATACCCACAAAATTGCAACACGTCATGAAATCGCGACAGTTTTCTCTTCCTTGGCCTTCATCCTCTTGCAAGTAGCGAAATCAAAACATGTCACAAAATTGCAACATCTTTCTCTATTTAGCCTTTTCTCCACAATATGTCATGAAATCGTGATGTTTCCTTGCTTTCTCTAGTGTTGTCGCTTTCTGTCGCAATATCACGTCTTGCTCTTGCTTTGCCTCATCTTCAAAAATGTCACAAAATCACGACGTCTTTCATGCCTTATGCTTTTCTTTCATCCTTCTCGTGATAATGCGACATGTCGCGATATCGCGACGTTTCTACATTTTGCTCCTTGTTCACTTTTCTATCGCGATATCGTGACGAGTTTCATTGTCATTGCTCTTTGCTCAATTATGTCATGATATCATGACCTTTTCTATCACTCTGCTCCATGGCCATTGTAAGTCGCAAAAACACATGTCACGATATTGCGATAGTTTTACTGCTTTGCTTCCATTGACCACTTTGACCGCAATTTTTGAACACGTCATGATATCGTGACATTCTTCAACTTTGGATTCTCTCTCCTCTGTTAACCCGCGATAGCATGACATGTTGTGATATCATGACAGTTTTGAAGCCGTGCTCTCCATGCTGTTTTTTGTCGTGATATCGCGACAGTCTTCGAACTTAGCTATTTTGGCATAAAAACTCGTGAAAAAACATAGTGGAGTGAATACTCAACAATTTATGCATGAATCAACAACAATAAAAACAATGTGGCAAAAATTCCAACATTCTTGGTGACTCGTGGGGTATACAGTTTTGTTGTATGCACGAATCCCAAGCCTGAATCCATTGGGCAATAGAGTCAAGAAAAATTGGAGGAACAAAATTAGTGAATGCTGACTGATGGTGGACATCTCTGTAGACTACTGCAACAAACTCTTGCTAATATTTGGCACTCAAGTGGATCTGCATTTGGCCTAGTTCACCAGGTGCTGTAAAAGGATTTCCATGACAGTGATGAAAGCACCGGGGTTACAAAAATGGAAATGAACGAAATGAATGGAGTGATGGCCACTGTGGAATGGGAATGAAATGGTGGAATGGTCGAATATGGAGGAAAAATGAATAAGGAAATGGAAGTGGATGGGATGGTGAAAGCGGTGGAAACTACGGATAAATGCTGAAATGACAAAGGATTAGAAGAAAAGGAAAAGAAGAAGCGGGAATATCAGAGAGGGGAGTAGAAACAACAGTAGTGGCTTAATTACGAACAGGGAAAGACGAAGTGGAAGAGGAAGGGAAGAAGAGGAAGGGAATGAAAATAAGGAAGTGGAAGGAAGAGATTGATGGAAGCCACTATCTATTGGGAAGGAAGAAGAAAAAAGAAAGAAATAAATGTACCTGCGGGCTCGCATACAAAAAGAGCCGAAGTTGACGATTTATGTACACAGAGGAACTCAACAATATTTTTTTTTCTTTTTTTGTTCTCTTTTTTTGTTTTTTTTTTTTTTTAATAAAAACAAACTGTACCTAGGCAACTAAGCAAAACCTAGTGCCCTCGGCACTTTTATTCCTAGCTACTATTTACAATATGTACAAAATTTTGCGACATGATTGGCATGCCGCTACTACAAACCCAACTTCAAGTGATTATCCGATGAACCTGCAATGTTCGGACCAAATTTGATCATACTTGAGTCGGTCTTTGAAGTTGGGATGACCTCTCGAAGTTCTCCATGTTGCAAACAAGGGAAAGTTATCCTGCATGCCAGTACCCACACAGTCGACGAATAATGTAGCAAAGAGATTTGCCACATGGAGGGCTCTTGTAGGTACCAGTTGTAGTAATGGTTGAAGCCAATACCACCATATTTAAGAGTCCCCTGGTTGTGGGCTGAGTACAGGTTCCTCCAACTCCTTGATGCGATCTAGGATCTCTTCAGGTTCAGCCTATTGATGAGGCGTAGTTAATGGGATATGGCTGAATACTTGCGTGCTGTGCAAAATTGTGCCCTCTTTATGCCCAGGTTCTGCCACTTGAACCTATTCCTCTACTTGGCCCATATCCTGATGGAAACTGTAAGCAATCATATTATATTTTGCTGGGATAGTGCTTGCATATGCCCATTGTTGGCCTTGGACGAAATCTGCCTCTTGAGTTCCACACAACTGCATTTTGGTTCTCTGCACAGTATGAGGGATCTACCATGATGAATACTGCGTAGGGTAGACAGGAGTGGTGACTATCGGATAAGGTAATGGAGTTTCTCCCCACAATAATTTTCCTGATAGGAGTAGAAGGTGCTCCGCTTGTAATGCTTCCTCAAATATTTGAGGGAATCTACGTTCACCTGATTACAGCAAGAGGAGGCTTATGTCCGGATGGAAAGCTCAAACATAGAAGAGGTGGGCTTGGGTGGGTGTTGGTCGGATCATCTCTAGAATTCTCTTCCAACTTCTGTAGAATCGGACATTGAAGTCTGTGATGCTCTCTAGAGGTGCTCTCATGATGTACATTAAAAGTTGAAAGGGATCGTGAGAGCCGTTAAAGGGATCCTCGTTGAATATTCTGATTAGTGCTCTCGTTAAGTCATCCCATGAGCTGATGCTTTTATGCCCGAGCAGTCTGTACCACTGCAATGCCCTTCCTTGCAAAGATAGAACCAAAAGTTTGATCATGACATCTTCATGAACTATATCATGTATGATTGACAAAGTGGCAACATCTTCAATATGCTCTCGGGCCATTCCATGGGTGCCATTGTATTTTGTTAGGGCTTTCAGGGCACTTTTGGGAACCTCGTGCCAAATTTGGAGATTTAGAGGACCAGGATCATTCCAGCTAGGACAGCTTACCCTCGCCATTATAGTAGTCTACAAGATCACGACTGTCACCAAGTCAGAGTCGCCAAGTGAACATTATTTCCTCCGCTTGTAAGGTCAAGGTTGCTCACTAAACCTTTATTCCTTCGGGGTGTCTTCTTTTAGCTTCAAAAGGCTCTACAATCAAAAAATTTGGATCTTCAGCTTAGCAGAGTCGCCAGATGAACTTACAATCTCCTCTATTGAGGTCAAGATAGTTCATCAAAGTCTTGATACCTCTGGGTGTTAAACAATAAAACAATTAGTCTCATCGATTATGGATCTTTGGGAGACAAAAACAGTCTGTCCCATCGGGCGTGCCAAAAATTGTTGGTCATGAATTTGCCACAGGAAAGGATTTTATGCGAAATGTGCCCTAGACCCGACCAACATTGAAAGGCCGAGAGAAAGAAATGTCTCCCGGACCAATCTCCAAAGAGGGCTGGTTCCATTACTAAATTCTATGTTTTTGAAGACTAGAGTTGCAGGAAATAAATAGGAAATATGCAAAACAAAATGGGAAATTACGAAAAGAGATGGGAAATATGGCCACAGGCTAAATTTGTATGATCGGGGGAAAGATTATCAGCAAGAATTTAACCTCAAGCATATGAACAACATATAATAATAGAATGCAACATAATCCACTTACGACCTTACACAGACAACCTCCAGGATTGCATTCCAAAACTCACATCCTCATTAGCAATATTCAAACTCAAGTGCAGAATTTAAATCTAACAGCAAATTAGAAAGATGAGCATCATCGAGAAATGCATGGAATAGAAGGAAATCACACAAAAATATGCTTGCAAAATCAGAGGCCAAATATCTCTTATTTACGTAGAGAACTTGAATGTTTTCATGCAACATGTCTCTCAAACTCCCAATGGTTGTTCTTGAGATATACATTGATATTTATAGAGGTCTTGCCTCTTTGCAGCATTTAAAACATGAAATGGACTTCCTCGAGATCCACAAAATATACAACAAAAATAAGGAAATGATCCCCTTAAACCAGCCTCGGAGAAATCAAAAATTTAATGAAACAAGGAACCGGTCATCTTCATTAAATGGTCATCCTCAGAGCATGCTTGGACTATTAGAAAATCATGAATAGAAGCTTTGAATAATGGAGGTGTCTTCAATTTTGGTGGCTTCGAAAGCTACAGGCCTGAGCACGTTCTTCTATCTTGCACACATTGGAAAGCAGCGAAACATTAAATTCTGGAGAGCTTTTAATCCTTGGAAATTGCAATACTTCATTGGGCCATTGAACTGCTTTCTGGCGTGAAATTATGACGGGTCACAAAAATGTGACATGTCGCGAAATCGTGACATTTTTCTTCTCTGTATGCTTTTGCCACTTTGGGTCACGAAAACCAAACATGTTGCAATTTCACGATGTATTTGGCTCTTTGTTCTCCTTCGTCACCTTAGGTCGCAAAAACGTGATGCATCGTGAAATTGTGATATTTTGTACTATTCTGCTCTTTCCTTGCTTTGCTCTCATGAAACTATGACCTATCATGATTTTGCAATGTTCTTTCCCCATGTTGTCCTTTCGTTTTTTCGAACCGCAAAAATGTGACAAGTCACGATTTCGCTACATCTTTCTCTCGCTTGGTTTTCTCACTGCTTCTCATCGCGAAAATGTGACATGTCGAGAAATCACGACATCTTCTACTTTCTATGTCCTTATCTTCTGTATACCCGTGAAACTGCAACACGTCACGAAATCACGATAGTTTTCTCTTCCTTGGCCTTCATCCTCTTGCAAGTAGCGAAACCAAAACATGTCGCAAAATCGCAACATCTTTCTCTATTTAGCCTTTTCTCCACAATATGTCATGAAATCGCGACGTTTCCTTGCTTTCTCTAGTTTTGTTGCTTTCTGTCGTGATATCGTGATGTCTTGCTCTTGCTTTGCCTCATCTTCAAAAATGTCACAAAATCACGATGTCTTTCATGCCTTATGCTTTTATTTCATCCTTCCCGCGATAATGCGACATGTCGCGATATCGTGACGTTTCTACATTTTGCTCCTTGTTCACTTTTCTATCGTGATATCACGACAAGTTTCATTGTCATTGCTATTTACTCAATTATGTCACAATATCACGAACTTTTCTATCACTCTGCTCCATGGCCATCGCAAGTCACAAAAACATGACATGTCGCGATATCGTGACAGTTTTACTACTTTGCTTTCATTGACCACTTTGACCATGATTTTGGAACACATCGCAATATCATGACATTCTTCGACTTTGGCTTCTATCTCCTCTGTTAACCCACGATAGAGCGACATGTCGTGATATCATGACAGTTTTGAAGTCGTGCTCTCCATGCTATTTTTGGTCACGATATCACGACAGTTCTCGAACTTAGCTGTTTTGGCACCAAAACTCGTGAAAAAACATAGAGGAGTGAATACTCAACAATTTATGCATGAATCAACAACAATCAAAACAATGTGGAAAAAATGCCAACAAGCTTTAGCCCAGGAGTCCAACTCCTTCAATAATTTTGTGGGGCATTTCAAATAGTGCACTAAACTGGTGATCACCTTTCGAGAGGATGAGCTTAAATTGGTCTCAAATGATATGGTGGACCGTCCCTTGCACATCATCGCATTTGTAAATGGGACACAATACAAGAGAGTGTTAATAGACATAGGGTCTTCTAGAAATATCATCACTACAATCGATCTCAAGCACTTGAAGCTCCCGACATCCCATATTATCATATCTACATACACCCTTTTAGCATTTAATGATACCATATGCTCGATAGTTGGTATGATCATCCTACTTATTTAGGTAGGAGAAAAGACCATCTTGACACTATGCCACTTACTATAAGGTGATATGGCATACAATATCCTATTAGGTAGACCATGGATTAGGGATATGAAGTGTGTCCCTTCCATTGCTCACTAGTGCCTCAAGTACACTCATGAAGGGCAAGTTTATGTCGTCCCTATGGACCTAGAGCCCTACAAGTATTGTAACATGGTGCAATAGATCCCTAAATCAACCTTACCATCAACACATGGATTTCCAACTGAATAAATCCAGCCAAGGTTTGACCCCCTCATCATCACATGACATACCTTCCTCATCATCTACACTTCCTCCGATGCCCACCGAGCTGATGGAACCATTGTTGAGGAACCTAGGGAAGAAGCCCATTGATGAGGTGCAGTTGACCATAGCCACCATATCCATAGAGGAGATACCTAGCCTAGATGATGAAGAGCTACCACAAGCTATAGATGATGAATTAGATCATATCTCGCTCTCATCACTCTTATATCCATAGTCTCAGGTGATAGTGCACTTGGCTTCCATCGTATTAGGATAATACATGGTTAGGGAGGTCACAACTACCCATGCTATAGAGTTGATGCAATACATGGGTCAGCCTCATATTCCCATAGGTACTATCATGTCCCTAGGTGTCCCTCCTAATCAAACGAATTGCATCTATGGAGGACTAGACTACGGTATCAAACCCTACCAACAATAGGAGGAGAATGAGGAGCCCTTTGGAGAAGACATCCACTACTTGTCTAACCCTAACTTCACCCTGAAGTATCTTGACCTATGTAATTGGCATGGTCATGGGTTAGGCTTGTATGAGCAAGGCACACGGGTTCCATTTCAACCCTGATACCAGATTCCATATGATAAATCAAGATTAGGACATAATCACCCCTTACCCCTAGATATTCTCATCAATGGCATGGAGCACCTATGCCTCAACTATAGAGATGAGTTGGCCTGAGATCTCTTTGCCAACCCTAATCGTGTCTACTTGCTGGGAGACTATTTCCCTAAGCCCTTGGGGGATGATGAACCACCTCAAGATGGTATCTAATCCTATGAGAGAGGTGAAGGTTCATGTACTCTTCCCCATGATAGTGAGGAAGAAGATATAGGGTCCCCTTATGAGTGGATGTCTAATTATGAGTCAGACTATGGGTTCAAACTGATTGACTCTGATAGTTCTGATGGAGAATACACGCAGGTCATCCCTTGGGATGATAATGACGAATACTATATATGCATGTTACCATTGCAAGATCCCATTTGGTGACAACTTATACCTAATTAAGAGCAAGTTCACTCGTAGACACACTGACCACTACCTGTCATTCCACCACCTCTGCAGCTGCCTCCGTAGGTCATGCAGCATCTAAAGGTCCATCGTCACCACCAGCCACCTAGGGTAAATCATCCATCCATAAATATGATTTCCATAGATCTATTTGAGCCCTTGCGAGATCCGAATAACCTATCAAAGCAATTGCACCTTGACTTGGGGGTAATTTACTTTTATCGGGGAGATTCACCCCCATTGCCCTCTAAGTATTGGCCTTGCGACAAGATGCTACAACCATTTCACTTCCCTTCAGGGTCAACTCATGATGTATTCCATTCTAATGAGTAACCTGAGGTTCTCATAGATGATCTAAATCTAGCATATGATATCCATTTGATCCCTACCCCCCACTAGCTAGAGGAGGGATCGCATATGTCAATCAAGCCTATGATTGATAAATATATCAGCTCAGATTCAGAGAATCCATAGTATATCAAGCTAAGGGAAAGTCTATCCCCTGAAGAGAAAGCTGATTACATAGCCCTTCTCACCAAGAATAAGGAATCTTTTGCATGGTCCTATAAATACATGCCAGGGCTAGATCCAAATCTAGTCACCCACAATTTGAGGCTTGACCCGAAGGCCAAGCCTATCAAGCAAAAGCTAATGAATATGCATACAATAGTGGACTTGATGGTCAAATATGAGCTACAAAAGTTGTTGGATGCCCAATTTTTCATGTATGTAGACTATCTACTATGGTTGTCCAACATGGTTCCCATCAAGAAGATAGATGAGAGAATTCACATTTGCACCAATTTTTAAGACCTAAACAAAGTGAGTCCTAAGGATGATTTTCCTTTGCCAAGCATCGATGCCCTGGTAGATGCCATAGTGGGCCATGAAATGTTGTACCTTATGGATAGTTTCTCTAGATACAATTATATTTGTATTAACCCAAAGGACCAGCTCAAAATGACATTCATAATGCCCTGGGGGACATTTTTCTACAAGGTCATGCCTTTTGGCCTTAAAAATACTGGTGCCACCTACTAGTGTGCAATGACATACATCTTCCATGACTACATGCATAATATTTTGGAAGATTACATGGATGACTTACTGGCGAAATTATTATTACTCCATGAGCATCTTGAGGTCTTAAGCAAAGTGTTAGACTGCCTCAATGAACATAACATGAGATTGAACCCCAAGTTGTACGTCTTTGGTGTCACATCTAGAAAGCTCTTGGGATTTATCATCTCTAAAATAGGCATTGAAGTGGACCCCAATAAGGTCAAGGCCATCCTTGAGATACCTCCCCCAACCACGATCAAGTATCTCTAAAGTCTATAGGGCAAGATCGATTCCATCAAACACTTCATAGCGTAATTGTCGAACAAGTGCCACCCCATGACCAAGTTGTTGCACAAGGGGGTCACATTCCATTAGGAAGATGAGTGTCAGGAGGCCTTCAACGCAATAAAATATTACCTGGCTTCATTGCTAGTATTGGCACCACCTAGACCAAGAGTGTTGTTTTGCTTATACATCACAACCATTCAGATTGCATTGGGCACCATGTTAGCCTAGAACAATGAATTTCATACAGAGCAGGTTACTTACTATCTTCACTGCACCCTGGTTAGTTATGAGATCAAGTATGCATACATTGATAAATTATGCCTAGAGGTGGTTTGCACCACCAAGAAGCTATGACATTACATGCTTAGCAATACCATGTATGTTGTATCTAAATAGAATCCATTGCACTACATGATGAGTTGCACTTATCATAGTAGTCGCACGAAAAAATGGATCATGTTGTTGACAGAGTTCAACCTTGAGTTTGTTGGAAAAAATCAATTAAGGGTCAGGTCATCGGCGATCAACTTGTAGAGTCTCCTCTCTAGGATGACCAACCTCTTAGCATGGATCTTCCCAATGATGGGGCCTTCCAAATATCAGAATTGCCAGATTATGATGAGCTTGAGACACAGGCATATATGATCCTATCTTTCGATGGCTCCAAATGCGAGCAAGGGGGTGGTGCAAGAATCATGTTTTTCACATCGCATGGGACTTTCGTACCCTTGTCCTTTAAACTCGATTTCCTGTGCACCAACAATAATGCTGAGTACGAGGCCTTGCTCATAGGCCTTTAGATGGTTGTCACCATGAAAATAATAAAGCTCAACATTTTTGGTGACTCCTTGCTCATTATTAACCAGGTCAAGGGGATCTACCAGTACAAATGCCCATTTCTACAAGCCTATAAAGCCCTTGTGGATAAGTTCTTGGAAAAATTTGAATGGTATAACATCAAGGCACTCCATTGATCATCTAATCATTTTGTGGATACAATGGCCTCTATGGGGTCCTTGATCCCGTAAGACCCTACGGATCAGATGACTACCATCCAAGTCAAAATGCTCTCGCAATCTATGGTTGAGCATGAGAATAATCAAATCATGATGGAAGTCCACTTGATTCAAATTGAACCTCATCAGGAGATATTCTCGCACATTCACAAGCGCTTGAACCAGGCCGATTGGGAGAATTTGTTTACTCAAGTCCCTTTTGATAGTAGTGCAATGCTATTCTTACATGTTCTCTCCCAATCAACTTTTGCTAGCGATGAACTTTGAAAGGGACAGTTTGTTCATGTGCTCGAGGCTTATTCACAACAAGACTGGTCAATACAAATCAAGGAATACCTAAATCTTGGTAATATCCCTCTTGGACTGTTGCATGTCGCTAAAAGAACATTCAGATGAAAGGTGACAAAATATGTCTTTCTAGGAGACATTATGTATTGTCGAAGCTACGAAGGGATCCTCCTTCACTGATTAGAGCATCAAGAGTAGACTTGGGCAATTTCCCAAGCACACGATGGTACATGCGATGGCCATTTCAGTGGCATGGCCATCACCAAACACATTATTTGCATGGGCTATTATTGGCCAACTTTAGAGTGATATTGTTGTGCATATGTGAGGAAGTGCGTGAAGTGTCAACACCACACTAACTTGACACACATACCTTCTTAGGACTTGCAATTGATCCAATCGATGTGGCCATTTTCACAATGGGGACTAGATTTAATCGAGAAAATCTCTCTCGCATCCTCAGGCCATCACATATTTATTATAACGAATATCGAGTATTTCACTAAATGGGTGGAAGCAATTCCCCTTACCACTATGACAAGACCCCGCATAGCAGAGTTCCTATTGCACAATATCATTTGTCATTTTGGTATTCCATCCAAGATCATTTCAGATAATGGGACATCATTTAAAAACAAATATGTGCATGCTTTGACAACAAAGTATAATATCCAACACATTTTTTGACACCCTACTATCCACAAACAAATGGGCAAACAGAGACTTCCAACAAAACATTGATTGCCATTCTCAAGAAAATTGTTAGAGAGAGTCACATAGATTGGCATATGCAAATTCCCCTTGCTCTATGGGCCTATCACATTAGTATCTAGATGCCCACTAGGGCCACTCCATTTTCATTAGTGTATGGCGCTGAGGCGGTCATGTCTCTAGAGCTTGAAATCCCATCGTTGCACATATCCATGCAAGAGTTCATCGATGATGACACTGCACGACATACTTGCCTAGATCAGCTCATGCTACTTGATGAACGTCGTATTAATGCTCTCGAGCACCTGCACATCTATCAAGAGTGACTTAAGAGAGCTTACAATATGAAATTCCACCTAAGAGACTTTCAGGTTGGTGACCTCATTCTGAAGGAGAACCAAAAAAATTCTAATTTTCCACCCTATCTAAGGGACAAGTTCACGGTAAACTGGTTAGGTCCCTATGTCATTACTAGTCAAATAGGACCCAGAACGTATAGCCTAACCTCCCTTGAAGGTGTCGATGATCTTGAGCCCTTGAACATACTTCATTTATGACCATTCCATGCCTAAGGCATGATGGTCAACCTAAAATTCTCCTAGGCGGTCTAGAACCATCTAGGTCACCCCAAAATGCTCCAAGGGTACTTGCAACCCGCTTGGTCAACACCTAAAATTATCCTAGGTGGTCTAGAACCATCTAGATCACCCCAAAATGCTTCAAGGGTGTCTATAACCTGCTTGGTCAACACCTAAAATGCTCCTAGGTGGTCTAGAACCATCTATGTCACTCCAAAATGCTCTAAGGATGCCTACATCCTGCTTGGTCAACCTAAAATACTCCTAGGTAGTCTAGAACCATCTAGGTCACCCCAAAATGCTCCAAGGGTGCCTACATCTCGCTTGGTCAACCTAAAATGCTCCTAGGTGGTATAGATTCATCTAGGTCACCCCAAATGCCCTAATGGCCCCCAATAAACCTGTTGGTCACCTATACATATATATCACTCAAAAATACAAAAACATCATATATATCAATAAAAAATACAAAAAATATTGCATTGCATCACATTGCATTTCAAAAACATCATAAAAAATAAAAAAATATAGCATCACATCACATTGCATCCCATTGCATTTTATTATCGCTTGCATTTAGGCATACTCATCATTAGCACTATACAGTTTAGAGTCACTCATGCATGTCTAGCACCATGATGATAAGCATAGTTCAATGTTGCAATTATCATTTTCACCCACATTTTCCATTTTTCAAATTTGTGTCCACCCCTTAATCTAGTCATTTATTTTAGAATGTCCTTAGGGTTTTCAGTCACTCAGCCTGATGAGGCCTGGAAATGCCTCAATCATAGCATGTTTTGAACATTGAAACTGCCTAAAAACTCTTATGTTTAATCTGATATGCTAGTTAAGTTGATTCAATATGTTGTGTATTAACTATTTGCATGATCAATGTATTTGAAATACTATATTCTGATTTTTACAGCTTTTTGCATAGTTTTATGTTATTTTGTTATGACTTGCTAAATGAGAAATATGCTTAGGTTGATAGCAACATTTCACTAATTATGTTTTGATATGTCTCAAGCATTTATTTTACCTAAGTTTAGCAAACAAGTGCAAGCAAACTGTTACTGTGCAAAAAAACTGGTTTTCCAATGTAAATTCCAGCCACCTGCCAATGAATGGCAAGGCATGGAATTCACACATGGAAAGAGATGAAGACCATTGAAATCTGATCCTGAGAGATAACCCACCTGAGAAATGCAGAGGAAATCATTTAAAGAGCACACATTTGTTCATTCCGAAGTCTCTTTGGAATGAACAGACATCTTCGGAATGAGAAAACACAGTCTCTTCGGAATGAGCGGATCTTCGAAATGAGAATTGCAGTCTCTTCGAAATGAGCCACTTATCTTCGAAATGAAAATAGAATGTGCTTTTTGACTTGTTGACCGATTTTTGATGCTGGAAAAAGGGAAAGAAATATTGAAAAGGGTAAGGGAAAATATCTCCCATCTGACTTTGCCGTCCTTGCCGACCAAAGCCACCATTTATGGAAAGATCAAGTTTGATCCTCTTCTAGGATAAAACCAGGAAAAGTTGCAACATAATAGGATTAGATCTTTAGGATAGAAATGAGATATTCTCAGTTTGTAAGTAGATCTTAGGACATCTATAAATATGGCTCCCATCCAGGTTGAGCTAGAGAGAGATGGAGAGAGAGGAGAATAGGAGAAAATAGGCAAGTAGTGTAATAGTAAGAAAAGTGACTGTTATAGTCCTATAACAGGTTTTTAGCAGCAATACTGTAATCATGTTCTGAATCAATAAAAGTGCACTATTTTTATTCATGTTGTTGTGAATGAGTGTGAGTAAGATCTAGAGAGAGAAAGACTCATACCTTCTTCTGGACAAGGAGGCTGGCCACTTCCAGACCTAGGAGGAGGACTAACAACAGGTTTTTATTCTGATTTTGCTGTAAGAGAATGAGTTGTAGAACTTGTCATTTCATTTCCTTGTAAACAACTAACAATATTTGTAATCTTAGCTTATTTTATGATTGGGATGATCTTGTGATTAATGGTTTGGTTGTAATCTCCACTTTCAGCAAGCTTTCAAAATACTGTAGATTATCATTTCCAGAATTTACTATTTTTTGCAATTTATTGCATTTTGTGTTTTGTTGTCAACCCCTGCACAGAAGATTGACAACCTTCTATTATAGAGCATTGACAGGGCTTAATTTCCATGCTATAATTAGGTTTCCATTACTGCAAAAGTAAATAGATTTCCTTTCTGCAATTATAATCAGATTTCTAATTCTGCAACTATTATTTTTGCAACATAATTAGGTCTCATTCTGCAATTGTAATTAGGATTTCATTTCTACAGTTAATGATTAGTTTCCATTTCTACAACTAGATTAAGGTTTAATTTATGCAATTTAGAGATAGAAATGTCCTAAATCCCCCACACAATCGGTTTCACCAATAAGACCTGTTGCTCCAAATTGACCTAAGTTATAACCCTGTTCACCCCTTCTTCCGCAAATAGCCTTGTACACTGCCCTGGATTGACAAATTCATTGAGAATTAATGATGTGTATAATGACAATGCATCATTTTGGCGCCATTGTCGAGGAATAGTGTTGCTGGAAGGTGACAATAGTCCAATAGTTGTTAATTAGACTGAGCTATGAAATTCAGGATAAAATCTGAATATAACAGCTAGTTAAAGTAACAACTATTGACCTATAATTTATGTCATTCAAGAGTAAACATGAATGAGTAAGCCTAGGGATGAAAAAGGTAGAATTACCCAAAAGGATCCCTGGCTTGTTCCATTAAGAAGATCTTCACGCCTAAGGGGTGAATCACCTGTGTTTGAACTACCAAAAATATTGAAAGAAAAATCACCAGTCTCATCATCATTAGAACATTATGAGAAAGAAAAATCACTAGCTTCATCATCATTAGAACATCCTAAGAAAGAAAAATCATCAGACTCATCATCAACAGAGGATCTTGGACCTCTTGAGAGTGAAATTTGGATAGGTTTAACTGTTCCCAAGGAACAGGAAACTATGGCAGAGGGAGGCAATCTAGATAGGGATGGCCAACATGGCTATGTCCATAATGAAGGAGATGATCAGGATATGCCCCAACCTTCCAGAACATTTGAATATCCTATCCATTTGAATCCAACACAAAACTCTCCCATGAAAACCATTTCACCTTCAGTACTTCCAACCTTTCGAGGTGTTGTATCTGAAGATCCTGATCAGTTTTTGTTTGAATTCAAAGTAGTGTGTCAAACCTATGACTATGTAAATGACAATAAAAAACTTAAGGTTTTTCCCTCAACACTCAAGGACTCAACATTACGCTGGTTCATGAGCTTAGAGCCAAATTCCATCCGAACTTGGGATCAAATGGAAACTATGTTTTTAGACAAATATCAGGAGTATTGTCATGTAAGGAATAGGAAAGATGAGTTATTCAGGATTAAACAAGAAGATGATGAAACATTAGAAGACTATCTTGATAGGTTCTCCTTTGTTCAAAGGAGATGTGGACTTGTAGAACCAGAGTTATGCAAAACCATATTTTTGAGAGGATTACAAGATGAATCCAGAGAAGTATTGGATTTGATGGGAAAAGGGGATGTAAATACTCTCAGTAATGAGGAAATTGTGGGTCTCTATAGGAATTACTCTCGCACTAAGCAGGGAAGAAGAAAAAAAGTACAAATGGCACTGATGTGAAGGACCTAATAGAGGAACTTGCAAATTTTAAAACTGATATTCTGGTGCAATTGAACACAACTTTAGGAGAAATGTCTGCAAAAGCAAAAACCATAGAACCTTTGGCAATTTATTGCCCAAGATGTAGAAATAAACATGCTTTGCAGGAGTGTCCTTTGAATAAAACATCTATCTCAACCATTTGTAGTATCTGTTCAAAGAAGCATTCAACTGATAAATGCCACCTGCTACCACAACTCAAAACTATGTTAGAGAGTCAGACCGAGGAACTCAACTATGTTGGACCAAAACAAGGGGGAAATTTCTCTCAGAACCAAAATCCCCCTCATTTTCCTACAAATTGGGGGCATAATCCCTGGACTATGCCTTGGGGACAATCAGAGCCACCCCAACGTCCTTGGAATTATTCTCAATGGACAAATTCCCAAGAATGGCCACAAACAAGTTGGAGTAATCCAACCTGGAATCAGAATCAGAATAATCCATCATGGAATCAAAACAACCCACCCTGGAATCAGAATCAGACTAATCCACATTGGATGCAAAATCAACCACAGTGGAGTCAGCAATACCAGTCCTATCCAAGGCAACAAAGAAATCAAGGTCAAACTCAGCATTTGTTGCCTGCACCTAATCAAAATTTTCAAGAAAAATAGAACCAACCACAACAAACACAATAGGTGAAACAACCTCAACTTCCAGCTCAATCAGTCACTAATCCAAACAACATGAGACAGGCATCCCCTGTCTATGTGGCTGAAGTTGAAGAAAATGCTGAAATAAATGTTCTTGATTGTAGTAACATCCAACTTCGTTCAGGAAAAGTTGTACCTGAACCTGTTTCAACTAAAATCAAGGAAAATGAAGAGCAAGAACCTTTGGAACCAGTTAGAGTTAAACCAACAATAGAGAAAGAAGAAGAAAAAATAGAACCACAAGCAGAACAATTACCTTCATCAAGGATAATTCCATATCCCGAAAGATTCAATACCACAACAGAAAATTCTTGAGTCAGACCTGGTCAAGGAACTTAGAAAGTTAACTATATCATTGCCCTTATTGCAAGCCATTAAGGATATACCAATGATTAAAAGTACTATCCGAGATTTGTGCATTAGAAGAGCAAGAAGAAAAAAGAAAGCATTTCCCAAGACTGTTCAGGTTGAAGGAAAGATAGCTGATCTCTTGTCCGGAAAACTAGTACCTCCAAAGTATAGTGACCCAGGGAGTCCAGTTATCACAGTTACCATAGGCTCAAGTACCAATATCAAATGTCTTAGTAGATCTAGGAGCTGCAATAAATGTCATGACCAAGGATATAATGGAACAATTACAGCTCAAACATCTCAGTCCCACATTTACAGTTTTAGAAATGGCTGATAGGTCAGTTGCAAAACCTGAAGGTATCATTGAAGATGTCCCTATAGAAGTCTCTTCTTGGGAATTCCCTGCAGATTTTTTGGTTTTACAGCCAAGAAATTCAGCACATGGATATCCCATCATTCTGGGAAGACCTTGGCTTGCAACTGCAGCAGCCTTCATAGACTACAGATCTAGAAAAATGACTATTTCAAATGGTATTGATCTAAAACAGATCTCTCTGTATCCTCCTGCAAGACCCTCCAACAATTTTTTAGGTCAGTTATGGTTTCCTGATTCAGATGAAGAACCAGAAGAGGTTATTTCCACACTAGCCACCTTGGTAGTAAGGGAACACACAGAAGACCTCCATGACATAGAAACTTTAGAGAATGAAACTATCCTAATGAATGTTCTGCATGAACAAGGGTTAGAAGAGGAAGCAGTAAATATCCATCAGTTGTTAGGGAATGAGGAGAACCAAAATTCTGAAGGTGAGCCATCTCGCACTGCCACAGGAAACATCAATTTCACTACCACATGGGTGGCATCATCACCTGATTTTCCCTTCTCACTGTTCCATACAGGATATGCTTCCATTAGAAATCAATGAAACAGAAACTTCTTATTGCCCTCTTAACTCCCTAGTCACCAAGTATGAAGAAGTGAATTCAGTCCTTCCAAATACAAAACAAATAGAAGTCCAGCCAGGAAAATTACTGAACATTAATAGCTGGCTCACTAGGGAAGAGGAAGAAAAGTTGATAACATTTTTGTAGAAGCATGTTCATGCTTTTGCGTGGAACTACAAGGATATGTCAGGAATTCACCCTAATATATGCACCCACAGGATTTATACTCGAAGAAGTCAAGCCAGTAAGACAACCCCAGAGAAGACCGAATCCTGCCTTGAGGGATATTGTAAAGGAAGAAATTGAAAAACTTCTGGAGGTAGGATTCATTTACCCAATTTTTGATAGCCAGTGGGTCTCTCCATTGGTTATAGTTCCTAAGAAAAATGGAAAAATGAGAGTATGTGTAGACTATAGAGAGCTGAACAAAGTAACATACAAAGACCATTTTCCATTACCTTTCATAGATCAAGTGTTAGATACCCTTGCTGGAAAGAAATACTTTTGTTTTCTTGATGGATTTAGTGGGTATAATCAAATTCAGAGTGCACCTGAAGATCAAGAGAAAACAACCTTTACCTGTCCATGGGGAACATTTGCCTATAGGGTTTTACCTTTTGGTTTGTGTAATGCCCCAGCAACATTTCAGCGAGCGGTCTTAGCAATTTTTTTTGATCTGACTACCAACAGTGTAAAGATATACATGGATGATTTCACAGAATGTGGACAGACTTTTGACTTTACATTAGAAAACCTTGACAGAGTTTTAACTCGCTGTGAAACATACCAGTTATCCTTGAATCCAGACAAATGTTTTATGATGATGGAGGAAGGAATAGTTCTTGGTCATCACATCTCTCCTCAAGGAATCCAGGTTGATCCAAAGAAGGTGGAAATTATCAAGAATCTTCTTCCTCCTAAAACTCAGACTAATGTCAGAAGCTTCCTAGGACACATTGGTTTTTACCGTAGGTTTATTCCTAGCTTTAGCACAATAGCCAATCCCATGTTTGCCCTATTGACTAAAGATTCTGAATTCTCCTGGACTGCAAGGTGTCAAGAATCATTTGAAGCTCTGAAAGAGAAATTAGTAACTCCACCTGTGTTAAGAGGACCTAATTGGACATTACCATTTCACATACAGGCTGATGCTTCCAATACTGCAATTGGAGCAGCATTAGGACAAATTGACAATGGTGAACACTATGCCATCTACTACATTAGCAAGAATTTGACAAGAGCTGAGAAAAATTATACCACAACTGAGAAAGAATTCTTGGCAGTAATTTATGCCATCAACAAATTCAGGCATTACATCACAGGTTATCAAATATTTATTCACACAGATCATACAGCCATTAAGTATTTGATGAATAAGCCTATGGTAAGTGCAAGAATTATTCGTTGGTTACTGTTGCTGCAAGAATTTGATATCACAATAATCAACAAACCAGGAAAAGCTAATGTTGTAGCAGATTTTTTGTCCAGGTTGCAGAACATAGAGGAAGGGGAATTAGTTGAGGACACTTTTCCTGATGAAAAATTATTTGCTATATCTATCCAATCACCTTGGTTTGCAGATATAGCCAATTATTTGGTCACAGGGAAAGTTCCTCCACATTTCACTTCAAAACAAAAAAAACAATTGATCAAACAGAGTTCTTCCTTTGAGTGGATTAAGGGTATACTTTTTAAGTGCAGTCCTGACCATGTGTTACGCAGGTGTATCCGAAAGGATGAGGTATATGATATCCTTAGGGCTTGTCATGATGAACCCTCAGGTGGACACTATTCTGTAAAAAGCACAATTAGAAAAATTTTAGGGACAGGATATTATTGGCCATCTCTTCACAAGGATGTGAAAAAGTACATCGGGCATTGTGATGCATGCCAAAGAATGGGGAAACCCACTCATACAAATGAAATGCCACTACAGACTCAATTGGTTTTAGAGCCATTTGAGAGGTGGGGGCTTGATTTTGTAGGACCTATTGATCCACCTTCTCAAGGAAAGGTGCATATTCTAGTATGCATTGATTACCTGACAAAGTGGGTAGAGGTGCGTGCTTTCAAACATGCTCGTGAAGAGAAGGTCGTCGATTTCTTGTATACTCAGATTTTTTAGAGATTTGGAGCTCCACGGTCTATCACCATAGACCAAGGACCCCAATTTGCATCTAAAGTCATTGAGGCATTTATAGAATTATATGAAATCAAACATAGGAAATCATCACCTTACCACCCACAAGCAAATGGCCAGGTTGAGGTAACAAACAGAGAACTAGAACGAATCTTGACAAAAATAGTAGCTTTTCATAGGAGAAACTGGCTAGATAAATTACCTGAAGCAGTTTGGGCTTACAATACTACTTGGAAATCCACTACTGGATTCACACCTTATGAACTAGTCTTTGGTAAAAAGCCCCTCCTACCTATTGAATTTGAGCTACTAACATTGCGCACAACATTGGAAATTGGAATTGAATTGTCACAGGCACAGACAGATAGGATTCTGTAGCTGAATGCATTGGATGAACTTAGGTTGGATGCTCTGCACCAAACTGAAGTAATTCAGGAGCAGAGGAAGTTGTTAAGTATGGCATGATAATCACATTCAGTAGAGGAAATTTCAACAAGGAGATTGGGCTTTGCTATTTGATTCTCGCTATGAGGACTTCCCTGGAAAGCTGAGAACTAGATGGCTTGGACCTTACCAGATTGAAGAGGTATTTGACAATGGAGCAGCTCGTCTATCTCCTATTGATGGGTCACGAAGAAAGTTGGTAGTGAATGGACATCGCCTCAGGGTGTACCATACACCTCTGACTAAAGAGGAATTCTTGCAGTAGCTTGACAGTTTGGATACACAACAGGTGGAAGAGATTCCCTCTTCCACTTCAAAACAATCAACATGATCATGGATTTCAAGAAAAAGCAAAAAAAAAAAAAAAGCAGAAAATAAAAAGATGAATAAATTCTGATTGTGAATTCCTTCATGGGCATGATTTCAGGGAAATCATGAATTCCTTCATGGGCATAATCAGAATCAAGAAAAAAGAGAGAAAAAAGAAAAAAAAGAGGAAACCAAGAAAAAAAAGAGAGAAAAATGAATAACTCAGCAGTGAAAACCTTTTCTAAGGCACTACTAGGTTGGTATGCATGAAAACCAGTTTTCTGGCATGCATAACCTTGAAAATTTTTGAATCATCATTGTACAAATTCACCAACTCGCACTTGTTTTGAAATATTGCAGAAAATCTCAGCAGAACATCAACAAAAGCAGTCATTCTTCAAAACTTGCATTAACTTGTTTTAATCGGTATATATTTCTTACATTTCTTCATTGTAAATGATTGGTATATAGTATATAACAATTAACCATTAGCATAAAAGGTATCCATAAGAGTTGGCATACTTAAAACATGTTTTGAGAATGAGAATATTGGTTTCTACCTAATCTTCGAAACAAGAATGCCAAAAATAGTGCCTGCTATCTTCTTCAGATTAATTGTTGTATTGTCTTCGGATTGAAATTGTCTTCGGAATGACAATAGAATGAATGTTGCACTTTGTCTTCAGAATGAAGCTTTGTCTTCGGAATGACGATTTGTCTTCGGAATGAAGCTTTGTCTTTGGAATGAGGATTTGTCTTCGGAATGAAGCATGACCTTCGGAAAGAGGATTTGTCTTTGAAATGAAGCTTTGTCTTTGAAATGAGGATTTATCTTCGGAATAAGGATTTGCCTTCGCAATGAAGCATGATCTTTGGAATGAAGACTTGTCTTCGGAATGAAATCATAATCTTCGAAATGAGGTATTGTTTTTGCAATAAATCATAATCTTCGGAATGAGCATTCAATATAATATTTCCACGTGGCATCCAAGGAAGGAAAAATATACGATCAAGTAAAATTCTTTGACTGCATACGATAAATAAACACGTGTCAGTTAGGATGTGGTTTGTTTTATCTTGCACCCATTAAGAAAGTACCAGAATCACGGGGATGTGACCAACAATATGCCACCATTTTTTGATGCTAATAATCATGCACGTGAGAATCTACGGGCGAAACAGAGGAGCTAAAAACAAGTGAGGTGGATCTGACGGCAAGGACATCTACGCAACCATTAATGGACAGGTGTTCAGAGCAAAAATAGAAACGTGTGCCACCCTTCCTTTCAAAGACATATTTGCTAACGCAAAATGATTACGAGGTACAATGTCGAGATTGCAGTTCATTCCGAAGAAGAAAAATAGGGCAATTGAAAACCTAGAACCAAACCCTGCAAGTCTGCAAACACCAGAAACCAACAATCCAGCAGAGGAATAGTAGCAGAAGTGAGCAGTTTTTAACGTACCAAAATAGGAAAATGGGGCGAAAGACAAAAATGGAACCAACAGATACCACCCACCTCCGAGAAAATCCAGAAGTGCTGCAGATTTTTGAAGATGGAGGACTTATGCCATTCTTGGACAAATTTAATGGGTCCTCTGAAGATTTGGCCGGCATGTTCACCCACACATTCAAAAATAATCTAGGCACACATTAACGACATGACAATTGAGGTAACCCCTAAAGTTTTAAGTCAAATTACTGAGCTTCCATTAGAAGGTCTTCCAATTTCTAGATCTGGCAAAAATACATTGGTGAATATAGTTAATCAATTTCTGGAAGAAAACGATAGGGAGCCAGAATATTTAACACATAACAACACATGCAAGGGGGTAAAAAGGGCCAGCCTACAGGAACCCTGGGATGAAGTGGCCACATGGGTAATCAAATTTCTAACCTATGAAGGGCAGTATGTACTATTATCAGGGCATCATCTCAAAATTTTAAACCATCTAAGACATGGGAGGCAACAACCAGAAGTTAGGGTAAATCTTCCCCTGTACCTACACCAAGAGTTGAAAAACATGGCAAAAAGATATCAGGAAGGAAAAGGAAGCCCTCGCCACCATGGTCTTATTAAACTAGTCTACCAACACCATTTTAGAGGAAACCCTAGGAGCTTTGATAGGTTTTACTCTACCCTAAATGATGTAATTTTTGGAGATGAGGATGAGGAGGAAGAAGAAACAGATGCTGATGCTGTTGTAGAAGAAGAAATAGATACTACCATAGAGGCTATTGTAGAGAAAGAAACACACCCAACAGAGCACCTTGCTCTAGAACCTTCAACCTCACGAACTAAGAAACAAAAGAAGAGAGGGTCTAGAACTGGTAGCAGAACAGAAAAATAGAAGAAGGTCCATTTTTTTGAAGTTGTTACTGATCTGTCAGAACAGGGGAGTGAAGTACCTAGCCAAAAAGGGGAAGGAACAACAAAGGAAATAGAAGCATCTAAAACTGTCCCCACAACCCCTATTGTCACCAGAAAACAAAGCAAAAAGAAGAAATTTGCATCAAGAACTAGGAGGTCTACAAGACTCCACTTGAGGGAAATGGCAGAACAGGTGATAGAAGAAGAAGGTGGACAAAGCAGTCCAGATGTCATAGAAATACAACCAGCCCCTAAAGACTTTCTAGAATTCCCTGAATAGATAATTGAGGAAGAGACTGGGCAAGATAGTTTTGAAGTGGCTACAGTTCAACAGGCCACAGAAATTGTAGATGCAATCATAGACAGTTTCATGGAGCCTCCTGAACAAGAGCAGATAGCTGAAGTAGAAGAAGAGATAGCTGTTGAGCAGCCAACTGTAGCTGAT
Organism: Wollemia nobilis; assembly: GCA_028583015.1. Lineage (NCBI taxonomy): Eukaryota > Viridiplantae > Streptophyta > Pinopsida > Araucariales > Araucariaceae > Wollemia > Wollemia nobilis. The sequence continues at coordinate 5,080,890 of JAQPPZ010002201.1, forward strand.
TTGTCTGCATCAGATTCTGAACCAGAAATAGAGGAGGTAGACATCACAGAACAACTGAGAGCAGCAAGAAGTGTTGTCAAAACACAAACCAGATGGATTGAAGAGAGAGAAAGTATCATTGAAATGCAAGAAAGGAGGATTGTAGAATTACAGCAGGAAGTGGCAGAATTGAGAAAAAGGTTGTCACAGTCTGAAAAATAGCCAACTGTATCCATTGATGAGGATGATTTGGCTCAATTACTTGTGGATTTATCTAGGGCAGATGACTCTGTTGAGGCAGACATAGGTGCTCATTCTGAAGCAGCACCCTTTCATTCTGAAGAAGTGCCTTCTCATTCTAAAGCATTGCCTTCTCATTCTGAAGATGCTCTAGAATTGGTAAAGAGCATAGAAAAAGATACTGGAGATGAGTCACAACAAGAAACACCAGCACAGGAATAGTCCAAGCAGTAGCATGAAATTGTTCAAGTAAGTACTCCTTCAATTGAGGTCTCTGTATTTCAAACTATTACACCTTCAATAGAAATAGTAGATAAGGGGGTACAAGTGGAATTACTATCTGATGACAAACCAGTAGAAATAGCAAAAAAGGGGGTACAGGTAGAATTGTTGATAGATGATCAACCAATAGAAGTGGCAGAAAAAGGGGTTCAGGTAGATCTGCTACCTAGAGTTCCACCTGTAGTTAGACCACCTAATACTGTATCCCTAGAACAATATAATGCAGACATAGCCAATTGGGTGATCAGATATGAGAAGCTTGCCACTAAGATTGAAAAATTCAAATTGGAAGGAAAACAGTTAGAGGCAAAGGAAACAGAGATCAAGGCATTAAAAGAAAAAGTGACTGATTTATGTGAGATTGTTGAGTTTTTGGTCCAATTCAGATGGCCAGCCAGATTTTATAGTCTTATTCTGAAAGAGAAATATCTCAGATGGCAGGTCATGAGGATTAGCTCAGGTCTCCCATATAAATTGGACACAACTACAGATTTCTTGGAAGCATATTTTGACAGCCCTATAGAGCAAAAAAATCTCCTATGTGAACTATTTTTACACAGCTTCTTTATTCCAGAAGAAGTAGAATTTCACCCTCAAATTTACATAGGAGATGTTCAATTGAGGGCATTCATGTCCACTTTGCAAAATCACTTTTATTGGGACCAGGAGAAAAGGCAAAATAAAGAAATTGAATCAAGAGCTGAATTGTTAGTCAGAGCAGTTCAACCAAATCACCCAATTATCACTAGACAACACTTCACCATGATGAACAGGGATGATGTAAAGAGGATGTACTTGAACAATTTGAGGGACTGTGTGACCAGATTTTAGAATTTTTGTAATGACAATTTTGTTCCAGCATTATCAATCTGCAGAAACAGATGGGTTGAACTTTCCATGTCTTTACAGAAAAGAGAACCCATCTCCCCCATTAACTTAGAATGGTCCATAAGAAGGGCAGAAGGAGTGATACAGCTGATTGAAATCATGCAACATCATTGGATAGGTCTCAGATTTAGGCCTCCAACCATCATTACTCTAGTTCCCTTCTACTTTGAAGAAGATGCTCAACCTGATGATCAGTTTGAAGAATGGCTCAGAAACCTTCAAGAGAACAGGGGATATTATATAGGCACCAAATTGTTCTACAAGTCATGGAATTTGAATATGGACATATGTGATTCCATAGCCCAACAGAATGCATGAGGACATGCATTAATATAAGTTGGGGGGAAAATGATGAGGCCTGGAAATACCTCAATCATAGCATGTTTTGAACATTGAAATTGCCTAAAAACTCTTATGTTTAATCTGATATGCTAGTTAATGTTGATTCAATATGCTATGTATTAACTATTTGCATGATCAATGTATTTGAAATACTATATTCTTTTTACATTTTTGCATAGTTTTATGTTATTTTGTTATGACTTGCTAAATGAGAAATATGCTTAGGTTGATAGCAGCATTTCACTAATTATGTTTTGATATGTCTCAAGCATTTATTTTACCTAAGTTTAGAAAATAGCCAACAACGCAAAATAGCAAAACCCAATGAATGCAACATGAATTCCACATGAAAAAACCATTAAATACCCGAGAATACCTGACACTTTTTGTCACATTATACAAGGGGTAGAAGAATAGTAGAATTTTTGTATAATATTTCCTTGTTGATAGTTTTTCTTTTATTTTAAGTTAATTTTGACCCTCCCTATTGCCCCTTTTATAAAATGAAGAAGAAAGAGCTTTGCTACCAAACAAGCCAAGGAAAATAGCTTCGCCGAAAGAAAAGAAGGAGAATGTGAAAAATGCTTTGGGCCCGAAGCACTTCAAATCACCACTTCGGGCAAAAACCTTGCGAAGTAATTTCGTAGAAGAAAATACAAAGATAACGCTTCGCACCCAAAGCATTTTTGGCAGCCACTTCGAGCAAAAGTTTTGCAAAGCAGCATCCAAACGACTTCGCCAAAGGAGGAGAGCATAATCCAAATCAGCTAAGGTAAGGAAACTACTTCAGGCCCGAAGTATTTTCGACACCTACTTCAGCCAGTTTTCACCCGAAGCGATGGTGCCCGAAGCAAAATGACAATGTGTCGGAAATAGAAGAGTGCTTCGGGAGGATATTCCCCGAACCATAGTTTTGAGAAGGAGTCGGGCCGAAACATTTTCTAGCCAAAGCAGTTTCACCAGCAAAGGACAAAAGGCCCCATTTCAAAGATGGAATTCGCTCGGCACTCGACATCCCCGAAGTAGTTTCTGCGAAGCATTATTTTGTGAAGAAAAAATCAAGGAGAATCTACTTCGGCCCAAGGCTTCGGCAAGGCGGAGATGTAGCGAAGCACTTTCTGGGCCCACATTCCAAGGCGAGTAGCTTCCCAAGGTGATCGAAAGCCCCTTATAAATACCCCCTTTCTTTCCCGATAAGTCCGCTGACCAATTTTGGAAAATGAAAGGGACGTAACAGTCCTCGAAGTAAAACTCAATAGGTGTAACGATCACTCAAGCACAGCATCCAGAAGCCAGGGACACTTGGGTGGCGCATTAAATGAATATTTTCGTGGTTGACTCAGTCACAGTTGCCAATTTTGGCAACCAATTTGAAAACTCAACCGCAACAACCGTGAGGAGTCGATTTCTCAGAGCCCGAGGGTGTACTCCACCGTTTTTGTAATAATGACTCAGAGGGTTGGGTCCTCTATAAAAACCCAGGCATGTAATGTAAAAGGGGGGGAAATTTCTGCTAGAAAGCTATTGTAACTTGATGTCCTATGTTTAATACTAAAGATATTTTGTGCTCTATTTCTCTCTTTTATGCTGCCTTTTGTGCTTAATTCTTTTGTCTTTTCTCGTTCGCATACTGAGACTACGAATCCCCGAATCTGATGTACGATCGGGGACTGAACCCCTAAAATTCACCCTGAAGGATACATAGGAGAGGAAAAACACCTTGTCGCCTTCCTTTATGCTTCCTGGTGGATCGAGGTTTCTATTATTCCCTTATCTCAATCGCTGTTACTCTGAACCCTAAATTCCAGCGAGAGAGGAAGGAGAACCCTGCGAACCCATCCAGAGGATACATAGGAAGTTCGGCATTTCGTTTCCTTCATGTTATTCTTGGTATTTCCTGCTGCTATTCGAGTTGTTAGCGAGTAATCGTGCTTCCTATTCTCTCCCACCTTAAATCATCATCTTCTAACCCTTACTCTTTTTATTTCTTCCTCTAACCTTTACCCTTTTTTATTTCTTTCTCTAACCCTTACTCTATTTATTTCTTTCCTGCACTCTTGTCTCAAACCCCAAAAGTAGATTAGTATAGGAGCCGGCCTTTCTCCGGAGATTGGCACGAGGGGCATCTCTTCCCCTCGGCCTTTCAATGTTGGTCGCAGGTCCAGGGTGTGCAAACCCATCGAAAGTCCTTTCCTATGTGGATTTGATGACCAACAGTTTTTGGCACGCCCGATGGGACCCAAGGTCCCATATTTGAGAAAATTTCTAGCTCGTCTTCATCGGAGCCAGTAGTTCTAACAAGTTCCCGGTGAGATCCGGTTACTCTCATCTTCTAAGTAGTAGTGAGAATCGATGCCCTCATTACCAAAAGACTCTTAGCATCTGGTGACTCTATTTTAACTAAGAATCTTTGAAGTCATGGAGACCAGTACCTAAACCTAGTTTTCATAACCAGGAGCCCCCATGTTTTGAGAAGGTCTGAGTTTGGTGAATCTCTGGCTTGTCTTTATCTAGCAAAATCACCTGGCTACTCTGTTGAGCTGAATACCTAGATTTCTTGATCGTATGTGCCTTTCAAATATGAAAGAAGATATCCCGAAGGAATCAAGGTTTAGTGAACAACCTTGACCTCATAAGCGGAGAAAGAATGTTCATCTAGTGACTCCGACTTAGCGACGATAATCATAATCTCTGCAGACCGCTACTATAATAGCAGGGGTAAGTTTTCCCAGCTTGGGATGACCGAGGCCCCTTGAATCTTCAAAGCTACCACAAGATTCTCGAGATCGCCTTGAAGGCATTAACAATATATGATGGCACCATGGGAATGGCCCGAGAGCACCTTGAAGTCGTTGCTGCTTTAGCATTCCTCTACGACATAATCCACGAAGATGTCATGGTCCGACTTCTGGCTGTGTCCCTAGAAGGAAGGGCACTACGATGGTATAGACTGCTCGGGTCTAAAAGCGTTTGTTCATGGGATGACTTGGTGGGAGCACTATTCAAAACATTTGATGGCTCTTAGGATCCCTTCCAACTTTTGACGTACTTCTCCACCATCAAGAAAACACCCTTGGAGAGCGTCACGGACTTCAATGTTCGATTCTCCAAAACTTGGAAGAAAGTTCCAGGGGAGATTCAACCAACGCCCACCCAAGCCCACCTCTACTATGTTCGGGCTTTTCACCCGGACATAGGCCTCCTCTTGTTGCGATCAAGCAAACAAAGATTCCCTCAAATTTTTGAGGAAGCAATACGAGCGGAGCAGTTTCTATCGGGAAAGTGGCAGTGGGGAGAAGCCCCATCACTTTCTCCGATAATCGCTTCTCCTGTCTGCCCAACGCAGTATTCTTCATGGCAGACTCCTCATACTGAGTAGAAGCCTGAGATGCAGTCATGTGGAGCTCGAGAGGAAGATCCCATCCAAGTCCAACCATGGAAATTTGTGAGCTTTGCTCGGACGATGAACAATATGGGTGCTTGCAATCTCCATCAGAGGATAGGCCAAGAAGAGAAACAAGCTCAAGTGGTAGCGCCTGAGAACGAAGAGGGGATGTTTTTGCACCCTTTTTGTATCCCAAAGCATGGCACGCAGGTGTTCAGCCAGAATCCATCAGACTTACCTCAAGAGGCTGAACTTGAGGAGATCATAGGAGTTTGCTCTTTGTCGAAAGAGCCCTATTACAACATCAAGGAGATGGAAGAACTTGTGCCCAGTCCACAGTTACTGGACTCTTTGGTATTCTGGTTCCAGCCATCACTACAACCATTACCCCAAGAAGGTCCTCACATGGCGAACTGCTTCACCACATCCTACATCAGCAGCATGGGTACTGGCAGGAGCGACGAACTATTGTATTGCTTTCTGTTCGCACCATGGAGAACTTCGGGGAGGAGCCATCCAGACTTCAAGAATCAACTGAAGTTCAATCCGATCTGGTCTAGGCATTGCAGATTCACCAGATAAATATTCGAAGCTAATTTTGTGGTGGCGGCATGCCTATTATGCCACAAGCCTATGTGAATATTGTAAAAATTTCCGCTATTAAATAAAGTGCTGCTCAAAAACTCAGGTTGAGTTTTACCTCGACAACTATAAAAAAAAAAAAAAACTCCTTTGGGAACTTGGCTTACGAAGTAGTGGATGCAAAGTGGTTCGCAGCGAAGTATGATTGGCCGAGCAAGGTTTCGACTAAGGTATGAAAGACGCCTAAGAAGAGGGGAACCCAAAAGGACAACCAACCAACACCATGCCCAAGGCAAAAGCATTTATTGCTTGCCTAGAAGAGAGTGCCGATAGTCGCCTTCAAAAGAGTCTAAAATAAGTGAGTTAAATGAAAATGCTTCGGGTACATCCTTAGGGGATTCGATTGAGAAAAAAAAATCCGCCCCTAGGTACCAGGTGGTGGATGGATGCATTCCCAAAGCAGCTGCAATCATCACAGTGCATGGCCCTATGTACTATGCCACCGTATGGCCAATTCAATGAACCTATGATCTCTCAGGTGAGAAGTGCAAGATTAATTGTGGCACATGCCATAAATGTGGGTAGTTGTCTTTGGTGGTTATATAACACAGACTCCAAGTAGCCAAAATATTACTCGCTCAACGACTCATACAGACCCTACTGCCAACCTGTAAACTTTTCCACTTCGCACTCTAAAGCTTCGACGCCAATTTTCTCCATATTGCAAATTTCGTTGCCCTAAGCATCAACGATGGAAAGTTCCAAGGAGAAGGGAAAAGGGCTAGAAGCAGTAGCCCCCGAGAAACCAAAGGTAAAAGGCCATGGAAAAAGGCCGAAGCCAAGGCCCTTTTATTTGGGCCTTCACCAAAATAAGCATGTCATGGAAGAAAAGGGGGATTTCGAGGATGAGCAGCCCCTAGAACCACCAATCGACAGGTGGGAAAGAATCAGGGATACGGAGTTGTCGAAGAGCGTAGCTGAGCTCAGAAGCACCATTGAGCTCATGAAAAGCAGGCTCCCGATAGAGAGCATACGAGCTGCAACTTACTACTCCCAGATATACTGGTATCTGACGCCCCCCACTCACCATTGCCCTAAGTTGATCAATGCCATCGCATAGAATTACCAGCCTACCACTAGACAGGTGTTAGACACATTTGGCCAGAAGCTATTTTCAATTTTGAAAGAAGATGTACAGGCAGCTTTTGTGCCATAGCAGGGTCCACCCAAGGGATGTATGGTTCACAAAATTATTTTGAGCAAACAAACGAAGAGGTTCAGGTCTACTGGCTACATGATCAAATTTTTGTAGCAAAGCCTCAAAAGTGGGCTCCCTTCGGGAAAATTGCCCCAAATGCCCCTTCCCTTGGAGGCCTTTAAAAATGTCGACCTCTTCTCCATCATTGCATGGGTGGCAGGCCTATCTACCGATGCTTCGGTATATCCATGGCAGGTGTCCCTGGCCGAGTGCATTTCCATAGGGGAGTTCAATGCCCCCGATACTATGAAGCCCAGCATCGACCCAGTATTTTTCGACTGGGCAGAATGGGTGGCTAGGGGCTTACACGTGCAACTCACCAGCATGAATAATGCTGAGACTAGCCATCGCTCTGGGCCTTGCTCCTTTCTTGTTTGGCTATTTTTCTTTCATGTTCATAATAATTTTCCTCATATTGCCATTACGGCAAGCGACGAGGATGGAAGTCCTCTGCTAGTATATCAGTGGACTCCCCTACTGTTGATATCAGAGTCCTACTATCCCTTTAATCAACAATTCTTGGGATCTACCATGCGTATGTTAACAGGGTCTTCCCCTCGGGTTCCTCTCATCCTAAGGGACAAAGTGGTACAAGAGAGGAGGGGAGACATTTTTTAGCTAACATAGGGGCTTGTAATTCGCATATTTAGCTTCATAGGGAAGCCTTTTCTACTGCCAGACTATCCTTCTGAATACTAGTTCGCATTGGAGGTCGCTCAACAGAGCGATGCAACAAATGCCATCTATGGCCATGGTTGGAAATGGGATCACACCTGTGACTTCCCCTTCAAGATGGGAGTTATCAAGGTGTTTGCCCTCAAACAAAATGTCTTCTTGGAGGAGAAGCTTGCCAATTTTGGCTTGATCCAGATTCCCCAGCAATGGCTCTATGATCCCTTGGGTGTAATGAGGGACCATCTTCGATTCAAGAGCTTCCACGCTTGCCCCTATCCAAAAATTTTGAAGCAGAGGAATAATCCCAACGGGAAGGGATCTAGAGTGGCACTTGGAGAAAATGGAATCCCTACCTCCCTGGCACGAATTCTACCCAATGGAGGTCGCATATGACCCGGTTCGGCACCCTCTCCCGAGCCCCAACTCCACCTTCTGGAAGAAGGAAAAGGACGACTTGAAGGAGGCAGTGAAAGATTGGGATGTGGCCCAGCTGAGAGAGTGGTGGATAATGAGGGTCCACCACCAAAATATGAACTCTTATGGGTTCTTGGTGACTGACAAGGACTTTGCAGCGATCTATGAGGCTAATGCCAGGACATGGAAGCCCATGTCCTTTTTCGACCTCATTCCTCTAGCTATTCCAAGTTTGGGTGAAAGCCCAAAAGGAGAAAATAAGACTTCGGGGCTGAAGAAGGAGAATAAGGCCAAAGCCACACCACATAAACCACCTTAGGTACCTGTGGGAGGCCAAGGCATGAGTTTTGAGGAGTCAGAACAACCATTGGTGAGGACAAAGAGAAAGAGGCAAAAATTAGTCCAAGTGCCTCCAAGCCATCCAAAGCGGCTTCGCACAGGTTTTTAGAGCCCTTCCACTGGATGACCTACATCGGGCCCGTCTGAAACAAACATCGAAGGCATAGCATCACCAAGCACCGAAACCATCTCAGATATCAATGTCATCAATATGGAGGAACTCCTCCAATCTAAAGGGGACACTGAGACAGAAACCATGGAGGTTGAAGATGTTGAAGCAGAAGAAGAATAGGAGACAACTGCACTTGAAGTCACTACAACCACTTTCCCAAGAGGGCACTCAGGTATGCATGCTTCACCCTATGCTCAGGACTCACCCACATCCACTACGACCACGGCTGAAGGATCCCATCAATATTCCCTGCAAGACCACTCATCCCCTCACACATCACCCGTAGCTAGTCCAGGTCCATCCCACGATCCCAGCTGAGATAAGTCTGTTGATATCACTTCGCCCACTCACGCTGCCATTCCCTTGATTCTTAGCATAAGTGAAGGTATCACTTTGACTCTGAGCCCTACCACCCAATCCCCCATCTCACATGATGTGGCCGCCATTGCCAAAATGCCCGCTACACCCTCTGTTGGACCTTCTGATGAGACATCTCCCATCCACTCCCTGTATTTGTTCACTCCTTCGACTGGTGACCCAACCTTGTTTGAATCTTAGATGTCCTTGATCAAGGAATTCCCCCTCACCGAGAAGTTGCTCTAAGCCTAGTAGAATACTGACAAAATCTTGAAAGAGGCAAGAAAGAAAAGAGGGCGAGTGACGACTCAAGTTGAAAAATGCGTCATGTTTTATTTGAAAGTGGGAAGATGCATAAGATCAAGAAGGTCCCTAAGGTGCAGAAACCTCTGGATGAAATGACTCCAGCAGACTATGATTACCAGGAAACACCTAAGGACTTGGTGCATCTAAATGTAGACAATGATTCGACATCCATGCATGTCCGAATTGAGACATTTAGGGCTCATGCAGTTATCGCCAACCAGTGCAGGATTGAGGTCGAGGCCGCCAATGTTAAGCTAGAAGAATATTTTACGAGGGTCCACTCCAAGTTGGCAGAGGCCGAGGAGCAGTGCAAGGCCATGAAAAATGAAACACGTGCCCTAAAGCATCAAGTTCTACGACTCCGTAATATTGAAGAGAATCAAGCGCAAAGACAAGCCAAGAATGACCTAAAGTCCAAAGAGCCGGAAGGCGAGTTGCACAAATGTAGGCCCAATCGTATGCAGAAGGAGGTCCAACGGTGTTTGAAAGGAGTAGAATTAAGGAGATTCGTGCCCATTTGCTAAAAAATTTCAGGTCTCGGTGCGCCAGCGCCCTCACGACTTTGACCTTTGTCACCGAAGCACGACAGGCTATTACCGAGGGAGGGTCAGTCATCAACGAGGTCACACAAAAATCTAGGATCCGACTCAAGCTAGCCTTCGACGTCCAAAATGCAAGATATCAGGACTTGTAGGTCATTGCAATGACTCGGACGACTAGAGATTGGTCCACAGCCTAGGCCATGGTTTGTGCCTTTTTCTCCAAGGTGAGAAAAGCTCAGAAGGCGAGAAGGCTCCAAGACATTTTTGAAAATGAGTAGTGCACCTCAATGCATTATTTTTAGGACCTCTCCTCCTTAGGTTTCCTGAGTTTTATAGACGATGACGGGAACCTTTTGACTAAAGATGACCTCAAGCCAGTTTGGCTCCAGTTTGAGGGCGATGTCTCAGATATAGACGGATGGGCGGAGCTGATATCAGAAGGGAAGATAACAGACTTCATATTGAGATACTACAAGATGGTAACATGCCTAAACGATTTATTCATCAGGGCCAAACATGCTAACATCGGGCAGATTGATCGGTTTCACGTTTTGGTTAAGGCATTACAGGATCAAGAACCATTCCAAAAGAATGCCTGGACTCATGTCCGAAGAACGATGAAGTGCATCCGTGATCGCCTCAAACCATCACCATAGCCAGAAGCCACGCTAGAGGAAGAGAGAGAAGAAGAAGGAGAAGAGGAACAAGAAGAGGAATAGACCGCAGAAGTAGGGTCTAGGGAAGACCAGTAACTCTGCAGCCCAATGGATCAGGACTAAAGGGTTCTTTTGCCGAGACGAGCTCGTCACCCCACGAGCCGCCAAGAATGTTGACACTTTTTGTCACATTATACAAGGGGTAGAAGAATAGTGGAATTTTTGTATAATATTTCTTTGTTGAAAGTTTTTCTTTTATTTTAAGTTAATTTTGACCCTCCCTATCGCCCCTTTTATAAAATGAAGAAGAAAGAGCTTCACTACCAAACAAGCAAAGGAAAATAGCTTCACCGAAAGAAAAGAAGGAGAATGTGAAAAATGCTTCGGGCCCAAAGCACTTCAAATCACCACTTTGGGCGAAAACCTTGCGAAGTAATTTCATCGAAGAAAATACAAAGATAACGCTTTGCACTCGAAACAATTTTGGTAGCCGCTTCGGGTGGAAGTTTTGCAAAGTAGCATCCAAGCGACTTCGTCGAAGGAGGAGAGCATAATCCAAATCAGCTAAGGTAAGGAAACTACTTTGGGCTCGAAGTATTTTCAACACCTTTCATACGCATTTTCACCCGAAGCAGTGGTGCCTGAAGCAAAATGACAATGTGTCAGAAATAGAAGAGTGCATCGGGAGGATATTCCTCGAACCACAGTTTTGAGGAGTCAGGCCGAAACATTTTTTGGCCGAAGCAGTTTCACCAGCAAAGGACAAAAGGGCCCATTTCAAAGATGGAATTCACTCGACACTCGACATCCCTGAAGTAGTTTCTGTGAAGCATTATTTTGTGAAGAACAAATCAAGGAGAGTCTACTTCGGCCCAAGGCTTTGATGAGGCAGAGATGTACCGAAGTACTTTTTGGGCCCATGTCCCAAGGTGATCGAAAGCCCCTTATAAATACTCCCTTTCTTGCCCGATAAGTTCACTGACCAATTTTGGCAAATGAAAGGGACATAACAGTCCTCGAAGTAAAACCCGATGGGCATAATGATCACTCAAGCACAGCATCCAGAAGCCAAGGACACTCGAGCGACACATTAAATGAATATTTCCATGGTTGACCTAGTCACAGTTGCCAGTTTTGGCAATCGATTTGAAAACTCAACCGCAGCAGCCATGAGGAGTCGATTTCTTAGAGCCCGAGGGTGTACTTCGCCGTTTTTGTAATAATGACTCAGAGGGTCGGGTCCTCTATAAAAACCTAGGCATGTAATGTAAAAAGGGAGGGGAAATTTCTGCTAGAAAGTTGTTGTAACTTGATGTCTTGCATTTAATACTAAAGATATTTTGTGCTCTATTTCTCTCTTTTATGTTGCCTTATGTGCTTAATTCTTTTGTCTTTTCTCATTCGCATACTGAGACTCTAAATCCTGAATCCGATGTGCGATCGGGGACTGAACCCCTAAAATTTGCCCTGAAGGATACATAGGAGAGGAAAAACGCCTTGCCACTTTCCTTTATGCTGCCTAGTGGATCGAGGTTTCTGTTATTCCCTTATCTCAATCGTTGTTACTCTAAACCCTAAATTCCAACAAGAGAGGAAGGAGAACCCTACGAACCCATCCAGAGGATACATAGGAAGTTCGACATTTCGTTTATTTCATGTTATTCTTGGTATTTCTTACTTCTATTTGAGTTGTTAGTGAGTGATCATGCTTCCTGTTCTCTCCCACCTTAAATCATCATCTTCTAACCCTTACTCTTTTTATTTCTTTCTCTAACCCTTACCCTTTTTTATTTCTTTCTCTAACCCTTACTATGTTTATTTCATTCCTGCACTCTTGCCTCAAACCCCAAAAGTATATTAGTATAGGATCCGGCCTTTCTCCGGAGATTGGCACGAGGGGCATCTCTTCCCCTCGACCTTTCAATGTTGGTCGCAGGTCCAGGGCGTGCAAACCCACCGAAAGTCCTTTCCTGTGTGGATTTGATGACCAACATACTAAAAATCCGTAAACCTCTTCACAAACAAAAAATAAAAAAAAAAAAAAAATGGAGTGGGGAAATATGCTTAGGGTGAAGCAAATTCCATAATTTTTTTTTAATATCTCCAACATTTATTAAAAAACACCAACCAAAACAAACAAACAAACCCCAAAAAAAAAACAAAAACCCCCAAAAAAAAACAAAAAAAACAAAAAAAAAAAAAGATAACCCACCTGAGAAATGCAAATGAAATCATTTGAAGAGCACACATTTTTTCATTCTAAAGTCTCTTCGAAATGAACAGACATCTTTAGAATGAGAAAACACAGTCTCTTTGGAATGAGCGGACATCTTCGGAATGAGAAATGCAGTCTCTTCGAAATGAGCCACTTATCTTCGAAATGAGAACAGAATGTGCTTTTTGACTTGTTGACCAATTTTTGACGATGGAAAAAGGGAAAGAAATATTGAAAAGGGTAAGGGAAAATATCTCCCATTTGACTTTGCCATCCTTTCCGACCAAAGCCACCATTTATGGAAAATATCAAGTTTGATCCTCTTCTAGGATAAAACCAAGAAAATGTTGTAGCATAATAGGATTAGATCTTTAGGATAGAAATGAGATATTCTCGGTTTGTAAGTAGATCTTAGGACATCTATAAATATGACTTCCGTCTAGGTTGAGCTAGAGATACGGAGAGAGAGAATGATAGGGGAAAATAGGCAAGTAGTGTAATAATAAGAAAAGTGACTATTACAGTCCTGTAACAGGTTTTTAGTAGCAATACTATAATCATGTTCTGAATCAATAAAAGTGCACTATTTTTATTCATGTTGTTGTGAATGAGTGTGAGTAAGATCTAGAGAGAGAAAGACTCATACCTTCTTTTGGACAAAGAGGTTGGCCACTTCTAGACCTAGGAGGAGGACTAACAACAAGTTTTTATTCTAATTTTGTTGCAGCAGAATGAGTTGTAGAACTTGTCATTTCATTTCCTTGTAAACAACTAACAATATTTGTAATATTAGCTTATTTTATGATTAGGATGATATTGTGATTAATGGTTTGGTTGTAATCTCCACTTTCAGCAAGCTTTCAAAATACTGCAGATTATCATTTCCAAAATTTATTGTTTTTTGCAATTTACTACATTTTGTGTTTTGCTATCAACCCCTACATAGAATATTGACAACCTTCTATTATAGAGCATTGATAGGGCTTAATTTCCATGCTATAATTAGGTTTCCATTGCTACAAAAGTAAATAGATTTTATTTCTGCAATTATAATCAGATTTCTAATTCTGCAATTGTTATTTCTGCAACATAATTAGATCTCATTCTGCAATTGTAATTAGGATTTCATTTCTGCAATTAATGATTAGTTTCCATTTTTGCAATTAGATTAAATTTCAAATTATGTAATTTAGATATAGAAATGTCCTAAATCCCCCACAATCGATTTCACCAATAAGACATGTTGCTTCAAATTGACCTAAGTTATAACCCTGTTCACCCCTTCTTTCGCAAATAGCCTTGTATACTGCCCTAGATTGACAAATTCATTTGAGAATTAATGATGTGTATAATGAAAACACATCACAACCGTCTCTAGTTTTCTTTTCAAATTTTGTAGAAAGCTATCATGATTTTTAGGAGGTATAGTCTTGCTTAGATTATGCCTTGTGTACATCAGATCCCAACACATTTTAACATTAATAAATCCTAATTTTGCATGAAGAAGTATGAAATCCATGAAGTGGTCTAGGTTACCTTAAGTGAAAATGTCATCCTGCTCATCCCCCTATGCAAATGGTTCAAGAATGCTGAGAGTTCACAAAAGGAAAAGCTCTTACCTACCCAATTCCCCAAAATAAACAGTGGTTTTCAACACTATAAAAAATCCCAATTCCCACAAATCCCCAAAATTTCAATATCAAAATCCAAATATCAAAGAAATCAAAAGTTCAAAGTCAAAATCAAAATCAAAGATAATAGTGGTCATCACCACTTCCCAAATCCCTTGCTCAAAGAAAAAAATATACAAAATAAATAGTGATTTTCATCACTACACATGAGCAAGTATCCCAATAAAATTGAAGAAAAGAAGGGAGCCAAAGTTGAATCCCTGGAATTCTCAGCATTCAAAAAACCATAAGGTCATCCTCATTACCAGATTGGTGGATAGCCTACTTATCAATGGTGGTAGCCTCCCACATGACGATATGTCTATCACATTAGCTTTTGCATGTGTGCAAACCAATGTTTTCATGTGGATGAGATAGCTTTTGTAACCTAGATTTCCTAGTGGTCTAGTCCTACTAAGTACAGAACCCAGGATCATGACATTCGTAGGGTGATCCTCATTCCAGGTTTTGTGGATAGCCTATCTGGAAATGGCGATATATTTATGTATTTCACAGTAATGAACTCACTTGCACACACAAGGATATGAAGTACCTTAGTCATCCTAGCAGATTCATACCTCATCAAAAAGTCTTGCATAGTCAGTATACAACCTTTGATCAAGTTAGCTAGAGTGTTTGAGTCTCATTAAAACCTCATCTACATTATCTAACATATCAGGTCCATCACTCCATTTTTACCACACTACAATAATACATTTCCACATTCCTATTACACAAAAAAACCACAAAAACATGAAGGAACAAAAAAAGAGTGTTAATGTATTTTGTACATTCCCTGATGCTAACATAGTGTGACAAATCATTAGCCATAATTCATTTTCATCAATCAATCAAATAACACATCCCAACTATGCATCCACTCATATAGATAACATCAAATCAAAATCACAATAAACATGCATACATGATATCTATCTATCACCATATCATTGCATCCATATGCATACATACTAAGCATTTAACCTATAAGCATAAATCAGTACACACATTGCATTCATACAATAAAGCAATAAATGAAACACATGATGATCACAATAAAATCTTATATATATATATATATATATATATATATATATATATATATATGGGGTAAAAAAATAGTACATCAGAGTTTCCAAAATACCCGTAGGCTACAATAAAGTGGGTCGTCAGACCTCACAAGGCTAAACATCCAAAAACCCAAAAACAATCCCATGAGTCTCCATCACCATAATCATGTAGGATCGGTGATACAACTCACACTACTCCAAGTAGCCCAGGTCTTCTGAGACCCCCCATGCCTGCTCCAACCAACCCTATCCTCCCTCTATTGAGTAGATGATTGTACCATCTCGCTCCATCAAGATTTGTGTGATCAACTGCTCTCCCCGTCATCCCGTAGTCACCCCCTAAGGTGCACTATCTCCATATCCAATCAACCCATATATTACTATCTTCATTGTCCCCACACCTGATAGGTCTCCACCATTGACTGTAGATGCAACACCTTAGCCCGTAGCCTCTCCATCTCCACAGTGTTGGATCTCTCCTGCCTTGGACCTTGAGCTCTTAGCTGCACCTACAAGAAGGCTATCTCGGGATGATCCTACCATGTATGCACCTATAGGATATCCCTCTCTTGCCTAACCCTAGATAACTTAGCCTATAACTTTACATAATGGCCATATTGTATGCCCTACGATACTTGTGCCCTAGGATCCTCTGCATCCATGTAGTCCCCCTTATCTCCCAAGTCTAGAAGATCTCCCTGGTCTCTGCCCTTTACTTGGTCCTCCTCTTGAGTGTTCGAAATCACCCCATCATCCACCCCAACCACCTCACCCACTAAGGCCCCTACACCTTGCCACTGATGCATTACTCACCATGAGTCATGCTCCTCTATAGTACCAATGTTGTCCACATCCAAGACAACAAACATAGGGTCTGCCTTGTCACCCACCTCCTTCACAGTAGGCCATACAAGTATCCTCTCATCCCCATGATATCGGTACACCACTAGCTCCCCGAGCAACCCCTATGATAGCCTAAAATACCACATGACAGGACTGATGAGTGTCATTGAGTCTCATCATTTAATCTCAATGATTTATCAATTTGGGGTGGTGTCCAAGGCTGTCTATGATAGAAGACTAGGGCAGAGTACAATTCAAGCATTCAGATTTCAAGCATTTATTGGTGAAGCAAATTTTGGTTTAGCATTTTGGTGTCACACTAAACCTAGTCTGAAGAATGGAAACTAAAATAAATTACAGGAATTGAAAACTAATTTTAAGTTGCAAGAATTGAAATATAACTACAATTGCAAGAATTAGAATTGCTAAATTGAAAGTCTAATCTACTCTTGCAGAATTTAAATTGCTAAAATGAAATCCTAAGTTACATTTGCAGAATTGAAATCTAGTTTCTTTTGCATAATTGAAATGATACTTGTAAATGAAACTTATTCTAAAAACACCTGTCAATGCCCTGCCATAAAAGGTCGTCAAGCTTCTGCTACAGGAATTGAAAGCAAAATGAAATATGCTAAAAATGAAAAGTTGCTAAAATAGAAAGCAGGGAAAACATGGAAAGCAAAGGAAAAATACATAATATAATTTGTTAGCTGACATACACACAAATTTTGTACACAAACATAATAGAAAACATAAATCACATAATACAAAATAAAAACAAGAAAATGAAATCTGGCAAACAATCTATTAATTCTGTTGCAGCAAAATTACAGATTAAAACTTGCCATAAAATCCCTCCTTCTAGATCTAAAAGTGGGCCCATAATTACTGATCTAGAAGGAGGTGAAAAGCACTCCTTAACTAAATAACACCTAGAACAGAAAATGATAAAATAGCTGCACTTTTATTGATGACAGAACATGCTTGAAACTCATTACAAAAAATTGTTGTACAGTCCTAATTACTTCTATTGAAAACTCTCCTCTATTCTAATTCCTAACTGGCTCAACCAAGGAAGGAGTTGTGTTATTTATATAAATATTTACAACATATCCCATGCTCAAATCAACTTATGTGTTGCTTTACAGTGATTTGTCAATAATTCTAGATCTGAAATAAATGTAAATATGGACAGTTTATGTTGTAGTAGTAGTCATTGGCCCTTAGAAAGCATCTTCAGTGGTGGGAGTACATGGGAGAAGTTTGGAAATATCTCACACATCTTTCTTCACTTCAGAATATGCCATTTATATCTTGCAAACAACTTCCTATTATGTTGTAATTATTTCTATGTTTATCCTAGAAGAGGATCAAAATTGATTTTTTCCATGAATGGTGGCTTTGGACGGCAAGGACGGCAAAATCATATGGGAGATATTTTACCTTAACCTTCTCAACCTTATTTCCATTTTTCCACCATCAAAAATAGTCAAAAATTCAAAAAGCACTTTTCTGTTCTCATTCGAAGATAAGTGGCTCATTCCGAAGAGACTGTATTTCTCATTTCGAAGATGTCTTGTTCATTTCGAAGATCTTCGAAATGAACAAATGTGTGCTCTTCAAATGATTTTATCTGCATTTCTCAAGTGTATTAGCCCTCAAGATCAGATTGCAATAGCCTTCATTCCTCTCCATGTGTGAATTCCATGCCTTGTCATTCATTTTCTAGTTCTGTTGCACAGTTGTAAAATATTGGCATTTATTGCAAATTCAAAAAAATTAGAACATGGAAAAATTATTCAAATATCAACATGAAGGAGTACATCAAGTTGCTACTGAATTTATACACTTCATTTATGAAAAGGATTGAAAATCCAACTAAGTGTTCTATTATTTACAATTCAATTTATAGGCTCTAATGGCCCAAAATACATAACCAAACCCATCAAATCATGGATTTGATCCAATATGCTTAACCATAAGCTACAAAAGTGCAAAGGAGAATGCACGTAACTTTCTAAGCTAGGAGAAAGGAATAATGCTAACTATAAGATCCTTTTTAGCTATCTTGAAGTACACACTTCCTAGTTTGAGTTCACACTTACTAACTAACACTCTAAATGACAACTAGAAGATAACTAGTGCCCACAAGTGCATGTGAGAAGGAGACTCACTTACAATTATTAATTTGCAAGAAATAAACTATGCAAACCTAGCTAGGAACTACTAGAGGGGTCATATGAAAGATCAAACATCAATCCTCATCATGCCTCCCCACAATAGAAGCATTGGACTCCAATGCTTTCAGAAGAGTAGGAAAGTCACGGGACATCTGATGAAAAGAAATCCAACGAGCCTGATGCGACAACTGTCCTCGTCGAGCCACAAGATATGAGGTGGTAGACCCTTGGCGAGTCTGTCGAATCTTTGTGTCATAGATCTGATTAGAATCCAATGGTAACTGAGAATCAGGAACCACGTCCATAGGATGACTGATAGTTGGTGTTGTCTCCAATGTAGAGTCAAAATACAACTTCAAAAGATCTACATTGACGACGTCATGAATTCCCAAGTGTGCGGGAAGATCAAGGTGGAAAGCATTCTCGGACACCTGTTGAAGAATAGTATAAGGCCCATAGCGAATCGGTTTGATTTTACTATGAGTCTTATCAAAAAAACGTCGCTTGTCAAGATGCAACCAAACTTTGTCACCAACCTGAAATGGATGAGGAATTCGATGTCGATCCATGGCATTTTTCTGCTGCTGCTGTGTCTTTTGCAAAATCTCAACCACCTTTGATTGCAGATTGTGCAAATGCTGAATAAATGAGTGTGCCTTGTCTTGCTCCTTCTGAAGATGTGAAGTGATAGGAGAAGGCAAAGACAAAGGTAACTCATAAGGTGCCAAGGGCTGAAATCCCATACAAACCTCAAAGGGTGAATGACCTGTAGAAGAATGTAGGGCCCTATTGTAGGCATGTTCAATATGAGTGAGACTCAAGTCCCACTTTGTTGGTGAAGCGTGATGATAGATTCGTAAACTTTGCACAAGGGTACGATTTACCACTTCAGTCTGCCCATCTGACTACGGATGATAGGCGGTGGAAAAGTTAAGGGAAACTCCCAAAATATTCCACAAAGAATGCCAAAAGTGACCCACAAAGAGTGAATCACGATCCGAGATAATGCTGGTAGGTAGACCAAAGGAACGCCAAATGTTGTCAAAGAAAAATTGGGCTAAGTCTGCTATAGAACTTGTCTTGCGGCATGGAATAAACTTAGCCATTTTACTGAATCTGTCAACCACCACGAACACACAATCATGTTGTCGCACTGTCATAGGAAAACCACTAACCAAATCCATGGAAATGCTTTCCCAAGGACGGGAAGGAATGGGCAAAGGCATGCCTAAGCCAAACTTCCTGTTAGCTGGTTTTGAGTGACAACAAACTACACACTGTTTGAGAAATCTCAACACATCCCTCTGCATTTTAGGCCAATAGAAAAATCTTTGCAAGTGATGAAGTGTTTTGTGCTTCCCAAAGTGACCACCATAAAGTGTAGAATGAGCTTCCTTAAGAAGTGACACTCTAGGCTCACAAGGAACACAAACCTTGTCCAATTTGTAAAGAAGTCCTTCTTTGATGTAGAAATCTTGGAAAGGACGCAAATTGGAAGAAGAAGGCTTACTCACTTGCTCAAATATTTTCCCAAAATTAGGATCTTGTGAATACTGATTAGGCCAAGTCTGAAATCCCAAGTGTGAAGTGGACATAACTATTAAGGCAAGAGCGGCAGGAGGCCTACTCAAACAATCAACAACAATATTACTCTTCCCCTTTTTGTACTTGATCACCAAGTGAAATTGTTGGAGGTAAGAGGCCCACTTCATATGTCTTGATTCTTCAATTTTACTTTGAGATTGTAAAAACTTGAGAGGCATATGATCAGTGTGTACTACTGTATCTTTTCCCAAAAGATAATGTCTCCAGTACTTGATAGCTTGAACTAATGCATACAACTCCTTGTCATATGTAGAATAGTTCAACTTAGCAGCAGAAAAAGTTTCTGAATGATAAGCAACTGGATGACCATTCTGTTTTAGCACAGCTCCTAAGGCAACTTTAGAGGCATCCGTTTCAATCTCAAAAGGTTGAGAGAGGTCGGTTAAAGTTAACACAGGTGTTGTACAAAGTTTCTTTTTGAGTTTCTCAAAGGCAACTTCTTGGCTTTTCTCCCAATGAAATGGAATTTTAGACTTAGTGAGATAATGCAATGGAGTTGCAAGGGTGGAATATTGAGGAATGAACTTGCGATAAAAATTCGCAAGTCCTAGAAAACTCCTTAACTCAGTGAGAGTTGTAGGAGGGGACCACTTAAGTAAAACATCAACTTTGGTGGGATCTACCTGAATTCCATTTTCACTAATCACATAGCCAAGGTAAGAAACTGAAGTATTGCCAAAAGAACACTTGGAAGAATTGGCATATAATTGATTCTTCGCAAGAAGATCAAGTGTTTGCTGGATATGCCTAAGGTGTTCCTCCCAAGTTTTTGAGAAAATCAATATATCATCAAGATATATTATTACAAATTTGTCAAGTACATCACGAAATACATCATTCATCAACCTCATGAAGGTTGCAGGAGCATTAGTAAGACCGAAGGGCATGACCAACCATTCAAAGAGGCCCATCTTCATCTTAAAAGTTGTCTTCCATGTATCCTCAGCTTGGATACGCACTTGATGATATCCACTTTTGAGATCTATTTTTGAAAAGAACTTAGCTCCTTGAAGCTGATCTAATAAATCATCAATGCGTGGTAATGGATATCTATTCTTTACAAAAATTCTGTTCAAAGCATGAAAATCAATGCACAATCTCCAAGTGCCATCTTTTTTAAGAACCAACAAAATAGGTGAGGCACAAGCAGAAGTACTTTCCTTAATGAAACCCTTAGACAACAAATCTTCTATTTGCCTTTTTATTTCTTCATTTTGCAAAATAGATTGTCTATACATGGGTGCATTAGGTAGTGAAGAACCAGGAATGATTTCAATGTTGTGATTAATTGTGCAAATTGGAGGAAGAGACTTTGGCTCCTGAAATATGTGTGAATAACTTTGCAATATTTTATCCATTGAAGAGTGTTGCTTTGGAATGGATGTGGATGTAGAAGTGTTTTGAGAGCGAATGAAAATTAGAGCAACATCACCACATTTTTTAATTACTCTTTTTGTTTGCTTGGAACTTAGAATGATGTTAGGAGTGTTGGTGCTTTTAATGAGAAAGACCTTACCATATTTTTGAAGTGTGTAGGTTCTTTTGAAAGCATCATAAACAACTCTCCTATCATACTTAAAAGGTTGTCCAAGCAAAATCCCACAACAATCCATAGGAGTCACATCACAAGTGACTTGATCTATGAAATGTGGGCCAAGTGCAAATTTTAATGTGCAAGTGTGAGTGATTTCTGAGCCTCTTCCACTATCCTTCCAACCCAAAGAATAAGGTTGAGGATGAGGCTCCATAGGTAACTTCAAACGCTCGACAATGGACCTCGCAATTAGATTTTTCTGCGAGCCATTATCCACTATACAATCTATTGCAAAATTATGGAGCAAATGAGCTCGAGTGATGAACAAAGCATCACGAGCGCCCTCTGATGAACTTACATTTACCAAGGTAACTTCATTGAGCTTACCTCGTAATTTCGTGTATACTCTACTCTCTCCTACTGACTCAAGGGGACCTTTGGGAGCATCCTCCTCTTGAGTAGTAATGACTAAACTCTTCTTTTTAAGCTTAAAACAATCAACTTTTTCATGACCTTTCTTCTTACAATAGTTACAAAACTTTTTAGAAGAAGAAGAAGAAGGTTTAGAAGAAGAAGAAGAAGAAGGAGTAGAAGCGGAAGGGGAAGGAGAAGAAGGAGATGGAGAAGAAACATTCTTCTTTTGAGCAAAATTCTTCTTTTGTGAGAAAGAATTATTCCATTTTGATGAGTTTGCAACCACTTGAGTAATAGGTGCGCGGAATGCCTGCGAATGCGCCTTAAACTTGTCCTCCGCAAGTTGCGCTTGGTTGAAAACTGAATCCAATGTGTCCATAGAAATAAACATTAGTTCCCTGTACAAATGCTCTAACAAGCCACTTTGAAATTTGAGAATCAAAGCTGGAACATCATCCTCCACATTCACAAGTATCCTGTACCTGTTGAACTAAAAAATATATTCCTGTACAGTCATATTAGTACTTTGTCGAAAACGAAACCATTTAATGACCAATTCCTTAGAATAATTGGAAGGATAAAAATTGGTCTTAAGACAATCTACAAGCTCATCCCATGAGGTGAGTTCATCATGACCTCTTTTTCGTTCAACAAGTACTTTAGCTAAACCAGAAAGTTTTAGCTTAGCATAAGGAACCACATCTTCATCCGAAAGTCGAGAGTAAGAAAACCAAGAACTCATGTCAAGAATCCAACTATTCAAGACATCAGGGTTCCTGGATCCATCATAAAATGGAACTTCACAACGAACTTTCAAGCGAGAATCATGAGCAGAAGTTGAAGCATTATGCACAGAAATGTCATTTACCTTCATGGCAAGATTGCCAAGGACTTCTGCCATGGTAGTATCATTAGCTTTATCTGCTAAAGCATTAACAACATGGGCAAGTTCTGCCACTTGGGCAGCCAAGTCAGAAGCCATGTGAAACCGGGTATAAGCCAGGAGTAAAAAAATAAGAAAGCACTAAATCAAGGGAAAAATGGAAATTTTCCTTGTTACAATGGAGTGCCTCTGAATTTTGAAAATTACTCCTAAGGCTCAAAATTTGAAATTTTAAACTAACCTAAGGTGCAATTTATAATTTATTAATTTAAAAATAACTTAAGTAAAAATTAAATGTAATTAATCAAAGATTAATTAATTTTAATTAAGTTATTAAAAATTAAATTAATAAAAATAAAATTTAACATGCAACCTTAGAATAGTAAAAATTAAAAACATTACAAGAAATTACCCTTGAAGTTGCTGCCTAAACTGGAACTGCACTGCACTGAACCTGCATGAATTTTTGAAACTGCCAGTTGCACGTTTCCCGAGGTGCAAAAAACAAATAAAAAATTGCATGGCATAGTTCTCGAGGCAATGTGCACTTTGCCCAATGAGATCTATAAAATTTTTTGGGCCCTTGTGCAGTTGCCCCTTGGTGCACAGAATCCAACACCCTTCGTGCAGGTTGAAGACTGCATGCGTGCAGTTTGCGCAGGTGGCAGTCAGTGCTGTCGGCCTGATAGTAGGCAGGCCTGACAGCAGACAGGCTTGTCAGTTGCGACAGGCTGGGCACTGTCCTGATGGCCTATCAGTCGCGATAGGCCGAACGCTGTCCCGATGCCCTATTAGCCGTGACAGGCCGAATGCCGCGTCAACGTCCATAACTACGGATAGACAACGTCGATGCTTGACAGCCATGGTAGGCCGAACAACGCATCGACATTTGTGATTGTAGACAGACAACACTGACGCTTGACAAGGCAGCAGACCTGATAGCCCCTATCAATCTATCAGTCGTGGCAGGGCTGACCAGTCCTACCGACTGTCAGCCGCAGCAAGTCGAAGTGTTGAAGTCCATGCCTACAAATATTGCAGGTGGATGGACAGTGCCACCAGCTGTCAGGCCTTAACACAACCGACATCCATTGGCAGCCATCAGGATACGACTATCGATCGGTTGCCATACGACGATCGACGTCAGCAAGCCTCGGCTCCTACTGAGATGGGGCCGAGGCAGGCCAAAAAAATAATTTATATATATATATATATATTTTTACAATATGCTTCAAATTAATATATTAAGAAAATAATATATTAATGAAAATTTAAGCTTTTCTAATACAAACAATGAAATTTTAAAAATTAACCAGGGGGGTTAATTTTAAAGACATTGAAAACTTAAACTATTACAAATTTTACCATGATCCCTTCAGTAGCTCTCCTTTCAAGATCCGGTCGACACACGACCAGCGTTTGAAAGGCAACCAGACCCAAGTCGACACACGACCTGGTATAGATGATCTCCTGGAGCTCTTCAGTACTCAAAAATGGGGGGGGCAGTAGGGTTAAATGGCTCCCTAATCCTAATTGGACCGTAGCTACGATCCAATCCCTTCCAAGGATCACAATAGGAAGAAATCTGAGGCAAAATTTTCCTATACCTCTTGAGCATAAGCAAAAAGTTGGAACGAGGAGTTTGTCGTTGAAGGAACTTCCTTCTACGAATGGTTTTCAAGCTCCCCTTGAGCTTAAACCGAGTCCTCAATGAGAAATAATTTCTCATAACAAAATTATCTCCTACCCTCTCACCTCACAAGCCCTAGTGCAAACATGAACTAGGCTCTGATACCAATGAAAAGGATTGAAAATCCAACTAAGTGTTCTATTATTTACAATTCAATTTATAGGCTCTAATGGCCCAAAATACATAACCAAACCCATCAAATCATGGATTTGATCCAATATGCTTAACCATAAGCTACAAAAGTGCAAAGGAGAATGCACGTAACTTTCTAAGCTAGGAGAAAGGAATAATGCTAACTAGAAGATCCATTTTAGCTATCTTGAAGTACACACTTCCTACTTTGAGTTCACACTTACTAACTAACACTCTAAATGACAACTAGAAGATAACTAGTGCCCACAAGTGCATGTGAGAAGGAGACTCACTTACAATTATTAATTTGCAAGAAATAAACTATGCAAACCTAGCTAGGAACTACTAGAGGGGTCATATGAAAGATCAAACATCAATCCTCATCAATTTACCAAGTAACCATGCTGAAATAGTGCAACAGTCTTTGCATAATTGCCCCTGCTCTGTTATACCCTGTTGCTGCCTATTTAGACCATGTGGGAATGCTTCTAAATAGGTCAGATGTCTTATGTAGTCCTTCTAAACTCATTCCATCCATATCCTCATGCTTTGCTTGACAACTTCAAGGTGTTCCTATAAAGTGACAACTTGCTGATTTTTATATGGCTATTTTTTTAGATTTTCAGATTTATGACAATCCTAAACTTTTGGCTTCAATGTGGATTTGAAACAAGTTGAAGGGTAGGAAAACATTCAAAAACCATTGAGAAGTTAATGGATATCAGCATACCACATTTGGTTAATTGAAATGCATGTTCTTACTTGCTACTTAATCAAGCAAAATCAGTCACAAAATGCTGAAAATAGTCAAAAATAGAGATATAGTATTCCTAACATAAAATCATGTAAACACTTAACAAATAGTATATTTTAGTCAACTATTTGGCAATTAACTTATCATATGGTAGTCAAACATTGTGCAATAATGAGGCACTTTTGGGCCTCATCATCCCCCCAAACTTGAACTGATGCATGCCCTCATGCATCTTAGTAGGCCATAGTAATATGTAGGTTTTATTCTTGTGAACAACATCCTTTGCTACCTGCTAACTGAGAAATTCCTCCTTGCTGCACTATATCAAGTATTTTGCAATTAAGCACATGTATGACTCTTTTTCTATTTTTCTACAAGTTTTAGTGTTGCAAGGTACCTCTTAAAGGCTTGATATCATATGATTCATCTTGCAATAGTCTTATTGTGGAACCGTATTTGGTAGATGCACTACTACTGATGGAATTTTCTGTTCTTAACAACATTTCAGCTCTGAATGCTTATTTTTGTTGTTTGCACCTTTTGAACAAAATTGATAAAATTTTTGGATTTGAAATGCTTGAGGGATGTACTTACTTGTGGTAGAGCCTTATAAACCTCAATATTTGATGTACCCTACTCTTTTTGCTATTCTGTAGCATTTTCAACAATTCTGGTACAGTTTCTGCTCATTTCGAAGATATCCTGCTCATTCCGAAGAGACTGTATTTCTCATTCCGAAGATGTCTGCTCATTTCGAAGAGACTGTATTTCTCATTCCGAAGATGTCTGCTCATTTCGAAGAGACTGTATTTCTCATTTCGAAGATGTCTGCTCATTTCGAAGAGACTGTATTTCTCATTTCGAAGATGTCTGCTCATTTCGAAGATCTTCAAAAAAAATGCAGAAATGACCTCCTATGCAAAATTTAGCTACAGATTCTATTGTGGGCCCATCTCTAGAGTGTATAAGCCTTCCATAACATCAAAAATCCCTTCTTCATCCTTTTGTTTAGATGCTATTCTTTGTTTTGTATGTTGTTATTTTATTCTAGTAGTACTAAAATAGAACCTTCAGGTGCATTTTGTTGATTATCCTCCTTCAATTTATCGGACAATTGTGAGATATAAACTTGCAGCTTCTCCTTCTAAAATTTGCCCTACAAATTGAAATAGAATTGCTGCCATGTCTGTCCCAAAATCAGGTTTTTGCATAGTTTTGGAATTTCCATGCAATTAAGGGCATAAGGGGGTGTTTCTTGACATCTTGAACATGTTCCTTTTTCAACTTGTCAATATTGTATGAATAGTTTATGCCAAATACCGACTATCATACACTAAATGCTAAATGTTTACTATGAATTAAATGCAAGAAACACATACCTTATTGTCCTGAAAATTGGTCATGCACCTTACAAGTTGCTTTTGATGATTGTTAGCAAGCTATCTGAAAACATAAACAAACATAACACATGTGCAAGTGTGAGATTTGTACAATGGTGGAACAATGATGGGTAGATCAACAAGGCAATGCATGCCAAAAAATCGGTTTTCATGCAAGCCAACTCAGTAGCGCCTCCAAGAAGGTTTTCACTACTGAATTATTCATTTTTTTATTTTTATTTTTTTCATCATTTTTTTTTTTCATCTCTTTTTTTTTTCATCAGAAGAGGCTGCCATTTCTGGTTTTCAACCAACTTCTGTCCTTTTTTTTTTTTCAAGTGCTTCAATGAGAGAGAACATCTCTCACTCTTATTTGGATAAGACCAATCCTTATTCCGCAAAAACATGTCAATTGTTGTATGAAAACACCATCTCTTTCTGTTGAAACCTGCAACATTGATGCAACCTTCCTTTCTAGATGAGCAGTAAGAATCTTCTTACATCATAATTGCCTCCTTATTGCTGGAAATGAAGTATTGGCTCCATTGTTCCTCTTCCTTGCTGAAATTGATGCTTGTCCTCATGTATCCCCATTTTGTGGGACATGCCTTTGCTGCAATTTTTTTTTCTCTCTTTTTTTTTTTTCAATTTTTCTTGTCTTGCTTGTACCCAAGAAGGAAGTTCACAAACAAGACTATTCTTCTTTTTGCTTTTCTTGTATTTTTTTTTCTTTTTGTCAAACTTTTTATCATCACTCTGAATCTGATATTGAAGAGAAATTCTCTTCCATTATGTGTACATCCAATGGAATCTCCTTCAAGAACTCCTCCTTAGTTAATGGTGCATGGTATACCCGAAGGCAATGTCCATTCACCACTAACATCCTCCATGAATTACCAATGGGAGAAAGAAGCACTCGCTCCATATCTGAAAACTTCTTCAATCAAGTGTTGTCCATGCCTCCTAGTCTGCAAAATCTTGTCAATCTATTCTTGAAACAATTAAATACCAATTCCCAAAAGATGTTAAGTGCTTACATCAAGATAAAATCTTGATATACCCTTGTAATTCCATGTAAAGGGATTGAAATATTGTTTCAAAATAGCAACAATTTTGCTTTTTGTTTATAAGTCAGCCAACTAATAATGTTCAAGAATTTTCTTGGCTGCACTTCAATTTGTTTCATTCCTAGGAGGACAAAATTTACCCCTTTGTAAAATGGAAGTAAATTTTCTATGTGCAGTTTTTCTAGTTTTTCTCCTTTATCCAAGGCTAATTTTTGTGTGTTTGGACTAAAGGTTTTCTGTGTATCTCCATTGATTTTTGTCTCTTCAAGCTCGGGTAAGTTCTTGTTTGAGCACAGTTGGATGTTGCTGCAGTCAATAACATTTCCTGCAATTTTTTTTTTATATACCAGATTCAACTACATAGATAGGGGTTGCCTATCATGTATTATTCAGACTGATCACAGGTTGGGCTAAAAAAGAAATATTTTTGGTTTGCACAATAAGACAAGAAGTGTACAACTTTAGCAGATCAACTACTTGTCAGGTAGGATCACCTCTAATGAGATCAACTATTGTCTGTGTAGGCTAAGAATTGCTAGGTTGCGGTTTAGCACGGTAAAATCCTAACAATATTTAAGTAATAATGGAAAACTCTAGGATCATCATTAAGTTGTAAACTCCTATTTTGATTGTGCAAAAGTTTTTGTGATTTTTTTTAGCTTACATAGACAGGGGTTGCCTGTCCTATATTATTCATATTGGCCACAGGTTGGGCTGAAGGTGGTGGTTGATTTACTTGCCCTGTTTGTTGTTGTTGGGATCTCTCTTTGAGAAGAATTCAGACTAGGCAACATATTTTGCATCTCTGAGTTATGGAAGTAAATGGCATTCATCAATGATATGTCCCTGTGAACAAATGCTACAGGTAGCTGATATGGCTATTTTGTTCAAGGGATAGTCTTGTATATCTACCATGATATCTTCCCAACACCTAGTACAAATTTGTTTATACTACCCTGATGATATGGATATAAAAATGGCAGTACTAGCAGATGGCTCCTCTTAGAGATCTTATGTTTCTTGATAATGAGGATGATGAATTCTTTCAATTTTTATCAAGAATTTCAAACATAAGCAATTTAACCCCCAAGTGTGAAGATCACCTCCCTGTGGTTGCTTGTTTTCTAAATCGATTGAAAATGCAACTATCAATAATTATTATTTATACCAATCATTCATTCATATTTTACTCTAAACTTCATAAGTTAGCACAATAATAATTATTTGGCTACTTTTACCCTCTAACAACACCATGATCCCCGGAAACGATGCCAAAATGATGAGTGTCATTGAGTCTCATCATTTAATCTCAATGATTTATCAATCCGGGGTGGTGTCCAAGGTTGTCTACGATAGAAGGCTAGGGCAGAGTACAATTCAGGCATTCAGATTTCAAGCATTTATTGGTGAAGCAGATTTTGGTTTAGCCTTTTGGTGTCACACTAAACCTAGTCTCGAAGAATGGAAACTAAAATAAATTACAAGAATTGAAAACTAATTCTAAGTTGCAAGAATTGAAATCTAACTACAATTGCAGGAATTGGAATTGCTAAATTGAAAGTCTAATCTACTCTTGCAGAATTTAAATTGCTAAAATGAAATCCTAAGTTACATTTGCAGAATTGAAATCTAGTTACTTTTGCATAATTGAAATGATGCTTGTAAATGAAACTTATTCTAAAAACACCTGTCAATGCCCTGCCACAAAAGGTCGTCAAGCTTCTGCTACAGGAATTGACAACAAAATGAAATATGCTAAAAATGGAAAGTTGCTAAAATAGAAAGCAGGGAAAACATGGAAAGCAAAGGAAAAATGCGTAATATAATTTGTCAGCTGACATACACACAAATGTTGTACACAAACATAATAGAAAACATAAATCACATAATACAAAATAAAAACAAGAAAATGAAATCTGGCAAGCAATCTATTAATTTTGCTATAGCAAAATTATAGATTAAAACCTGCCATAAAATCCCTCCTTCTAGATCTGAAAGTGGGCCCATACTTCCTGATCTAGAAGGAGGTGAAAAGCACTCCTTAACTAATTAACACTCAGAACAGAAAATGATAAAATAGCTGCACTTTTATTGATGACAGAACATGCTGAAAACTGTTACAAAAAATTGTTGTACGAGTCCTAATTGCTACTATTGAAAACTCTCCTCTATTCTAATTCCTAACTGGCTCAACCAAGGAGGGAGCTATGTTATTTATATAAATATTTACAACATATCCCATGCTCAAATCAGCCTATGTGCTGCTTTACAATGATTTGCCAATAATTCTAGATCTGAAATAAATGCAAATATGGACAGTTTGTGTTGCAGTAGTAGTCATTGGCCCTTAGAAAGCATCTTCAATGGTGGGAGTACATGGGAGGAGTCTAGAAATATCTCACACATCTTTCTTCACTTCAGAATATGCCATTTCTATCTTGCAAACAACTTCCTATTATGCTGCAATTATTTTTGTGTTTATCCTAGAAGAGGATCAAAATTGATCTTTTCCATGAATGGTGGCTTTGGATGGCAAGGACGGCAAAATCAGATGGGAGATATTTTCCCTTAACCTTCTCAACCTTCTTTCCCTTTTTCCACCATCAAAAATAGTCAAAAAGTCAAAAAGCACTTTTCTGTTCTCATTTCGAAGATAAGTGGCTCATTTCGAAGAGACTGTATTTCTCATTTCGAAGATGTCTTGTTCATTCCAAAGATCTTCGGAATGAACAACTATGTGCTCTTCAAATTATTTTAGCTGCATTTCTCAAGTGGATTAGCCCTCAGGATCAGATTGCAATAGCCTTCATTCCTCTCCATGTGTGAATTCCATGCCTTGCCATTCATTGGTAGCTTGTTGGAATTTACATGGTAAATTATTGCATTTTCTAGTTCTGTTGCACAGTTGTAAAATATTGGCATTTCTTGCAAATTCAAACAAATTAGAACATGGAAAAATTATTCAAATATCAACATGAAGGAGTACATCAAGTTGCTACTGAATTTATACACTTCATTCACCAAGTAACCATGCTGAAATAGTGCAACAAGTCGTTGCACAATTGCCCCTCGCTCTGTTATACCTTATTGCTGCCTATTTAGACCATGTGGGAATGCTTCTAAATAGGTCAGATGTCTTCTGTAGTCCTTCTGAACTCATTCCATCCATATCCTCATGCTTTGCTTGACAACTTCAAGGTGTTCCTATAAAGTGACAACTTGCTGATTTTTATATGGCTATTTTTTTCAGATTTTCAGATTTATGACAGTCCTAAACTTTTGGCTTCAATGTGGATTTGAAACAAGTTGAAGGGCAGGAAAACATTCAAAAACCATTGAGAAGTTAATGGATATCAGCATACCACATTTGGTTAATTGAAATGCATGTTCTTACTTGCTACTTAATCAAGCAAAATCAGTCACAAAATGCTGAAAATAGTCAAAAACAGAGATATAGTATTCCTAACATAAAATCATGTAAACACTTAACAAATAGTATATTTTAGTCAACTATTTGGCAATTAACTTATCATATGGTAGTCAAACATTATGCAATAATGAGGCACTTTTGGGCCTCATCATCCCCCCAACTTGAACTGATGCATGCCCTCATGCATCTTAGTAGGCCATAGTAATATGCAGGTTTTATTCTTGTGAACAACATCCTTTGCTACCTGCTAACTGAGAAATTCCTCCTTGTTGCACTATATCAAGTATTTTGCAATTAAGCACATGTATGACTCTTTTTCTATCTTTCTACAAGTTTTAGTGTTGCAAGGTACCTCTTAAAGGCTTGATATCATATGATTCATCTTGCAATAGTCTTATTGTGGAACCATATTTGGCAGATGCACTACTACTGATGGAATTTTCTATTCTTAACAACATTTCAGCCTGAATGCTTATTTTTGTTGTTTGCACCTTTTGAACAAAATTGATAAAATTTTTGGATTTGAAATGCTTGAGGGATGTACTTACTTGTGGTAGAGCCTTATAAACCTCAATATTTGATGTACCCTACTCTTTTTGCTATTCTGTAGCATTTTCAGCAATTTTGGTACAATTTCTGCTCATTTCGAAGATATCCTGCTCATTTCGAAGAGACTGTATTTCTCATTCCGAAGATGTTTGCTCATTTCGAAGAGACTGTATTTCTCATTTCAAAGATGTCTACTCATTTCAAAGAGACTGTATTTCTCATTCCGAAGATGTCTGCTCATTTCGAAGAGACTATATTTCTCATTTCGAAGATGTCTTGTTCATTTCGAAGATCTTCAAAAAAAATGCAGAAATGACCTCCTATGCAAAATTTAGCTACAGATTCTATTGTGGGCCCATCTCTAGAGTGTATAAGCCTTCCATAACATCAAAAATCCCTTCTTCATCCTTTTGTTTAGATGTTATTCTTTGTTTTGTATGTTGTTGTTTTATTCTAGTAGTACTAAAATAGAACCTTCAGTTGCATTTTGTTGATTATCCTCCTTCAATTTATCAGACAATTGTGAGATATAAACTTGCAGTTCTCCTTCTAAAATTTGCCCTACAAATTGAAATAGAATTGCTGCCATGTCTATCCCAAAATCAGGTTTTTGCATAGTTTTGGAATTTCCATGCAATTAAGGGCATAAGGGGTGTTTCTTGACATCTTGAACATGTTCCTTTTTCAACTTGTCAATATTGTATGAATAGTTTATGCCAAATACCGACTATCATACACTAAATGCTAAATGTTTACTATGAATTAAATGCAAGAAACACATACCTTATTGTCCTGAAAATTGGTCATGCACCTTACAAGCTGCTTTTGATGATTGTTAGCAGGCTATCTGAAAACATAAACAAACATAACACATGTGCAGTGTGAGATTTGTACAATGGTGGAACAATGATGGGTAGATCAACAAGGCAATGCATGCCAAAAAATCGGTTTTCATGCAAGCCAACTCAGTAGCGCCTCCAAGAAGGTTTTCACTACTGAATTATTCATTTTTTTCATCATTTTTTTTTTTCATTTTTTTTCATCTTTTTTTTTTCATTTTTTTCATCAGAAGAGGCTGCCATTTCTGGTTTTCAACCAACTTCTGTCCTTTTTTTTTTTCAAGTGCTTCAATGAGAGAGAACATCTCTCACTCTTATTTGGATAAGACCAATCCTTATTCTGCAAAAACATGTCAATTGTTGTATGAAAACACCATCTCTTTCTGTTGAAACCTGCAACATTGATGCAACCTTCCTTTCTAGATGAGCAGTAAGAATCTTCTTACATCATAATTGCCTCCTTATTGCTGGAAATGAAGTATTGGCTCCATTGTTCCTCTTCCTTGCTGAAATTGATGCTTGTCCTCATGTATCCCCATTTTGTGGGACATGCCTTTGCTGCAATTTTTTTTCTCTCTTTTTTTTTTTTTTTTTTCAATTTTTCTTGTCTTGCTTGTACCCAAGAAGGAAGTTCACAAACAAGACTATTCTTCTTTTTGCTTTTCTTGTATTTTTTTTTCTTTTTGTCAAAATTTTTATCATCACTCTGAATCTGATATTGAAGAGAAATTCTCTTCCATTATGTGTACATCCAATGGAATCTCCTTCAAGAACTCCTCCTTAGTTAATGGTGCATGGTATACCCGAAGGCAATGTCCATTCACCACTAACATCCTCCATGAATTACCAATGGGAGAAAGAAGCACTGCTCCATATCTGAAAACTTCTTCAATCAAGTGTTGTCCATGCCTCCTAGTCTGCAAAATCTTGTCAATCTATTCTTGAAACAATTAAATACCAATTCCCAAAAGATGTTAAGTGCTTACATCAAGATAAAATCTTGATATACCCTTGTAATTCCATGTAAAGGGATTGAAATATTGTTTCAAAATAGCAACAATTTTGCTTTTTGTTTATAAGTCAACCAACTAATAATGTTCAAGAATTTTCTTGGCTGCACTTCAATTTGTTTCATTCCTAGGAGGACAGAATTTACCCCTTTGTAAAATGGAAGTAAATTTTCTATGTGCAGTTTTTCTAGTTTTTCTCCTTTATCCAAGGCTAATTTTTGTGTGTTTGGACTAAAGGTTTTCTGTGTATCTCCATTGATTTTTGTCTCTTCAAGCTCAGGTAAGTTCTTGTTTGAGCACAGTTGGATGTTGCTGTAGTCAATAACATTTCTTGTAGGTTTTTTTTTTATTATATATACCAGATTCAGCTACATAGATAGGGGTTGCCTATCCTGTATTATTCAGACTGATCACAAGTTGGGCTAAAAAAAGAAATATTTTTGGTTTGCACAATAAGACAAGAAGTGTACAACTTTAGCAGATCAACTACTTGTTAGTAGGATCACCTCTAATGAGATCAACTATTGTCTCATGTAGGCTAAGAATTGCTAGGTTGCGGTTTAGCACGGTAAAATCCTAACAATATTTAAGTAATAATGGAAAACTCTAGGATCATCATTAAGTTGTAAACTCCTATTTTGATTGTGCAAAAGTTTTTGTGATTTTTTTTTAGCTTACATAGACAGGGGTTGCTTGTCCTGTATTATTCATATTGGCCACAAGTTGGGCTGAAGGTGGTGGTTGATTTACTTGCCCTGTTTGTTGTTGTTGGGATCTCTCTTTGAGAAGAATTCAGACTAGGCAACAGATTTTGCATCTCTGAGTTATGGAAGTAAATGGCATTCATCAATGATATGTCCCTATGAACAAATGCTATAGGTAGCTGATATGGCTATTTTGTTCAAGGGATAGTCTTGTATATCTACCATGATATCTTCCCAACACCTAGTACAAATTTGTTTATACTACCCTGATGATATGGATATAAAAATGGCAGTACTAGCAGATGGCTCCTCTATTAAGAGATCTTATGTTTCTTGATAATGAGGATGATGAATTCTTTCAATTTTTATCAAGAATTTCAAACATAAGCAATTTAACCCCCAAGTGTGAAGATCACCTCCCTGTGGTTGCTTGTTTTCTAAATGGACTGAAATGCAACTATCAATAATTATTATTTATACCAACTATTTATTCATTCATTTTACTCTAAACTTCATAAGTTAGCACAATAATAATTATTTGACTACTTTTACCCTCTAACAACACCATGATCCCTGGCAACGATGCCAAAATGATGAGTGTCATTGAGTCTCATCATTTAATCTCAATGATTTATCAATCCGGGGTGGTGTCCAAGGCTGTCTACGATAGAAGGCTAGGGCAGAGTACAATTTAGGCATTCAGATTTCAAGCATTTATTGGTGAAGCAGATTTTGGTTTAGCCTTTTGGTGTCACACTAAACCTAGTCTGAAGAATGGAAACTAAAATAAATTACAGGAATTGAAAACTAATTCTAAGTTGCAAGAATTGAAATCTAACTACAATTGCAGGAATTGGAATTGCTAAATTGAAAGTCTAATCTACTCTTGCAGAATTTAAATTGTTGAAATGAAATCCTAAGTTACATTTGTAGAATTGAAATCTAGTTACTTTTGCATAATTGAAATGATGCTTGTAAATGAAACTTATTCTAAAAACACCTGTCAATGCCCTGCCACAAAAGGTCGTCAAGCTTCTGCTACAGGAATTGACAACAAAATGAAATATGTTGAAAATGGAAAGTTGCTAAAATAGAAAGCAGGGAAAACATGGAAAGCAAAGGAAAAATGCGTAATATAATTTGTCAGCTGACATACACACAAATGTTGTACACAAACATAATAGAAAACATAAATCACATAATACAAAATAAAAACAAGAAAATGAAATCTGGCAAGCAATCTATTAATTCTACTGCAGCAAAATTATAGATTAAAACCTGCCATAAAATCCCTCCTTCTAGATCTGAAAGTGGGCCCATACTTCCTGATCTAGAAGGAGGTGAAAAGCACTCCTTAACTAATTAACACTCAGAACAGAAAATGATAAAATAGTTGCACTTTTATTGATGACAGAACATGCTGAAAATCATTACAAAAAATTATTGTACAGATCCTAATTGCTTGCTATTGAAAACTCTCCTCTATTCTAATTCCTAACTGGCTCAACCAAGGAGGGAGCTGTGTTATTTATATAAATATTTACAACATATCCCATGCTCAAATCAGCCTATGTGCTTCTTTACAATGATTTGCCAATAATTTTGGATCTGAAATAAATGCAAATCTGGACAGTTTGTGTTGCAGTAGTAGTCATTGGCCCTTAGAAAGCATCTTCAGTGGTGGGAGTACGTGGGAGGAGTCTAGAAATATCTCACACATCTTTCTTCACTTCAGAATATGCCATTTCTATCTTGCAAACAACTTCCTATTATGCTGCAATTATTTCTGTGTTTATCCTAGAAGAGGATCAAAATTGATCTTTTCCATGAATGGTGGCTTTGGATGGCAAGGATGACAAAATCAGATGGGAGATATTTTCCTTTAACCTTTTCAACCTTCTTTCCCTTTTTCCATCATCAAAAATAGTCAAAAAGTCAAAAAGCACTTTTCTGTTCTCATTTCGAAGATAAGTGGCTCATTCCGAAGAGACTGTATTTCTCATTCCGAAGATGTCTTGTTCATTCCGAAGATCTTCGGAATGAACAACTGTGTGCTCTTCAAATTATTTTAGCTGCATTTCTCAAGTGGATTAGCCCTCAGGATCAGATTGCAATAGCCTTCATTCCTCTCCATGTGTGAATTCCATGCCTTGCCATTCATTGGTAGCTTGCTGGAATTTACATGGTAAATTACTGCATTTTCCGGTTCTGCTGCACAGTTGTAAAATATTGGCATTTCTTGCAAATTCAAACAAATTAGAACATGGAAAAATTATTCAAATATCAACATGAAGGAGTACATCAAGTTGCTACTGAATTTATACACTTCATTCACCAAGTAACCATGCTGAAATAGTGCAACAGAGTCTTGCACAATTGCCCCTGCTCTGTTATACCACTGTTGCTGCCTATTTAGACCATGTGGGAATGCTTCTAAATAGGTCAGATGTCTTCTGTAGTCCTTCTGAACTCATTCCATCCATATCCTCATGCTTTGCTTGACAACTTCAAGGTGTTCCTATAAAGTGACAGCTTGCTGATTTTTATATGGCTATTTTTTTAGATTTTTAGATTTATGACAGTCCTAAAATTTTGGCTTCAATGTGGATTTGAAACAAGTTGAAGGGCAGGAAAACATTCAAAAACCATTGAGAAGTTAATGGATATCAGCATACCACATTTGGTTAATTGAAATGCATGTTCTTACTTGCTACTTAATCAAGCAAAATCAGTCACAAAATGCTGAAAATAGTCAAAAACAGAGATATAGTATTCCTAACATAAAATCATGCAAACACTTAACAAATAGTATATTTTAGTCAACTATTTGGCAATTAACTTATCATATGGTAGTCAAACATTGTGCAATAATGAGGCACTTTTGGGCCTCATCATCCCCCCCAACTTGAACCGATGCATGCCCTCATGCATCTTAGTAGGCCATAGTAATATGCAGGTTTTATTCTTGTGAACAACATCCTTTGCTACACCGCTAATTGAGAAATTCCTCCTTGCTGCACTATATCAAGTATTTTGCAATTAAGCACATGTATGACTCTTTTTCTATTTTTCTACAAGTTTTAGTGTTGCAAGGTACCTCTTAAAGGCTTGATATCATATGATTCATCTTGCAATAGTCTTATTGTGGAACCGTATTTGGCAGATGCACTACTACTGATGGAATTTTCTGTTCTTAACAACATTTCAGCCTTAATGCTTATTTTTGTTGTTTGCACCTTTTGAACAAAATTGATAATTATTTTGATTTGAAATGCTTGAGGGATGTACTTACTTGTGGTAGAGCCTTATAAACCTCAATATTTGATGTACCCTACTCTTTTTGCTATTCTGTAGCATTTTCAACAATTTTGGTACAGTTTCTGCTCATTTCGAAGATATCCTGCTCATTCTGAAGAGACTGTATTTCTCATTTTGAAGATGTCTGCTCATTTCGAAGAGACTGTATTTCTCATTTCGAAGATGTCTGCTCATTTCGAAGAGACTGTATTTCTCATTTCGAAGATGTCTGCTCATTTCGAAGAGACTGTATTTCTCATTCCAAAGATGTCTGCTCATTCCGAAGATCTTCAAAAAAAATGCAGAAATGACCTCTTATGCAAAAGTTAGCTACAGATTCTATTGTGGGTCCATCTCTAGAGTGTATAAGCCTTCCATAACATCAAAAATCCCTTCTTCATCCTTTTGTTTAGATGCTATTCTTTGTTTTGTATGTTGCTATTTTATTCCAGTAGTACTAAAATAGAAC
Source organism: Wollemia nobilis (assembly GCA_028583015.1). Classification (NCBI taxonomy): domain Eukaryota; kingdom Viridiplantae; phylum Streptophyta; class Pinopsida; order Araucariales; family Araucariaceae; genus Wollemia; species Wollemia nobilis. The sequence continues at coordinate 5,119,041 of JAQPPZ010002201.1, forward strand.
CTTCGAGTGCATTTTGTTGATTATCCTCCTTCAATTTATCAGACAATTGTGAGATATAAACTTGCAGTTCTCCTTCTAAAATTTGCCCTACAAATTGAAATAGAATTGCTGCCATGTCTGTCCCAAAATCAGGTTTTTGCATAGTTTTGGAATTTCCATGCAATTAAGGGCATAAGGGGGTGTTTCTTGACATCTTGAACATGTTCCTTTTTCAACTTGTCAATATTGTATGAATAGTTTATGCCAAATACCGACTATCATACACTAAATGCTAAATGTTTACTATGAATTAAATGCAAGAAACACATACCTTACTATCCTAAAAATTGGTCATGCACCTTACAAGTTGCTTTTGATGATTGTTAGCAGGCTATCTGAAAACATAAACAAACATAACACATGTGCGGTGTGAGATTTGTACAATGGTGGAACAATGATGGGTAGATCAACAAGGCAATGCATGCCAAAAAATCGGTTTTCATGCAAGCCAACTCAGTAGCGCCTCCAAGAAGGTTTTCACTACTGAATTATTCATTTTTTTTATTTTTTTTTTTCATTATTTTTTTTTTCATTTTTTTTTCATCTCTTTTTTTTTCATTTTTTTTCATCAGAAGAGGCTGCCATTTCTGGTTTTCAACCAACTTCTGTCCTTTTTTTTTTTTTCAAGTGCTTCAATGAGAGAGAACATCTCTCACTCTTATTTGGATAAGACCAATCCTTATTCTGCAAAAACATGTCAATTGTTGTATGAAAACACCATCTCTTTCTATTGAAACCTGCAACATTGATGCAACCTTCCTTTCTAGATGAGCAGTAAGAATCTTCTTACATCATAATTGCCTCCTTATTGCTGGAAATGAAGTATTGGCTCCATTGTTCCTCTTCCTTGCTGAAATTGATGCTTGTCCTCATGTATCCCCATTTTGTGGGACATGCCTTTGCTGCAATTGTTTTTTTTCTCTCTTTTTTTCTTCTTTTTTTTTTTTTTTTTAAAATTTTCTTGTATTGCTTGTACCCAAGAAGGTGTTAGGAGGGAAAATTGAAAGGGATTATTTTTATTGATAAAATGTGTTACATATATAGGCAGAAGGCCTATATGATGAACATGACAGTCAATGAAACTGACAAGTGTCAAACTGAAGGCATAGTGCACTTTAACTCTAACATTCTCCCTTAAAGTGCACTATCCTAACTAAAGAAAAAACAAAGCAAGTCAACATTAGGTAACATTCCCCCTTAATGTTGACTTCTCTAAAAAAATAACCTATCATCCTCTTTTTTTTGGTCTAGGCTCGTGCTCTTTGCACTTGGCTCTCCAACTATGAATAATGCTAGATCCACTATGTATACATCTCGGTCTGTTGCCTCAGGGTCAGCCACTTCGACGGGTCTGTTGCCACTGGGTCAGTCGTCTAAGTGCCTCAGGGTCATCATGGGTGCCTCAGGGTCAGCCACATCTGGGTCTATTTCCTCTACAGGTCATCCTCAGAGGATGTTGCCACTCGTAGGTCACTAACTAGATTCACCATGAGTATGAAATCCCTCCTCATGGTGAACTCAATCTAGAAGGTGTCGGTCTCTGCCGAAAAATGCACCTAATGAAAGGAAAAACGAGCCATATAAGAGTGTCGGTCTCTGCCGAAAATGCACTCAATACAATAAAAATGAGCCATAGATCAAAATAGGAGGAGAGAAGAAGAAAATAAGAGAATCTTCTGAAGTGTCTTCGTCTGTAGTCTTCAGAAGTAGATCCGAAAACAACCTCGGATAGAGTCTAGGGTGTCTTTGTCTGTAGTCCCTAGTATAAGTGTCCTTATGGTGACCATGTCATCCCACCGAAATGCATGGGTAACCAACCGCTGCCTTCGCCAAGTTTATAGAAAAGATCACTAGGTACAAGGATCACATATAAAATTACCTTGGGAGTGTCGGGTACAACCGAGAGTGCACTCCAAGGTATAAAAATTTTGAGGCTAAAAAACATAATTGAAATAGCCTCAAAATTACAATATGACACCACCATTGTGTCCATCACGAAAAAATGTTTCCAACGACTATAAATACCCCTATACTCCATTATCAAAGGGGCCTTCATCATAATGAAAAACAACATGCCTCTCCAAGACAACAACTGAAACCTCGCACTATGGCGGCATCGCTCTCTGGAAGAAAAAAACAGTCTTAAATTTCCCTCGCAGGGGATTTACATGGGCCATTTAGGCCTTCGCCTTCCAAATTTTGGGAGAAAAACACCAATCACCTAATTGCTAATTAACATATATAAAAAAAAAAAAACAAGACAACAACTTCAATTGTTTAGGGTCCTGCCAATCGTCAGGGACAGCTGGAGACTTCATATTAGGGCCATGTACCTCAGAGCAATCTAGCACTTTTGAAAATCACTGAAGTTGTTCCTCGTACACGTTGACCTGTTATCATCAAACAAAACTGTAACATTGTTGCACTCTCCCAGAGGAAAAATACATCACCCTCCGACGAACGTGGGCCATCGAAAGTTACTTTACGGCACATTGGACGCATCACGTCATTTAACAGCAACAATCGCATCAGCCATGGGAGGCGCATCACGGGCAGCTGCACGGGGCGAGAGAAAAAAATAGAAAACAGAACATGAACGTTGGAATCAGGAATGCAATGTGATGCAATGCGGTTGTGACACGTGCGTTCAGCTGGTCCAGGCATGTATCCACTACACCCCATATTTGTCACAGAAGCCTCGTTCCCTCCACCAGTAATGAAAACATCAATCTACCGCTTTCGTCGGATAAAATATCTTGCAACTTCCAAAAATTCTCGGCTCTCTGGTTACACTGCTAGTTTAGAAGCGACGATGGCGGCTGTCGTGCATGTTCCGCGTTCCCAAACCTCTGCAACTCCAAACCTTTCAGGTTGTCCAGCATGAAAATTTCAATCTCTCCTCCACAAAAAACTTCACCATGAAAGGAACACAATAGAAAAAGACAATATGGCAATAGTATCAGGGCAGTTAATCAAAACAGAACGGAAACGAAAGTGCAAAGGTCCAATTTTCCAGTGAGCCCAACAATGTTTACAATCTCCACACATCATTTTGCCATCGTGTATCCCAACCTCAAAATAAAAGGCTACAGATTAAATGCTTTGAAAGAGGATATTGATTCAGGTGGTGGCGTCGGACATGCAGGCGAAGCCAACGGTGCTGGTGGCAGGGAAGCTTTGGGAGGCCGGTCTGGAGCTGCTACGGATTTTGTAGAGGTAGCGGTCGAGCAGGGTTCGAAACTCCCCATCACCGTCTCAAATGGAGGGAACCTAAAGCAAAACAATTGCCGTCCACCTCATGAATTTCTACATGCCCATGCCAGTTATCTTCTATTAATATGGTTGGTCGTCATGTCCGAAAGTGCCTCCCACCGATTGCTCGTCGCATTGTACCTGCAGGCAGATCTTTTCGCCTGTTCTTCATCGATGAAGTAGATGAAATTTCCAGCATCGGTGTAGGTGAACTCTTTGCGACTTTCACCAAAAATCCCTGGTGCAAAGCCAACGGCACCCCAACGATCTCTAGAGAAACCGTTGACGTCAACCAGCATCTGAAGCAGTGTCTACCATCGCGCCTGAGTGCCGGACGCGACTGCCGCGAAACCCTTGCACTCCCGTTGACGAAAACCGCACCTTCCGTCTTCGTCTCCCGAGAAATCCTACCGCTTTCATCGAGGGAAGGAAATCTTGACATGCAGGTTATTTGATAGCAGCTGGAGAAATTAAAATGGCTCAAGCAACCTATGAAATTGAGGTCCCGAGACTCTGATTTCTCACAGCCATTCCAACTCAACAAGTACAGAGATATCCTACAATTACCTCAGTGAATCGTGCGTAGTGGGTCCTTCTAGAAACATCCATCCTCCATGGACAGTCCCACGGTCGACTTTTCACCATGTGGGGTTTCACATTCCCACATTTAGGGCATGTCCAATCTCCTTGTCCAATTTCTCCGTCGCCTTCAACTCGGCCGTCTGTCGCTGCTAATCTCAGGTTGCATGTCAACAAACTCCAGAAACAGCTATTTTCTCGATCGAAAACTCCTGCTGATAGGGCTTCTTGCAAATCTTAAAAAAACTAAAAAAAATCTGAAATATCTGGAGGAAATTTTGGCCGCATAAAAATTTCTCAAAAAATTTCCCAAATTTTTAAAATTATTACCATCTGGTTTCTGATCCATCAGATGATGGAGAGCATACTCCCTCGGTAAAAAATTAAAAAAAAATGAGGGGAGGGATGAGGGGGGGAGGGAGGATTTCCATGAGGGAAATCCCCCCTCAAGGGTTTCACAGGGCAGGGAAAGCCCGCTCTGATACCAAATGTTAGGAGGGAAAACTGAAGGGATTGATTATTGATAAAAATAGGTTACAATATATAGGCATAAGCCTATATGATGAACATAACACTTGTTAATGAAACTGACAAGTGTCAAACTGAAAGAGATTATTTTTATTGATAAAATGTGTTACATATATAGGCAGAAGGCCTATATGATGAACATGACATTTGTCAATGAAACTGACAAGTGTCAAACTAAAGGCATAGTGCACTTTAACTCTAACATTCCCCCTTAAAGTGCACTATCCTAACTAAAGAAAAAAACAAAGCAAGTCAACATTAGGTAACAGAAGGAAGTTCACAAACAAGACTATTCTTATTTTTGCTTTTCTTGAATTTTTTTTTTTTTTTTTGTCAAACATTTTATCATCACTCTGAATCTCATATTGAAGAGAAATTCTCTTCCATTATGTGTACATCCAATGTAATATCCTTCAAGAACTCCTCCTTAGTTAATGGTTCATGGTATACCCGAAGGCAATGTCCATTCACCACTAACATCCTCCATGAATTACCATTGGGAGAAAGAAGCACAGCTCCATATCTGAAAACTTCTTCAATCAAGTGTTGTCCATGCCTCCTAATCTGCAAAATCTAGTCAATCTATTCTTGAAACAATTAAATACCAATTCCCAAAAGATGTTAAGTGCTTACATCAAGATAAAATCTTGATATACCCTTGTAATTCAATGTAAAGGGATTGAAATATTATTTCAAAATAGCAACAATTTTGCTTTTTGTTTATAAGTCAGCCAGCTAATAATGTTCAAGAATTTTCTTGGCTGCACTTCAATTTGTTTCATTTCTAAGAGGACAGAATTTACCCCTTTGTAAAATAGAAGTAAATTTTCTATGTGCAGTTTTTCTCCTTTATCCAAGGCTAATTTTTGTGTATTTGGACTAAAGGTTTTCTGTGTATCTCCATTGATTTTTGTCTCTTCAAGCTCAGGTAAGTTCTTGTTTGAGCACAGTTAGATGTTGCTATAGTCAATAAATTTTTTTGCAGGTTTTTTTTTTTTATATACCAGATTCAGCTACATAGATAGTGGTTGCCTATCCTGTATTATTCAGACTGATCACAGGTTGGTCTAAAAAAGAAATATTTTTGGTTTGCACAATAAGACAAGAAGTGTACAAATTTAGCAGATCAACTACTTGTCAGGTAAGATCACCTCTAATGAGATCAACTATTGTTTGTGTAGGCTAAGAATTGCTAGGTTTTGGTTTAGCACGGTAAAATCCTAACTATATTTAAGTATTAATGGAAAAATCTAGGAACATCATTAAGTTGTAAACTCCTGTTTTGATTGTGCAAAATTTTTTGTGATTTTTTTTTTAGCTTACATAGATAGGGGTTGCCTGTCCTGTATTATTTATATTGGCCACAGGTTGGGCTAAAGGTGGTGGTTGATTTACTTGCCCTGTTTGTTGTTGTTGGGATCTCTCTTTGAGAAGAATTTAGACTAGGCAACAAATTTTACATCTTTGAGTTATGGAAGTAAATGGCATTCATCAATGATATGTCCTTGTGAAAAAATGCTACAGGTAGATAATATGGCTATTTTGTTCAAGGGATAGTCTTTTATATCTACCATGATGTCTTCCCAACACTTAATACAAATTTGTTTATACTACCCTTATGATATGGATATAAAAATAGCAGTAATAGCAGATGGCTACTCTAAGAGATATTATGTTTCTTGATAATGAGGATGATGAATTCTTTTAATTTTTATCAAGAATTTCAAACATAAGCAATTTAACCCCTAGGTGTGAAGATCACCTCCCTATGGTTGCTTGTTTTCTAAATGGACTGAAAAGCAAATTACCAAAAACCATTACTAATACCAATCATTTATCCAGATTTTACTCTGAAGTTCACAATTTAGTATAATTAACAATTATTGGGCTACTTTTACCCTCTAACAACACCATGTTCCTCGACAACGATGCCAAAATGATGAGTGCAATTGAGTCTCATCATTTAATCTCAATGATTTATCAATCTGGGGTGGTTTCCAAGGTTGTCTACGATAGAAGGCTAGGGCAGAGTATAATTCAGGCATTCAGATTTCAAGCATTTATTGGTGAAGCAGATTTTGGTTTAGCCTTTTGGTGTCACACTAAAACTAGTCTAAAGAAAGGAAACTAAAATAAATTACAAGAACTAAAAACTAATTCTAAGTTGCAAGAATTGAAATCTAACTACAATTGCAGGAATTGGAATTGCTAAATTGAAAGTCTAATCTACTCTTGCAGAATTTAAATTGTTGAAATATGGCAAGCAATCTATTAATTCTACTGTAGTAAAAATTATAGATTAAAACCTGCCATAAAATCCCTCCTTATAGATATGAAAGTGGTTCCATACTTCCTGATCTAGAAAGAGGTGAAAAACACTCAACTAATTAACACTCAGAACAGAAAATGATAAAATAGTTGCACTTTTATTGATGACAGAACATGCTGAAAACTGTTACAGAAAATTGTTGTACAGTCCTAATTATTGCTATTGAAAACTCTCCTCTATTAAAATTCCTAACTAGCTCAACCAGGGAGGGATCTATATTATTTATATAAATATTTATAACATATCCCATGCTCAAATCAACCTATGTGCTGCTTTACAGTGATTTGTCAATAATTTTAGATCTAAAATAAATGTAAATCTGGACAGTTTGTGTTATAGTAGTAGTCATTGGCCCTTAGAAAGCATCTTAAGTGGTGGGAGTATGTGGTAGAAGTCTATAAATATCTCACACATATTTCTTCACTTCAGAATATGCCATTTATATCTTGCAAACAACTTCCTATTATGCTGCAATTATTTCTGTGTTTATCCTAGAAGAGGATCAAAATTGATCTTTTCCATGAATGGTGGCTTTGGATGACAAGGACGACAAAATTAGATGGGAGATATTTTCCCTTAACCTTATCAATCTTCTTTCCCTTTTTCCATCATCAAAAAAATTCAAAAAGTCAAAAAACACTTTTCTGTTCTCATTCCGAAGATAAGTGGCTCATTCTAAAGAGATTGTATTTCTCATTCCAAAGATGTCGTTCATTTCGAAGATCTTCGAAATGAACAATTGTGTGCTCTTCAAATGATTTTAGCTACATTTTTCAAGTGGATTATCCCTAAGGATCATATTGCAATAGCCTTCATTCCTCTCCATGTGTGAATTCCATGCCTTGTCATTCATTGGTAGCTTGTTGGAATTTATATGGTAAATTACTGTATTTTCCAGTTCTGTTGCACAGTTGTAAAATATTGACATTTATTGCATATTAAAACAAATTAGAACATAGAAAAATTATGCAAATATCAACATGAAGGAGTACATAAAGTTGCTACTGAATTTATACACTTCATTTACCAAGTAACCATGCTGAAATAGTGCAACAGTGCTGCACAATTGCCCTTGCTCTGTTATACCCTGTTGCTGCCTATTTAGACCATGTGGGGATGCTTCTAAATAGGTTAGATGTCTTCTGTAGTCCTTATGAACTCATTCCATCCATATCATCATGCTTTTCTTGAAAACTTCAAGGTGTTCCTATAAAGTAACAGCTTGCTGATTTTTATATGGCTATTTTTTTAGATTTTCAGATTTATGACAGTCCTAAACTTTTGCCTTCAATGTGGATTTGAAACAAGTTGAAGGGTAGGAAAACATTCAAAAACCATTGAGAAGTTAATTTATATCAGAATACCACATTTGGTTAATTGAAATGCATGTTCTTACTTGCTACTTAATCAAGCAAAATCAGTCACAAAATGCTGAAAATAGTCAAAAACAGAGATATAGTATTCTTAACATAAAATCATGTAAACACTTAACAAATAGTATATTTTAGTCAACTATTTGACAATTAACTTATCATATGGTAGTAAAAAATTATGCAACAATGAGGCACTTTTGGGCCTCATCATCCCCCCCAACTTGAACTGATGCATGTCCTCATGCATCTTAGTAGGCCATAGAAATATGCAGGTTTTATTCTTGTGAACATCCTTTGCTCTCTGCTAACTAATAAATTCCTCCTTGTTGCACTATATCAAGTATTTTGCAATTAAGCACATGTATGATTCATTTTCTATCTTTCTACAAGTTTTAGTGTTGCAAGGTACCTCTTAAAGGCTTGATATCATGTGATTCATCTTGCAATAGTCTTATCAATTTATCAGACAATTGTGAGATATAAACTTGCAGTTCTCCTTCTAAAATTTGCCCTACAAATTGAAATAGAATTGCTACCATGTCTGTCCCAAAATCAAGTTTTTGCATAATTTTGGAATTTCAATGCAATTAAGGGCATAAGGGGGTGTTTCTTGACATCTTGAACATGTTTTTTTTTCAACTTGTCAATTTTTAAAACATTGAAAACTTAAACTATTACAAATTTTACCATGATCCCTTCAGTAGCTCTCCTTTCAAGATCCGGTCGACACATGACCAGCGTTTGAAAGGCAACTAGACCCAAGTCGACACACGATCTGGTATAAATGATCTCCTGGAGCTCTTCAGTACTCAAAAATGGGGGGGGCAATAGGGTTAAATGGCTCCCTAATCCTAATTAGACCATAGCTACGATCCAGTCCCTTCCAAGGATCACAATAGGAAGAACTCTGAGGCAAAATTTTCCTATACCTCTTAAGCATAAGCAAAAAGTTAGAATGAAGAGTTTGTCGTCGAAGGAACTTCCTTCTATGAATGGTTTTCAAGCTCCCCTTGAGCTTAAACCGAGTCCTCAATGAGAAAGAATTTCTCATAACAAAATTATCTCCTATCCTCTCACCTCACAAGCCCTAGTGCAAACATGAACTAGGCTTTGATACCAATGAAAATGATTGAAAATCCAACTAAGTGTTCTATTATTTACAATTCAATTTATAGACACTAATGGCCCAAAATACATAACCAAACCCATCAAATCATGGATTTGATCCAATATGCTTAACCATAAGCTACAAAAGTGCAAAGGAGAATGCACGTAACTTTTTAAGCTAGGAGAAAGGAATATTGCTAATTAGAAGATCCATTTTAGCTATCTTGAAGTACACACTTCCTACTTTGAGTTCACACTTACTAACTAACACTCTAAATGACAACTAGAAGATAACTAGTGCCCACAAGTGCATGTGAGAAGGAGACTCACTTACAATTATTAATTTGCAAGAAATAAACTATGCAAACCTAGCTAGGAACTACTAGAGGGGTCATATGAAAGATAAAACATCAATCCTCATCAATTTACCAAGTAACCATGTTGAAATAGTGCAACAGTGCTACATAATTGCCTCTGCTCTGTTATACCATGTTGCTGCCTATTTAGACCATGTGGGAATGCTTCTAAATAGGTCAGATGTCTTCTGTAGTCCTTCTGAACTCATTCCATCCATATCCTCATGCTTTGCTTGACAACTTCAAGGTGTTCCTATAAAGTGACAGCTTGCTGATTTTTATATGGCTATTTTTTTCAGATTTTCAGATTTATGACAGTCCTAAAATTTTGGCTTCAATGTGGATTTGAAACAAGTTGAAGGGTAGGAAAACATTCAAAAACCATTGAGAAGTTAATGGATATCAGCATACCACATTTGGTTAATTGAAATGCATGTTTTTACTTGCTACTTAATCAAGCAAAATCAGTCACAAAATGCTGAAAATAGTCAAAAACAGAGATATAGTATTCCTAACATAAAATCATGCAAACACTTAACAAATAGTATATTTTAGTCAACTATTTGGCAATTAACTTATCATATGGTATTCAAACATTGTGCAATAATGAGGCACTTTTGGGCCTCATCATCCCCCCCACTTGAACCTGATGCATGCCCTCATGCATCTTAGTAGGCCATAGTAATATGCAGGTTTTATTCTTGTGAACAACATCCTTTGCTACCTGCTAACTGAGAAATTCCTCCTTGCTGCACTATATCAAGTATTTTGCAATTAAGCACATGTATGACTCTTTTTCTATCTTTCTACAAGTTTTAGTGTTGCAAGGTACCTCTTAAAGGCTTGATATCATGTGATTCATCTTGCAATAGTCTTATTGTGGAACCATATTTGGCAGATGCACTACTACTGATGGAATTTTTTATTCTTAACAACATTTCAGCCTGAATGCTTATTTTTGTTGTTTGCACCTTTTGAACAAAATTGATAAAATTTTTGGATTTGAAATGCTTGAGGGATGTACTTACTTGTGGTAGAGCCTTATAAACCTCAATATTTGATGTACCCTACTCTTTTTGCTATTCTATAGCATTTTCAGCAATTTTGGTACAGTTTTTGCTCATTTCGAAGATATCCTGCTCATTTCGAAGAGACTATATTTCTCATTTCGAAGATGTCTCTCATTCCAAAGAGACTGTATTTCTCATTTCAAATATGTCTGCTCATTCTGAAGAGATTGTATTTCTCATTCCAAAGATGTCTATTCATTCCGAAGAGACTGTATTTCTCATTTCAAAGATGTCTGCTCATTTCGAAGATGCATCAAAAAATATGCAGAAATGACCTCCTATGCAAAATTTAGCTACAGATTCTATTGTGGGTCCATCTCTAGAGTGTATAAGCCTTCCATAACATCAAAAATCCCTTCTTCATCCTTTTGTTTAGATGTTATTCTTTGTTTTGTATGTTGCTATTTTATTCTAGTAGTACTAAAATAGAACCTTCAAGTGCATTTTGTTGATTATCCTCCTTCAATTTATCAGACAATTGTGAGATATAAACTTGCAATTCTCCTTCTAAAACTTGCCCTACAAATTGAAATAGAATTGTTGCCATGTCTATCCCAAAATCAAGTTTTTGCATAGTTTTGGAATTTCCATGCAATTAAGGGCATAAGGGGTGTTTCTTGACATCTTGAACATGTTCCATTTTCAACTTGTCAATATTGTATGAATAGTTTATGCCAAATACCGATTATCATACACTAAATGCTAAATGTTTACTATGAATTAAATGCAAGAAACACATACCTTACTGTCCTAAAAATTGGTCATGCACCTTACAAGCTGCTTTTGATGATTGTTAGCAAGCTATCTGAAAACATAAACATAACACATGTGCAGTGTGAGATTTGTACAATGGTGGAACAATGATGGGTAGATCAACAAGGCAATGCATGCCGAAAAATTGGTTTTCATGCAAGCCAACTCAGTAGCGCCTCCAAGAAGGTTTTCACTACTGAATTATTCATTTTTTTTAATTTTTTTTTCATCATTTTTTTTTTCATCTCTTTTTCTATTGAAACCTGCAACATTGATGCAACCTTCCTTTCTAGATGAGCAGTAAGAATCTTCTTACATCATAATTGCCTCCTTATTGCTGGAAATGAAGTATTGGCTCCATTGTTCCTCTTCCTTGCTGAAATTGATGCTTGTCCTCATGTATCCCCATTTTGTGGGACATGCCTTTGCTGCAATTTTTTTTCTCTCTTTTTCTTTTTTTTTCAATTTTTCTTGTCTTGCTTGTACCCAAGAAGGAAGTTCACAAACAAGACTATTCTTCTTTTTGCTTTTCTTGTATTTTTTTTTTTTGTCAAACTTTTTATCATCACTCTGAATCTGATATTGAAGAGAAATTCTCTTCCATTATGTGTACATCCAATGGAATCTCCTTCAAGAACTCCTCCTTAGTTAATGGTGCATGGTATACCCGAAGGCAATGTCCATTCACCACTAACATCCTCCATGAATTACCAATGGGAGAAAGAAGCACTGCTCCATATCTGAAAACTTCTTCAATCAAGTGTTGTCCATGCCTCCTAGTCTGCAAAATCTTGTCAATCTATTCTTGAAACAATTAAATACCAATTCCCAAAAGATGTTAAGTGCTTACATCAAGATAAAATCTTGATATACCCTTGTAATTCCATGTAAAGGGATTGAAATATTGTTTCAAAATAGCAACAATTTTGCTTTTTGTTTATAAGTCAGCTAACTAATAATGTTCAAGAATTTTCTTGGCTGCACTTCAATTTGTTTCATTCCTAGGAGGACAAAATTTACCCCTTTGTAATTTCTTACTAAGGAGTTCAATGGAAGTAAATTTTCTATGTGCAATTTTTCTAGTTTTTCTCCTTTATCCAAGGCTAATTTCTATGTGTTTGGACTAAAGGTTTTCTATGTATCTCCATTGATTTTTGTCTCTTCAAGCTCAGGTAAGTTCTTGTTTGAGCACAGTTGGATGTTGCTGCAGTCAATAACATTTCCTACAGGTTTTTTTTTTTTTACCAGATTCAGCTACATAGACAGGGGTTGCCTATCCTGTATTATTCAGATTGATCACAGGTTGGGCTAAAAAGAAATATTTTTGGTTTGCACAATAAGACAAGAAGTGTACAACTTTAGCAGATCAACTACTTGTCAGGTAGGATCACCTCTAATGAGATCAACTATTGTCTATGTAGGCTAAGAATTGCTAGGTTGCGATTTAGCACGGTAAAATCCTAACAATATTTAAGTAATAATGGAAAACTCTAGGATCATCATTAAGTTGTAAACTCCTATTTTGATTGTGCAAAAGTTTTTGTGATTTTTTTTTAGCTTACATAGACAAGGGTTGTCTGTCCTATATTATTCATATTGGCCATAGGTTGGGCTGAAGGTGGTGGTTGATTTACTTGCCCTGTTTGTTGTTGTTGGGATCTCTCTTTGAGAAGAATTTAGACTAGGCAACAAATTTTGCATCTCTGAGTTATGGAAGTAAATGGCATTCATCAATGATATGTCCCTGTGAACAAATGCTACAGGTAGCTGATATGGCTATTTTGTTCAAGGGATAGTCTTGTATATCTACCATGATATCTTTCCAACACCTAGTACAAATTTGTTTATACTACCCTGATGATATGGATATAAAAATGGTAGTACTAGCAGATGGCTCTTCTAAATATTTTAAGAGATCTTATGTTTCTTGATAATGAGGATGATGAATTCTTTCAATTTTTATCAAGAATTTCAAACATAAGCAATTTAACCCCCAAGTGTGAAGATCACCTCCCTATGGTTGCTTGTTTTCTAAATGGACTGAAATGCAACTATCAATAATTATTATTTATACCAGTTATTTTACTCTAAACTTCATAAGTTAGCATAATAATAATTATTTGACTACTTTTACCCTCTAACAACACCATGATCCCCAAAAATGGTGCCAAAATGATGAGTGTCATTGAGTCTCATCATTTAATCTCAATGATTTATCAATCCAGGGTGGTGTCCAAGGCTGTCTACGATAGAAGGCTAGGGCAGAGTACAATTCAGGCATTCAGATTTCAAGCATTTATTGGGTGAAGCAGATTTTGGTTTAGCCTTTTGGTGTCACACTAAACCTAGTCTGAAGAATGGAAACTAAAATAAATTACAAGAATTGAAAACTAATTCTAAGTTGCAAGAATTGAAATCTAACTACAATTGCATGAATTGAAATTGCTAAATTGAAAGTCTAATCTACTTTTGCAAAATTTAAATTGCTAAAATGAAATCCTAAGTTACATTTGCAGAATTGAAATCTAGTTACTCTTGCATAATTGAAATGATGCTTGTAAATGAAACTTATTCTAAAAACACCTATCAATGCCCTCCCACAAAAGGTCGTCAAGCTTTTGCTACAAGAATTGACAACAAAATGAAATATGCTAAAAATGGAAAGTTGCTAAAATAGAAAGTAAGGAAAACATGGAAAGCAAAGGAAAAATGCTTAATATAATTTGTCAGCTGACATACACACAAATTTTGTACACAAACATAATAGAAAACATAAATCACATAATACAAAATAAAAACAAGAAAATGAAATCTAGCAAGCAATCTATTAATTCTACTACAACAAAATTATAGATTAAAACCTGCCATAAAATCCCTCCTTCTAGATCTGAAAGTGGGCCCATACTTCCTGATCTAGAAGGAGGTGAAAAGCACTCCTTAACTAATTAACACTCAGAACAAAAAATGATAAAATAGCTGCACTTTTATTGATGACAGAACATGCTGAAAACTGTTACAAAAAATTATTGTACAGTCCTAATTGCTGCTATTGAAAACTCTCCTCTATTCTAATTCCTAACTGGCTCAACCAAGGAGGGAGCTGTGTTATTTATATAAATATTTACAACATATCCCATGCTCAAATCAGCCTATGTGCTACTTTACAATGATTTGCCAATAATTCTGGATCTGAAATAAATGCAAATCTGGACAGTTTGTGTTGCAGTAGTAGTCATTGGCCCTTAGAAAGCATCTTCAATGGTGGGAGTACGTGGGAGGAGTCTAGAAATATCTCACACATCTTTCTCCACTTCAGAATATGCCATTTCTATCTTGCAAACAACTTCCTATTATGCTGTAGTTATTTCTGGGTTTATCCTAGAAGAGGATCAAAATTGATCTTTTCCATGAATGGTGGCTTTGGATGGCAAGGATGGCAAAGTCAGATGGGAGATATTTTCCTTTAACCTTTTCAACCTTCTTTCCCTTTTTCCATCATCAAAAATCAGTCAAAAAGTCAAAAAGCACTTTTTGTTCTCATTTCGAAGATAAGTGGCTCATTTCGAAGAGACTGTATTTCTCATTTCGAAGATGTCTTGTTCATTTCGAAGATCTTTAGAATGAACAACTATGTGCTCTTCAAGTGATTTTAGCTGCATTTCTCAAGTGGATTAGCCCTCAGGATCAGATTGCAATAGCCTTCATTCCTCTCCATGTGTGAATTCCATGCCTTGCCATTCATTGGTAGCTTGCTGGAATTTACATGGTAAATTACTGCATTTTCTAGTTCTATTGCATAGTTGTAAAATATTGGCATTTCTTGCAAATTCAAACAAATTAGAACATGGAAAAATTATTCAAATATCAACATGAAGGAGTACATCAAGTTGCTACTGAATTTATACACTTCATTCACCAAGTAACCATGTTGAAATAGTGCAACAATGCTGCACAATTGTCCCTCCTCTGTTATACCCTATTGCTGCCTATTTAGACCATGTGGGAATGCTTCTAAATAGGTCAGATGTCTTCTGTAGTCCTTCTGAACTCATTCCATCCATATCCTCATGCTTTGCTTGACAACTTCAAGGTGTTCCTATAAAGTGACAACTTGCTGATTTTTATATGGCTATTTTTTCAGATTTTCAGATTTATGACAGTCCTAAAATTTTGGCTTCAATGTGGATTTGAAACAAGTTGAAGGGCAGGAAAACATTCAAAAACCATTGAGAAGTTAATGGATATCAGCATACCACATTTGGTTAATTGAAATGCATGTTCTTACTTGCTACTTAATCAAGCAAAATCAGTCACAAAATGCTGAAAATAGTCAAAAACAGAGATATAGTATTCCTAACATAAAATCATGTAAACACTTAACAAATAGTATATTTTAGTCAACTATTTGGCAATTAACTTATCATATGGTAGTCAAACATTGTGCAATAATGAGGCACTTTTGGGCCTCATCATCCCCCCAACTTGAACTGATGCATGCCCTCATGCATCTTAGTAGGCCATAGTAATATGCAGGTTTTATTCTTGTGAACAACATCCTTTGCTACCTCGCTAACTGAGAAATTCCTCCTTGCTGCACTATATCAAGTATTTTGCAATTAAGCACATGTATGACTCTTTTTCTATTTTTCTACAAGTTTTAGTGTTGCAAGGTACCTCTTAAAGGCTTGATATCATATGATTCATCTTGCAATAGTCTTATTGTGGAACCATATTTGGTAGATGCACTACTATTGATGGAATTTTCTGTTCTTAACAACATTTCAGCTTGAATGCTTATTTTTGTTGTTTGCACCTTTTGAACAAAATTGATAAAATTTTTGATTTGAAATGCTTGAGGGATGTACTTACTTGTGGTAGAGCCTTATAAACCTCAATATTTGATGTACCCTACTCTTTTTGCTATTCTGTAGCATTTTCAGCAATTTTGGTACAGTTTCTGCTCATTTCGAAGATATCCTGCTCATTCTCAAGAGATATTTTATGTTTCTTTTAAAAAAATCATTTCGAAGAGACGATATTTCTCATTTCGAAGATGTTCTGCTCATTTCCAAGATCTTCAAAAAAATGTAGAAATGACCTCCTATGCAAAATTTAGCTACAGATTCTATTGTGGGCCCATCTCTAGAGTGTATAAGCCTTCCATAACATCAAAAATCCCTTCTTCATCCTTTTGTTTAGATGTTATTCTTTGTTTTGTATGTTGCTATTTTATTCTAGTAGTACTAAAATAGAACCTTCAGGTGCATTTTGTTGATTATCCTCCTTCAATTTATCAGACAATTGTGAGATATAAACTTGCAGTTCTCCTTCTAAAATTTGCCCTACAAATTGAAATAGAATTGCTGCCATGTCTATCCCAAAATCAGGTTTTTGCATAGTTTTGGAATTTCCATGCAATTAAGGGCATAAGGGGGTGTTTCTTGACATCTTGAACATGTTCCATTTTCAACTTGTCAATATTGTATGAATAGTTTATGCCAAATACCGATTATCATACACTAAATGCTAAATGTTTACTATGAATTAAATGCAAGAAACACATACCTTACTGTCCTGAAAATTGGTCATGCACCTTACAAGTTGCTTTTGATGATTGTTAGCAAGCTATCTGAAAACATAAACAAACATAACACATGTGCAGTGTGAGATTTGTACAATGGTGGAACAATGATGGGTAGATCAACAAGGCAATGCATGCCAAAAAATTGGTTTTCATGCAAGCCAACTCAGTAGCGCCTCCAAGAAGGTTTTCACTACTGAATTATTCATTTTTTTTTTTTTTTTATTTTTTTCTCTTTTTTTTTCATCTCTTTTTTTCATTTTTTTCATCAGAAGAGGCTGCCATTTCTGGTTTTCAACCAACTTCTCCTTTTTTTTTTTCAAGTGCTTCAATGAGAGAGAACATCTCTCACTCTTATTTGGATAAGACCAATCCTTATTCTGCAAAAACATGTCAATTGTTGTATGAAAACACCATCTCTTTCTGTTGAAACCTGCAACATTGATGCAACCTTCCTTTCTAGATGAGCAGTAAGAATCTTCTTACATCATAATTGCCTCCTTATTGCTGGAAATGAAGTATTGGCTCCATTGTTCCTCTTCCTTGCTGAAATTGATGCTTGTCCTCATGTATCCCCATTTTGTGGGACATGCCTTTGCTGCAATTTTTTTCTCTCTTTTTTTTTTTTCAATTTTTCTTGTCTTGCTTGTACCCAAGAAGGAAGTTCACAAACAAGACTATTCTTCTTTTTGCTTTTCTTGTATTTTTTTCTTTTTGTCAAACTTTTTATCATCACTCTGAATCTGATATTGAAGAGAAATTCTCTTCCATTATGTGTACATCCAATGGAATCTCCTTCAAGAACTCCTCCTTAGTTAATGGTGCATGGTATACCCGAAGGCAATGTCCATTCACCACTAACATCCTCCATGAATTACCAATGGGAGAAAGAAGCACTCGCTCCATATCTGAAAACTTCTTCAATCAAGTGTTGTCCATGCCTCCTAGTCTGCAAAATCTTGTCAATCTATTCTTGAAACAATTAAATACCAATTCCCAAAAGATGTTAAGTGCTTACATCAAGATAAAATCTTGATATACCCTTGTAATTCCATGTAAAGGGATTGAAATATTGTTTCAAAATAGCAACAATTTTGCTTTTTGTTTATAAGTCAACCAACTAATAATGTTCAAGAATTTTCTTGGCTGCACTTCAATTTGTTTCATTCCTAGGAGGACAAAATTTACCCCTTTGTAATTTCTTACTAAGTTCAATGGAAGTAAATTTTCTATGTGCAGTTTTTCTAGTTTTTCTCCTTTATCCAAGGCTAATTTTTGTGTGTTTGGACTAAAGGTTTTCTATGTATCTCCATTGATTTTTGTCTCTTCAAGCTCAGGTAAGTTCTTGTTTGAGCACAGTTGGATGTTGCTGCAGTCAATAACATTTCCTACAGGTTTTTTTTTTTTATACAGATTCAGCTACATAGACAGGGGTTGCCTATCCTGTATTATTCAGACTGATCACAAGTTGGGCTAAAAAAAAATATTTTTGGTTTGCACAATAAGACAAGAAGTGTACAACTTTAGCAGATCAACTACTTGTCAGGTAGGATCACCTCTAATGAGATCAACTATTGTCTATGTAGGCTAAGAATTGCTAGGTTGCGGTTTAGCATGGTAAAATCCTAACAATATTTAAGTAATAATGGAAAACTCTAGGATCATCATTAAGTTGTAAACTCCTATTTTGATTGTGCAAAAGTTTTTATGATTTTTTTTTAGCTTACATAGACAAGGGTTGCCTGTCCTATATTATTCATATTGGCCACAGGTTGGGCTGAAGGTGGTGGTTGATTTACTTGCCCTATTTGTTGTTGTTGGGATCTCTCTTTGAGAAGAATTCAGACTAGGCAACAGATTTTGCATCTCTGAGTTATGGAAGTAAATGGCATTCATCAATGATATGTCCCTATGAACAAATGCTA
The DNA here is from genome assembly GCA_028583015.1 of Wollemia nobilis. Taxonomy (NCBI): domain Eukaryota; kingdom Viridiplantae; phylum Streptophyta; class Pinopsida; order Araucariales; family Araucariaceae; genus Wollemia; species Wollemia nobilis. The sequence continues at coordinate 5,137,933 of JAQPPZ010002201.1, forward strand.
CAGGTAGCTGATATGGCTATTTTGTTCAAGGGATAGTCTTGTATATCTACCATGATATCTTTCCAACACCTAGTACAAATTTGTTTATACTACCCTGATGATATGGATATAAAAAGGGCAGTACTAGCAGATGGCTCTTCTAAATTTTTTAAGAGATCTTATGTTTCTTGATAATGAGGATGATGAATTCTTTCAATTTTTATCAAGAATTTCAAACATAAGCAATTTAACCCCCAAGTGTGAAGATCACCTCCCTGTGGTTGCTTGTTTTCTAAATGGACTGAAATGCAACTATCAATAATTATTATTTATACCAATTTTTACATTCAGATTTTACTCTAAACTTCATAAGTTAGCACAATAATAATTATTTGACTACTTTTACCCTCTAACAACACCATGATCCCCGAAAATGGTGCCAAAATGATGAGTGTCATTGAGTCTCATCATTTAATCTCAATGATCTTATCAATTCGGGGTGGTGTCCAAGGTTGTCTACGATAGAAGGCTAGGGCAGAGTACAATTCAGGCATTCAGATTTCAAGCATTTATTGGTGAAGCAGATTTTGGTTTAGCCTTTTGGTGTCACACTAAACCTAGTCTGAAGAATGGAAACTAAAATAAATTACAGGAATTGAAAACTAATTCTAAGTTGCAAGAATTGAAATCTAACTACAATTGCAGGAATTGGAATTGCTAAATTGAAAGTCTAATCTACTTTTGCAAAATTTAAATTGCTAAAATGAAATCCTAAGTTACATTTGCAGAATTGAAATCTAGTTACTCTTGCATAATTGAAATGATGCTTGTAAATGAAACTTATTCTAAAAACACCTATCAATGCCCTACCACAAAAGGTCATCAAGCTTCTGCTACAGGAATTGACAACAAAATGAAATATGCTAAAAATGGAAAGTTGCTAAAATAGAAAGCAGGGAAAACATGGAAAGCAAAGGAAAAATGCTTAATATAATTTGTCAGCTGACATACACACAAATTTTGTACACAAACATAATAGAAAACATAAATCACATAATACAAAATAAAAACAAGAAAATGAAATTTGGCAAGCAATCTATTAATTCTGGCTACAGCAAAATTACAGATTAAAACCTGCCATAAAATCCCTCCTTCTAGATCTGAAAGTGGGCCCATACTTCCTGATCTAGAAGGAGGTGAAAAGCACTCCTTAACTAATTAACACTCAGAACAGAAAATGATAAAATAACTACACTTTTATTGATGACAGAACATGCTGAAAACTATTACAAAAAATTATTGTACAAGTCCTAATTGCTGCTATTGAAAACTCTCCTCTATTCTAATTCCTAACTGGCTCAACCAAGGAGGGAGCTATGTTATTTATATAAATATTTACAACATATCCCATGCTCAAATCAGCCTATGTGCTACTTTACAGTGATTTGCCAATAATTTTGGATCTAAAATAAATGCAAATCTGGACAGTTTGTGTTGTAGTAGTAGTCATTGGCCCTTAGAAAGCATCTTCAGTGGTGGGAGTACGTGGGAGGAGTCTAGAAATATCTCACACATCTTTCTCCACTTCAGAATATGTCATTTCTATCTTGCAAACAACTTCCTATTATGCTGCAATTTTTTTAGGTTTATCCTAGAAGAGGATCAAAATTGATCTTTTCCATGAATGGTGGCTTTGGATGGCAAGGACGGCAAAGTCAGATGGGAGATATTTTCCTTTAACCTTTTCAACCTTCTTTCCCTTTTTCCATCATCAAAAATCAGTCAAAAAGTCAAAAAGCACTTTTTGTTCTCATTTCGAAGATAAGTGGCTCATTTCGAAGAGATTGTATTTCTCATTTCGAAGATGTCTTGTTCATTCCGAAGATCTTTAGAATGAACAACTATGTGCTCTTCAAGTGATTTTAGCTGCATTTCTCAGGTGGATTAGCCCTCAGGATCATATTGCAATAGCCTTCATTCCTCTCCATGTGTGAATTCCATGCCTTGCCATTCATTGGTAGCTTGCTAGAATTTACATGGTAAATTACTGCATTTTCCAATTCATTTGCACAGTTGTAAAATATTGGCATTTCTTGCAAATTCAAACAAATTAGAACATGGAAAAATTATTCAAATATCAACATGAAGGAGTACATCAAGTTGCTACTGAATTTATACACTTCATTCACCAAGTAACCATGCTGAAATAGTGCAACAATGCTGCACAATTGTCCCTCGCTCTGTTATACCCTATTGTTGCCTATTTAGACCATGTGGGAATGCTTCTAAATAGGTCAGATGTCTTCTGTAGTCCTTCTGAACTCATTCCATCCATATCCTCATGCTTTGCTTGACAACTTCAAGGTGTTCCTATAAAGTGACAGCTTGCTGATTTTTATATGGCTATTTTTTTAGATTTTCAGATTTATGATAGTCCTAAAATTTTGGCTTCAATGTGGATTTGAAACAAGTTGAAGGGTAGGAAAACATTCAAAAACCATTGAGAAGTTAATGGATATCAGCATACCACATTTGGTTAATTGAAATGCATGTTTTTACTTGCTACTTAATCAAGCAAAATCAGTCACAAAATGCTGAAAATAGTCAAAAATAGAGATATAGTATTCCTAACATAAAATCATGCAAACACTTAACAAATAGTATATTTTAGTCAACTATTTGGCAATTAACTTATCATATGGTAGTCAAACATTGTGCAATAATGAGGCATTTTTGGGCCTCATCATCCCCCCAACTTGAACTGATGCATGCCCTCATGCATCTTAGTAGGCCATAGTAATATGCAGGTTTTATTCTTGTGAACAACATCCTTTGCTACCTGCTAACTGAGAAATTCCTCCTTGTTGCACTATATCAAGTATTTTGCAATTAAGCACATGTATGACTCTTTTTCTATTTTTCTACAAGTTTTAGTGTTGCAAGGTACCTCTTAAAGGCTTGATATCATATGATTCATCTTGCAATAGTCTTATTGTGGAACCATATTTGGTAGATGCACTACTACTGATGGAATTTTCTATTCTTAACAACATTTCAGCCTGAATGCTTATTTTTGTTGTTTGCACCTTTTGAACAAAATTGATAAAATTTTTTGATTTGAAATGCTTGAGGGATGTACTTACTTGTGGTAGAGCCTTATAAACCTCAATATTTGATGTACCCTACTCTTTTTGCTATTCTGTAGCATTTTTAACAATTTTGGTACAGTTTCTGCTCATTTCGAAGATATCCTCTCATTCTCAAGAATATGTATTTCATTTTAAAGTTGTTCTCATTCCGAAGAGACCTATTTCTCATTTCGAAGATGTCTGCTCATTTCGAAGATCTTCAAAAAAATACAAAAATGACCTCCTATGCAAAATTTAGCTACAGATTCTATTGTGGGCCCATCTCTAGAGTGTATAAGCCTTCCATAACATCAAAAATCCCTTCTTCATCCTTTTGTTTAGATGTTATTCTTTGTTTTGTATGTTGCTATTTTATTCTAGTAGTACTAAAATAGAACCTTCGGTGCATTTTGTTGATTATCCTCCTTCAATTTATCAGACAATTGTGAGATATAAACTTGCAGTTCTCCTTCTAAAATTTGCCCTACAAATTGAAATAGAATTGTTGCCATGTCTGTCCCAAAATCAGGTTTTTGCATAGTTTTGGAATTTCCATGCAATTAAGGGCATAAGGGGGTGTTTCTTGACATCTTGAACATGTTCCATTTTCAACTTGTCAATATTGTATGAATAGTTTATGCCAAATACCGATTATCATACACTAAATGCTAAATGTTTACTATGAATTAAATGCAAGAAACACATACCTTACTGTCCTGAAAATTGGTCATGCACCTTACAAGCTACTTTTGATGATTGTTAGCAAGCTATCTGAAAACATAAACATAACACATGTGCAGTGTGAGATTTGTACAATGGTGGAACAATGATGGGTAGATCAACAAGGCAATGCATGCCGAAAATTGGTTTTCATGCAAGCCAACTCAGTAGCGCCTCCAAGAAGGTTTTCACTACTGAATTATTCATTTTTTTTTTTTTTTTTTTCATCTTTTTTTTTCATCTCTTTTTTTCTTTTTTTCATCAGAAGAGGCTGCCATTTCTGGTTTTCAACCAACTTCTGTCCTTTTTTTTTTCAAGTGCTTCAATGAGAGAGAACATCTCTCACTCTTATTTGGATAAGACCAATCCTTATTCTGCAAAAACATGTCAATTGTTGTATGAAAACACCATCTCTTTCTGTTGAAACCTGCAACATTGATGCAACCTTCCTTTCTAGATGAGCAGTAAGAATCTTCTTACATCATAATTGCCTCCTTATTGCTGGAAATGAAGTATTGGCTCCATTGTTCCTCTTCCTTGCTGAAATTGATGCTTGTCCTCATGTATCCCCATTTTGTGGGACATGCCTTTGCTGCAATTTTTTCTCTCTTTTTTTTTTTTTTTCCAATTTTTCTTGTCTTGCTTGTACCCAAGAAGGAAGTTCACAAACAAGACTATTCTTCTTTTTGCTTTTCTTGTATTTTTTTTCTTTTTGTCAAACTTTTTATCATCACTCTGAATCTGATATTGAAGAGAAATTCTCTTCCATTATGTGTACATCCAATGGAATCTCCTTCAAGAACTCCTCCTTAGTTAATGGTGCATGGTATACCCGAAGGCAATGTCCATTCACCACTAACATCCTCCATGAATTACCAATGGGAGAAAGAAGCACTGCTCCATATCTGAAAACTTCTTCAATCAAGTGTTGTCCATGCCTCCTAGTCTACAAAATCTTGTCAATCTATTCTTGAAACAATTAAATACCAATTCCCAAAAGATGTTAAGTGCTTACATCAAGATAAAATCTTGATATACCCTTGTAATTCCATGTAAAGGGATTGAAATATTGTTTCAAAATAGCAACAATTTTGCTTTTTGTTTATAAGTCAACTAGCTAATAATGTTCAAGAATTTTCTTGGCTGCACTTCAATTTGTTTCATTCCTAGGAGGACAGAATTTACCCCTTTGTAATTTCTTACTAGGAAGTTCAATGGAAGTAAATTTTCTATGTGCAGTTTTTCTAGTTTTTCTCCTTTATCCAAGGCTAATTTCTGTGTGTTTGGACTAAAGGTTTTCTATGTATCTCCATTGATTTTTGTCTCTTCAAGCTCAGGTAAGTTCTTGTTTGAGCACAGTTGGATGTTGTTGTAGTCAATAACATTTCCTGCAGTTTTTTTTTTTATACCAGATTCAGCTACATAGACAGGGGTTGCCTATCCTGTATTATTCAGACTGATCACAGGTTGGGCTAAAAAAGAAATATTTTTGGTTTGCACAATAAGACAAGAAGTGTACAACTTTAGCAGATCAACTACTTGTCAGGTAGGATCACCTCTAATGAGATCAACTATTGTCTATGTAGGCTAAGAATTGCTAGGTTGTGATTTAGCATGATAAAATCCTAACAATATTTAAGTAATAATGGAAAACTCTAGGATCATCATTAAGTTGTAAACTCCTATTTTGATTGTGCAAAAGTTTTTGTGATTTTTTTTTAGCTTACATAGACAGGGATTGCCTGTCCTGTATTATTCATATTGGCCACAGGTTGGGCTGAAGGTGGTGGTTGATTTACTTGCCCTATTTGTTGTTGTTGGGATCTCTCTTTGAGAAGAATTCAGACTAGGCAACAGATTTTGCATCTCTGAGTTATGGAAGTAAATGGCATTCATCAATGATATGTCCCTATGAACAAATGCTACAGGTAGCTGATATGGCTATTTTGTTCAAGGGATAGTCTTGTATATCTACCATGATATCTTTCCCAACACCTAGTACAAATTTTTTATACTACCTTGATGATATGGATATAAAAATGGTAGTACTAGGAGATGGCTCTTCTAAATATTTAAGAGATCTTATGTTTCTTGATAATGAGGATGATGAATTCTTTCAATTTTTATCAAGAATTTCAAACATAAGCAATTTAACCCCCAAGTGTGAAGATCACCTCCCTGTGGTTGCTTGTTTTCTAAATGGACTGAAATGCAACTATCAATAATTATTATTTATACCAACTATTACATTCAGATTTTACTCTAAACTTCATAAGTTAGTATAATAATAATTATTTGGACTACTTTTACCCTCTAACAACACCATGATCCCTGGAAACGGTGCCAAAATGATGAGTGTCATTGAGTCTCATCATTTAATCTCAATGATTTATCAATCAAGGGTGGTGTCCAAGGTTGTCTACGATAGAAGGCTAGGGTAGAGTACAATTCAGGCATTCAGATTTCAAGCATTTATTGGTGAAGTAGATTTTGGTTTAGCCTTTTGGTGTCACACTAAACCTAGTCTGAAGAATGGAAACTAAAATAAATTACAGGAATTGAAAACTAATTCTAAGTTGCAAGAATTGAAATCTAACTACAATTGCAGGAATTGAAATTGCTAAATTGAAAGTCTAATCTACTTTTGCAGAATTTAAATTGCTAAAATGAAATCCTAAGTTACATTTGCAGAATTGAAATCTAGTTACTCTTGCATAATTGAAATGATGCTTGTAAATGAAACTTATTCTAAAAACACTTGTCAATGCCCTGCCACAAAAGGTCGTCAAGCTTCTGCTACAAGAATTGACAACAAAATGAAATATGCTAAAAATGGAAAGTTGCTAAAATAGAAAGTAGGGAAAACATGGAAAGCAAAGGAAAAATGCTTAATATAATTTGTCAGCTGACATACACACAAATTTTGTACACAAACATAATAGAAAACATAAATCACATAATACAAAATAAAAACAAGAAAATGAAATCTGACAAGCAATCTATTAATTCTACTGTAACAAAATTACAGATTAAAACCTACCATAAAATCCCTCCTTCTAGATCTGAAAGTGGGCCCATACTTCCTGATCTAGAAGGAGGTGAAAAGCACTCCTTAACTAATTAACACTCAGAACAGAAAATGATAAAATAACTGCACTTTTATTGATGACAAAACATGCTGAAAACTATTACAAAAAATTGTTGTACAGTCCTAATTGCTGCTATTGAAAACTCTCCTCTATTCTAATTCCTAACTGGCTCAACCAAGGAGGGAGCTATGTTATTTATATAAATATTTACAACATATCCCATGCTCAAATCAGCCTATGTGCTACTTTACAGTGATTTGCCAATAATTTTGGATCTGAAATAAATGCAAATCTGGACAGTTTGTGTTGCAGTAGTAGTCATTGGCCCTTAGAAAGCATCTTCAATGGTGGGAGTACATGGGAGGAGTCTAGAAATATCTCACACATCTTTCTCCACTTTAGAATATGTCATTTCTATCTTGCAAACAACTTCCTATTATGCTGCAATTATTTTTGGGTTTATCCTAGAAGAGGATCAAAATTGATCTTTTCCATGAATGGTGGCTTTGGATGGCAAGGACGGCAAAGTCAGATGGGAGATATTTTCCCTTAACCTTTTCAACCTTCTTTCCCTTTTTCCATCATCAAAAATCAGTCAAAAACTCAAAAAGCACTTTTTGTTCTCATTTCGAAGATAAGTGGCTCATTTCGAAGAGATCATATTTCTCATTTCGAAGATGTCTTGTTCATTTCGAAGATCTTTGGAATGAACAACTATGTGCTCTTCAAGTGATTTTAGCTGCATTTCTCAGGTGGATTAGCCCTCAGGATCAGATTGCAATAGCCTTCATTCCTCTCCATGTGTGAATTCCATGCCTTGCCATTCATTGGTAGCTTGCTGGAATTTACATGGTAAATTACTGCATTTTCCAGTTCTATTGCACAGTTGTAAAATATTGGCATTTCTTGCAAATTCAAACAAATTAGAACATGGAAAAATTATTCAAATATCAACATGAAGGAGTACATCAAGTTGCTACTGAATTTATACACTTCATTCACCAAGTAACCATGCTGAAATAGTGCAACAGTGCTGCACAATTGCCCCTACTCTGTTATACCCTATTGCTGCCTATTTAGACCATGTGGGATGCTTTCTCTTCTTTGATGAATTATACAGTAGAATGTTATAAATGTCATAATTTTGGGCACATTGCAAGAAACTGTAGAAGTACATTTGCATCAAATAAGTTTTAGAGAAGAAAATTTCAATCAAATAGGATGAGTCAAAATAGAAAACTTCTCAAAAAACAAACACAAGCTATTGATAAGGGAAAGGCAAAATAAGAGCTCAAATCTACTATCAAAATGGAGTGGAAAGAAAAGGAGCAACTTAATGAAGAAAAGGAATCCTTAATAGTAGAAAAAAAATTTAAAGCACAGAATAAATATGTACCATGGATACTCGATAGTGGATGCTCCAGTCATATGACAGGTGACAAATAGAAATTTGAGAAGTTATAGAAATATGAAGGTGGATCAGTAAATTTTGGTAATAATGATGGAGCTAAGATAGTTGGCAAAGGCTCAGTTAAAATTAGTGATGAAAAAATTAAGTCAGAAGAAGTTTTGTTTGTAGATGGGTTGAAACATAACTTGTTGAGTGTAAATCAGATTTGTCATAAAGGTCATGAAGTAGTCTTTATGAAGCAGGGTTGTGAAGTCAGAAAAAAAAATAGTGGAAAATTGATAGCAACTGGATCAAGGACATCTAGCAACCTGTAAATGCTCTCAGAGACTTCAAAAGGAGCTTGTTTAATTAGACAAGAAGAAGAAAATTGGTTGTGGCACAAGAAACTCGATCTTATCAGTTTTGATAATCTAGTAAAAATCACCTCAAAAAGGGTAGTAAGAGATATTCCCACCATCAGCAAACCTACAAACAACATTTGTGCTTCATGCCAAAAGGGGAAGCAAACTAGAGTCACATTCAAAACAAAAGAGTACTACACAAGCAAACCTTTGGAACTAATACACATTGACTTATGTGGACCCATGAGAACACAAAGCATAAATGGTGACAAATATTTTATGTTGTGCATTGATGACTATTCCAGAATGACTTGGATATTTTTCTTAAAGCATAAATCAGAAGCTTTTGATATGTTCAAAATTTTCAAAAACTAAGTTGAGAATGAAACAAGAAAGAGGATCAAATGTCTAATATCAGATAGAGGAGGAGAATTCATTTCAGAGGAGTTTACAGAGTATAATGAAAAATACGGTATTAAGAGACAGTTTTCAACAACCAAGACACCTCAGAGAATGGAGTGGTAGAAAGAAAGAACAGGACAGTGCAAGAAATGGCATGAACTATGCTGGCTGAAAGCAGAGTAGCAGACAGATTTTGGAAAGAAGCAGTCCATACTATGGTGTATATCCAAAATAGGTACATGATGAGAACACATAAAAGAAAAACTCCTTATGAGTTATGGTTCCATAAAAGGGCAACGACAAAATACCTCAAAGTTTTTGGCAACAAGTGCTACATCAAAAGAACTGAAGATAATCTTGGTAAGTTTTAAGATAGAGCGGATGAAGGTATTTTTGTCGGTTATTCATCAAAAAGCAAAGCTTACAAATGCTACAACAAAAGGCTAAAGAAAATTGTGGACAGTGTCAATGTTAAATTTGATGAAGGCAGAGAACGAGCAATTAGCTATGAAACGAACTACCCAATCTATGAAGAAGCTATTGAAGGAGATGAGGAAAAATAAATTGAAAAGATACAAAAAATTAACTCAGATGATTTAAGTTGTGATTCAAAAATGGAAGAAAATAAGAAATTCAAAACAGGCAGTTGGCAAAAAAATCATCCTAGAGAGCAAATAATTGGAGACCCCAAAGTTGGTGTTCAAACAAGAAGAAGAGTAGTAAGTAACTACTCTCTACTATCCAGCATTGAGCCCAAAAATGTTGCTGATGCAAGCAAATATGAAACTTGGATGAAGGCAATAAATGAAGAATTAGATCAGATCGAGAAAAACAAAACTTGGGAGTTAGTACCTAGACCTGCAAATAAAAATATAATCGATACTAAATGGATTTTTCAAAACAAATTGAATGAAGACGGACAGGTAATAAGAAATAAAGCAAGATTGGTTTGCAAGGGCTATGCACAAGTTGAAGGCATTGACTTTGAGGAAACTTTTGCACCAGTAGCTAGACTAGAGGCAATTAGAATGTTTACGGCTTTAGCAGTCTACAAGAATTTCAAAGTTTATCAAATGGATGTGAAATCAGCATTTTTTAATGGGAAACTTGAAGAAGAAGTTTATATTGAGCAACCTGATGGTTTCCAACTTGGTGATGATCCCAAATTGGTTTGCAAGTTGAAGAAAGCATTATATGGCTTAAAACAAGCACCCCGAGCATGGTATGCAAGGCTAGACAACTATCTCACTCAACAAAGGTTTAAGAAAGTTATGGTGGATAGTAATTTGTATGTCAAAATAGAAAATGGGCATCTTATTGTTCTTGTTGTATACATAGATGATATCATATTTGGCAGCAACAAGGATGAGTCATGTAAAGATTTAGCAAATAAGATGTAGAAAGAATTTGAAATGTCAATGATTGGTGAACTTTCATATTTCCTCGGGTTGCAAGTTAATCAAAATAAGAAGGGCATATTTATTTCTCAAGTTAAATATGTGAAAGAGATGTTAAAAAATTTCACAATGGAGGATTGTAAGCCAGTTAGCACACCCATGACGATAGGTTGCAAGTTGAGCAAGGATGAAAAATCTCCAACTGTTGATCAAACCATGTATAGATCTATGATTGGAATCTTACTGTACCTAACATCTACTAGACTAGATATTTTGTAGGCAGTATGCATGGTAGCATGATTTTAGGCTAATCCTAAGGAGACTCATGTGATAGCAGTGAAAATTATTCTTCGGTACCTCAAGGGTACTATGGAATATGGGTTATAGTATATGAAAGGTAAAAACTTCACCCTTATTTCGTATTCAGATGCAGATTGGGCAAGATGTGTAGATGATAGAAAGAGTACCAGTGGAGGTGCATTCTACCTTGGAGATAGATTGATCGCATGGCACAGTAAGAAACAAGAATTAGTTTCTTTATCAACAATAGAGGTAGAATATATTACAACAATAACATGTTGTATGCAGGTATTATGGATGAAACAAACTCTGAAAGATCTTGGTATTAGTTTTAGTGAGCCAATACTAGTTAAGTGTGATAACACCAGTGCCATTAACATCTCCAAGAATCCGGTTATGCATTCATGCACAAAACACATTGCTATTAGGTATCACTTTTTGAAGGAGAAAGTTGTGAAAGGTGAGGTTAAGTTGGATTTTGTTCCAACTACAGAGCAAGTAGCAGATATCTTCACAAAACCATTACCCAAAGAATTTTTTGAGTACCTTCGTAATAAATTGGGGGTGATCACACTTCCCAAGAATTTATTAGATACAGGGATCACATTATTAGGGGGAGCATTTAAGTATTTGATTATCTTTGTGCTCATGTTCATGATTTTTGCTAAGTGTAATAAATTGTGTCTGAGAATGTTGTGTAAGGACTCAGGGGGAGTCTACAGTAGCCCTTTGGTATTATTGTCAAAGGGGGAGAAGAGTTATAGGAAAGAGTTACAGGAAATTGCACATGTGTTGCCAACAATTCCAAAGGGGGATATTGTTGAGCAAGGTGCAGCAAAAGTATTGTCTTTGTTGTCAACATAGTCAGATAGATCTATTGATGCAGTGGACAGGAAGTTCAAAAGCCTTTTAGATGCAGAAGACAAGAGTTCAAAGGTTACTTAGAGTATGTACAGGGATTGTCCAAGAAAATTGAAGTGGCCCATATGCAAAAGAACAAAGAAAAAGATAAGTAAGAAAAGTGTCGCGATATCACGACATATACAACAGGCAAGAAAAACTATCATGATTTCGCGACATGTTGGAAGAGAGAGAAAAAGCAAGAAAAACTGTCGTGATTTCACGACATGTTGGAAGAGGGAAAAAGAAATAAAAACTGTCGTGATTTCATGACATGTTGGAAGAGAAAAATGCAAGTGGAAAAAATGTCACGATTTCGTGACATGTTGGAAGAAAAAAAGGCAAGTGGAAAAACTGTCACGATTTCGCGACATGTTGGAAGAGAAAAAGGCAAGTGGAAAAACTGTTGCGATTTCACAACATGTTGGAAGAGAAAAAGGCAAGTGGAAAAACTATCGCGATTTCATGACATTCTTGGAAGAGAAAAAGGCAAGTGGAAAAACTATCGTGATTTCGCGACATGTTGGAAGAAAAAGAGAAAGCAGGAAGAAGTGTCACGATTTCGTGACAAGTTCGAAGAAAAGAGAACAACTAAGAAAAATGTCACGATTTCACAACATGTCACATTTTTGCGACTAAAATAGGAGAGAGAAAGTAAGTTGGAAAAGTGTCACGATTTCGCGACATGTCGCATTTTCACGACAAAAGAAAGAGAGGAAGCGTACGAAAGTAGAACTGTCACAATTTTGCGACAAAAGTAGAAAGCAAGACTTCGATGGCAGAAGTGTCACGATTTCACGATAATAGCAAAGAAGTGAATTACAAAAGTAGAAGTGTCACGATTTTGCGACAAAAACAAAGAAGAATACTTCGAAGTTAAAAGTGTCGTGATTTCATGACAAAAGCAAAAAGCAAGACTTCGAAAGCAAAAGTGTCACGATTTCGTGACATGTCACATTTTTGCAACTTGAAAAGGACAGGAAAGCAGAAAAGCAAAAGTGTCACGATATCGTGACATGTTGCATTTTCACGACTCAAGAAGGGCAGACAGGCAGGATAACAAAAGTGTCACGATATCATGACATGTTGTATTTTCTGTTGTAATCACAATGAGACTGAGAGGGGGGGTGAATCAGTGTGTTCTTTAAAAACTTAAAAGCAATTTAGACTTTTAAATAAACTGCAGCAAATTAAAATAGAAATAATAAAAGTACTAAGAGCATCACACATAACACGGCATTTTAACGAGGTTCACCGATGTGGCTACTCCTCAAAAATACTGCTTGGACTACCATCCAAATCCAGTCAAATGCAAAGCTACAACTTTACATAATCATTCACCAGCACCAACTGGTAAGAGGCACCAACCTCTAAATTTTATCTGCTACAATAGAATGGAGCACCAACTCCAATTTTTCTAGCTCCAACTAGAAAGAGGCACCAACCCCTTTTACCAAGCTACAACTTGGAGATAGTAATAAAAATTGCAGAATTAAACTGTCACCTCAATTTGCACGATCTGCTATTTTTCTTGCGTTTTGCTGCTTGTTGACATTCGACTGCTGCTGTGAAAAATGATTCACACTTTTTCAACCACTCCTCTATATCTCTCCGCGTTCTCTACTGCAACTTCACAGAAATATTACTTCTACAGCTAGCACACTGTCATTTCACACTCGAAACACGACTTCTGCATACCGCGTTCTTATCTTCTCTTTACACCACTCACTCTGCTTGCACCTTCCATGAAATCTCACTTCTACCATCTGTGTATTTTTGCCTCAGACTTTAAACACGCCGTCTGCATATCGCTCTCTTTGTTCTCGATCAGTCGATACACACTCACTCACTATCTCATCGCTACGATCTCTTTTATTTAACTCCAAAGAACTATCACCGACTTACACTCTGCTGCACACAAACTTCATTCGCATATATCGCATCACACCCACTCTTCAACCTTACAACAGTCTCGCATTTTTATAGAAGAAAATATCCCATCAAAACATTCTCAAACACATTGGTTGCAACCCTAATTAGGTCAACATGAAACCCTAGAATTTTTTGATTGCTTAACATTGCTTTGTCAGCAGGAAACCCTAATTGATCCGTTGCAAAACCCTAGCAATGTCGGCTTTGAAAACAAGCCGGTGAACAGCTTTAATTTAATTTTAAAATATTAATTTAAATTTTAAATAAATAAATAAAATTTAAACTGGATATTTAAAATTAAATATCTTCATCATCGGAGCACCTTTTTCAACAAAATGAAGAGCTAACTTGGGTTTTAAGAAAAACCCATTTCAAAACTACTGACAATGGATTTAAAAAAAACCTATAATTTAGTCTGCCTTGGTTTTCACAAAAACCCTTCTGCTCTTTGACATCAATGACAACATCAAAAATTGAGCAAGGGCAATGTACCCAAGGTACCCAAAATTGCCAACAATCTCCCCCTTTGTCATTGATGGCAACCCTTTACTAAAAACACATCTTCAAGAGCCAAAACTGAAATCAATATCTTTGAAGTTTTGCTCCCCCTGACTTGAAGCTTTCCTCTTCACTTGAAGCTCTCCCCCTTACTCATATCTCTCCCCCTTTGTCATCAATGGCAAAGGGCCACCTTTGGGGCTCGAAACTAAGAATGAGCCTCTTAGCTTAGTCCCTCCCCCACCTCCTGATGAGGTGATTAATTCTGGGGTGGGAGTAAAACTCCCATTAGGCACTGATCAACATCAACGTCTATAACTTCCTTGCCGGGTCTTCTCTTGAACTCTTTGACCATATTCTTGTTCCTATCATTGTTCTGATCCTTGGACCTGATCATGCCACTGTTCCTATTCCTATATCCTAGAATTTCAACTCTGCACTATCTGACAGTGTGACTTTTATTGTTGCACTTATAATAAGTAATAATGTTGTTTCTTTTAGGCATACCTGTTATTTGAATCCACATGTTCTGACTAAGCCAGTTCTGACTAAACCTGTTTTGACCAAGCCTGTTAGTGTGATGTTTTTTTGTTTTAAATGAAACTCTTATCTATTTACCCTTCTGACATGAAGCACACATACTATTTGTAGGTTTTTTAATGATTGGAATATCTCTCACTGCTTGTTTAGCGCTAATTCTTACCAGATTATCAAAACTTATGTGTCCAAGCCTCTTATGCCACAACCAGTTCTCTTCTTCTTGTCCCATGAAGCACATACCTTCTGAAAACTCTGAGAGTGTGTACAGATTGCCAGACGTCCTTGAGCTGGTTGCTATTAATTTCCTACTGTTTATTTTTCTGACTTCACAACCATGCTTCTTGAAAACTACTTCATGTCCTTTGTCATAGATTTAACTCACTCAATAGATTATGTTTCAAACCATCCACATATAAAACTTCCTCTGACTTGATCTTTCCTTCACTAATTTTGACTGTTCCTTTACCTATTATTTTGGCTCCGTCATTGTTGCCGAATTTTATAGAACCACCCTCATACTTTTGTAGATTTTTGAATTTCTGTTTGTCACCTTTCATATGACTTGAGCAACCACTATCAAGAATCCAAGTAACATGTTTATTCTGAGCTCTAAAAATTGTCTGCACTATTAAAGAATCCTGTTTCTTTCTGAGATTGCATTCTTTTTGTTTCCATTCTATTTTAAGCTGTGGTATTGGGTTCTAGTTGTGACTTCCCCTTTTTATAATTTTGCACATATCCTTCAAGTATAAATTCTATTTTGTTTTGCTCTATACGAGTTGAAATCGCTTTCATGAGGTTGATATGAAACAAACATACTACGACAATTTACGGCAATATGACCAAATTTGTGACACTTAAAACACTCTCTGCATAACTCATTAAAGGAGCAAACACATTTCTACTAGTGAAACTTCTTGGACCTACGTTGTATTTGCAATCAACAATTTTATGCCCATAAACATTACACTTGAAACAAAAACCATAGAAATAATGATTAAACCTGAAAGATGGTCTTGGCCAGGTTGTTACTGGAGCCTTGGATCTTCTATTCTTTTGATGTGTGACCTTAGTAAAGCCATCATTGTCAACTGCTATTTCAGGTCTGGCATTATATCTTTCTTTTGCCTGATTCTTGTCTTTGTTCTTTTCACTTTCAACATTGCTTGCTTTTGGTCTAGCTGATGATTCTCCTTCAGAAAAGCCGAGACCAAATTTGATACCTGTGGATCTTTGATCGCTCAGAATTTTGTTCAATTTTTATCGAGCTTTCTTCACGTTTTACATGACAGTTGATTTTTCGATCCAGCTCTTGTATCTGTATTCGAAGACTCACATTTTCTTCTTCCAATTTGCTACAGTGGTCTATCTTCATGGATACCTGTATTTCTAGATCTTCAAACATTTTCTTGTATTCTTCAGTCTGTATTTTTAAACTGGCAATAATGTTGTTTGCATCCTTAAGTTTCCTTGACAATTTTTCATTCTTCTTTTTCTTCGATTCCCATTCCGTAAGGGTAGACACTAACTCACCCTCTAAATCAACTTCAGCCTCAACTTCTTCAATTTCAGAGTTCATTCCTTCTGCCATTTCTGGTTCAATTTTCTCAACCATAGGAACTGAAACTAGTTGGGATGCCTTTTTGGATGAGGATCTATTTTTCTTAGCCATTGTGTACTAATCCAAGATCAACCTCGATTGATTTAGCCAAAATTGGGAACCTGGCTCTGATACCAATTGTTGTAATCACAATGAGACTGAGAGGGGGGGTGAATCAGTGTGTTA
Organism: Wollemia nobilis; assembly: GCA_028583015.1. Taxonomy (NCBI): domain Eukaryota; kingdom Viridiplantae; phylum Streptophyta; class Pinopsida; order Araucariales; family Araucariaceae; genus Wollemia; species Wollemia nobilis. Next base: position 5,154,356 of record JAQPPZ010002201.1, read on the forward strand.
TTTAAAAACTTAAATGCAATTTAGACTTTTAAATAAACTGCAACAGATTAAAACATAAATAATAAAAGTACTAAGAGCATCACACATAACACGACATTTTAATGAGGTTCACCGATGTGGCTACTCCTCAAAAAGAATGCTTGGACTACCATCCAAATCCAGTCAAATGCAAAGCTACAACTTTACATAATCATTCACCAGCACCAACTAGTAAGAGGCACCAACCTCTAAATTTTATCTGCTACAACAGAATGGAGCACCAACTCCAATTTTTCCAGCTCCAACTGGAAAGAGGCACCAACCCCTTTTACCAAGCTACAACTTGGAGATAGTAATAAAAATTGCAGAATTAAACTGTCACCTCAATTTGCACGATCTGCTATTTTTCTTGCGTTCTACTGCTTGTCGGCATTCGGCTGCTGCTGTGAAAAATGATTCACACTTTTTCAACCACTCCTCTATATCTCTTCGCGTTCTCTGCTGCAACTTCACATAAATATTACTTCTACAGCTAGCACACTGTCATTTCACACTCGAAACACGACTTCTGCATACCATGTTCTTATCTTCTCTTTGCACCACTCACTCTGCTGCACCTTCCATGAAATATCACTTCTACCATCTGCGTATTTTTGCCTCGGAATTTAAACACGCCGTCTACATATCGCTCTCTTTGTTCTCAATCAGTCGATACGCACTCACTCACTATCTCATCGCTGCGATCTCTTTTCTTTAACTCCAAATAACTATCACCGATTTACACTCTACTGCACATGAAATTCATTCGCATATATCGCATCACACCCACTCTTCAACCTTGCAACAGTCCTGCCTTTTTATAGAAGAAAATATCCCATCAAAACATTCTCAAACACATCGGCTGCAACCCTAATTAGGTCAACATGAAACCCTAGAATTTTTCGGTTGCTTAACATTGCTTTGTCAGCAGGAAACCCTAATTGATCCGTTGCAAAACCCTAGCAATGTCGGCTTTGAAAACAAGCCGGTGAACAACTTTAATTTAATTTTAAAATATTAATTTAAATTTTAAATAAATAAATAAAATTTGAACTGGATATTTAAAATTAAATATCTTCATCATCGGAGCACCTTTTTCAACAAAACGAAGAGCTAACTTGGGTTTTAAGAAAAACCCATTTCAAAACTATTGACCATGGATTTAAACAAAACCTATAATTTAGTCTGCCTTGGTTTTCACAAAAACCCTTCCGCTCTTTGACATCAATGACAACATCAACACTTGAGCAAGGGCAATGTACCCAAGGTACCCAAAATTGCCAACATTTTCGTGGGCCAAAGCTAAGAGAAAGAGCAAGGAGAAAAAGTGTCACGATATCGTGACATGTTGTATTTTCGAAGGCCAAAGCAAAGAGAAAGCATAAGGAGAAAAAGTGTCGCGATATCGTGACATGTATCTTTTTCATGGTCCGATGCAAAGAGAAAGAGAGAGAAAGAAAAAGTGTCGTGATATCGTGACATGTTGTATTTTCGAAGGCCAAAGTAAGGAGAAAGAGAGAGAAAGAAAAAGTGTCGTGATATCGTGACATGTTGTATTTTCATGGTTGAGTTGAAGCCGACGAAGTCCTTTGATAGCCGACTAAAATTAGGGTTTACAATTGTCATGAAAGCTAACTAAGATTAGGTTTTTCAGCGACTAAGATTAGGGTTTTCAGCCGACTAAGATTAGGGTTTTCATCATGAAAATCTTGTTATAAAAGAAGGGCTGTTTGGAGAATTTGAAACATGTCGAAGTGTGTGGAATACGGTCGATGTGCACAGAGAGCAAGTCATGTCGAATCATTCTAAGTGTGGAATTTTGCTAAGAAAGTAGAGTGCGCAACAAGGAGAAGACAACTATGAAGTGTAGCAGAGTGTGTGAAGTGCTTGCACAAAGAAAGCAGAGTGCGCAACAGGGATAAGATGACTGTGAAGTGTAGCAGAGTGTGCGAAGTGCTTACGCAAAAAAAGCAGAGTGCACAGGAAAAACAAAGGTGACTAGTCAGGGTCTAGCAAAAGCAAAGGTATCTAACTATCAATATTCTAGTTTCAGAATTAAATTCCAAGTTGGAGCTTGGCATCAGGGGTTGGTGCTCATTTCTGTTGGTGAAGATAAATCAGGGGTTGGTGCTCCTTCCAGTGGGTGCTGGTAAAATTATATGTAAAGTTGTTGCTTTGCAAAGGCTAAATTTGGATGGTAGTCCAAGCAATCATTTTTGATGAGTAGCCACTTTGGTGAACCTCGTTAAATCTTGTGTTGTGTGATGTTCTCTTGTGATACTTGCTTTATATGGTTCTAAGGTTTCTTATTTCTATTTTAAGAGCTATGAATTTAAGTTAAAAGAGCTACACTGATTCACCCCCCCCTCTCAGTGTCATTGTAAGACTAACACTTCAGTGGTGGGAGTACGTGGGAGAAGTCTAGAAATATCTCACACATATTTCTTCACTTAAGAATATGCCATTTCTATCTTGCAAACAAATTCCTATTATGCTGCAATTATTTTTGTGTTTATCCTAGAAGTGGATCAAAATTGATCTTTTCCATGAATGGTGGCTTTGGACGGCAAGGATGGCAAAATCATATGGGAGATATTTTCCCTTAACCTTCTCAAACTTCTTTCTCTTTTTCCATTTTCAAAAATTATCAAAAATTCAAAAAGCACTTTTTTGTTCTCATTCCGAAGATAAGTGGCTCATTCCGAAGAGACTGTATTTCTCATTTCGAAGATGTCTTGTTCATTCCGAAGATATTTAGAATGAACAACTGTGTGCTCTTCAAATTATTTTAGCTACATTTCTCAAGTGGATTAGCCCTCAGGATCAGATTGCAATAGCCTTCATTCCTCTCAATGTGTGAATTCCATGCCTTGCCATTCATTGGTAGCTTGTTGGAATTTACATGGTAAATTACTGCATTTTCTAGTTTACTTTGCACAGTTGTAAAATATTGGCATTTATTGCAAATTCAAACAAATTAGAACATGGAAAAATTATTCAAATATCAACATGAAGGAGTACATCAAGTTGCTACTAAATTTATACACTTCATTTACCAAGTAACCATGCTGAAATAGTGCAACAGTGTTGCACAATTGCCCCTGCTCTGTTATACCCTGTTGTTGCCTATTTAGACCATGTGGGAATGCTTCTAAATAGGTTAGATGTCTTCTATAGTCCTTTTGAACTCATTCTATCCATATCATCATGTTTTGCTTGACAACTTCAAGGTGTTCCTATAAAGTAACAACTTGTTGATTTTTATATGGCTATTTTTTTAGATTTTTAGATTTATGATAGTCCTAAACTTTTGGCTTCAATGTGGATTTGAAACAAGTTGAAGGGCAGGAAAACATTCAAAAACCATTGAGAAGTTAATGGATATCAACATACCACATTTGGTTAATTGAAATGCATGTTCTTACTTGCTACTTAATCAAGCAAAATTAGTCACAAAATGCTGAAAATAGTCAAAAACAGAGATATAGTATTCTTAACATAAAATCATGTAAACACTTAACAAATAGTATATTTTAGTCAACTATTTGGCAATTAACTTATCATATGGTAGTCAAACATTATGCAATAATGAGGCACTTTTGGGCCTCATCATCCCCTCCAACTTGAACTGATGCATGCCCTCATGCATCTTAGTAGGCCATAGTAATATGTAGGTTTTATTCTTGTGAACAACATCCTTTGCTACCTGCTAACTGAGAAATTCCTCCTTGTTGCACTATATCAAGTATTTTGCAATTAAGCACATGTATGATTATTTTTCTGTCTTTCTATAAGTTTTAGTGTTGCGAGGTACCTCTTAAAGGCTTGATATCATGTGATTCATGTTACAATAGTCTTATTGTGGAACCATATTTGGTAGATGCACTACTACTGATGGAATTTTTTGTTCTTAACAACATTTCAGCCTGAATGCTTATTTTTGTTGTTTGCATCTTTTGAACAAAATTGATAAAATTTTTGGATTTGAAATGCTTAAGGGATGTACTTACTTGTGGTAGAGTCTTATAAACCTCAATATTTGATGTACCCTACTCTTTTTGCTATTCTATAGCATTTTCAACAATTATGGTATAGTTTCTGCTCATTCCAAAGATATCCTGCTCATTTCGAAGAGACTGTATTTCTCATTTCGAAGATGTCTGCTCATTACGAAGAGACTGTATTTCTCATTTTGAATATTTTTGCTCATTTTGAAGAGATTGTATTTATCATTCTGAAGAGACTGTATTTCTCATTCCAAAGATGTCTGCTCATTTCGAAGATCTTCAAAAAAAATGCAAAAATGACCTCTTATGCAAAATTTAGCTACAGATTCTATTGTGGGCCCATCTCTAGAGTGTATAAGCCTTCCATAACATTAAAAATCCCTTCTTCATCCTTTTGTTTAGATGCTATTCTTTGTTTTGTATGTTGCTATTTTATTCTAGTAGTACTAAAATAGAACCTTCAGGTGCATTTTTTTTATTATCCTCCTTCAATTTATCAAACAATTGTGAGATATAAACTTGCAGTTCTCCTAAAATTTTCCCTACAAATTGAAATAGAATTGCTGCCATGTCTATCCCAAAATTAGTTTTTTGCATAATTTTGATATTTCCATGCAATTAAGGGCATAAGGGGGTGTTTCTTGACATCTTGAACATGTTTCTTTTTCAACTTGTCAATATTGTATGAATAGTTTATGCCAAATACCGACTATCATACATTAAATGCTAAATGTTTACAATGAATTAAATGCAAGAAACACATACCTTACTGTCCTGAATTGGTCATGCACCTTACAAGCTACTTTTGATGATTGTTAGGAAGCTATATGAAAACATAAACAAACATAACACATGTGCAGTGTGAGATTTGTACAATGGTGGAACAATGATGGGTAGATCAACAAGGCAATGCATGCCAAAAAATCGGTTTTCATGCAAGCCAACTTAGTAGCGCCTCCAAGAAGGTTTTCACTACTGAATTATTCATTTTTTTATTTTTTTTATTTTTCATCATTTTTTGTTTTCATTTTTTTTTTCATCTCCTTTTTTTTTCATTTTTTTTCATCAGAAGAGGCTACCATTTTTTATTTTCAACCAACTTCTGTCCTTTTTTTTTTCAAGTGCTTTCAATGAGAGAGAACATCTCTCACTCTTATTTGGATAAGACAAATCCTTATTCTGTAAAAACATGTCAATTGTTGTATGAAAACACCATCTCTTTCTGTTGAAACTTGCAACATTGATGCAACCTTCCTTTCTAGATGAGCAGTAAGAATCTTCTTACATCATAATTACCTCCTTATTGCTGGAAATGAAGTATTGGCTCCATTGTTTCTCTTCCTTGCCAAAATTGATGCTTGTCCTCATGTATTCCCATTTTGTGGGACATGCATTTGCTAGAATTTTTTCTCTCTCTCTTTTCTTTTTTTTTTTTCAATTTTTCTTGTATTGCTTGTACTCAAGAAGGAAGTTCACAAACAAGACTATTCTTCTTTTTACTTTTCTTGTATTTTTTTTTCTTTTTGTCAAACTTTTTATCATCACTCTGAATCTCATATTGAAGAGAAATTCTCTTCCATTATGTGTACATCCAATGTAATATCCTTCAAGAACTCCTCCTTAGTTAATGGTTCATGGTATACCCAAAGGCAATTTCCATTCACCACTAACATCCTCCATGAATTACCAATGGGAGAAGGAAGCACTGCTCCATATCTGAAAACTTCTTCAATCAAGTGTTGTCCATGCCTCCTAGTCTACAAAATCTAGTCAATCTATTCTTGAAACAATTAAATACCAATTCCCAAAAGATGTTAAGTGCTTACATCAAGATAAAATCTTGATATACCCTTGTAATTCCATGTAAAGGGATTGAAATATTGTTTCAAAATAGCAACAATTTTTCTTTTTGTTTATAAGTCAGCCAGCCAATAATGTTCAAGAATTTTCGTGGCTACACTTCAATTTGTTTCATTCCTAGGAGGACAGAATTTACCCCTTTGTAAAATGGAAGTAAATTTTCTATGTGCATTTTTTCTAGTTTTTCTCCTTTATCCAAGGCTAATTTCTGTGTATTTGGACTAAAGGTTTTCTGTGTATCTCCATTGATTTTTGTCTCTTCAAGTTCAGGTAAGTTCTTGTTTGAGCACAGTTGGATGTTGCTGCAGTCAACAACATTTCCTATAGGTTTTTTTTTTATATACCAGATTCAGCTACATAGATAGGGGTTACCTATCCTGTATTATTCAGACTAATAATAGGTAGGGCTAAAAAAGAAATATTTTTGGTTTGCACAATAATACAAGAAGTGTACAAATTTAGCAGATCAACTACTTATCAGGTAGGACCACCTCTAATGAGATCAACTATTGTCTATGTAGGCTAAGAATTGCTAGGTTGCGGTTTAGCACGGTAAAATCCTAAAAATATTTAAGTAATAATGGAAAACTCTAGGATCATCATTAAGTTGTAAAATCCTATTTTGATTGTGCAAAATGCTTTGTGATTTTTTTTTTTTTACTTTACATAGATAGGGGTTGCCTGTCCTGTATTATTTATATTGGCCATAGGTTGGGCTGAAGGTGGTGGTTGATTTACTTGCCCTGTTTGTTGTTGTTGGGATCTCTCTTTGAGAAGAATTTAGACTAGGTAACATATTTTGCATCTCTGAGTTATGGAAGTAAATGGCATTCATCAATGATATGTCCTTATGAAAAAATGCTACAGGTAGTTGATATGGCTATTTTGTTCAAGGGATAGTCTTGTATATCTATCATGATGTCTTCCCAACACTTAATACAAATTTGTTTATACTACCCTGATGATATGGATATAAAAATAACAGTACTAGCAGATGGCTCCTCTAAGAGATCTTATGTTTCTTGATAATGAGGATGATGAATTCTTTCAATTTTTATCAAGAATTTCAAACATAAGCAATTTAACCCCTAGGTGTGAAGATCACCTCCCTATGGTTGCTTGTTTTCTAAATGGACTGAAAAGCAAATTACCAAAAATTGTTACTAATACCAATCATTTATCTAGATTTTACTCTAAAGTTCATAATTTAGTATAATTAACAATTATTGGGCTACTTTTACCCTCTAACAACACCGTGTTCCCCGGCAACGATGCCAAAATGATGAGTGTCATTGAGTCTCATCATTTAATCTCAATGATTTATCAATCCGGGGTGGTGTCCATAGTTGTCTACTATAGAAGGCTAGGGCAGAGTATAATTCAGGCATTCAAATTTCAAGCATTTATTGGTGAAGCAGATTTTGGTTTAGCCTTTTGGTGTCACACTAAACCTAGTCTAAATAATGGAAACTAAAATAAATTATAGGAATTGAAAACTAATTCTAAGTTGCAAGAATTGAAATCTAACTACAATTGCAGGAATTGGAATTGCTAAATTGAAAGTCTAATCTACTATTGTAGAATTTAAATTGCTGAAATGAAATCCTAAGTTACATTTGCAAAATTGAAATCTAGTTACTTTTACATAATTGAAATGATGCTTGTAAATGAAACTTATTCTAAAAACACCTGTCAATGCCCTGCCACAAAAGGTCGTCAAGCTTACGCTATAGGAATTGACAACAAAATGAAATAGGGTTGAAAATGGAAAGTTGCTAAAATAGAAAGCAGGGAAAACATGGAAAGCAAAGGAAAAATGCGTAATATAATTTTTCAGCTGACATACACACAAATTTTGTACACAAACATAATAGAAAACATAAATCACATAATACAAAATAAAAACATGAAAATGAAATCTGGCAAGCAATATATTAATTCTACTGCAGAAAAATTATAGATTAAAACCTGCCATAAAATTCCTCCTTCTAGATCTGAAAGTGGGCCTATACTTCCTGATATAGAAGGAGGTGAAAAGCACTCCTTAACTAATTAACACTTAGAACAGAAAATGATAAAATAGCTGCACTTTTATTGATGATAGAACATGCTGAAAACTGTTACAAAAAATTGTTGTAAAGTCCTAATTGCTGCTATTGAAAACTCTCCTCTATTCTAATTCCTAACTAGCTCAACCAAGGAGGGGGCTGTGTTATTTATATAAATATTTACAACATATCCCATGCTCAAATCAACCTATGTGCTGCTTTACAGTGATTTGTCAATAATTTTGGATCTAAAATAAATGCAAATATGGACAACTTGTGTTGTAGTAGTAGTCGTTGGCCTTTAGAAAGCATCTTCAGTGGTTGGAGTACATGGGAGAAGTTTGGAAATATCTCACACATCTTTCTTCACTTTAGAATATGCCATTTCTATCTCGCAAAGAACTTCCTATTATGCTGTAATTATTTCTGTGTTTATCCTAGAAGAGGATCAAAATTGATCTTTTTCATGAATGGTGGCTTTGGATGGCAAGGACGAAAAAATCATATGGGATATATTTTACCTTAACCTTCTCAACCTTCTTTCCCTTTTTCCACCTCAAAAATAGTCAAAAAGTCAAAAAGCACTTTTATGTTCTCATTTCGAAGATAAGTGGCTCATTCCAAAGAGACTGTATTTCTCATTCCGAAGATGTCTTGTTCATTCGAATATCTTCGGAATGAACAACTGTGTGCTCTTAAAATGGTTTTAGCTACATTTCTCAAGTGGATTAGCCTTCAGTATCATATTGCAATAGCCTTTATTCCTCTCCATGTGTGAATTCCATGCCTTGCCATTCATTGGTAGCTTGCTAGAATTTACATGGTAAATTACTGTATTTTCCAATTCTGCTGCACAGTTGTAAAATATTGGCATTTATTACAAATTAAAACATGGAAAAATTATTCAAATATCAACATGAAGGAGTACATCAAGTTGCTACTGAATTTATACACTTCATTTACCAAGTAACCATCTTTGAAATAGTGCAACAGTGTTGCACAATTGCCCCTGCTCTATTATACCCTGTTGCTGCCTATTTAGACCATGTGGGAATGCTTATAAATAGGTTAGATATCTTATATAGTCCTTATGAACTCATTCCATCCATATCATCATGTTTTTCTTGACAAATTTAAGGTGTTCCTATAAAGTAACAGCTTGTTGATTTTTATATGGCTATTTTTCAGATTTATGACAGTCCTAAACTTTTGGCTTCAATGTGGATTTGAAACAAGTTGAAGGGTAGGAAAACATTCAAAAACCATTGAGAAGTTAATGGATATCAGTATACCACATTTGGTTAATTTAAATACATGTTCTTACTTGCTACTTAATCAACCAAAATCAGTCACAAAATGCTAAAAATAGTCAAAAATAGAGATATAGTATTCCTAACATAATATCATGTAAAAAATTAACAAATAGTATATTTTAGTCAACTATTTTAAAATTAACTTATCATATGGTAGTAAAAAATTGTGCAACAATGAGGCACTTTTGGGCCTCATCAAGTACCAAATATGAAGTACTCCCACTTGGTCCTATGTTAGGCAATCACCCATCTGCCTCGCCTCACCCACCGAAGCTACTCTCTAACATCCGACCAGACTGAACAATCCTTGTATTATCGCCATAGCACCTACCCTGGTGCCAGGTGAGAGAAGAGATTAGTGTAGTGATCCACATCACCCATGAACCACAAAATCTACCCTCTCTCCTACATCGTCTACCATAGGATGTCATATCCTATCTCTCGATTCACTAGCTACACCCGGGTCGACTAGGGTAAACCCTATGGTTGCCCCATAGTTATGTGCTACCACCCCAAGAATTGCAATAGAAAACTACATCCCAAACCCTTCTGCTTTTGGCAATGGATCTCATACATTTCATCATAGTGTTATGCCAGCAGGGTAATCTCCCATGCCATCACCAATGGCACCTTCTTGGTGCACCCCTCCAGGGCATACACCAGCTCTAACAGGTTCCAAGGGAACCTGGCTCTTGATGAGTCTATAAGGACCATATTGGAGATGAGGGTCATCAGTAGCACATGCCTCACCCACAACACCCCCTCCTCATACCAGTCCTCCACTAGTATACCTCCAGTTCGATAGTTTTGCTCCATCGCATCTACATACTCCCCGAAGTACCTCATCAGCACTGCATCTCTTAGGTCATGGTGCGATGATCAGATAGGTCACCCCTCTATAAAAATCCTTAGAATATGATAGATGTACTCCAACATCACTGTCATCTCTCTCATTGGCATATGGAAGGTGTTGGTGCACGGGTCTCATAGGCTAATCAATGCAGTCAAATAAGCCCGATCTTCGACCACAGGCTGTAGCCGAATGACTTGGTTGAGCCCTAGGGCATCAAGCCACTCCTAGTATTCCTTAGTAAATGCTTCTCGTGTGGTCCCAAATAGCTTCGGCTTGTGACACTGACTCCTCACCACCTAATAAAAACATAAAAATACATAAAAACATCAAAAATACAAATTAACAAAAAAAACAACAATACAACAGTTATTACACTTGTAATAAATAAAGTCATTTTGAGTTAGCATTTTACCATCCTTGCACTGGTACCTTCATTGGATTCCTATGCCTACTAACTCATGATGATAGCGGGATGATTTTGACAGTGCTTAGCTACGCAGAATCACTCTCCTACTCCTCACCTCTCAAACCATAAAGCAAAATATGCAATAATGAGCCTAAAACTAGTTTTTGGAGTTTATATAAGCCTACAACAATCCTATTTGTCCCAGGGTGGGAATAACACACTTTTTACCATTTTTTTTACCCTAGGACAAATACCATATTTGTATTCATTCTAGCCTGGGATGAATTCAGGCTTCGTAGGGCAAAACGACTTCAAAATGTACCAAAAGGGTCCAAAACCCCCTAAAAATAACTCTATTTCGGTCTAAAATTTTGTCTTAGTCCAGAGGCAAATAATAACTCTCATGGATGCCTATAAAGAACCTTAATTCAATCCCTAAGAAGGCCACTATATTCGGACCACCCCACGGGAATGAGTTTTTTTCATTCTTTTGCCTCAAGGGAGCAGTAAAGAAAATGGTTCTAAACCCACCAAAAACAAGTCAAATATGATGGAATTCACTCAGGGTTAATATGGAAAAAAAAATTCTCTTGGATGCATGGAAAATTTACTACTTTACTCCCTAATAAGGCCATTGTGGCTAGACTGCCCCATGGGAATAACGTTTTCAACTTCGTGCTTCCAAGAAACCTCCATAGCGTCATTCAAATCCAGTCAAAACTGTGTAATTCTTCAATGAGTACCACTAAAGTCAACCCTAAAAAATTCATCTAAGTCAAGAGACTCATAAATTTTCTCATGAGTAATTCCCTCATTGACTTGTCACTTGAGGGGGGTCGTCATACGCAAGTCAAACCAACAAGCACACACTCAATCATGCAATTTGCATTCGTTCAATGAATCTTTGACAAAGACAATCATGCTCCTGCTTGGGGCAACAAACAAGCACAAAGTATCAAGTTAAAATGCTCAGAATTGCTAGTATCATGGAACTGTAGGCCTCACCTCTCCATGATAGACAAAATCTCAGATAAAGCAAGTTCCTTAGCCCATCAAAAGTAAGGAATCAAGAATGCATGCTCTTTCCAGGATTGGGGTATCTAAAGTTGGTTAGGTTATTGAGTAACCCTAATCATTAAACATTTTAGTCATCTATTTTTTCTTGAAAATGTGTTGCACATAACGCATCCCAAAAATGGGCATATTTAGACACTAAAATCTAGTCAATTCGATTGTGCTACCATGAACAATGGCTTTGCGACACACCATAGCGCATAGGGCAACCCTCAGGAGGCATACAGTGGTTCTAACCACTTGGCATAGGGTTTTGAAATGTTCTAGGCCACTTTTAGCATCTTTTAGACACCTTGATACTATTCATTCCACCCTGGGATGAATACAAAACTTTGTCATCCCAACCTGGGATGAATAGCTGTATTCGTCCTAGGGGGGAGCGAATAGCAGGTTTGATTGGTAAAAAGTCAAATCTCAACAAATGGTGATTGCCAACGGTTACTTTTAAGGTTCCTAACGGCTAGAAAGTTAGTGCACATATCATCTTAATGCTCGAACCCATGAGGGAGGCCAAATTTGGAGATTCTCTTCTCCCTCCAACGCATGTCACCTTGATGGCCAAGTGGCGCCCCTTGCCTTGCATGCCCTCGCATGACCTTTAACCCATGAAGCCTTCTTGGGATATAAAGTGGATACATTTTCCACACAAATGTAGAGGATATTTTTGGAGGACAAAGTAACGAAGTGCTACCAAGATTTCCTTCCACCCTTTTGTGCCCATTTTCCCTCGGAATCTCTACCTAGCGAAGGAGGTTTGCGAGTGAGTTAGGAGGTGTAATATATTACAAAACTGAACCAAGTGAGTGAATTAGCTCACAAAATTTGACTACAAGACATTCCATAGGGTTTTGCACCATTCCCAAGTGGAATTGGTGGTAAAATTTAGGCGGATTCTGTGGGCGTCCCACCCCCGGGCGCCCCCCAATCTATGACAGTCCTATTCGTCCCACCCTATTATGAATAGATATATGTGTATTATTTCTTGATTATTTTTAATTAGATATTGTACACATGCTTATATGATGTTGTAGTTCAAAATTCATGTCATTCTGAGCTATATTGGTCAAGATATCACATTTTTAGTGTTTTGTAGGGTCTCTTGCAGGTATCCAGTGGTCATCTGAGATAAAACCCAAAATGTGATTGATATCACAAATATAATAAAATGGGTTTTCTTATAATAGTATTTCATATATTATTTCCAGTTTTCATGCATTTTGGATATGTGTAAGATCAAAATTTGCTTGCTTTGGGTTTTGTAGGTTACAAACGGTTATTCGAGTTTCGAAGCCCCATAGGATGCAATTTTGATGAAATTTTTGGTGATATCTTCCAAAAACCTTCCTTTTTACATCCCTCTACAATTTCATGCTATTCGAAGTTTATTTGATATATTTTCTCATTATTAGTCATTTTGCCCCTGTGGAGATTGCATGCTTTTTATCATACGCACTCGCTATTTGACGATTCTAGTTTCCTTGTGTGTAGGTTCAGGTCATTACAGCACATTGGGAGGCAGCCTAAGACATCATATATCAAAGACACAATCAGTGGTAACCTTGGTCGCCCACTTTGATTATGGGTACGAGGAAAGACTTGGATGTGCACCCAAATTTCTTGAAATATTTCTATCCTTGGGCACCCGAGTTGTAAACATTTGTATCACCCATTTTAATCCCTCAAGGGGATGCATTTTTGCCTAGAATATTGATCATTTTTATTAATAAGAGATCTATTTGTTTTTATTTACTTCTTGTTATTCGTCATCTTTCCATTTTACTTGCATGCTTCCGTTTGGTGCTCAGTAGCGATAGGGTATAGATAAATGCATTGTTTATCTTCATTTGGTGCACCTTTTTTCCCTACTTCAGAGTTATAAGGGTATGTGAAAGGTTGTTTGCTTGGTTCATGTTGTTGGAGTTATAAGGAAAGTTAATTTAATTTTTGTCAAAGTCTTTCTTGCCATTAAATTTAATTAAAGAGGTTTTTAGTTAATTTTTGGTGGATGATAAATTTATTTTAGTTGGGAGATTATTAGGTGTTATTGGAAAAATATTTTATGTATTATTATGGTTGTTTTTAAAGTTGGAGTGATAAGGTGTAATTGAGTTTTTGCATTACATTGTGAGAAATATTTATCCTCTAACCTCCTTAAGATTGGCATAGAAGTGTTTGTGGTTGTGGCAGATTTATGAGATCCTTTCATTATCAAGAAAAATGTATGAGCACATTATTCCATAGTTGATTTGATTGATTGGTTTTCTGGAAAATAATTTTGGAGTGAAAAGGACTTGATTAGGGTTTTCCTATTGAGTGTGTTGAGTTAATGCTTCAAGATTTTCTGGAATAAAGTGTTGTTATTAAAACCTTGTTTTATAAGCATTGTTGTTGAAACCATTGAATGTGTGAAGAACTTGAACTAGAGTTTGAGTATCATTGCTATGTAAGGATTGTTTTTATAAGCATTATTGTTGAAGTGAGTTGTTGAGAAAAGAACTTGAACTGTGGTTTGAAGAGAACATGAGTATCATTATTATGTGAGAGTGTTTTTATAAGCATTGTTGTTGAAGTGAGTTGTTGAGAAAAGAAATTGAACTAGGTTTTGCAAAGATCATGAGTATCATTGTTAAGTGAGATTTTTTGTTGAGCATTGTTGGAAATATTTTGAGTTGGTGTGCTTGGACTAGGGTTTGAGAGAGAATTATTTCATTGAATGATTGGTTGTGTAGAGTTGGTTGAGCCTAGTCAAGTGGATGTGTGAAGTGATTGTTCAAGTTCCATAAAACAAACTATTCTATATTCTAAATTGATTTGAAAGTGATTGAGCATTGAGGTTAATGAGAAGAATATTGAGTCTCTAACAATTCTCCTTATGTTTCTAAGAGAGTGATTTAAAGTAATTGAGAATTGTGATAAGTATAGAACATATTGAGTCTAGCAATTATCTTTGTGTTTCTATGAGATTGGACAAGTTATGTGTATTTTTTGAGCAGATTTGAGGCAAGTCTTTGAGGAGACTTGTGGATTGATTTTGTGTGAGCTTTTGTGGAAGATTACAATACATATTGAGAGCAGATTTGGTTAAGTTCTTGAGAGGACTTATTGAGCAGATTTGGACAAGTTCTGTGTGGACTTTTTGAGCAGATTTGAGGTAAGTATTTGTGAAGACTTGTGGTCATATTAGTGTGAGATTTTGTGAAATATTACAATACAGTTTGAGAGCATATTTGGATAAGTTCTAGAGAGGACTTATTGAGCATATTTGAGCAAGTTCTAGAGAGGACTTGTAGAGAAGATTTGAGCAAGTTCTAGAGAGGACTTGTAGAGCAGATTTGAGCAAGTTCTAGAGAGGACTTGTAGAGTAGATTGAGCAAGTTCTAGAGAGGACTTGTGGAGCAATTTGAGAAAGGTATAGAGAGGAATTGTGGATATATTAGTGTGATATTTTGTGGAAGCTTACAATATAGATTTGAGATAAGTTTTTTAGAAGACTTGAGAGCAGAGTTGATTGATTTGTTCAAACCTTGAGTTAAGGTTTAGGGTAGATCCAATAGAGTTGAGACAAGCCTTGAGTTAAGGCTTGAGGATAGAGATCGAGGATAGATTTATGCTAGACCAAAGGACTGTGTTTAGTGCATATTTGAGAGTAGAGTTTGGTGTATATTTGAGGATAATTTTATGCCATACTAGAGATAGATATTGAGAAAATTTGTACTAGATCGAAGGACTATGTTTAGTGTAGATTTGAGACAGAGCTTTGGAGGTGACAGATAATATAGGACAATAGTCTCCAGTGGATAGAGATCCATTATCCAATGCAGTTAGGATAGGTCTTCTGAGTGGGGATAAGAGTCTTTAGTGGAGAGAGATCCACAAGCCAGTGTAGTGGAGGCAGTAGTATTCTAGATGATCACCAACCAGAGCAAAGGAGAAGGTGTTCTCCTATGGATAGAGATCCACAAACTTGATTTAGGCTATTGGTGTCTCCTTTGGACATAGGTCCATAAAAATTTTAATAGGGAAAGGATTCCCAAGAGATTATTTGAGAAAATTTTAATAAAATATTTTCTTTGTGGAGTAGCCCACATTGGGTGAACCATGTAAATTGTGGTGTCGCTATTATGTGTGGTGATTTATGCATTGCTTTGATTATTGCTGTTGATATTTCTATCTTTACATTGCATAATATTGATTGGGAAAGAAAGTAAAAAGTGGTCTTATACTGTTCACCCCCCCTCAATATAAGCTTATGTTCTTCAATTGGTATTAGATCGGGTTCCTTCAGAAGATTCATCTTGAAGGAAAAGCTAAAAATAACATAATGCATTCTAATAATGTGTCCTTAGATAGTTTAGCACCAGTATTTGATGGAAGTGACTATATGTATTGGAGTATGAGAATAAATATCTACCTGATGGCACTTGACATTGAAATTTGGGAAGCAATTGAATTTGGATATGATACTTTAATTAACCCTCCTATAGATAAGGACTATAAGCTCCTACAACATTACAAATCAAAGGAAATGAATTCACTTTTGAGAGGTTTGCATAGAACAGAGTCTATGAAAGTTATGCATTGTCAAACTGCAAAAGAAATGTGGGATAAATTGCAAAATATATATGAAGGAGATAAATGTGTCAATAAATAAAAATACGAAATATCAAAGGACAATTTGAAGAGTTAAGAATGAAGGATGAGGAAAAAATTAGTACATATATACTTCAAATTTATGAGGTTTTTAATTCTATACAAGGACTTGGAATGAATATTTATGAATCAGATGTTTGTGATAAAGTTTTAAGAACTCTTATAAAAATATTCAGTGAAAAGGTTTATGCTATAGAAGTGTCAATGGATGGTGATACTTTGACAAGAGATATGTTTCTTGGTATTCTTACAACACATAAGATAAGAACAAAAGATCCTATTCCCTTGAAGGAAGCATCATTCAAAGAAATAAAAAATACAAAGGGTAAGAAGTTAGAATCAAGCAATGAGTCATCCAGTGATGAAGAAGCTAATTACAGTAGAAGAGATAAGGATTATAGAAAATCCATATATCTAAAGTCTATTAAATGTTTCAATTGTGGAAAGTATGGATATTTTGCAACAAATTGTCAAGAAGCTAAGAATAAAAATTGTTAAGAAAAACATAATCAGAGGAACAGGGAATCATAAATATATAGGCACCAAAATAAAAGCAAGGATAAACAAAGCAGACAAGGAAATAAGTTCTTCCAAAGGTAAAATAGGAGCTACTATGCAGATAATGCAATTAAGTACTCAAGTGATAGTGATGCTAGTTTTTCAGACAATGATAGATATGAAGTTCTTTTTATGATTGAAGAAAAAGAACAAGTTAAGAAAAAGACTCTAGTAATTCTCAAGTGTTTTAGATGTGGTAACTTTGGACATCTTGAAGATAGTTGTACAAGGAATGGTTATATTTTAAGTGATGATGAATATGAATATACACTTGAAGGACCAGAAGAGAATATTATAATGGCACTAGAAGAAGGAAAAGATGATCCCATAGAAGACAAGCCAATGGAAAATAACGATGTGGACAAATGCAAAAAAATAGAGGAATATTCAGAGAAAGATGAATATGATCTCAAGGGAGAACTTATTTATGCTGTTGAATTAGTAAAGAAGGTAAGAAAGCAAAACTCTAAACTTAAAATTCAGTTTCAAGAATGTGATGAAGAGAGAAGACTTCTTATAGAGGATTTAGAAAAATCAAAGGCTAAGAAAAAAAGGTTCAAGGATAAGTTAGAAGCAAAAATATTAGAATGTGAAAATTTAACACAATAAGTGGTACTTATAAGAGAAGATTTGGAAGACTCCAAAGTCAAGATAAAAGGATTCAAAAATAGCTCAAATAACTTAGATAAGTTCATCAAGATACAAAAGCCTACATTAAGCAAAACAGGTCTTGGATTTGGACAGGATCAAAAGAAATAGGAAGGAAAGTGAACATCAAGTTCTGGAGGAGAAGAAAATTTAGATGAAGACACTTTAGAATAAGGCAATGTAAGAGAAAGTGATACATCTTAGGATGATTTGGACAATAGAAAGTTCAACAAGGACAAGAACAATGCACAAAGAAGAGATAGATGGAACAACAATCAGAATAGGTCAAGAGAGACTAAGAGACCAATGAGGTCAATACGAGAAAGTTTCAATGGAATATGTTCTTCATGTCACAGGTTTGGGCACATGGTTTCACAGTGCAAGACACATAAAAGACAAGTATATGGGAACATATAAATTTTCCATAGATATTGCTACTCATGTGATTAGTTTAATCACAAGGCAATGAATTACAGGGTTCATGACAAAAGAAGGTATGGCTTCACTAGGAGAAATCCTAAGATATTTGCACCTCCAAGGAACAATAACATTAAGTGTTATAAGTGTAATAATGATGGTCACACAATAAAGTGGTGTAGAGCAAAAATTCTAGAATCAAGCAGGAACAGGAAAAAGAATAGGAACAGGAACATGAATATGGATATGAACAGGAACATGAATAGGAACATGAATACATATAGGAATAGAAACATGGATATGGAAAGAAACAGTCAAAGAAATCATAAGGATCAGATAAAAATAAGAGAGGATAAAGGTAAAGAACAGTGCTTTATGGGAGTAGAAATACTCCCACCCCAGAATTAACCACCTCAAAAGGAGGTGGGGGAGGGGCTAAGCTAAGAGGCTCATTCTTAACCCCGAGCCCCAAAGGTGGCCCTTTTCCATTGATGTCAAAGGGGGAGAGATTTGAGTAAGGGGGAGATATTTGGTATTTGAGAGAGCATTGAATCAAGGGGAGCAATGTCCCAAGGGGAGCATAACAAAGAAAAGGTTAAGTTTTTGATAAAAATAAGTTGGGTTGCCATCAATGACAAAGGGGGAGATTGTTGGACAGTTTGAGTTCATTTAGTTTTCATTGATGTCAAGGTGAGAAGTTGTCATTGATGTCAAGTGAACACATGAAGCTGTAATTAACACCATGGAGTACACCATCATTGAAGCCAGGAGAAATGCAAAAATTTGAAGAAAAGTTATCAAAATATTGTTTTATAAGGGTTTTTGTTAAAACCATGGTGGCAAATTAAAAGGTTTTTATTAAAACCATTATGAGGATATAAAGGCTTCATTAAACATCATAATGGCATAATTAAGGTTTTTATTAAAAAACATGGTGGTAGAATAATTTTCATCAAATCAGTGAATATCAAATGAAGGTTTAAATTTTACCTAAGGGAGGCTTTAATTTTTATTAAATTCAAAGGTTTATAAATATAATTTATAAAATTTAAATTCTTTTAGGATTTAAATAATTTATAAATTATAAAGGTTGTAAGAAGTGCCGATGTCATCGAATATTATGAAGCATCGATGTCTAAGCCATATGGTGAATTCATGTATAAATAATATGCGAAAGGGGCATTCAAACTTACCCGTCTTCGATTTAATTTTCATTCGACCAAGCTAAAAGTAATTCATGCAATCATTGATCGTTGAGGAAGAAGACAAAGAGTTCATTTATATTTTAGCACCAGGAAGAATATGAAAAGGGACAACATAAGGTTTGAACCACATTGGATAGAGTGGTCCATTTATAGCGCATGTTTTGCAAAAGCGTTGGGAGTGGAATAGTCCACGATCGATTTGTGTGGAGTTGGCATGTTTGTCTTGAGTGCCAAGGGGAAAGGTTTTTGGCATGCACTCGTTTTGAATGCCAGACTTAGGATAAAGAGCACGAAGTGCTATTAAGGTTTCAAACGTACGTTTAGCACACATGGTGGGAAATATTGTAGCTAGGGCACACGAGGAGGTGGTGATTGAGAGTTTGAATCCCATAAGTGGCAAAGGTATTTTCGATTAAAAGAAATTTTATTTACCTAAAGTTTTTCCTAAAGTATTATTTGGAGTTATAAGGGTATGTGAAAGGTTGTTTTCTTGGTTCATGTTGTTGGAGTTATAAGGAAAGTTAATTTAATTTTTGTCAAAGTCTTTCTTACCATTAAATTTAATTAAAGAGGTTTTGAGTTAATTTTGGTGGATGATAAATTTATTTTAGTTGGGAGATTATAAGGTTGTTAAAGCATATGACATATTGTATTTCATTATTTTAAAATATTGCTCGTAGGCAATCTCCAAGTTAGGTTGATTAACCAACTCATCGGTTAATCAACCGCTTTCAACTGTTTGTAAATCTTTATATTACAATCAATGAGAATGTATCAAATGCTTCGCAAGTTTCTATATGGCATCAGAGCCACGGTCGTACTGGCGGACTGGCGGACCGAAGACAAACTGGTAGACAAACCTGGACGACGCAGACAGGATCTAACCGGACGGACGACAGAGACTGGCGGGCGGACGGACTGGACAACAGACAGAAACTGGCAGACACAGAAGACCTGACAAGCCACAGACGAGACACAGAATACCTGACAAGCCACAGACAAGCCACAGACGAGACATAGAAGACCTGACAAGCCACAGACGGACACAAAAATCGGATGGCAGAACGTGCAGACCGAGGACGGCGGATCGGGGGTGGTTCGCGGTTCGGGGTGCTTCGACGGCGGCTGAGGAGGCAAAGGCAAAAGGGAGGGGGTGGTTGCCCGAAGGCAACCGAAAGGTTGTTTGTTCTCCACGGTTTTTACACCCTCCCACAGTGGCCGCATAGGCCATGTGGGATCAAGTTATTTTTTTTTAATTTCTCCGCCCTCCCAGTGTATAAAACCGGGGTGTTCCTGATTTCTTTCATCAGGGTCTCCGGCTCCTGTGGTTGGTATGGTTCTTGCTTGGCGGCAGGTTATGGTTTCGAAACCCGTCGGGGATATTTTGACGAAAGTTTTTTTTTCGTGACGCTCATGTTTTTTTGACGCCCGAATGGTCGCATTGACGCCCGAATGGTCGCATTGACGCCCGAATGGTAGAATTGACGCCCGGCACGGTCGTTTGACGATCGGCTCCTATTTTTGACGCCCGAAAGGGGCAAATGACGGCAGTGACACAGAATTGACGGCCGTTGACGCCAACAAGGTGTCATTCAAACCCAATGATGTTTTGAAGACTCCCATTTTTCTAGTTTTTTGGGGTTTTCAGGTATTTTTTTTCCACATTCTTATCTATTTTGCAAATTGAAGGGGGGATTTCACTTGCAAAATTGTCAGATAAAGGGGGGAATGTGTAATAGGAGTTATAATTTGTGGGCATTTATGATTGTTTTTTTTTGCATTTAAATACACTATTTTCTTGCATTCACAATCATAAATTAAACTAAATATAAGACCCCAAATTTATACCCTATTTGTGCAATTTGAGATACCTCTGGTCCACACTTACAGGTAATGTTGTCGTGCTTTGGACTACTGTATTCGCCGCCTAATATAGCTGCAACAACGACGTCTGAGCTTGTTCTCTATAAATCGTCGGGGAGAAATAAGGCAAAACTTGTTTTTTGTTTTTTTCCACTTCATACCCACATCGTGATTGTTGTTAGGCGTAAATCCTGACGAAAGTTTTTTCCAAAGTGTTTAGGGGAAGTTACGCCCCACGCATGCGGAATAAAACTTTCTATGGTAGGTGTCATTAACAACACGATGCCCTTTCAGTATCGCCTATGTTCAATATATTGTGCTTCTCATATGTACTTATAGTCTCCCTCACGTAAGGGCGAGTACATATTGAGTAGTATATTGTTCATCTATACCTATAGTTTCCCTCACGTAAGGGCGGGTATATGTTGAATGGTTACAGTATAAAGATCTGGCAGGTATAAAGAAAGGGAGACCAATTGGTGATATAAGGAACCTTCATAATGGCCACCATTCATAAGTATCTCTCAGACTCACAATTGTTGAAAGGTCCTAACTTTGTTCCATGGAAGACAAAGATGAAAGCCATACTTCAGTTGGAAGATTTATGGGATGTCGTGGCAGCCTTTGAAACACGTCCTACATCACCAGGAACGAGATCAAGATGCTTGGGATAAAAAAGACAAGAAGAGTTTTGTATTTATCTTACTTGCTACTACGGATGAGGTGCGGCCTCATATTTGTGATGCAAAAACCGAGTAAGATAGCACTGGGATGCCACTGCTCACAGTTTTTGAAGGCAAGAATCAATCTTCTATCCTTCATCTTCAAACTCAACTACATAATCTCGGTATGAGTTACGGAGAAACAGTTGACATATTCCTTTGAGAGTAGCAGACTTGAAAGCAAAATTGAATGCTATGGGAAAACTTGTGGATGATGATGTCTTGAATTCTGTTATCTTGAGAGCATTACCAAGTTCCTACAAGATGTTGATCACTTCTCTCAATGTCTCTGGTAGACAAGTTTCTTTTGTGGAACTGGTAAACTTGCTTCAAACTGAAGAGGCAACTCAGGTCCAGAAAGATGATATGCACGATAATGCTCTATCCACACAACAAAGTGGTAAAAAGCAAGGTCAGTTTCAAAAAGGAGGTGCTTCTTCCAAAGGAAAAGGGAAGCAATCTCAACAACATGATACAAAATATTGCAAAATTTGTGACATGAATAACCATGACACCAACAGGTGTTGGTTTAAAAACAAGCAACCAAATGACAAAGGTCCACAGAAGAAGGGCAAGCACAAGAAAAAATACAATAAGCATAAGCAATCTAAAGGCCATGTTGCTTATGCTGAATCCAACTCTGACTCAAATTCTCCTGAGTCTGATTCAATTTCGACTATGAAAGAGCACACAAGGTGCTCATGACTCATACTTCGTCTTCCCAGATAGATGTTGTATGGTATATTGACTCAGGAGCTAGCAAACACATGACTGGCGATAAATCCTGGTTTGATACTTTTGTGGCGAAAGAGGGCAAGCCAGTCACAATTGCTGACAATCAGGTATATCAAGTACAAGGAGAAGGAGATATTTATGTGTCTCTTCCTGATGGTAAGTGTCAGATTGAAAAGGTTCTCTATGTTCCTGGCTTAGCCAATAATTTGCTATCAGTTCCACAAATGTTGGATAGAAACATGGAAGTCGTGTTTCGCATTGTCCATGGCAAGAAGAGATGTTTTATCACACACAGTGGTAAACATGTTGCAACTGGCTCTTACAAACATGGCTTGTTTATTCTCGATGCTATTTCCACTCCCCATGTTGCTTTGGCTGCAACTACAAAGGAGGCCACCTCTCTTTGGCATCGACGTTATGGTCATCTCAGTTCTGGATATTTGCTTGAATTACACAAATATGGGTTGGTGAAAGGTCTTCCACCCCTCTCATCTACCTTACCAGTTTGCTCGGATTGCTTAGCAGGGAAGCAACATCGAGTGCCTTTTGAAGCCAGCTCCTCCCGATCTACAAAACCTTTAGAGCTTGTACATACCGATCTGTGTGGTCCTATGCCAACCAGCTATGGTGGGAAAAAATATTTTCAACTATTCGTTGATGATTACTCACGGAAAATGTGGGTTTTCTTTCTTCAGTTGAAATCAGAAGCGTTTCTCTACTTTCAACAGTTCAAGAAACTTGTTGAGAAGGAGTCAGGATGTTTGATCAAGACCCTCCGCTCGGATCGAGGGGGGAATATACCTACGAAGAGTTTTCAGAATTTCTTAAGGAACATGGGATCAAAAGACAATTGACTACAGCCTATACACCTCGGCGAGAATGGAGTTGCGAGAGAGAAGAAATCGTTCCATTATGGAAATGGTTCGATGTATGCTAAAAGGAGCACATCTTGAGGATCAATATTGGGCGAAGCGATAAATACGACATCATACCTTCTAAATAGAGCACCCACTAGAGCTCTACAAGGGAAGACTCCACAAGGAGCATGGAGTGATAAGAAACCTTCCATTGCTCATCTGAAGGTGTTTGGATGTAAAGCATTCATGCACATTCCAAAAGAGAAAAGGAGGAAGTTGGATGAGAAAACCCTGCAGTGTATCTTTCTTGGTTATGATGAGTACTCAAAAGGATATCGATTGATTGATCCTAAGACTAAGAAGACACATGTAAGTAGAGATGTTATATTTGATGAAACTCTCACATCAAAAGACACATCCACAACTGTATACCTAGATGAAGAAGAGCCTAAGAAGGAGGTTCAACTTCCACAGCAAAAACAAAAAATTCCAAAATGGTATACTAGCACTTTGAGAGATGCTAAGTTGAAATCCCTTCCAGATCTATCTCTTGATAGGCCATGTACTCGTAGTATGACTCAAAATATGAGAGCAGAAGGATCTACTTCAGAGGTTGACGAACTTTGTCAACACTTTGATGATTTGTCAGTGGGTACAGAAAATGATAGAGAGGAAGAAAAGGATGGAGAAAAAATTTATATGTCTACATTGAATACAAACGAACCCACAACGGTTCAATCGCACTTGATGAACCACGGTGGAAAGAGGCCATGGATGTAGAACATCAATCTCTCCTTAGAAATAATACTTGGAAATTAGTCGATCCGCCAAAAGGGAAGAAACCCATAGAGCTGCAAATGGGTGTTCAAAGTGAAATATAAGGCGAGATGGGTCTATTGATAAGCATAAAGCCCGGCTTGTTGCAAAGGGGTATGCTCGAGAAAGAAGGCATAGATTATGAAGAGACTTTTGCCCCTACTGCAAAAATGACTACCATTCGTGTACTTTGTGCCATGGCAGCTCAGTTTGGGTGGAAATTACATCAGATGGATGTTAAAAGTGCTTTCTTGAATGGTGACTTACAAGAAGAAGTCTACATGACTCAACCAGAAGGATTTGTGGTCAAGGGGAAAGAACAAAAAGTATGCAAATTGATTAAATCCTTGTATGGGCTAAAACAAGCTCCTCGAGCTTGGTACATCAAGATAGACAGTCACCTTGTGCGACATGGATTCGAAAGAAGTCCTTCAGATGCAAATCTCTATATCAAGAAAAATGGGTCTGATATAGTGATTCTTGTACTTTACGTAGATGATCTGATCATTACAGGAAGCTCAGAAAGTATGATTAGCTTAGTAAAAAAAGACTTGAAGCAATCATTTGAAATGACAGATCTAGGACTTATGCACTATTGTCTTGGTTTAGAATTTACTCAAGAACAATTTCATATACGAGTAACACAAAAAAAATATGCCAAGACTTTAGTAGAAAAATATCGGATGACTACTTGTAAGTCCAAAGCAACTCCAATGGAGCAAGGACTTAAGTTATCTCGATATGATGAGTCACCTCAGGTAGATGGAACTCTCTATCGTCAGTTGATTGGGAGTCTCCTATATCTGACAAATACCAAGCCAGATCTCGGTTTCTTTGTGGGATATCTTTCAAGATTTATGCAAGAGCCTAAGATGAGTCAACTGGAAAGCAGCAAAAAGAGTTCTTCACTATGTTCATGGTAGTACAAATTATGGCCTGGAATATAGAAAGAATAATATTTTTTTCTTACTTGGATACACAGACTCAGATTATTTTGGATCTCTTGATGATCGTAAATCCACTTCTGGATATGTTTTTCATCTCGGGTCTGGACCAATCTCATGGCACAGTAAGAAACGGCATGTGGTTGCTCTATCTTCTACAGAAGCAGAATATCGTGCGGCCAGTGAAGCAGTCTGCGAGATAATGTGGTTAAGTCGCATTTTTACAAACATGGGCCTTCCAAAGAATCTTCCACTTCATTTGTTTTGCGACAATCAAGGTGTTTTGAATCTTGTAAAAAATCCAAATTTTCATGAACGTACCAAACATGTTGATACCAGATGTCATTTTATTCGGGATGAAGTTCCAAAGCACCATATACAACTCCAATACATTCCTACTGATGAGCAAGTTGCCGATATCTTTACCAAAGCACTTGGCCGTATCAAATATGAGAAATTTCGAGCAACTATTGGAATTTGCCAATAATGAAATAAGGGGGGATGTTAAAGCATATGACATATTGTATTTCATTATTTTAAAATATTGCTCGTAGGCAATCTCCAAGTTAGGTTGATTAACCAACTCATCGGTTAATCAACCGCTTTCAACTGTTTGTAAATCTTTATATTACAATCAATGAGAATGTATCAAATGCTTCGCAAGTTTCTATAAAGGTGTTATTGGAAAAATATTTTATGTATGATGATGGTTATTTTTAAAGTTTGAGTGATAAGGTGTAATTGAGTTTTTGAATTACATTGTGAGAAATATTTATCCTCTAACCTCCTTGAGATTGGCATAGAAGTGTTTGTGATTATGACAAATTTATGAGATCCTTTCATCATCGAGAAGAAGGTATGAGCACATTATTCCATAGTTGAGTTGATTGATTGGTTTTTTGGAAAATAAGTTTGGAGTGAAAAGGACTTGATTAGGGTTTTCCTATTGAGTGTGTTAAGTTAATGCTTCAAGGTTTTCTGGAATAAAGTGTTGTTATGAAAACCTTGTTTTATAAGCATTGTTGTTGAAGCCATTGGTTGTGTGAAGAAATTGAACTAGGGTTTGAGTATCATTGCTATGTGAGGATTTTTTTATAAGAATTGTTGTTGAAGTGAGTTGTTGAGCAAAGAAATTGAACTAGGTTTTGAAGAGAAAATGAGTATCATTGTTATGTGAGAGTCTTTTTATAAGCATTGTTGTTAAAGTGAGTTGAGAAAAGAACTTGAAATAGGGTTTTCAAAGATCATGAGTATCATTGTTAAGTGAGGTTTGTTGTTGAGCATTGTTGGAAATATTATGAGTTGGTGTGCTTGGACTAGGGTTTGAGAGAGAATTATTTCATTGAATTATTGGTTGTGTAGGGTTGGTTGAGCCTAGTTAAGTGAACGTGTGAAGTGATTGTTCAGGTTCCATAAAACAAACTATTCTATATTATGAATTGATTTGAGAAAGTGATTAAGCATTGAGGTGAATGAGAAGCATATTGAGTCTCTAACAATTCTCCTTATGTTTCTAAGAGAGTGATTGAAAGTAATTGAGCATTGTGATAAGTATAGAACATATTGAGTCTCTAACAATTATCTTTGTGTTTCTATGATATTGGACAAGTTTTGTGTGTATTTGTTGAGCAAATTTGAGGTAAGTCTTTGAGGAGACTTGTGGACTAATTTTGTGTGAGCTTTTGTGGAAGCTTAAAATACATATTGAGAGAAGATTTGGTTAAGTTATTGAGAGGACATATTGAGAAGATTTGGACAAGTTTTGTGTGGACTTGTTGAGCAGATTTGAGGTAAGTATTTGTGAAGACATGTGGTCAGATTGGTGTGAGATTTTATGGAAGCTTACAATACAGTTTGAGAGCATATTTGGATAAGTTTAGAGAGGACTTGTTGAGAATATTTGAGCAAGTTCTAGAGAGAACTTGTAGAGTATATTTGAGCAAGTTTAGGAGAGGACTTGTAGAGTAGATTTGAGCAAGTTCTAGAGAGGACTTGTGGAGCATATTGAGCAAGTTCTAGAGAGGACTTTTGGAGTAGTTTGAGAAATTTCTAGAGAGGACTTGTGGATAGATTAGTGTGAGCTTTTGTGGAAGCTTACAAAATATATTTGAGATAAGTATTTGAGAAGAATTGAGAGCAGAGTTGATTGATTTGTTCAAAAATTGAGTTAAGGTTTAGGGCAGATCCATCAAAGTTGAGACAAGCCTTGAGTTAAGGCTTGAGGATAGATATCGAGGAAATATTTGTGCTAGATCGAAATACTATGTTTAGTGCAGATTTGAGAGCAGAGTTTGATGTAAATTTGAGGATAAGTTTATGCCAGACCAAAGACAGAGATTGAGAATATTTGTGCTAGACTGAAGGACTGTGTTTATTGTAGATTTGAGATAAAGCTTTGGAGGTGACAAAGAAGAGAGGAAAATAGTATCCAATGGATAGACATCCATCATCCAGGGTAGTGAGGATAGGTCTTCTGAGTGGGGATAAGAGTATTTAGTGGAGAGAGATCCACAAGCCAGTGCAGTGGAGGTAGTAGTCTTCTAGAGGATCACCAGCTAGAGTAGAGGAGAAGGTGTTCTCCTGTGGATAGATATCCATGAACTTGCTTTAGGAGATTGGTGTATCCTTTGGACAAAGGTCCATAAACATTGTAATAGTAAAAGGATTCCCAAGAGATTGTTTGAGAAAATTTTAGTGAAATATTTTCTCCGTGGAGTAGCCCACATTAGGTGAACTATGAAACTCAAATACTCATTAAAAGAATAATCAAAATTATAAATCTATGTCCATTGATCTACACTAAACACAGTCCTTCGATCTATCACAAATCTATCCTCAATATCTATCCATTGATCTGCACTAAACACAGTCCTTCGATCTAGCATAAATCTATTCTCAATATCTGTCCTCAAGTTTTAGCATAAAGCTTGATCCAATCTCAAATAAACTCTGCTAGATCTGCCCAAACCTTAACTCAAGGCTTGAACAAATCAATCAATCAAATCAACTCTCAAGTCTTCTCAAATACTTGTCTCAAATTTGTCTTGTAAGCTTCCACAAAATCTCACACTAATCTGCCCATAATTCCTCTCTAGAACTTGTCCAAATCTTCTCAACAAGTCCTCACTAGAACTTGTCCAAATCTGCTCAATAAGTCCTCACTAGAACTTATCCAAACTCATAGAAACATAAATAGAATTGTTAGAGACTCAATATGCTTCACACTAATCACAATGCTCAATTACTTTCAATCACTCTTTTAGAAACATATAGAGAATTATTAGAGACTCAATATGCTTCACACTCATCACAATGCTCAATCACTTTTAATCACTCTTTTGAAACATACAGAATTTTTTTAGAGACTCAATATGCTTCACATTCACAAACTCTCAATCACTTCCAATCTCTCTTTTATCACATAAACATATAGATAATTGTAATAGACTCAATATGTTTCACACTCACAAACTCTCAATCACTTCCAATCTCTCTTTTATCATAGAAACATATAGAGAATTGTTAGACTCAATATATTTCACACTCATAAATACTCAACATATTTCTCAAATAAATTCAGAATATAGAATAATTTGTTTTATAGAACTTGACCTATCACTTCACACATCCACTTGACTAGGCTCAACCAAATCTACTCAACCAATCACTCAATGAAATAATCCTTGCTCACAAACCCTAGTCCAAGCATATAAAAACTCACTCAAAATATTTCCAACAATTCTTATCAACCAATCTCACATAACAATGATACTTATATTCTTTGCAAACCCTAGTTCAAGTTATTCACTCAATAACTCACTTCAACAACAATGCTTATAAAATAATCTTCACATAACAATGATACTCATGTTCTTTTCAAACCCTAGTTTAAGTTCTTCACTCAACCATTCACTTCAACAATAATGCTTATAAAACAAGGTGCATAGCATTCACTTCACAATATATCAACAACTCAATAAGGAAACTAATCAAGTCCTTTTCACTCCAAAGTTGTTTTCCAAAAAACCAACCAATCAACTCAACCAAAGAAGAATGTGCTCATACATTTTTCTTGATGAGGAGTAGACCATACAAATATGCCACCATCATAAACACTTCTTTTCCAAACTCAAGGAGGTTAGAAGATAATAATTTCTCTCTCAAGGAATCACAATACTAAATAATATCAAACATAAATACACCTTATCACTCCATATTTAAAATAACATCCAACACCTTAAAAATATTAGAACAATTACTTTCACAATAATCCCTTTGGAAAAAGTCCTTTTAAATAAAGTCAACACCTTAAAAGGCTTACTCCTCCAATATGCAAATATAACAATTGAAAATTTATTTTAAAATTTAAATCAAACTCCTTATAACTCCCTTCACTATTTTACCATGAAAAATCACCACAAGAAATTAAACTTTAATTAATCCTTATGCCTCCCAACTCCATCATGTCAAACCTTAGGGAAATAAAAATTAAATTAAAAATTGTACCTTTGTCCTTAGTGGGTTTTGAACCCATGACATTGACTCCCCAAGCATCCTAGCTGTATACTTGGATTCTGTGTGATCTAGGCACTCAAGTGTGATCTAGAGTGCCCACGCAGTCTATTACCTCCTCTACTACCACCAAAACAGATACGCAAAAGATAAACTTCCAAACTTTCTACCATCGGGTTTTGAACCCGTAACCACTCTGCCACAAGTGCCAAGTCAAATGCCACCTAAGCTAGCCACCGGATGGTGCTAGAAACCAAGCACCTCAATATATTGAATACATCAAAATTTAGGTTTACACAACACATGAGCTTTTTCAACAAAAATGTGGATGCAATAATCGAGACTTCAAGCTAAGGTTTGGCTAAGGTATAAATACCTTATGCCCTTGTTCCCATGCATGTCGACAAAGATGAATTAGTTGGGGGTTGGCACTTATGTTTTAACTTTGAAATATTGAATTTATAATTATTTAAATTCACTAGAATTTAAATATTATAAATTAATATTTAAATCTTTTGGCTTTATTCTGGTTTTACCACTTTGAATAAATAATATTTATTTATAAAATTTAAATTCAATTTGAATTTAATTATTTATAAATTATATATTAAAACTTCCTTGGGCTTTCTAATTTGAAATTAAAAGCCTCCTTGGGTTTTAATAAAAACCTTTAATTTTTGCTCATCCATGGTTTTAATAAAAATCCTTCTACTTATGCTTCACATAATATTACAAATAAATATTATGAAGCTCTTTTGCCATCAACCTTTTGCATTGCTCCTTTTGACCTTTTGGTATCAATGGTAGCTTATTCCTTGACATCAATGACAACTTCATTCCTTGACATCAATGAAAACTTTGACTCAAAATGTCCAACATTTATGCACTCTACCAGGTGACAAGAAGGAAGCGAACATGTAGAGTTTAATTTTTTTTTGGAGAAGCCTTTAATGGCATTCCATAAAAATAATCCTAATGCATCGAAGTCTCACATGATTGTAGCTGAGCAGTCAAGGGAAGCACTTAACACAACGTTAGAGATCATCTACCAAGCTACGTGCCTTAAGGAGGAAAATTAGGATTTTTTAAGTTCTTTAATTTTTTCCTAAGGTTAAAAGGATAAATAAGGAGTATATATGTCATTATTTCTTTGCTAAGGTTAAAAAAAGTCTAATGGAGAAATAAATAGTTTAATAGAAAAATTAATGCCTTAACAATTTTTTTTAGTGATAAGTAGGATTTATTATTTCTGAAGTCTTGTTTTTCAAAGGATTAAATAATAGCTTTATTGATTTATTATTCCTTGAAATTAAAAAATCATAGAATATTTGCAACAATTTAATTATGGAGAGACAAGGAATTCTACTCAAAATTTAGGAATTTATAAGTTTACAAACATTCTAGTTTCTATTCAATTAGGGAGCCATAAGATTTAAAACAATAATTTTTATATAGAAAAGCAAATTGTTTTTATTTAAAAAATTAGGAAGACATAAGGTAGAAAACATAAAAAAATTAATAAAATTATTAAGAATGCTTTTAATAAGGAAAGAGAATATATTTTGCATGACCTTAAATCTTATTCTCAAAAGCTAAATGAAGAAAATAAAGCACCAATATGACTTAGAAATACAATTGAGAAAGTGATAAAATTTTATGATAATCAAGTAGACATACCATTGGAGTCTATTACCACAAAGTCCATCTAAAAAATAGAGTGTACCAATAAGATTGAAGATCTTTATCATCTACAACATATATATAAAGAAAATAAAGATAGAATAGTTTTAGTTGTACACAAATGGTTTTATTGTTTTATCAAGAAAACAAATGAACTTGAAACTTCAAAAGAGATTAACAAGGAAGTGAAGATATCTTCAAAATGTATTTATTGCAATAAGAGTGGTCATGAGAAAGGAGATTGCTAGAATATCCATCCATGTAAATATTATGGGGGAAAATCTCACTTATCTATTTTATACTACTATAAGGACAAGTACTACAGAAGATTTGAAAAGATATTAATATTCATATTAGACAGTATTTTTTAAGATCTAATTTTTGAAGCCTCTATTAACAATGAATTCAAGTTTAAACCTTATGAAGAATAGAAAGGAGACTCATCTAAAGAATAAGGGAAAAAAATTTGGATTAATTTTGATCCACTTTTGACTTGTAAGATAATGAGACCTCTTGCTCAAAATCAAGGACAAAGATCATATCAAAGACATTAGAATATAGAAAGAACAACACAAGCTTTTGGATCAATATGAAGATCCATATTGAAGATAAAAGTCTTCAATAACCAAACAATGTAATATATGGGGGTGTTGGAGAATATTACATTATTTGGTACATGCCAATGTACCACCTTGGTAAAATATTAGATTAGGTGTGTTTATTAGTTTAGAGTGTGAGATTATATTTCATGTAATATAATAATGTGCAGGAAATGCACAAGTGTCATGTAATTAAGATTGCAAGTGTTGTGAGTGTGGATGTGCACAAGTGTCCATTATGTAAGAGTGCACATGTGTCCCTAGAATAGGGAAGTGAAGAGTTTCAAAGAAGAGTGAAGGTTAGGAGTGCTTCATATGAAGAGTCACATACTATTATATATTTGTGACAAAGCATTGTAATTGGTATAAAAATGCATTGCACATAACATGCATTAGTAGACCTTTATTCTATATCATTTTTAGTATTTTCATGAGCTTTTTCATGTGAGTATTTCTAAGCTATTTTCAGATTTATTCTGTTCATTATGGATTTATTTATATTGCAACTTTATTTAGATCTTGTAATTACTTTCATGTTAGATTTACATTAAGTTTTAGGTTGTGGGACTTTGATTTTTATTGTTTCTATGTAAGCTATTATTTAGTGTTGTTGAGAGAGCATATAGGAGATTTGTTAGCTTTTGTCTAAGTTAGCATTTGGTTATGAGAATATGTGAAAGCCAAATATGTTGTTCCAGAATAGATTGTTTCTAGCATTATAAATTGTAACCATATGAGAGCAAAATAATATAATGAGTATTTGATCTCATTTTGGTATCAGAGCAAGTAAAGAAGCACTTCCAAAATTGTTTAGTCATAGGCAAATACATTTGACAATACTCAATAAGGGGAGCAAGCTCGGAACGAATAATTTGAATTACCTGCGAAAGTTCTAGATTTTCTGCGAATATTGGAAAAAACCAATAGGGTTTTAAGAATCCGTAACCATCTAAAAATTCAATCAGCAGACTCTCATCCGTTTCACTTTTATTGGAATCCGTTTTACTTCCATCGGATTTTATATCCGTTTTACTTTCATTGGATTGATTCGTTTCACTTTCATCATCACCTTTACCCTCTTTTTTATCCTCTGTTTTATCCTCTGTTTTATCCTCTGTTTTATCCTCTGTTTTATCCTCTGCTTTATCCTCTGTTTTATCCTCTGCTTTATCCTCTGTTTTATCCAATTCTGTTTTATCCAATTCTGTTTTATCCAATTCTGTTTTATCTTCTGTTTTATCCAATTCTGTTTTATCTTCTGTTTTATCCAATTCTGTTTTATCCAATTCTGTTTTATCTTCTGTTTTATCTTCTGTTTTATCTTCTGTTTTATCTTCTGTTTTATCCAATTCTGTTTTATCTTCTGTTTTATCTTCTGTTTTATCTTCTGTTTTATCTTCTGTTTTATCCAATTCTGTTTTATCCAATTCTGTTTTAGCCCCTTTTTTAGCCGCCTCTTTTTTAGCCAATTCCCTTTTTTTAGCCGCCTCTTTTTTAGCCAATTCTATTTTAGCCCATTCTATTTTAGCCAATTTTAAATCACTTTTATCCAATGTCCAGATATTGGGCCCAACGCTCTTCCGAGTTTTTTTATTGGTATTAGGATGATCTGGTATATCTCGTACTACCATATCTTGTACCACGGGTCCGTGAATATCCTCCTTCTTGGGATTCAGATAATTATAGGCTAATAGATCATATCTGTAACGTTTATTCCATTTATGGAGCATTCCTAGAAAAGCTTCAAATTCGCTCTTACTCCTGCATTGGTTGTTTATTCTATTTTTCCGTTTCTGTGGTGCTATTCTAGACCATATCTGTGAGAATAGAGAAGCTTTTGGTTTTGCTACCTTGTACCCATAACAATATTTTAACCATTGTTTCCAATTATTTGCCCTTAAATCTTGTGGTTCTTTAGAATCCAATATTCCTTGTATATTTAATAATTCTTTAATATTCTTTTTGATTAAAGGAAATGATGTTTTGGATTCTAGTAAGTCCTTGGCATAGGATTTGTTCATTGCTCTTATTTGCCACATCTTGTGAAATACATAAGCTTGAGAAATTCTATCAGGACCAATTTTTAAATCTTGTATTTCCCCAGTAATTGAATTTTTATTTGAATCATTTGCTTGGGAAATTCCAATTCGATCGGGACCAGTTTTTAAATCTTGTATTTTTTCGGTAATTGAATTTTTACTTGAATTATTCTTTAGAATTGCTGCAATTTTATTCTTTAAGAGATTTAAAAATTCTAAAATTGAATCGATGAGATGAATAACACTTAGTTTAAGATGAATAACAATAAGTTTTCCTCTAAGAAAAAGCTTCTTGAAATAACGCAACTTCCTATTGATATGGAATCGAATGCTTTTCTTTCGGGCGGTTATTTCCTGAATTTTCTTTTCAACCAATTTATTTTTCGATCCGGATCCTATATCATAAGAATATTGATCACGATTATTCATCACAATATTTGTGAGTTCAATCTCGACATTTCGGAGGTGCAGAATGCTGGTTTGGTGTAGCATTGAAGAAAGTGTAGAATTATTTGTTTAAAATATTATTTAAACTAAGATCTATTGGCTTTGCGGTGAAACCTGTGCGTAAGAAAGGCGACAAGATGGTGACCTACGTCATCTTGAAAAATGATCTAATTCTACGTAGATTGAGAATACAATTGAAAGATCTGTGTGATTTGTATCAAGGACTGCTGCACATTGACGAAGTATGTCATGGAGAGACGTCATGATTTAGAGCTACATTGTACTGTGTGAAGATGCATCATCATCATGCTGTGTAGATATACTACGTGAGGAGGACGTGGTGTTAAAAAAAATGAGGAGAATGCGTTCGTGTTGCGGTGAGTCATGTGGCGATCTAAAAAAAAATGTCCTATGTGAAATCTGCATGAAACTGATGCGAACGTCGCGATGTTGCTACTGTGCATAAGGAGATGACTATATTTTGCACATAGTGTCTGTGCGAATCAAATAGAAGCATACATGAAGTCAACCGTGATATTTATTGCTTGTTTATATTTACGAGACCGTGTGTGTTGATGATTTTTTTTTTCTATTATAATCTATTGCACTAAGTGAGAAAGACATGAAATGATTGAGCAATAAATCGTGATGACAATGGTGGAGATTAATATATTAATGATGGATGTGATGAAGAGTTCTATGAATCGGTAGATAGTCTTTCACCACGTATCATCCAAGTGTAGGAGACGACCGGATAATTGCATAACACCAACAAGATTTAAATTAACGTGAGTAAGATTTAGACGAGATTGATGTGTCTTATTTTATTACTTCTAGTTAAATAAATTGCATGATGGAAGAGGATGTCAAGTGTGTAGGAGGGAGCAACAATATGATCCACTGGTGAGAAGAAGTGCAATTAAAATATTGCTATTTGTTGTATTGGAGAGCGCAGTGAACAACACTACACAAGAGAACACCCTTAGCAATCATAGTTGAGAGGACGGTAGCGTCTTGCTACATGTAGGATGAAACCTACAACGGTTGTGGAGGAGTAAAATACCACAAATATCATCTTCATAATCATGATGTGAGATGTAGAAGAACATTGTTACATTGGTATGAACCTTGTGTTTTGATTTTCTGAGTGAGTGCTACCATGTTGTGTGGTAAGGGGCACACGAGGAGGAATCAGCCCTTATAACACATAAGGAGTGCTATGTTGTGAAGTTTGGTTCTCATTGAAAGGTCAAACTTGTGAGGAGCCCACATGAAATGAGTACTATGATGATTGTGAGTGAAAACATAAACACGTGGATCTATTTTCTCACCACCGTTTCCTGCTGTTTATGTTGAGAATGCCAAGGCACCAAGGCGTGACAAGGAAGCCCGTGTCCTTTTGCAGGCTATGTAGTACCACTGCAATCTAAGCAGGAAGCCCACCAATTGTTCTATACAGTATGGGATCTTGTTACTCTCACCAAGGGTGATAAGCTTGGTTGGTTTGACCTCGTTAGGGTTAGTTAAGATTTATTAAAAGCTTCAACACATTTATTTTGCAGGTAAAATATTGTATTTGCAATCTTTTAAAAAAAATTAATATTTTTTTAATAATTTAATATATTTTTGTGCTTAAAATCAAATATTTTTGATAATATAATTGATTTTTAGCTCAAATATTTTATTATTAATTAAATTTATTTTGCAATCATAAGGAGCAAAGTTTTTTTTTAGGCAAATAGAAAAAATTTGGCAATGGCTGCTACCAACAACCTACCTACTCGTGAGTTTAATGGTCTAAATTATGAGTATTGGTCTATCAATATGAAGACCTTACTCATAGGCAAAGGTCTATAGGACATTGTAGAAGAAGGCTACAATGAACCTGTAGATTGGACAACCTTGAGTGCAGTTGATAAAACTGCTAAGAAGGATACCCAAAAGAAGAACTCTTTTTCTCTCTACCATCTCCAAGCAGCCTTGGAGAAAAGCATCTTTCCAAGGATTGCTTCTTGTTTAATAGCCCAAGAAGCATGGGGTGCCTTGAAAGATAGCTATAAAGGGAGAAATCAAGTGAAGCAAGTGAGGCTTCAAACCTTGAAGAGAGATTTTGAGAATCTCAAAATGCAAGATGATGAAAGAGTAGGTGATTATTGTGTTAGAGTAAAAGCCATTATAAACAAAATGCAAACCCTTAGAGAAGACATAAAAAATGAAGTGGTTGTGAAGAAAGTGTTGAGAACACTTCTTCATAAGTGGAACCATATTGCAGCCATTATTGAGTAATATAAATATTTATCTACTCTAACTTTTGATGCACTAATTGGTTCTTTGATATCCCATGAAGAGAGACTATAGGGTTCTACTTCATAAATCTTTGGAGGTGATGAAAAAGCATTCTAATACAAGGAATCTAAGGTTTATGGAAGAGGACAAGGAAGAGGACAAGAAAGAGGCCAAGGAAGAGGCCAAAGGAGAGGTAAAGGAAGAGGAAGAGGTAGATCAAGAGGTGGCAACCAAGGAAGAGGAAGAGGAGGTGACAAATCAAATAAATCTTGTTACAATTGTGGTAATCTTGGTCACTTTGCTAAAGATTGTTGGTCCAAGACTTCTCAAGAAGGGAGAGGTCAATATAGAAACTATGGAGAAGAGGAAGGAACTTCTTCAAATTTTTTCCTCACATATGGATAATTAGATCAAAATCTCAATGAAACTTAGATTTTGGATATTGGTTGCTCAAATCATATGAGTGGCAAAGAAGAGCTATTTGCTACAATGGATTCCACCTACAAGTCAAAGATCAAATTGGGAGATGAAAAGGAACTACAAGTTGAAGGCATGGGAGCCATGGAGGTTCCAACCAAAGAAGGCACAAAGAAGGTAAACAACATCTATTACACCCCTAAACTCCAACATAATTTGATAAGTGTTGGACAAATAATGGAAAAGAACTATAGGCTTATTTTTGAAGATGGAAATGTGTAATTTTTGACAAAAACAATTGTAATAGAGTTGTTACACAAGTACCTATGATAACAAATAGGTTATTTCCTCTTAAGTTTGGGGAACAAGGAGGTGTCCAACTTGCTAATGTGGCCATATAAAATCCAAGTGTGCTTTGGCACTTGAGATATGGTCATATTAACTTTGCAAGCTTGAATTTGTTGACTTCTCAAGCTATGGTGTGTGCACTTCCAAAATTTGAAGAGCACAAGGAGGTGTGTGAAGGATGTGTTTTGGGAAAGCACTCACGAAAAAGTTTCCAAGAGGTCAATCATGGAGAGCAAGCCATCCACTACAATTGGTAGATTTGGACATTTGGGTTCCAATGCATACCAAAAGCTTGGGTAACAATTCTTACTGTCTCACTTTCATTGATGATTTCTTTAGAATGTGTTGGATTTATTTTTTGAAAACTAAAGATGAAGCTTTTGAATATTTCAAGGATTTCAAAAATAATGTAGAGAATCAAAGTGAGTATGTTGTAAAGAGATTAAGGATTGATAGAGGACAGGAGTTTTATTCAAATGCATTTCTCAAATATTGCAAAAATTGTGGGATCAAAAGGCAATTAACTACTGCCTACACCCTACAAAAAAATGGTGTGTCTGAAAGAAAGAACCACACTATTGTAGAAATGGCTAGATTAATGCTTCAAATAAATAAAATCAATAACATGTATTGGGATGATGCTGTTAGGAAAAGTGTTTACATTTTGAATAGGAGTCCCACTTCTAGTTTATATGGGATAACTCCATATGAGGGATGGTATGGCAAAAAGCCAAATGTAAAACACTTCAAATTTTTTGGTTGTCTTGAATATGCACACATTCCTGATGAGATAAGAAATAAACTTGATCCCAAAAGTCAAGCATGTATTTTCATTGGGTACTGTGAGTCTTCAAAGGCATATAGGATCTACAGTCCAAAAACACATAAAGTTGTAATTTCTAGAGATGTGATTTTTGATGAAGGGTGAGTATGGGGTTATCAATTTTTTTTTGTTGATGATGGATCTCAAGATGCAAGCTCCTCTCAAGTGCGGCGCATTAATAAAATCAGCACTAGAAATCCTCCTCCAAGTCCAAATACGAGTTCTACTCCAAGTACAACATGTGCTACTCCAAGTTTTTCTCCACAAAGATCAGAAAGTTCTTCTCTAATGCCAATGGAAGTAGATTCACCATCAAGAGGTAAGATAACACTTCAGGACCATCCCTCCTACGAAATGTTGGATACAAAATTTCAAAAAATATACACTAGAAGCCAAGCTAGTGAGATGAATGAAGTTTTGAAAATACTTGAAAATTTGCACATGTATAGTGATGAAGACTCTCAAGAGCCTAAGGGAGATGTTGTAAAATATGCTTTAATGAATAGTGTAGAACTAGAGCCATATAGGTATGAAAAAGCATGTACTCATGATGTATGGCAACAGGACATGAAAGAGGAAATGACCTCTATAAAAAAGAATGATACATGGGAGCTAGTGGAGCTTCCTAAGGGAAATAAATGTGTTGGATGTAAATGGGTCTATAAGACCAAGTTCAATGCTGATGGGAGCATTGAAAGACACAAGGCAAGGCTAGTAGAAAAAGGGTTTACTCAAAAGTATGGGATTGAATATGAGGAGACATTTTCTCCTATTGCTAGACAAGAGACCATTAGACTAGTGCTTTCTTTGGCTGCTCACAAAGGGTGGAAAATTCAACACATGGATGTTAAGAGTGCCTTTCTCAATAGGTGCTTGAATGAAGAGGTTTTTGTGCAACAACCTCAAGGATTTTAAGAACAAGGTAAGGAGAACCTTATCTACAAATTAAAGAAAGCATTGTATGGCATAAAGCAAGCACCAAGAGCATGGTACTCATGCATTGATGGCTACTTTCAAAAGTATGGATTCACTAGGAGAAAAAGTGAACCTACTCTCTACTACATAAAACAAGATAAAGATATTCTAATTGTGTTCTTATATGTGGATGATATAATATTCATGGGTAGTAGTGATAAAATGAATGAGGAGTTCAAAAACTCCATGATGGAAGAGTTTGAAATGAAGGATATAAGTTTGATGCATTATTTCCTAGGAATGGAGTTACATAAAACAGGAAATGAGATCTTCATATGTCAAAATAAATATGCTCATGACATGATCAAGAAATTTGCTATGGAGCAATGCAAGTCGGTTGCAACTCTAATAGGTCATGGGATACAATTATGCAAAGAATATGGAGCACCAAAAGTTGACAAGACCACTTATAGGAGCATGGTTGGGAGTTTAATGTTCCTCAACAACACACGATCGGATATTCAATATGTTGTTTCTCTAGTATCAAGGTATATGGATGATCCATATGAACTTCATATACAAGCAACTAAAAGAATTTTGAGATATGTAAAGGGTACAATGGATTATGGGATCCATTACCACAAAAATGATGATGTAAAATTAGTTGGATTTAGTGATAGTGATTGGGGAAGAAATATAGATGATAGAAAATCTACTTTAGGGAATTGTTTTAGTATTGGGTCAGGACTAATTACTTTGAGTTCTAAAAAGAAAACTGTTGTAGAACTATCATCTACAAAGGCTGAGTACATAGCAATCACAAATGCTAGTACCCAAGCCTTATGGTTGAGAAAATTATTTGAAGAAACAGGTAAAAGACAAAGCAGTCCTACCATATTGTATTGTGTCAATATGAGTGCCATCCAATTGGTATATAATCCTATCCACCATAGCAGGTCAAAACACTTTGACATGAAGTATCACTTCATTTGAGACATGGTGAAGAAAAAGGTGGTTGAGCTATGACATTGCAACACTTTGGACAACATGGCAAACATTTTCACCAAAGGAGTTGCTAAAGCTCAGTATATAAAGCTGAGATATTATCTTGTCAACCCTCTCAACTTTAAGGGGGAGAATGTTGGAATTTGATTCTTATTGTTTCTATGTAGCTATTATTTAGTGTTGTTGAGAGAGCATATAGGAGATTTGTTAGCTTTTGTCTAAGTTTGTATTTGGTTACAAGAATATGTGAAATCCAAATATGTTGTTCCAAAATAGATTGTTTCCAGCATTATAAATTGTAACCATATGAGAGCAAAATAATATAATGAGTATTTGATCTCATAGGCCTCAAAATATATCAAATTTAAATTTTATAGAAGTTGGGGCACATCGTGAAAAGTAAAAAGGGGCATGAAAATTTTAGTAGTTGTGTCCAATGTTGGGGTTTGTGAAGGAGATAGAAAATATTTTGATGATCATGGGTGTAAATGAGCATGATGCCTTGGGCAAGGAGAAATTTTTCAGCATTAGGTGTGGTGGGGAATCATGTAACCTCGAGCAGCTAAGGAGGAATCATCTAGAAGGATGTACAAAATATTTTTAATAAAATCCAAGCTTATCCTATAGCAAGCTATTTGATCTTAGTGTGACGTTGAAAAGATGTTAATAACTAGCGTACAAATTATTTTTGTGAGAGAATCCTTAATCCCACAATGGTATTGATGGCTAAGGCAATACTAACCTATTCTTAAGGACTATTGTCAGATTCTTTAGATAGAAATTTAGTGTTCAACCTTTTGAAAGGGTTCCCAAAGAGAATATTTGCACTTGATATCTCACCCTCTCGAAAGACTAATTTTATCCAATCTCTTAGAGGTTGGATATCTACAAGGATTAAAGGGATGCCATCAGAGTTTTGGAATTCTCTTAGACTTGGTTTAGTGGATCCTATGTATTTTCCTACCACTATTTCTTATTTCGTATGGGGGTTGATTCTGGTTCATCTCATGAACTAAGATCTACATAATTGGAGTAAACCGAAAGCAAACGAGACGTGATCACTTCAATGGAGGAGAAACCATGATCACTTCAGTTGAGGAGTTGCACCGTTGAATGAGATGTGATCACTTCAATGGAGGAGACACTGTGAGCCAAAGGCAGAAGGTGAGGAGAAATCACCGCCCAAAGAAGATAGGTAGTCTAAGAAGGTTCCAAGCAGGCTGAGAGGAAGTGCCGGGGTGGTGACTCGTGGAAGCACCGCCCACCGCTCGATGGTGGCAGCACGGTTTAAATGGAGCGTCGACTTCTAGTAAGGGTTCCTTACCCTTTATACCCGCCGAGGTAGGTAGCTCAGTCGGTCTTTGATCGAGTGCTAAGGCGCTTGAGCCAAGGAGGTTGGGGGATATACTCCAATTGAAAGGTAAAATAATTTTTTTTTGTTGCATTTTAATATTAATTTTATCAATTTTTTTAATAATTTAATATTAATTTAATTAAAAAATCATTTTTTTAAAATTTTAATGGTTTTTTAGTTAAAATTAAATTTTATTATTAATTAAACCTTTGATAAGAATTTTATTTTTGCAATAAGAAGACTTGCACAATTGCCTAAGAGGCAATATTTGTAACAAGCCCAAAAGGCTTTATAGGTGTTGATTTTCTGCTTTAAGGGGGGATAATTTTGCATCAAAGGGGGATAATTTTGTAGCCATTAATCTATTATGATAAGGTCAAATGGAAGTTACTTTGACCTACATTCTCTTCTAGATAGAGATACCCCTAAAGAATTTGATGGAAGAGTGCGAGTGTATGGTCTGAATACTGTCTTTAGTCAGCTCCAAAACTCTGTAATAGCAAACCAAAGAGTACCTGATGCTGGTTATGATGGTGCTTTTGAAGACAACAATTCTTTTGATAGCAGAACTGAGGAGTCAGTATCTTTTGAGGTTGCACCACAAGAACCTAAAATCATTTGTCTTAGTGACAATGATTCGGTTGAGCTAATTGAGACAGAACCAAATTCTCCTGAAATAGTAATTGTTAGTAATGACAATGATTCTGTAGCTAAAAATTTTGTCAATGAAGCGATAGGTGACCCTATGGAAGTAGAGCAAGACATATATGAGAGAATTGACAGAGTGAGATTTGATTTAAATCTATAATTTACTTTTGCAAAGCATCGTGCATTGTTTGTATTGAAGAATAAAAGAAAGGTATTTCTTGTTTATTTTCCAAAAGTATTGCTTGAACAATGGCAAAAAATAATAATCTACCCATTCTAGAGTTTAATGGGCTAGATTATGAGTACTGGTCCATCAATATGAGGACCTTACTCATTGGCAAAGGACTATGGGATGTAATCGAAGAAGGTTATGCAGAATCTTTAGATTGGACCACCTTGAGTGCAGTGGATAAAAAGAACAAGAAAGATGCCCAAAAGAGCAATTCTTATGCCCTCTACCATATCTAAGAAGCTTTGGAGAAGAACATATTTCCAATATTTGCTTCCTATTTATCAACCCAAGAAGCATGGAAAGCCTTGAAGGATAGTTATCAAGGTAGTGATCAGGTGAAGCAAGTGAGGCTTCAAACCTTGAAGAGGGATTTTGAAAACTTAAAAATGCAAAATGATGAAAATGTTGGTGATTATTGCATTAGAGTGAAATCCATTGTAAAAAAATACAAATCCTTGGAGATGACATCAAAACTGTAGTAGTGGTGAAGAAAGTTTTAAGGACACTTCTTCCTAAATAGAACCATATAGCTATCATTATTGAGGAGTCAAAAGATCTTTCTAACCTCTTTTTTGATGCACTAATTGGTTCCTTGATGTCTCATTAAGAAATATTATAGGGTTCTCCTTCAAAAATCTAATGAGGTGATGACAAATATTTCTCATCCAATGAGGGTGCAGGAAGAGGCCAAGGAAGAGGACACATGATAGGTAGAGGAAGAAGCAGCTCAAGAGGTGGAAAT
This sequence comes from Wollemia nobilis, assembly GCA_028583015.1. Taxonomy (NCBI): domain Eukaryota; kingdom Viridiplantae; phylum Streptophyta; class Pinopsida; order Araucariales; family Araucariaceae; genus Wollemia; species Wollemia nobilis. The sequence continues at coordinate 5,197,397 of JAQPPZ010002201.1, forward strand.
CAAGCAAGAGGTGGAAATCAAGCATGAGGTAGCAATCAAGGAAGGAGTGGCAATCAAGGAAGAGGAGGTGACAAAACAAAGAAATATTGTTTCAATTGTGGTAAGCTTGGTCACTTTGCTAAATATTGTTGGTCCAAGACTTCTTAAGGTGGAAAAGGTCAATATGGAAACTATGGTTAAGAAGAAGGAACTTCAAATTTGTTTCTTACTTATGGTAAATCAGATCAAACTTTAAGTGAAACTAGGATTTTGGATACTGGTTGCTCCAATCACATGAGTGGCAAAGAGGAGCTCTTTGCTACAATGGATTCCACCTACAAATCAAGAATCAAGTTGGGATATGAAAAAGATCTACAATTTGAAGGTATTGGAGCCATGGAGGTTCCAATAAAATAAGGCATCAAAAAGGTAAATTATATCTATTACACCCCCAAACTCCAACATAATTTTCTTAGTGTTGGACAAGTGATGGAGAAGAACTATAGGCTTGTTTTTGATGAAGACAAATGTGTCATTTTTGATAAAAATAATTGTAATAGAGTTATTACATAAGTAACTATGCGAAAGAATAGGTTGTTTCCTCTTAAGTTTGGGAACAAGGAGGTGCTCAACTTGCTAGTATTGCTATAGCTAATCCAAGTGTACTTTGGCACTTGACATATGGTCATCTAAATTTTACAAGCTTGAAATTGTTAACTTCTCAAGCTATGGTGTGTGGACTTCCAAAAGTTGATGAACACAAGGAGTTCTATGAAGGGTGCTTTGGGAAAGAACTCTAGATCTAAGTTTCCAAGAGTACAAGCGTGGAGAGCTAGCCATCCACTCCAATTGGTGCATTCGGACATTTATGGTCCAATGCAAACCAAAAGCATTGGTAACAATTCTTACTTTCTCACTTTCATTGATGATTTCTCTAGGATGTGTTGGATCTATTTTTTGAAAACTAAAGATGAAGATTTTGATTGTTTCATAGATTTAAAAAATAATATAGAGAAACAAAGTGATTTTGTTGTAAAGAGTCTAAGGACTGATAGAAGAGGAGAGTATTCATCTAATACATTTCTAAAATTTTGTAAATATTATGGGATCAAAAGGTAATTCACAACTGCATATACCCCATAACAAAATGGTGTGGCTGAAAGAAAGAATCACACTATAGTAGAAATGGCTAGATCAATGCTTCAAACTAAGCATCTAAGTAACATGTATTGGTATGATGTTGTAAGAACTAGTGTTTACATTTTGAATAGGAGTCCTACTTCTAGTTTATATGGGATTACTCCTTATGAAGGATGGTATGGCAAAAAGCCAAATGTAAAACACTTTAAAGTTTTTGGGTGTCTTGCATATTCCCACATTCCTGATGAGCAAAGATGAAACTTGACCCAAAAATTCAAGCATGTATTTTTGTTGGATATTGTGAGTCTTCCAAAGCATATAGGCTCTACAATCCCAAAACACATAAAATTGTACTTTCCAGGGATGTAATTTTTTATGAAGGGGGAGAATGGGATCATCATTTTTTTTTTGATGATGGATCTCATGATGCAAGTTCCTCTCAAGTGCAACCCAAAAATAGCAAAATAAGTCCTCCAAGCCCAAGTATGAGTACTACTTCAAGTACACCAGATGCTACTCCAAGTCATTGTCCACAAAGATCAGTAACTTATTCACCCATGGATATTGATTCTACATCAAGAGGTAAAAGAACACTTCAGCACCATCCATCTTTTCAAATGTTGGATACGAATTTCTAGAAAAGATACACTAGAAGTCAAGCTAGTGAAATGAATGCAGTTTTGAAAAGACTTGAAAATCTGCATATGTATGGTGATGATGACTCCCAAGAGCCTAAGGGAGATGTAGTCAATTATGCTTTAATGAATAGTGTAGAGCTAGAGCCATCTAGCTATGATAAAGCATGCACTTATGATATATGGCAGTAAGCCATGAAAGAGGAAATAACCTCCATTATAAAGAATGATACTTAGGAGCTAGTGAAGCTTCCTAAGGGCAAGAAATGTGTTGGTTACAAATGGGTCTACAAGACCAAATTCAATGTTGATGGAAGCATTGAAAGACAAAGCAAGACTAGTGGCAAAAGGGTTTACTTAGAAGTATGGGATTGGCTATGAGAAGACCTTTTCTCCTATTTCTAGATAGGAAACAATCAGATCAGTACTTTATTTGGCTTCCCACAAAGGGTAGAAAATTGAACACATGGATGTTTAAAGTGTATTTCTCAATGGGTGCTTGAACGAATAAGTTTTTGGGCAACAACCTCAAGGTTTTGAAGAACAAGGTAAGGAGAACCTTATCTAAAAACTAAAGAAAGCACTATATGGCCTCAAGCAAGCACCAAGGGCATGGTACTCACACATTGATGGCTACTTTTAGAAGTATGGATTCACTAGGATCAAAAGTGAACCTACTCTCTACTACATGAAACAAGGTAAAGACATTCTCATTATATGCTTATATGTGGATGATCTAATATTCATGGGTAGTAGTGCTAAGATGAATGAGGAGTTCAAACACTCCATGATGAAAGAATTTGAAATGAAAGATCTAGGTTTAATGAATTACTTCCTGGGCATGGAAGTACATCAAAAAGATAAAGGTATCTTCATATGTCAACACAAATATGCTCAATATATGATCAAGAAATTTTCTATGGAGCAATGCAAGCCTGTTGCAACTCCAATGGGTCATGGGATCCAATTGAGCAAAGATGATGGAGCACCAAAAGTTGACATGACCACTTAAAAGAGCATGGTTGGGAGTCTAATGTTCCTCACAAACACAAGGTATGATATTCAGTATGTTGTTTCTCTTGTTTCAAGGTATATGGCTGATCCATAAAAACTTTATTTTCAAGCAACTAAGATAATTTTGAGATATGTAAAAGGTACATTGGATTTTGGGATCCATTACCACAAATGTAATTCTGTAAAATTAGTTGGATTTACTGATAGTGATCGGGGTAGCAATATAGATGATATAAAATCTACTTCAAGGAATTATTTTAGTTTTGGGTCAGGACTAATTACATGGAGTTCCAAAAAATAGACTGCTGTAGCATTGTCATCTATTGAGGCTAAGTATATAGCAATCACAAATGCTAGTACTCAAGTTTTATGGTTGAGAAAATTCCTTGAAGAAATTGGAGAGCAACAAAGTGGTCTTACAAGATTGTACTATGACAACATGAGTGCAATCCAATTGGCACATAATACTATCCACCACAGTAGGTCAAAGAACTTTGATATGAAGTATCACTTCATTAGAGACATGGTGGAGAAACAGGTGATTGAGCTTTGACATTGCAGCACTTTGGACAATATGGATGACATCTTCACCAAAGGAGTTGCTAAAGCTCAATATGTAAAGATGAGAGACTGTCTTGTCAAACCTCCCCAATTTAAGGGGGATAATGTTAGCATATAGGTTAACATTAGGTATTATTACTTTATTATTGCTTGCCGACACTTTCTAGTCTTATACTATGGTCGACATATTTATGTATTCGACGACATATAGTATTGTTTTAGTTGTTGCTATAGTTCAGGGATTTATCTAGGGCATCTATTATGTTAGTCTGCCGTCCAGGATATTTCCTATGATATTCTAACGTTGTAACTATTTATATTCAGCAACTATCAATAAATTTTAATTTCAATGTGATTAATTTCACATATCCCTATGTAAAAAGTTGATTTGGTATAATTCCATAGGCCTTGTAGGGGTACTAATTTATAATTGGAATATTTATCATTATGATTTAAATTCCCTAGATCTGAAGCCAAATTTTATAGCCTATAGGTTTGTCCTCCAATTTGATAAAATATTTCCTTGAGTACTCAAAAGAAGTTGGAAGATTAATTATGTGAAACAAGCCACTGATAAATTAGATCAAGGTTTTATTCCTAATTTTTTATTTTGTAGGTTGGTTACTGATAAAAAAAGTCACATGGTTGGCAAGTGGTCCTAGGCATGCATTAGATACCTAGGTAGTAAATCACTATCACTATGCTATGCCACAAGTTATTGATTTATCTCATTTTAATGAGTTTGAATAGCCCAATAATATAAGCTTCAACCAACATTGAGGGTTGTTAGCTAATCAAAGTACATGGGAGGACACATCATTACCAAATAATTTTGAGTCAGATAGTGAGTAGACATTTTGACAGCGAAGGATATGGAGGGCCAATAACCCATGTGTGTGTAAAGGTTTGTGTGACACTTATCCTTAAAAAAATGATTCACTGTGTAATTTTGAGATGTTTTGCATAGTTATTTTCATGCAAAGGAATGTACTTTATGTAGTTGATGATAATTATCCACTTTACAATAGGATTTTGTCATGAACCATCGATCAGTCAAACACTTATCCCTTATCGTAAATTCTAACTTTGGATCAAGATAGAGAGCGCTAAGTCTACATCTTCGAGAAGTAGGGTTTTGCATCTAAACATAGGGTGAGCTAATGAAGAAATATTTTTTAGATGCATTTATGTATGTAATATTTTTTTGGATATTAATATAAGAATATTATTGAATTTGTATGATATTGCAGTGGTGGTCTATCGATTAGATATATCATTTGGTTTTGTTATTCATGTTATATGTTTGTCATTCATTTTCCTATGGAGCATATATTCTATGCTTTTGATAGCATATATAGTTGTTATTCTATTAGTTTTTATGGAAATTTTGTTTCATATGATATAAGGTATGAAGGACCCTCATGAGGTATGAATATAGAGGATTCACTCCAGTATTTTGAAGGGCCCTCATGAGGTATGAAGTGTTGAGCAAGGTCCAGCAAAAGCATTGCAAAAGTATTGTCATTGTTGTCAACACGGCATGCATTGATGCAATTGATGCGCTTCGGAGGTCGATCGGATCAAGTACAATGATTTTCAAGGAAAACAGAAGTGACCCAGATTCAGAATTTTGCAGAAAAAGACAAGTAAGAAAACTGTCGCGATATCGCGACATGTTTTCTGTCGGTCACAATTTCGCGACAAAACGAAGGAGAGAGAAAATGCAGCCAAAAATGTCATGATTTCGTGACATATCGTAGGAGAGAGAAAATTCACGAGAAAATGTCACGATTTCACGACATGCTAGAAGGAAAGAAGCAAAGTTGAAAAACTGTCGCGATTTCATGACAAGTTTGGAGTAAAGGTGCCAAAGATGAAAAGTGTTGCGATTTCGTGACAAGTTTGAAGAAACAGCGCCTAGGATGAAAACTGTCACGATTTCATGACATGTTGGAGGCAAAGCAGCAAAGTCGAGGAACTGTAGCGATTTCGCTACATGTTGCAGTTTCGCTGGCAAAAGCAAAGAAAAAGCGCTAAGTCAAGAAAGTGTAGCGATTTCGCTACATGTCAGACTTTCATAGGCCAAAGAAGAGTTCAGATGCCAAAGAGAAAAAGTGTAGCGATTTCGCTACAGGTTCGAAATGCGAGGTGCAAAGGTGCAGCGACTTCGCTACAAGTTCGAAATGCGAGGTGCAAAGGTGCAGCGACTTCGCTACAGGTTCAAAATGCAAGGTGGAAAGGTGCAGCGATTTCGCTATAGGTTCGAAATGCAAAGGGGCATAGGTGTAGCGATTTCGCTACAAGTGCAAAATACATAACACAATGGGATAGCGATTTATCTACAAGTCTAAGCTTAGCAAGTCGAAGCAAGAGGAAGCTCCAAGGCAACAAAGTTGTAGCAATTTCGCTACATGCTAGATTTTCGGAGGCCGCAGCAAAGAAAATTGCTAAGTCAAAAAGGTGTAGCGATTTCGCTACCACATGAAGCAAGAATTGTACGGAGGCCGAAAGTGTCGTGATTTTGCAACAAAGCTAAGGATGGCGTCAGCAAAATTGGAAGTGTCGCAATTTTGCGACAAGGTGAAATAAAAGCCGTTGGAAGCCGAAAGTGTCACGATTTCATGACAAGTTGCAAGAGAAGCCTCAGGAAGCCGGAAGCGTCGCGATTTCGTGACAACATTGAGGATGACGTCAGCAAAAGCTGAATGTGTCACAATTTCATGACATGTATCATTTTCGCGGGTGCAAGCGAAGGATAGTGCAGAGGCAGTGAATGTGTCGTGATTTCATGACATGTATCATTTTCACGGGTGCAAGCGAAGGATAGTGCAGAGGCAGCGAATGTGTCACGATTTTGTGACATGTATCATTTTCACGGAGGTAAGCGAAGGAAAGTGCAAGAAAGCGGAAAGTGTCACGATTTCACGACATGTCTCATTTTCGCGGGTGTATGCCGAGTAAAGTAGAAGGAGGCGGAAGATGTCACGATATCGCGATAGGTAACAGCTTGGAGGGAAAAAGCCGAAAAAGCATGCATAGTGACAGGTGTCAAAATGGCGCAAAGGAAATTCATACAACCAGTTAAAGTAGAGTTAACTGGAGTCATATCTGCAGTTAAAGAGTGACAGGTGTTAGGGAAAGATTAGAGAAAATACTACAGCAGTTAACTAGTGTTACAAGGGAAAGTTACAAAGCAATGCATTTAAGAAAAGAACGGCTGTTGCAGGGTCGTGATGCTGCAAGCTAGCATAAGTGCAGTATCACAGATAATCTCGACTAACAAGAAATATTCTCGATGGTTGCGTATGTCAGACATGGCAGTAGCAGGCCGAAAAGAAAGATCGACGTAGAATAGAAAAGAATGCCATAAGAGAGTGAAAAAGTGCTAAGAGGGTAGTTTCACAGAGTCTAGAATATAAGAATCAGAGAGCATCAAAACATGCAAAAAGGCTGTCAGTCTACACAGAAAAATGTTTCAGGATACACAGAAAAAGGCTGTCAGAATGTGTAGAGAAGAATTTCAGATTAAGTCAAAAAGAAAGCGGCTAAAAGGCAGAACGCGTCAGAGAGGGTTTGACAGTTTGATCATAGCCGAGAATGCATAAAAAATTGGAGGGAAAATTGAGCTGTTTAAAAAAATTGAGTCGTTCGAGAAAATCAAATATAAAGACTCGAACAAGCACAGTAAAAAGGTTACTGCAACCATGGTTATTCATGAAAAACAAAAGTTAAGGTTGAGTAAGAGTGCTGTTCGAAGTACAGCGAAAGAAAAAAAAATTGAATGCAATTTTTATTGAAAGATCAGAAGAGAGGTTTTGACTATAAAAAGAAGATATTGAGATTCTAACAATACTCTTTATGCTTCTGTGAGATTTTTTTATGAGCTATAGACCAGTGGGGGTCTTGCAAAAGAGAAGGGATTTTTATGTCAATATTTTTGTTAAAAAATTGAAATCCAAGTTGGTGCTTGGTAAAAGGAGTTGGTGCTCCTATTTTTTGCAGCAGAAAAATCAGGGGTTAGTGCTCCTTCCAGTGGGTGCTGGTAAACAATTTGTAAATATTTAATCCTTGCAAAGACTAGATTTGGATTGTAGTCCAAACAGTCATTATTTGAGGAGTAGCCACATCGGTGAACCTCATTAAATCTTGTGTTGTGTGATGCTCTTATGTTATACTTGCTTTATCTATTTTTAAGCTTGCATTTTAAAGTTTTAAGAGTTGCAGATTCAAGTTTTTAAATAGTTACACTGATTCACCCCCCCCTCTTAGTGTCATTGTGAGAATATCAATTGGTATCAGAGCGAGGTACCTGTATAAGCTTAATCAGCTAAGGTGATCTTGGAAGATACACAATGGCCCGTGGTGAAGGATTTTCTTCTAACAAAGCTCCTCTGTTCGATGGAAAAAAATATTCTTTCTGGAGACTCAGGATGCAGACATATCTATGTGCATTGGGTTATGACATTTGGGAATCTGTTGAAAATGGATACACTATACCCTCTGCTCCTCCAACAGATGCGGCTGAGAAGAAAAAGTTTGAGAACAAATCGAAAGCCAAGAATGCTATTATGTGTGGATTAGTAGATAGTGAGTTGATACGCATCATGAACTGCAAATCTGAAAAAGACATATGGGACAAACTACAAAGCATTCATGAAGGAGATAGCAAGATCAAGGAAGCTAAGCTGCAAACACATCATGCCCAGTTCGAAGCATTAAATATGACTGATGATGAGAACATAGAAGCCTATATGCTGAGAGTAAATGGAATCATTAATGCAATAAGAGGACTCGGCGAGGAGATGGAAGATGTAGTTGTTGTGAATAAGGTTCTAAGAACTCTCAATAAAAGATTTGATGCAAAGGTTTCTGCCATAGAAGAAGCAAAAGATTTAAATTTTTTCAGTATGGATGAAATGCATGGTTCTCTAACAAGATATGAAATGAGAATTGGACAAACTAAGCCCTCAAACAGAGAAGCAAACTTTTCAAGTACGTAAAAATATAAAATCTAAACAAGAATCTCAGGAAGAAGAATCTACAGATGAAACTCGAAGCAAACTTTGTTAGGAAATTAGTAAAGGTAAAAGGAAAGTACAGAGGCAAGCTACCGTTCAACCGCTTTAACCGTGGAGGCATCGGGTACTTTGCAAAGAAAATGCCCAATGAATGAGAAAAACAAAAATGATTAAGGGACACACCAAGAAAGAAATGTCCGAAAGAAGAAACCACATTTTAGAAAAAGGAACTTCAAGAAGAAAAGTTTCATTTCCAAGAATATTGACTCTTCTGAAGACAGTTCTAGTGAGGACTCAGAAGAATAAACTGGTGAAGCCTTGTTCATGGATTTTTAAGAACAAAGAACTGAGGAAACCCAAGAGTGTGAAGAAAAATTAGAGGATGAGGCTGAGGTAGATCTGGAAGGTGAGTTTGTTGCTGCACTTGAAGAGTTAAGTGCAGAAAGGAAAATAAATAAAAAGATTTCAAGAAAATTTGAAGATGCTAGCAATTTAATAATCAGTTTGAAAGTACAAACTGAAGAATATAAGAAAAAGTCTGAAGATTTTGAAGCATAGCTAACCATGAAAATAAATGAGTGCAATAAGCTAGAAGAAGACATAGTTGGATTAAGGTCGCAGCTAGAAGAGATGAATCAGAAACCGAGTTGTCATCATAAATTTGAAGACAGCTCTGCGAAGCTGAATAAAATGTTAAATAATCAAAGGCCTACGGGTATCAAATTTGGTTTAGGATTTGATGAAGGAGAATACTCAAAGGACTCAAAGGCTATAACTGTAGAACCAATAAAGAATAAAGACAAGATTAGTGTTGATCAAGATAAAGCGTATCATGCAAAAGAAAACAATAAGTCCAAGCTCGAAAGGAGTTCTACAAATGATGGATTTACCAAAGTCACATATCAAAGAAGAAGAAGACCCATGGCTCCTACTACAACATGGCAAAAACCATTACCCAGGTACACTCGTTTCTTTTCTGGTTACTATTTTAAATGCAATGCATATGGTCATAAAATATCAAGTTGTAGATATAATGTAGAACACAAAAATTATACTAGTAGAAATATTTTTTCACCTTTGATAGATTATGCTGTAGAATGTTATAACTGTCATAACTTCGAACATATTGCAAGAAATTGTCGTAGCTCTTTTGCAGGAAATAAATACCAGGGAAGAAAGTATCAATCAACTGGATCAAAACAGAACAAAAAATTTCCCAAAAAACTGTCACAAGCTAATGAAAGGGAGAAGGTAAAACAAGTGACCATATCTGCTGTCAAATCTCAGTGGAAAGAAAAGGAACAACCGAAGAAAGACAAGGAATATCTAATCGTTCAAACAGCTCTCAAAGCACAGAATAAATTTGCTCCTTGGATTCTGGACAGTGGATGCTCCGGTCATATGACAGGATACAAATAGAAGTTTGATAAGCTACAGACATACGAAGGTGGTTTTGTAAAATTCGGAAACAATGATGGAGCAAATATAGTGGGTAAAGGATCAGTTAAGTTAAGTGACGAAAAAATCAACTCTAAGGAAGTTCTTTTTGTGGTAGGTCTGAAGCATAACTTACTAAGTGTAAGTCAAATTTGTGACAGAGGTCATGAAGTAATTTTCAAGAAAGAGGGCTGTGAAGTAAGAAAGACAAAAAATGGAAAGTTAATAGCCACTGGATCGAGAACTTCTAGAAATTTGTATACTCTCTCAGAGACTTCAGAAGGAGCTTGCTTGGTTGGATAGGAAGAAGAAAATTGGCCGTGGCACAAGAGACTTGGTCACATAAGCTTTGATAATCTGGTAAAAATCAGCTCAAAAAGAGCAGTAAGAGACATACCCACTATTGGTAAACCTTCAAACAACATTTGTGAGTCATGCCAAAAGGGGAAGCAAACCAGATCCACTTTCAAAGCAAAAGAGTATTTTACAAGCAAGATGTTAGAACTAATTCACAAATATTTATGTGGACCCATGCGAACGAAAAGCATAAATGGCTACAAATATTTTATGCTGTGTATAGATGACTTTTCCAGAATGACATGGGTACTCTTTCTAAAATTTAAATCAGAAGCCTTTGATATGTTTAAAACTTTTAAAAATCTTGTTGAGAATCAATCTGGAAAAAGAATTAAATGTTTGAGATCAGATAGAGGTGGAGAGTTTATTTCAGATGAGTTTGCAAAATATTGTGAAAAACATGGGATTAGAAGATAGTTTTCGGCAGCTAGAACACCACAGCAGAATGGAGTAGTTGAAAGAAAGAACAGAACTATGCAAGAAATGGCAAGGACCATGTTAACCGAGAGCAAAATTGCTGACAGATTCTGGAAAGAGGTAGTTCATACTGTAGTCTACATTCAGAATAGATGTATGTTGAGGCCGCATGAAAGCAAAACACCTCATGAACTGTGGTTTGGCAAAAAAGCTACAGCAAAATACTTCAAAGTGTTTGGAAGCAAATGTTACATTAAAAGAACTGAAAGCAATCTTGGTAAGTTTGAAGATAGAGCTGATGAAGGTATTTTTCTCGATTACTCAACAAAATTTAAAGCCTACACATGCTACAACAAAAGACTCAAGAAAATTGTGGAGAGTGCGGATGTTAAGGTTGATGAAGGAAGGAAACAAGAAATCAGCCATAATGAAAACTACCCAACTTATGAAGAATTTATTGAAGAAGATGAAGATCAATAAAAGGAAGAGAGACAGAAATCAGATTCAGATGATTTGAAAAGAGAAGAAAATAGGAAATCCAAAACAGGTAGCTGGCAGAAAAAATCATCCCAAAGAGCAGATTATTGGGGACCCTACAGTTGGCATTCATACAAGAAGAAGAGTAGTAAATAACTATTCTCTGTTATCCAGCATTGAGCCCAAAAATATTATTGAAGCAAGCATGGATGAAAGCTGGATGGAGGCAGTAAATGAAGAACTAGATCAAATTGAGAAAAAAAAAACCTGGGAATTAGTACCAAGGCTTGAAAATAAAAACATAATTGGTACTAAATGGATATTTCGAAACAAATTGAATGAAGACAGACAGGTTGTAGGGAATAAAGCAAGATTGGTCTACAAAGGATATGCTCAAGTTGAGGGGATTGATTTTGAAGAGACTTTTGCACCAGTGGCTGACTTGAAGCAATAAGATTGTTTTTGGCTTTAGCAGTTCATAGGAATTTCAAAGTTTATCAGATGGATGTGAAATCAGCATTTCTAAATGGAAATCTTGAAGAAGAAGTGTATATTGAACAACCTGATGGATTTCAACTCTGTGATAATCCTAACTTTGTTTGCAAGCTAAAGAAAGCATTGTATGGTTTGAAACAAGCACCTAGAGCTTGGTATGCAAGATTGGACAGCTATCTCATGAAGCAAGGATTCAAGAAAGGTATGGTGGATAGCAATTTATATGTAAAAACTAAAAATGGCAATTTCATAGTCCTTGTTGTTTATGTAGATGATATAATATTTGGGAGCAACAATGATGAATCTTGCAAAGACATAGCAAACAAAATGCAGAAAGAATTTGAAATGTCTATGATTGGTGAACTTTCATATTTCCTTGGATTGCAAGTTAATCAAACTGATAAAGGGATTTTTATTTCTCAAATTAAATATGTGAAAGAAATGCTGAAATAAAATAAAAAATGAAGTAGGCTAAGTCTACATCTTTGAGAAGTAGGTTTTTGCATCTAAACATAGGGTGAGCTAATGAAGAAATATTTTTTAGATGCATTTATGTATGTAATATTTTTTTGGATATTAATATAAGAATATTATTGAATTTGTAGGATATTGCAGTGGTGGTCTATCGACTGGATATATCATTTGGTTTTGTTATTCATGTTGTATGTTTGTCATTCATTTTCCTATGGAGCATATATTCTATGCTTTTTATAGCATATATAGTTGTTATTCTATTATTTTTTATGGAAATTTTGCTTCATATGATATAAGGTATGAAGGACCCTCATGAGGTATGAATATAGAGGATTCACTCCAGTATTTTGAAGGGCCCTCATGAGGTATGAAGTTGTATATGCAAGATACCACATGGGATAAGAGAGAGAGGTAGAGGCCATAATTGGACATGGAGCATTGTCAAAGTTTACCACATGTCTGATGAAGGGAAGTGTATCGAATAGTGGAGGAAGGGAAGGATCGATGAATGCAATTTTTTATTTTGAGAAATAAAATCAGAAATGAAGTAGGCTAGCATAGAAAAATTCTAATTGTGTTGGGGGTTTGTGGTTGCGTGGGTTGGTATAGGGTTTTATTGTATAGTATGTGATTTACTTATTTATTATTTTTATTATTTTTGAACTAGATTGGTGGAATTGTGAATGGGAATATAGAATGTGGTGATAGTTGAAGGTATTGTGGCCTTGACACTGATATCAATGACTTTTTGGTAATTTAAGGAAACTGTTGACTGCTAAGGATTGAATATAGTTGGAGGTGATAAGGTTTATAGGGGTGGCTAAGGTGAAGATAGTGTATGCAGAAAAGATGTACATATCGATGTTATGTGAGAGGTGGGATCTAGATAGGGGTGCATTTTGTTTTCTTATGGGAGAAATAAATTTTACCCTAGAGGAAGTTTATCATATGTTTTGGTTACCGATAGAGAGATCTATCATTACAATAGTAGGTTGATAATAGAAAAGGTTAGTGACATGGGGATATTTGTTACTAGTTGATCTCATGTTGATATTGATAGTGGCAGGGTATTGTATGAGGAGTATTATGAAGCAAGAGTGCTATCGCTAAGATAGACCTTAGAAATGGTGCTAATATCTAACTAGGTTTTGCCCAATTTATTAGGGGCATAATTTTAGTAGAACATGCTAGAGATTGTGACAAAATTGGTGGAGAGGTCAGTGGTCTTTGCATGGGATCCAATATTATTAGCACAAACTTATAGGGAGATTTTTGAGATTAATATGACAACTCAAAGCGGATTGAACTATAGTCTATTGGTGCAAGTATGGGGGTAGGAGCATATAACTATGGAGATATTTCAAGGTCTACCCTATGATACCCATAGGCTTATGGGATCATAGGTTCCATATGTATTGAGATGGTAGATAGTTAAGGAGGCAAGGGAGAGTAGAACATATACGAGGGACGAGTATCACTACCAAAGCTTTCTTTAGGAGTTTGAGGGCATAAGATGTTTGTTGGTGACCATGGAGAGGGGGGCCATTATGGAGTGATGAGATAGGGTGGTTGGATCATATGCAATGAGGAATATTGTTAATTGTAGAAAGGAGTGTGCAAGTTGAGTATTTGTAGTATACTCAAGTTTTGCACCAGTTTGGGTTGAGGTAGGAGATATTGGATCCACTTGTGGTGTACAAGAGGAGGTATTATTATACTACAACTTCCCTAGTGATAGTTCTATTAGATAAGGATCCAGAAGAGCCCCTCATAGTTTTCAATTTAGATTATGTAGGCATGACACCAAATTTTGATAATTGGTGGGCCATGCAAGAGTATCAGGTGAGGGGAGTAATAGAGGAGGATGTTATTTGAGAGGTAGTTGAAAATATGATAAATATTTCTAGTGTAGGAGGAGAGGTGGCATGCAAGAGAGAGGAAGAGGTGGGGGAGGAGAAGGCTCTTGAATAAGATGTTTGTCATCAAGTGGAGGAGGTAGTTGGGATCTTAGGGGAGATGGATGAGGGGGAGATAATAATAAGTTTTGGGAGTGAGGTGGGACCTGATAGCATGGTGATTAGTGGATGGAGGGGTGCAATAGTAGAGTATGGGATGCCATAGTTTATAAGAGATGCCACAAGTTTTGGGGAAGATACGATTATTATGCAAGTAGATATTGCTCAGTTGTAGCATGCAAGGGGATATTATAAGGTAACTATTTTAGTATCCTATTTTGATGTACTAGTGAGCCATCGGTTTCTTTCTCCCTCACACTCAAATTATAAATCCTAACACAACCAAAGGGGTACAACAATGATGGGTGCAAGATTACCACAAGTCATAGATCCAATAACAACACAATTATCAAGAATTACTTTGCCACATGTTGACGAGAGGTAATAGAGGAGTGAGAGGAATTGTTAGAGTGGACAAGAGAGGGTTGGTGAGGATAAACCAATAGGAGGGGAGGGGAGTGGTCAGATATGTGGAAGATCACACCAAGGATGACTAATTTTTTGGTATGGTTTAAGAAGCCACCATTTTGTATGTATTTATGAAGTTTTATGCCTACGAAAAATTATGGTGTATTCTACAGGCATAATTTATGATGGATGATGTCATATATGTCATATGTGATTCATGATCTATGATGTGGATGTGTTGTGTTTGATAATAATTGCTATAGGATTGTATATATTAAACTTAGTTAAATATGATGTTATATGGATGCTTGTTTGATTGAATGTTGGGGTGTGTTGATGCATGTTGCTAATCATAGCTAGACTAATTATTCAAGGATATGCACACAATAAAAAAATATGGAGATAAAATATTCATAATAGATGAACATAAGATGTATGATGATGTGAATATCCTTGATTAACTATTCAAAACATGATTGAGAAAGAATCATGTAAACATATCCAAAAAGGGGTCAAAGTAGCATATAAGTAGTTTTATGTATAAATGTAAAGGATGAATACAATGTATGGCTAAGTGGAAGAGATGCAATATGGTAAAAATTTGAGAGGGGGGTGAGTTGCAACTCTCCTCAAATGCAAAATTGGTTGGAATGAGTATCATCTCCTCCTAGGAGAAGTGATTGTGAAGGAGGAATGACTCCCCCAATATAGAGGATGATTTTAGAAAAGGATGGACTCCCCCAGTAAAAAAATGAGGATGAGTAGGAGAAGAAAATGATAAAGAAAGCAAGGTTGCATGAAGGACTAATAGGTTTGGTAAACGAATGGATGATAATGAATATGTAGATAGATCAAAGGGACGCTCAAGGAGGAGACATCAGACTATCTTGAATCATGATCAATGTAAGATGGACCAATAAGAGAAGGGATGAATATATTTGAACCTTGTCATTGATAGATTGTTGAGCATATTAGGGTTAGAAAATGAGCCAACCATATGGTAGATGTCCTCATAATGCTACCATCAATTGTAAGTGGGATTATGTGTTTCCACTTCAAGGTAGCATAGGCATGTATAAACCATACAAATATAGGCATGACATGTAGGAAATTGGATATGATTAGAGTTTGTACTGAGAAAAGAAATTCTACATTTTGACCTAGCAAAGTAGGATTCATGATAGTCTCAGGTAAGGTGCTTGGACAAACGTTGATTCTAAAATGGATATTAGGATATTGATCAAGGTTATGATAATATTGATAAGATAATGTCATCCCACTCAAGTGATAAGGTGGTTTGTGAGGGGGGGTGCGATTGGGGTGGATGAATGCAATTGGTGGTTATGATGTATGGATGGAGTGAATTGACTATAAGGAGAAAATTGAAGAGGAAAGGAGTCATTGGAGGAGGAGGACCATAGGGAGGAGATGGTTAATTCTTCATGATCGGGAAGGTATTGCACTAGATATTGGACTATCAACAATCCTTGATGTCATGACCCTTTTGATGATAGTAGATGCAAAAGTGATCATATTTATACCATTTAGATTTGGGCTTGTTGAGTTGTTGTGAGCATATGTTAGGTAGACCAATCATTTTTGTGTCATGCAGTATTTGAAAAATTATTAACAATGGATTTGATAAGGAAATCCATGGATGAGGTGAGCGATGAAAAGAATGAGGTCGATTGGAAGGTCAGGATGAAGAAAGTGGAGCGAAGGATAATTGGATTGGGGAAGATTTGAAGGGGGCATAGAAGCCTTTTGATGACTTAATTTTCGAACAAGAGTTTTGAGTTGGTTTGAGATTTGATTTAGATTAGGTGTAGGTGGATTTGGAATGTATAAGAGAGGTTTGAAGGGGTTGACCACATTGATGAGTGTCATTAATGTCATCATTGGATTTCAATGTTTGTCAAATCTAGGTGTTAGTCTTACAATGGCACTGAGAGGGGGGGTGAATCCATGCAACTAATTAAAAACTTAAATCTTCATCTCTTAATTTAGAACTAATGAATGCTTAAAACTAGATGCAGCAAGTGTAACAAGATGGCAACACATAAAACAAGATTTAACGAGGTTCACCAGTTTTGGCTACTCCTCAAAAATAGACTGCTTGGACTCCCATCCAAATCCAGCCTTTGCAAAGCATCAACTTCATAATTAGTTTACCAGCATCCACTGGAAGGAGCACCAACCCTTGATTTATCTACACCAATAGAAAGGAGCACCAACCCATGATTCCAAGCACCAACTTGGACTTCTCTTTTAAATCTTGATTGACATAAAAATGCCTTCTGTGTTACAAGACCCTCATTGGTCTATCTTAACTCAAATCAATCTCATGGAAGCATAAGGAGAATTGTTGGAGACTCAATATATTATATTTCTAACTCTCAATCTCAACTCCCTGTCCACAAAGCATACACTCTTTTACAGCTCTACTTACTGCACATTTACAGCCTTTTCTTATGGCTTACTCTTGCAGCTCTCACAGCTCTATACTTCTTACAACATTCTTCCAGCTTTTTAATAGCCCACAACACTATCCCTCTATTCAGCAACACGTTGCTCTCTATTCCTGCACGGAGCTCAACACTCTCTTACAACACACTTTTTCCACCTACTTTTCTCAGCATATTTATTCTTTCATCAGCGGCACCTTCCCTCTTTATGGCGACACACTTTTCAATTCTGAGTAGCATTTTTCACTTTTGCACTTAACTGCCCTTGCGGCACATTTACTCTTTTCGGTGGCACTCTTTTCAATTCTGAGCCAAAATTTTTCTTCTGCATGCAACTGCCCTTTTATAACAATATTTTCATCTTGAAACCCTAATTCTTCTGTAACTGCCATAAACCCACATGCAGCCTATTCATAGGTACTCCTGTAAGTAACTCCTTTCTGACACACTATTCTTATACGCAACCTATTAATGGATTTTTCTCTTGTTTTGGACTGATAGTATAACCGTTGCTTGATGGTTTCACTGCGACATGTGCCCTGTAACTGCCGTTGTTCTTTTAATGCTTTGTTCTTATTTTAGCTTGCATGATTTCTATCTCAGAACTGCACCTGTAACTGTCGCACTAACTCCAGTTAACTCTTCTTATTTTGGCTGCATGATTTTCCTTTGCAATGTCCCCTGCAACTGCTATAAGACTTCAGTTAACTGTCACATATCTTATTTCGGTTGGGTTCTTCTTCTTTCAATGCGCCAAAGCGACCTATCGTGAAATCGTGACACTTCTATCTCTTTGTACTCTTCTTGCCTTTTACCCATGAAAACATGACATGTCGCAATATCGTGACACTTTTTGCCTCCTTGTCCTTTTCTCAGCTTGCACCTGCGAAAATAGAACATGTCGCGAAATCATGACACCTTTTTCTCTCTCCTCTTTCTCTTCGCTTTGAACCGCAAAAATGAAACATGTCACGAAATCGCGACACCTTTTTCTTTCGGACTCTCTCTCCTGCATTATGTCGCGATATCACGACACTTTTTCTCCTTAGTGCTTTTCTTCTCATCAGATCGCGAAAACCTGACATGTCGCGAAATCACGACACTTTTTCTCCTTAGCGCTTCCTCTTGCAAATTGTCGCAAAATCGCAACACTTTTCCTTGCAAGCTCTTTCTCTCAAACATGTCACGAAATCATGACACATTTTCATCCATACTATCCTTGCAAATTGTTGTGAAATTGTGACACTTTTCCTTGTGAGCTCTTTCTCTCAAACCTGTCGTGAAATCGTGACACTTTTTTGTCCGTACCATCCTTCTTGCAAATTGTCATGAAATCGTGACACTTTTCCTTGCGAGCTCTTTCTCTCCAACCTATCGTGAAATTGTGACACTTTTTCATCCGTACCACCCTTCTTGCAAATTATCGTGAAATCACGAAACTTTTCCTTGCGAGATCTTTCTATCGAAACTGTCACAAAATTGCAACACTTTTTCATCCGTACCATCCTTCTTGCAAATTGTCGTGAAATCGAGACACTTTTCTTTGCAAGCTCTTTCTTTCGGAACATGTCACGAAATCGCGATAGTTTTCTTTGCCTGCGCCTTCTCTCCAAACATGTCGTGAAATCGTGACAGTTTTCTTTGCTTGCACCTTCTCTCCAAACATGTCACGAAATTGTGACAGTTTTCCCTACATGTGCTTCTTCTTCGAACATGTCGTGAAATCGTGACAGTTTTTCCACTTGGATTTTTCTCTACCAACATGTCATAAAATCATGATAGTTTTTCCACTTGACTTCTTTGCCTCCAACATGTCATGAAATCATGACAGTTTTTCTTGTGCTTTCTCTCTCTTCCAACATGTCACGAAATCATGACAGTTTTCTTGCATGTGCCTTCTCATCGAACATGTCACGAAATCATGATAGTTTTTTTTGTAAGCACTACTTCTTCGAACATGTCGTAAAATCATGACAGTTTTCTTACTTGCCTTCTTTGCTTCCAACATGTTGCGAAATCATGATAGTTTTTCTTGCGCTTTCTCTCTCTTCCAACATGTCGCGAAATCGTGACAGTTTTTCTACTTGGCTTCTTTGCCTCCAACATGTCATGAAATCGTGACAGTTTTTCCACTTGCCCAACATGTCACGATATTGTGACAGTTTTTCTTTTTGGCCAAACATGTCACGATATCGCGGCAGTTTCTCATGCTTGCTCAACATGTCGCGATATCGTGACACTTTTCTTACTTGTCTGTTTCTTTGAGCTTTTGAATCTGGGCCTCTTCTATCTTCTTGGAAATTCACTATACATGCTCTGACTACTCTGAAATCTTGTTCACTTCATCAACCGATCCGTCTAATGACCTCTGCACTCCTGTCCATTACATCAACCGGTCCTCTAGCTGTGTTGACAACAATGACAATACTTTGGCTGCACCTTGCTCATCAATGAACTCCTGTCCATTGCATCAACTGATCAACCTGACTGTGTTGACAACAATGACAATACTTTGGATGCACCTTGCTCATCAATGAACTCCTGTCCATTGCATCAACTGATCAACCTGACTGTGTTGACAACAATGACAATACTTTGGATGCACCTTGCTCATCAATATCCCCCTTTAGAATTTTTGGCAACATATGTAATTGCATGCAATTACCTGTAACTCTTCTCCCCCTTTGACAATAATACCAAAGGGCGGCTGCAAAACTCCCCCTAAGTCCATGAACAACATTCTTAGGCACACGTTATGATAGTTATAAAAAATTACAAATATGAGCAAAAATATAATCATATATATAAATGCTCCCCTTGAGAATGTGGTCCCTCACTCAGATCTATCTTCAACTATGTTGGCTACTGGATCTCTATCCATTGAGACTCTGTCCTCTGTACCCTATCAATAGGCTCACACAAAATCTATCCAATATTATAGAATCATAAAGATAATTGTTAGAGACTCAATATGTTCTATACTCAAATCTCAATCTCAACTCAACTCAACCAATCACCTCAATGAACATCCCTTTATCACAGACCTTAGTCGAAGCATGTATCAACCAACTCTATGTAAGCATCAAACACTATACCACAACTATTTCCCAAAGGCATTCTCAAAGGCACAATCAATCATGCTTAAGTAGTACTCAAACTGAGCTCAACTATGAATGGCAATCTCAAATCAAATCTACTTCATCAACTTTATCATCGGCACTCTCCATAATTTTCTTTGGTCTCTTGACTGCCACCTCCTCCGTGACTTATGACTTTGCCTCGCATCCGTTGTGTAGCTCAATGTCTATGGTTTCTAATGACTACCATGAATTTTTTTATCACATGTGCAGGTAATAACAGTGGACCATTACATCTAGCATTGGAACCTCAATCTGCACGTAGTCATCAACTCTCGGTATTCTGCTTCTTGCTAGGACATATGTCAGGGCTACTCAGTGTCTTAGATGAACATTCTTCATGCAATTCCAGGGAACATTTCTCCTCACTGCGATCAAGGGATTGCTCAGGAAATATCTTGCATTTCTCAAACAACGCAAGACTTTCTTAGTTGCATAGGCATTTCGTCCTCCTTGACACTTCACCACCTGGGCGCTATTCTCTCAATGTCTCTACCTTGCATGTGCCACTTGGTACTCTTGAACAACTAGGTGCTAGTGCCACTATTTTCTTTGCATGTGCCACTATTTTCTTTAGAGAGAATTAATGCTTTCTTATACCGAACGATGTGCTATATTTTTGGTTAAGAACCACACGCTTTCCCACTCAGAACATAGATTCTATTTTATCTACAGATTGGGAATGTTACAGGCTTCAAAACTAGTACCTGCCAGCTTATGCTTCCACGACACGTCGACCTGTGCTGTATGCTCTATCTCAGATAATGCCTATTAGCTGTTGCATCAAAAACCTAGCTGTTCACCAAGTTGTTCTGTTGAAGCACATTAGTTTGATACTATCTCCACAAACATCTATATGAACTGAAACAAATTTTGACAACTATACGACAACTCCCTGACTACTTTCCTTTCATCCTCAGATAACCACACAAATACATAGGAGCATTAAAATAAAACTTTAACATTGCTCCCCCTGAGGATGTGCTACCTGGAGCTACTTAGTGCAATAGAGGAGTAGCCTCCTTCAGTCCAAGGAGACATGATTTCCTTTCTTCTGCATTTCTCCAAACTTTCTTGAACTTGGGCTTGAGTTGTTCAATTACTTCCCTATTTTGCCCTTGTTCGTGAACTTGAACATTTCTCTTACGGGGTTGTCTCTTGTGCATTCTTGATGGATAATTATTTTCTTTTCTTTTATCCACATGATATGTTCCCTATCTGTGTTGCCCTCTTTGTGTCTGATAAAAACTAGGGTTTTGCCTTAGATTAGATACATAAGTGCTTGGACAGAACCTTGCTATGTGCCCTTGACCATTACATTTAAAACATTGCACATTTTTTATTCCCTGTCTGCATTGCATTATGTGTGTATGATGAAATCTATGGTCTTGCCTTAGATTGGATACAAAAGTGCTTGGACAAAACCTTGCTATGTGCCCATGAAATTACATTTAAAACATTGCATAGGGTGTTCACGCAGGAAAACAAATGTGTTTTTATTAGCATAACTTTTTGATTTGTTGTTCAGTCCACAATAAATTGCCTTGTGACCATAGCAGTTGCATTTAGAACAATAGCCATTAAAAGCATTATTATTAAAATAGTGAGAGTGAGAGAACCTCTTTTGCTGTGGTTGCTTTGCTGTAGATCTTCTTTGATATTTTCTTCCTTTTGAAGATTCAGCTTCAGAATTTTTCTTTTTTGTACTTTTGGAAGATGATGGTTGTTTAGCTTCATATCCTAGACCAAGCTTAGTCGTGGAGCTTCTTTGTTGCTTTATCATTTTATCTAGCAACTTTGTGCCCTTCTCATATTTGAGATTTACATTGGCCTCTTCTAGTTGTTTCTTCAATGAAACAATCTCTTCTTCTTGTTGGCAGCAAACAATCTCTTTCTCATTGATTTGAGACCTGAGAATATCTTCAATCCTTTTGTACTGTTCTACTTGCAGCTTTAGATCAATGATAACTTTGTTAGATTCCTCTTCACTTGTGCTGCATACATCATCCTCATCATCCAGGTGTGTCTTCAAGGCTTCTTCTGATTTCTTGGCCTTTTGAACTTGTAGGAAGAGATCTTCAATCTCATCCCCATATTCTTCTAACTTCTTGGACATTCTTTTGTTTTTTTCTTTTCTATACTCAACTCTTCAAGTGCAGCTATCAACTCACCTTCTAGATCTACTTCAATCTCCAGGTTTTCATTGCATACTTCAGAATCCACTTCTTCTACCTTCTCTAGTTCAGTTTTCTCTTCCACAAGAACTAAAACTAGTTGAGATGCCTTTTTGGAGGAGGATCTATTCTTCTTACTCATTGTGTACTAATCTAAGATCAACCTTAGCTGATTTAGCTTATTCAGGAACTTGGCTCTGATACCAATTGTTAGTCTTACAATGGCACTAAGAGGGGGGGGTGAATCAATGCAGCTAATTAAAAACTTAAATCTTCATCTCTTAATTCAAAACTAATGAATGCTTAAAACCAGATGCAGCAAGTGTAACAAGATGGCAACACATAACACAAGATTTAACGAGGTTCATCAGTTTTGGCTACTCCTCAAAAATAGACTTCTTGGACTCCCATCCAAATCTAGCCTTTGCAAAGCACAAACTTCACAATCAGTTTACCAGCATCCACTAGAAGGAGCACCAACCCTTAATTTATTTGCACCAACAGAAAGGAGCACCAACCCCTGATTCCAAGCACCAACTTGGACTTCTCTTTTAAATCTTGATTGACATAAAAATGCCTTCTATATTACAAGACCCTTACTGGTCTATCTTAACTCAAATCAATCTCATGGAAGCATAAGGAGAATTGTTGGAGACTCAATATATTCTATTTCTAACTCTCAATCTCAACTCCTTGTCCACAAAGCATACACTCTTTTACAGCTCTACTTACTACACACTTACAACCCTTTCTTATGGCTTACTCTTGCAGCTCTCATAGCTCTGTACTTCTTACAGCATTCTTTCAGCTTTTTAACAGCCCATAGCACTAACCCTCTATTTAGCAACACGCTGCTCTATGTTCCCGCACGGAGCTCAACACTCTCTTACAACACACTTTTTCCACCTACTTTTCTCAGCACATTTATTCTTTCATCAGTGACACCTTCCCTCTTTATGGCGACACACTTTTCAATTTTGAGCAGCCTTTTTCACTTCTGCACGCAATTGCCCTCGCGGCACATTTACTCTTTTCGGCGACACTCTTTTCAATTATGAGCCGAACTTTTTCTTCTACACACAACTGCCCTTTTATAACAATATTTTCATCTTGAAACCCTAAGTCTTCTGAACTGCCATAAACCCACATGCAGCTTATTCATAGCTACTCCTGTAAGTAATTCCTTTTTGACACACTATTCTTATACGCAACCTATTAATGGATTTTTCTCTTATTTCGAACTGACAGTATAACCGCTGCTCGATGGTTTCACTGCGACATGTGCCCTGTAACTGCCATTCTTCTTTTAATGCTTTGTTCTTATTTTAGTTTGCATGATTTCTATCTCAGAATCGCACTCGTAATCGTCGCACTAACTCCAGTTAACTCTTCTTATTTTGGCTGCATGATTTTCCTCTACAATGTCCCCTGCAACTGTTGTAAGACTTTAGTTAACTGTCACATATCTTATTTCGGTTGGGTTCTTCTTCTTTCAATGCGCCAAAGCGACTTGTCACGAAATCGTGACACTTCTGTCTCTTTGAACTCTTCTTGCCTTTTACCCGTGAAAACATGACATGTCACAATATCGTGACACTTTTCGCTTCCTTGTCCTTTTCTCAGCTTGCACCTGCGAAAATAGAACATGTCACGAAATTGCGACACCTTTTTCTCTCTCCTATTTCTCTTCGCTTTGAACCGCAAAAATGAAACATGTCACAAAATCGTGACACCTTTTTCTTTTGGACTCTCTCTCCTGCATTATGTCGCGATATCATGACACTTTTTCTCCTTAGCACTTTTCTTCTCATCGGATCGTGAAAACTCGACATGTCGTGAAATCATGACACTTTTTCTCCTTAGCGCTTCCTCTTACAAATTGTCGTGAAATTGCGACACTTTTCCTTGCAAGCTCTTTCTCTCAAACATGTCATGAAATCGTGACACATTTTTGTCCGTACTATCCTTCTTGCAAATTGTCATGAAATCGTGACACTTTTCCTTGCGAGCTCTTTCTCTTGAACATGTCGCGAAATCATGACACTTTTTCATCTGTACCATCCTTCTTGCAAATTGTCGTGAAATCGTGACACTTTTCCTTGTGAGCTCTTTCTCTCAAACCTATCGTGAAATCACAACACTTTTTCGTTCGTACCACCCTTCTTGCAAATTGTCACGAAATCGCTACACTTTTCCTTGTGAGCTCTTTCTCTCGAACATGTCATGAAATCACGACATTTTTTTGTCCGTACCATCCTTCTTGCAAATTGTCACGAAATCATGACACTTTTCTTTGCAAGCTCTTTCTTTCCGAACATGTCGCAAAATCGTGACAGTTTTCTTTGCCTGCACCTTCTCTCCAAACATGTCATGAAATCATGATAGTTTTCTTTGCTTGCGCCTTCTCTCCAAACATGTCACGAAATCATGATAGTTTTCCCTGCATGTGCTTCTTCTTCAAACATGTCGTGATATTGTGACAGTTTTTCCACTTGGCTTTTTCTCTGCCAACATGTCGTGAAATCGCAACAATTTTTCCACTTGACTTCTTTGCCTCCAACATGTCATGAAATCATGATAGTTTTTCTTACGCTTTCTCTCTCTTCCAACATGTCGCGAAATCGCGACAGTTTTCTTGCATGTGCCTTCTCATCGACAATGTCGTGAAATCACGATAATTTTTCTTGTAAGCGCTGCTTCTTCGAACATGTCACGAAATCACGATAGTTTTCTTATTTTCCTTCTTTGCTTCCAACATGTCGTGAAATCATGAAAGTTTTTCTTGCGCTTTCTCTCTCTTCCAACATGTCGCGAAATTGCAATAGTTTTTCTACTTGGCATCTTTGCCTCCAACATGTCGCGAAATTGCGACAGTTTTTCCACTTGCCCAACATGTCGTGATATCGCGATAGTTTTTCTTTCTGACCAAACATGTCGCGATATCGCGACAGTTTCTCATGCTTGCTCAACATGTCGCGATATCGTGACACTTTTTTTACTTGTCTATTTCTTTGAGCTTTTGAATCTGGGCCTCTTCTGTCTTCTTGGAAATTCATTGTACATGCTTTGACTGCTCTGAAATCTTGTTCACTTCATCAACCGATCCATCTAATGACCTCTGCACTCTTGTTTATTGCATCAACCGATCCTCTATCTGTGTTGACAACAATGACAATACTTTGGCTGCACCTTGCTCATCAATGAACTCCTGTCCATTGCATCAACTGATCAACCTGACTGTGTTGACAACAATGACAATACTTTGGATGCACCTTTCTCATCACTAGGGTGGTGTCCAAGGCTATCTACGATAGAGGAGGTTTGAGAGTCTACAGTTCAGATGTTAGAACACATGCTTATTCAATGGAACAAAAGTTCATAAAAGTATTTCATGGATCACACTATCTCTAATTTACAGAATTGAAACTACTTTAAATTGCAAAAATTGAAACTACTTAAATTGTAGAACTTGAAAACTACTTAATTTGCAGAATTTGAAATATGTTGGAAATGAAACTAGATTACTTTTGCTAAATGAAATTAACATGAAATTGAAATGCGAAATTGAAATCATTAAGTTTAATCATTGTTGAAATTGAAACTGCTGAAACTAAATTACTGAAATATGAAAAATTGCTGAAAACTGTAAAAAGTTGAAAATTGTAAAAAGTTGTTGTGATTGAAATTAAAAAAATAAAAATGATAAGTTCAAACATAAATAGAGATCAGCTAGCTGTAAATCCACTCTTATACATCACACTTAAAACATAATGAAAAACAAGGTACAAAACAAGGGAAATATTAGTTACAAAAAATGACAAAAAATTAACAAAAAATTGACATCATTTAATAAAAATTACACAAAATAAAAAACTATAAAAAAAACCTGTAAAATACCTCTCCCACCGATCCCGAAAGTGGGCCCTTGCTCCCAATCTAGTAAAAAGTATTCAACACTCCAAAATAAGTTCTAATCACTCATTCACTCACAATTTAACACATCTAAAAATACTGCATTTTATTAATTAATGTTGTTGCCACAGTCTGCAAATAAGACCACTTACCTATTTTTCAACGGTAGGTAAAGAAATTTCAACGGTAGGTATACCAAAAATAAATAAATAAAAGATTAAGACTTCGTTTCTTCCGTACCCGAAAGTTACAAATTGGCAAAGCTAGTTTTTAATAATCATACAAGAATCTTGAATGTTTATGGTGGTTGGAGACATTCGATACAAGTATAACAAAGTTACGTTAGAGAGGACGATTTTAAAATCCGATGCCAAAACAAAGGTTTTAATCCTATCAGTAATTATTCCTGCCGGTCAATCGGGTGTCACGATTGTCTTTTTCTGGGTAGGACTACTGGTAGTTGTCGTAGAAGAAAATTGAGTCTACCATTCAAATCCATATTTTAGATCACATTCAATTTAATGGCCGCAACGACCTCTTCCTGCCTAACAGTGCGGGTCTGAACAAGAGAAGAGCAGCAGCTGGTGAATACGCTCCCTTGCTAGATTAGATCGCATCCGACAGTCAAATTTCAAAACATAACAACTTCTCAAATTCTTTTGTGAGTTGTACCGATCCACATGTATTGGGTTCGTTCTCCATTGTTGTCGATGTCCCTGACGCCATTATGTAAACCGATTATGTTTGTCTCTGCCATGCTCTCCAAATTGCTCTATATAAATTTTAAAACGGAGAGTCTAATTTGCTATTTTTTAGAGACTCCTTTTGTCTCCACATATAGCAGAATCCAATTGAACTCTATAATAGCGCCCAAACAATGTGGTTAGAGTTGCGAGTTCTTTCTGTAAAGTAAGAATGGTTGGCGCCGATCTTTCAAATCTTATCCAGGATACAGAGTCTTCATGAGTTATCCGTCTGAGGTCAGTATATTCACGGCGGATGTATATTTGGTCTTGGATTCTTCTCATACAATTTTTACTCAAAAACATCATATCACGTCTCTCCTATGGGCACAGGCATACAGATGGGCTCTCACAAAATTGGCAGCGCCGGTTCTCTCTAGAGGAAGCTGTAAGGTACATGCTATTAACCTTTCATCTTTATTTCATTTCTATTGAAAATACTGCTGTTTTCTCTTTGTAATAGGTTTGTATGGTTTCCACATTCACTTGCTTCGTGTTTTATTTTCGTCAGAATTTCAATAATTAAATTGTTCTTTTACGTTAAGAATTAGAAATTTTCGTTAAATTTAAACAACTATTATCTTTGAAGTATATTTGTGGTCAAAAAAAATTTGGACAGATTATAGGTGAATGCGATTCAACAAAACAAATAGACGAGTCCCACAATAGTGTAGAATAATCTTATATTACAAACTCTAACTGCTAATTGTCTGAACACTGAACGAACGACACCTTTCAAGCAGGGTCCGGACAGTGCTTGTTTCATTAATTATAATGCTTCGTATTACTCTCGCACCGACAATTCTAAAGTCCCTTATGGGAACATTAGGTACTAACAGCACAGAACTTCGATGTTAATACTCAGTCTCGGTTCAAGAATTTTCATTGGCATGGGATTAAAGAAATTTAATCACCATCACTGGCAAATGGATGATTGGAATTTGGGATACTCTGTTTAAAATAGTTTTTAATGGGTGAAAAGATTGTTCATATAATATATTACACTATATACTACACTTTTCCTTATCAAAATATTATATATAATTCTACCTACAAAATTTACATGCCTTAAACCTTTCGCACTCTTCCACCATTATACAAACTCTCAGGTTAGTGTAGAGAGCTTAACTTTTCCCATATACACCTTCCAGTCTATCCGTATAAAGTCAACCAAAGCAGCGGCTTAACTTTTCCCATAACACCTAACAGTGTATGCGTATAAAGTCAAACAACGCAGCCCGACAAGATTGAAAATTTGGAAGGTCTTAAATTTATTAAGAAATAAGGAAGTTAATAAGTTGCTTAATAAAAGGTCAATCAGAATGTTTTTTAAATTTGAATAAATTTTTTTTTATTATTTTAATTTAGTATAATTTAATTTGAATTTTGAACTTTTTTAATCCTTGGTTGATAAGGTGCTTCCTCCTATTTTTATTGAAAGTCTTTTTTTTTTTAAATATTTTATTGTATCCATGTACTTAAAAATTGTTCACTTCTTAATCTCCAGATATTCTGTTATTGTTTTTATTATATATTTTGTTATAAAAAATTTAAAATCTTTTCAAAATCTTATTTTTTATTTATTTTTGGGTAAACAGAGCCCGTACTAAAATTAAAATTACATTACAATTGAGATATGGAAACCAAGTCACTCATCTAGCTCAATGAAATAAAGTACACACAATGAAGCAGGTTATATGCTGTCCTATCATACGAACGAATGTAATCATTAGTTATTCAAGTTTTTGTTAGGACCATGGTTTAATGAATAATGAAATTTTGTTCACATATAAAACGATGGTTAAATGAAAGATAAAATTTTGTTTACCTTTGCTTATAATACTCTATCTTGTAGTGTGTAGAAATAAAATTCTCGTCTCTTCTCAAAACACGAGGAAAGCTTTACTGCTAATGGATTTGGTGAAACCAATGCATAAGAGATCTAATAAAAGCGTAGTAGGTAAGTTTAGAAACGAATTTCAAAGTGCATTTGATGTTGTCACTTTGCAGGAAAAAACCCCAAAAAAAAATCCATTTTAAAAATGAACTTAATAAAGTCCATGCAGCATTGGTATGTATTATATAGGCAAAATGTGATGAAAAAGTTGACATGGATGACACTTCACTAAGATCTCGATGGATAAATGATATCTAAGATTTTTAAGATGTAAATAATTCTAAGTCAGGGTAAGCATAATAAGAAGCCATTTGATTTATTGTTAAAAGAGAAGAAAATAAAGGCACAAATATTGGTAATTTGTTTATTTTATTACAATATATAAATAATTAATTATAATATGTTATAAATAAATAGGTATTAATGTGTAACAAAATTTTAATAAGGAAATATATTATTAAAATAAATTATTAATTACCAGATTTATTTATATTAAGAAAAAGTGCTAAGTATCATCAATTATGCACTCAATTCCAACAACACCAATAATACTCATACTTCTCATCAAACATATTTATAAACTATTGGACACTAAAAAAATTGAAACCTTAAAAAAATTATTTTTTAATTTATAAATTTTAATTAATTATAATATTTTAATATAAAAAATAAACTGTGTTTACAAGGTAATGAATTTCAAATACCCTCCTCTCACTCACTCTAATGCCCCATTACAATTTTATTTAACGGTTATGGGTTACAATGAATTGAAATGTGTCTTACTCTAAATTACAAATCCCCTAATGATAAACTTATAAGGTTTACAAATTACTTTAGCCAAAATAAAGTTAAAAATAAAACTTAATAAAAAAAATCATTCCAAATTAAAAAATAATCCTTTTATATATTAGATAAAACATAGATTTATAAGCTTAATTTTAAATATTGTGCTTGAAATTCTATCACTTTATTCTTAAAAATAAACTTACAAATCCCTATACTCTTCAAGTTAAAATATAGTACTTTTATAACTTTATTTTATTAATTTGTATCACTTAACATTTTTAAATAAATTTAAATTTTAATATTTAATATTTATATTTGATTATATACGAGCAATTAGTAAGAATTTAAAATATCTTCACATACCATAAAATTAACCTGCACTCAAAATATTAAAATTATACAATTTTAAAATCTTAGAAAAAAATTGTTAAAAAAATCTTCATGTCTAAATACCTGTAATTGCATAGAAAAGGACATAAAATACATAGTATAAGATAGTAAATCATATGAAATAATATATTTTATTATTTCATTATCATTATCTAGTTTGAAATTTAAAATAAATTTTATTTATTTAATTTTAATAAAAATAAAAGGTTTGAGGTGTAGATCAATTGGTTTGTTCAAACCTTGCAGGGGATGGAGGTGCAAGGTTTAACGCTTGTCCCTTTCCTGATGTTTTAAGGTTTAAAATGATTGTAGCATGGTGGTTATAAGGTAGAATACACGAAAATCTGTGTTACACCTTCTGGAACAGACAATAGTATACAAGAGTATGAATATTTACATTTTGCACCATTCAACTAATATGTAAAGAATATTTACGGAGAATGTTAATAAAATATAAAAATTATTAATATATTTTCTCTTAAAATATTAAGAAAATCTTCTTAAATTTCTTTTAGGAAACAATTTTTTTAGGAGAACGTTTACAAATTACATTAACAACCACCTTCAAGAGATTTGAACACAAGACCACTTAAGAAACAACCATCATATTAACCACTAAAACAACGGCCTGTCAGCGGGAAACAAACTATTATACCTTGATTGCTTAGTAATCATATAAATATATTTCGTAATTAAGAAGTAAGACTTTATGGAAAGATTATGGGGAGCTCACTATCAACATATATTACATACTATTGTAGTTAATACTATGGGTTTAAAATATTCTTATTTATTAGAAGATAAACACAATTCACTTTGAACCAGTGGTAGGAAGTGATGGTTTTTTAACGAAATGTACAACCCTTCTTATTCGTTGAGAAAGCTTTGGCATATGAAAATTTACAAACTATTATAGAAAAATGTAATAAGCAATTAAACATATCTATTGAAATATGGATAAAAATTATATGTTTTTAGTTTATTTAAAAGGAAAAACTAGTACTTATTTAGATTGATCTACTAGATTTATTTTACACTTTATTACGAAGATTTACATTGTGAGTATTAAATAAGATAAACATTTATATAAAAATTGCTTTCACCTAAAGAATTATTTTCAAGTACATAATATTTTTTTAAAGGTTGTTTTTGCGTAAAATAATACACAAATTTTATGAATATTTTAAAGTGGATTTTTATTTTTTTTAAAATTTATACAATAATTTTTTTTATAAATAACTTTTTAAAAATCTTTTTATAGCTAAGTATAAAATTTAGTGGTTGCAAATTGACTTGCATTTATAGATTTTGCATCATCAATTTTTTTAACAATTTAATCTTATGTCTATCATCTAAGTTGTGAGGAAATTAAAAGAGTTTATACTATTCTTATGTGACATTAGCTTGATCGGTTTAATTCCTCAACTTTCAAGTAGAAGATTCAAGTTTGAATCTTGTCAAGTTGATACATCCATAATAATTAAGTTTTTATGTGGTAATGATGTAATATATGTATGTTAAGAAACTCTCTTATCAATACTATAAATCATTTACCAATATATCAAAATATTCAACATGCATCCACAAATAAATTGCACAAAAAATTTCATATATTAAAATAGAGATTGATAATACCCTTGAGGTAGGGCAACATCGCACAATGTTCCTTTGGGAAGGAAGACACTCCATAAGATATCTAGCTCTACGAGCCAATATTTCTACAAGAATACTTCATGAAGAACACAAGCTTATATTAAGAGGGAAGGTGAACAGTATAAGACCACTTTTTACTTTTCTTTTCCAAACAGTATTATCCAATATAATCAATGGCAATATCAATAGCAATAACCAAAGAAATGCAAAAATCATCACACACAATAGAAACACCAATTTAACATGGTTCACCCAATGTGTGCTACTCCACAAAGAAAATATTTCACTAAAATTTCCTCAATCAATCTCTTGGGAATCCTTTTCCTATTACAATGTTTATGGACCTCTGTCCAAAGGAGACACCAATCCCCTAATCAAGTTTGTGGATCTCTATCCATAGGATAACTCCTTTCTCCTCTTACTTTGGATGGTGCTCTTCTAGAAGAATTGTTGCCTCCACTACTCTGGCTAATGGATCTCTATCCACTGAAGACACCTGTCCTCATTGCCTTGGCTGATGGATGTCTATCCATTGAAGACTATCGTCCTCTATACTCTATCACCTTTAAACCTTTGTCTCAAATTTGTACTAAACATAGTCCTTTGGTCTAGCATAAATCTACTCAATCTCTATCTCTAGTCCGACATAAACTTATCTTCAAATCTACACTAAAATCTATCCTCAAATTTGTACTAAACATAGTCCTTCGATCTAGCACAAATCTCTCCTCAATATTTGTCCTTTGATATTCACTAAACACAATCCTTTTGTCTAGCACAAATCTATCTTTAATCTCTATGCTCTAATCTACACTAAACACATTCCTTCAATATAGGACAAATCTGTCCTCAATCCCTATCCTTAGGCCTTAACACAAAGCTTGATCCAATCATAAATCAACACAACTAGATTAGTCCCAAACCTTAAATCAAATTTTGAACAAATCAATCAATCAATTCTGCTCACAAGTCTTCTCAAAGACTTGTCTCAAATCTACCTTGTAAGCTTCCACAAAATCTCACACTAATTTATCCACAAGTCCTCTCTAGAACTTGTCCAATATTCTTAACAAGTCCTCACTAGAACTTGTTTAATATGCTCAACAAGTCCTCTCTAGAAATTTTCCAATCTCATAGAAACATAAAGAGAATTGTTAGAGACTCAATATGCTTCACTTTCATCACAATGCTCAATCACTTTCAATTAATCTCTTAGAAACATATAGAGAATTGTTAGAGACTCAATATGATTCACATTCACCTCAATGCTCAATCACTTTCAACCACTCTTGTAGAAACATATAGAGAATTGTTAGAGACTCAATATGCTTCACACTCATAAAATCTCAATCACTTTTAATCATAGAAACATATAGATAATTTTTAGAGACTCAATATGTTTCACATCCATCAACACTTAATCTCTTTTTCAATTTAATTCAGAATATAGAACAATTTGTTTCATAGAACTTGAACTATCACTTCAATACATCCACTTAACTAGGCTCAACCAACTCTACTCAACCAATCACTCAATGAAATAATTATTCCTCACAAACCCTAGTCCAAAAATATGAACACTCACTCAAATGTTTCCAACAATGCTTATTAATCAATCTCACATAACAATGATACTCATGATCTTTGCAAACCCTAGTCCAAGTTCTTCACTCAACCAATCACTTCAACAATAATGCTTATCAAAAAATCTCACATAACAATGATACTCATAATCTTTGCAAACCCTAGTTCAAGTTCACTCAACTTAATCACTTCAACAATAATGCTTATCAAACAAGGTTACTTTCCTTAACCTCTATTCCAGAAAACCTTGAAGTATTAATTTAAAACACACTCAACAATAAAAACTTAACAAAGTCCTTTTCACTCCAATATTATTTTCATAAAACCTCAATCAATCACTTCAACAACAATGCTTATAAAACAAAGTTCATAGCATTCACTTCCACTCAACAACTCAACAAAGAAAACTTAACCAAGTCCTTTTCACTCCAAAATTTGTTTTTCAAAAAACCATCCAATCAAATCAACCAAATAAGAATGTGCCCATACCTTTTTTCTTGATGAAGGATAGACTTCAAAACCTGCCTCAACCACAAATAATTCTTTGTCAATCTCAAGGAGGTTAGGTGACAATACTAAACAAATAGTAACTCACAAATACACCTTATCACTCCATCTTAAAATAATATCCAACACCACAAATCTTCAATCAAAACACTTCTTCCAAAACTCTAACTCATCAAAATAACCTCTTAACAATTTAATTTCATCATAACCCTTTTCAGAAAAATATCTCAAAAATAATCCAAACTCTAATTATGACTCCCTACTTAATATTGCATTAATTAAATAAATCACTTTATAAAATAATACAATAAATTAATTTCCCACTTTACTAAGGTAAAACAATATTACCCTAGCTTTTACTTTAACAAAAATCAATCCTTCATACACAAAATTCTTTCCTCAACACTTAGGTTAATTTCATAACCTAACTTCCACCTTATTCCTCCTAAACCTTAGCAAATGCAAAATAAAAATACTTTCAAAAATTTATTACCCTTTTCGCAATCCACGGGGCTCAAACTTGCACCAAACTCTCCACAACGCCTTGGTCGTGGCTTCCACACCATGTGAGCCACGTGCTCCACTTGGAGCCTCAAAGTGCAATACATGCTTTGACTTCCTCTCAAACCTTAAGAGCCCTTGGCTCTTCCTTCGATGCGGTGGTAACCAAACTTTGTTGGAGGCACTTAATTCAAATTTTGCATGAGCTCTTTTTATAATGTGGATGCTATATTTTCGAATGCCAATATTTGGAATGTCTAAGGTATTAATACCTAATGCCTTCTTTATCATGCACGTCGGCGGAGGAAAATACGTTGGGGAGTCGGCGCTAACATTTGCCTTTGAATTATTTTAAATTATAATTATTTAAATTCCAAAGAATTTAAATATTATAAATTTAATATTTTAAATATTCTTTGGGCTTTATTAAAAATTAAAGCCTTCTTAGGTTTTATAAAACCTTTTTAATTTGCCCACCTAAGGTTTTAATAAAAACCTTTTATTTTGCCCAACCATGGTTTTAATAAAAACCTTTTATTTTGCCCAACCATGGTTTTAATAAAAACCTTTTACATAATATTTAAAAATAAATATTATGAAGCTCTTTTGCCATAAACCTTTTGCATTGCTCCTTTTGACCTTTTGACATCAACGACAGTTCATTCCTTGACATCAATGACAACTTCATTAACTCAAAATGTCCAACAATATCCCCCTTTGTCATTGATGGCAACCCAAATTATTTTTACCAAAACTTGATCTTTTTCTTGTTCTGCTTCCCCTAGTAAATTGCTCCCCCTGACTCAATGCTCTCTCCTTAAACCAAATCTCTCCCCTTACTCAAATCTCTCCCCCTTTGACATCAATGGCAAAGGGTCACCTTTGGGGCTTGGGGCTAAGAATGAGTCTCTTAGCTTAGACCCTCCCCCACCTCCTCTTGAGGTGGTTAATTCTAGGGTGGAAGTATTTCTACTCCTAGCAAGCACTGGTCCTTTCCTTTTTCAATTTTTTTTTCCATACTTTTGAAATCATACCTTTTTGAACCTTTTGAAAATCCTCTTTCTTGTTCATATCCTTGCTCTTGTTCCTATTCCTATTCTTGTTCATATCCATGTTTATGCTTGGTTATGGAATGTATGCTCTACACAACTTTGTTGTATGTCCATAATTATTGCACTTATAAAACTAAATGTTGTGATTCCTTGGAGGTGCAAATATTTTGAAGTTGCTCCTCGTGAGGCCATATCTATTCCCATCATGAATCCTAAAATTCATTTCCTTATGACCAAACTGATTACATGAGTAGAAATACACATGAAATAACTGCTTGTTTCTAAAATTTCCATATTCCATACTTTCATGTGTCCTACATTGTGTAGCTTTGTACCCAAAACTATGACATGAGAAGCATCGTCCATTGAAGAAACCTTGCCTTCACCCCATTGGTCTCTTGGTCTCTTCTATCCTATCATGTTTCCTGTTCCATCTATTCCTTATCTATGCATTGTTCCTTTCCTTGTTGAACTTTCTATTGTCCAACTTATCCTTAGAAGTCTCACTCTTTCTTTTACCCTTCTTCTTTTGAAGCTTCTTCTTCTTTAGTGCTTGAGCTTGACTCTCCTTTTTTTCTTCCTATTTCCCTTGTTCTTATTCAAAAATAAGTTATGTTTTGGTGACTGATGATCTTTGTGCATTGATAATCCTATCCAAAGTCTTTTAATTTTTCTCAAACTTGTGTAGCTTGTCCTTGGAGCTTTTTACTTCCATCCTTAGTGAAACTATCTCATATTTTAATTTCCACATTCTAGATATTTTTTCTTTAATTCTTCAGTCATACCTTCTTCCATTTTACTTACTTCTTCAACCTTAATTTTGAAGTTAGTAAATTCTTGTAGAAATTTGCTTTTGCTTTCTCATATTCTTGAGCTTGAACCCTTAATCCTGAGTTCTCCCTTTTTAATTCTTCAAGATAAAAAATAAGTCTTTCACATTCTAGCTCTTTTACCTTTGATTGTTCAACCATACCTTTTTCAAATTTCCTTGCCTTTTCAACCTTATATTTCAAGTCAGAGAGATCTTGTAGAAGCTCTGTCTTATATTTCTTATCCTCTTATATTTGAGCCTTTAATTCTAAGTTCTCCCTTTTCAACTCAACAAGTTCCTTAAGAGTGACTTCCTCCTTTTCTCTTTCTAAAATTTTCTCTTTTCTTTGGTCTTCAATTTCTTCTATTGTCCAAAGTAGATTTTCTTCTTCATACCTATTTTGACTATCCCTGTTATCCTTTTCTGAACCATCCTCTAGAAATTCAATTCTAAAAGTATCATCTTCATATTCACCGCTACTAAAACCATTGCAATAACCTGCATCATGACCGAGTTGACCACAAACAAAACATTCTTCACCTTCTTGTGAACAATGAGCTTTAAGGTGACCTATATTCCTACATATGGTACAAAAATTTATCAATCTGGTTATCTCTCCATTGCTTGATTCATCTCTTGAATCTATTTCTATTCTTCCTCCCAAAACAACAATATTGAATTCATCTTCTTTTTCTTTCATGACCATGTGTGTTCTTTTCTTCTTGTGTCTCATGGTTCTACTTTTGCATTTCTTTGTCATTTGTGTTCTTGTAAGATCTTCCTTCAAGTTGTTAAACCTTTTTCAAAGGAACCTTCTCTGATACCAATTGAAGAACACAAGCTTATACTGAGAGGGGGGATGAACAGTATAAGATCACTTTTTACTTTTCTTTTTCAAATAGTATTATCCAATATAATCAATGGTATTATACATAGCAATAACTAAAGCAATGCACAAATCATCACACACAATAGAGACACCAATTTAACGTGGTTCACCCAATGTGGGCTACTCCATAGAGAAAATATTTCACTAAAATTTCCTCAATCAATCTCTTGGGAATCCTTTCTCTATTACAATATTTATGGACCTTTGTCCAAAGGAGACACCAATCCCCTAATCAAGTTCATGGATCTCTATCCACAGGAGAATTCCTTTCTCCTCTAGCTCTGGATGGTGATCTTCTAGAAGAACTGTTGGCCCCACTACTTTGGCTAATGGATATCTATCCACTAAAGATACCTGTCCTCACTACCCTGGATAATGGATCTCTATCCACTAGAGACTGTCATCCTCTATACTCTATCATCTTCAAAGCTCTATCTCAAATATGCACTAAACATAATATTTCATTCTAGCACAAATATGCTCAATATCTGTCTCTGATATGGCACAAACCTATCCTCAAATTTGCACCAAATTCTATCCTCAAATCTATACTAAACATAGTCCTTTGATCTAGCACAAATCTATCCTCAATATCTGTCCTTTGATCTTCACTAAACATAGTCCTTCAATCTAGTACAAATCTATCCTCAATATTTGTTCTTTGATATGCACTAAACACAGTCCTTTGGCCTAACACAAATTTGTCCTCAATATCTATCCTCAAGCCTTAACACAAAGCTTGATCCAATCACAAATCAACACTGTTATATCTATTCTAAATCTTAAATCAAGGTTTGAACAAATCAATCAATCAATTCTGCTCACAAGTCTTCTCAGAGACTTATCTCAAATCTACCTTGTAAGCTTCCACAAAATGTCACACTAATCTATCCATAAGTCCTCTCTAGAACTTGTCCAATATTCTCAATAAGTCCTCACTAGAACTTGTCCAATCTGCTCAAAAAGTCCTCACTAGAACTTGTCCAATCTCATAGAAACATAAAGAGAATTTTTAGAGACTCAATATGCTTCACATTCATCACAATGCTCAATCACTTTCAATCACTCTTTTAGAAACATATAGAGAATTATTAGAGACTCAATATGTTTCACATCCATAAACACTCAATCTCTTTCTCAATTCAATTTTGAATATAGGATATTGTTTTTCATAGAAATTGAACTATCACTTCAACACATCCACTTAACTAGGCTCAACCAACTCTACTCAACCAATCACTCAATGAAATAATATTTGCTCACAAACCCTAGTCCAAGCATATGAAAACTCACTCAAATATTCCCAATAATTCTTATTAATCAATCTCACATAACAATGATACTCATGATCTTTGCAAACCCTAGTCCAAGTTCTTCACTCAACCAATCACTTCAACAATAATGCTTATAAAAAAAATCTCACATAATAATGATACTCATAATATTTTCAAACCCTAGTTCAAGTTCACTCAACTTAATCACTTCAACAATAATTCTTATCAAACAATATTACTTTCCTTAACCTATATTCCAGAAAAATTTAAAGCATTAATTTAAAACACATTCAACAAGGAAAACTTAACAAAGTCCTTTTCACTCCAATATTATTTTCAGAAAATCTCAATCAATCACTTCAATAAAAATGCTTATAAAACAAAATTCATAGTATTCAATTCCACTTAACAACTCAATAAAGAAATCTTAACCAAGTCCTTTTTACTCCAAACTTTGTTTTTCAGAAAACCATCCAATCAAATCTACCAAAGATGAATATACCCATACCTTTTTGCTTGATGAATAATAGACTTTAAAACCTGCCTCAACTACAAATAATTATTTGCCAATCTCAAGGAGGTTAGGTGACAATACTAAACAAATAGCAACTCACAAATACACCTTATCACTCCATATTAAAATAATATCCAACACCACAAATATTCAATCAAAACACTTATTCCAAAACTCTAACTCATCAAAATAACCTATTAACAATTTAATTTCATCATAACCCTTTTCAGAAAAATATCTCAAAAATAATCCAAACTCTACTTATAACTCCCTACTTAATATTGCATTAATTAAATAAATCCATTTATAAAATAATGCAATAAATTAATTTCCCACTTTACTAAGGTAAAACAATATTACCCTAGCTTTTACTTTAATAGAAATCAATCGTTCATACACAAAATTCTTTCCTCAACACTTAGGTTAATTTCATAACCTAACTTCCACCATATTTCTCCTAAACCTTAACAAATGCAAGATAAAAATACTTTCAAAAATTTATTACCCTCTTTTACAATCTGCGGGGCTCAAACTTGAACCAAACTCTTCACATCGCCTTGATCGTGGCTTCCATGCTATGTGATCCATGCACTCCACTTGGAGCCTCAAAGCGCAATACGTTCTTTGACTTCTTCTTAAACCTTAAGAGCTCTTGGCTCTTTCTTCGATGCAGTAGTAACCAAACTTCGTTGGAGGCACTTAATTTGAATTTTGCACGAGCTCTTTTTATAATGAGGATGATATATTTTTGGATGCCAATCTTTGGAATGGCTAAGGTATTAATACCTAATGCCTTCTTTGTCATGCACGTTGATGGAGGAAAATGTGTTGGGGAGTCGACGCTAACATTTGCCTTCGAATTATTTTAAATTACAATTATTAAAATTCCAAAGAATTTAAATATTATAAATTTAATATTTTAAATATTCTTTGGGCTTTATTAAAAATTAAAGCCTCCTTAGATTTTAGAAAACCTTTTTATTTTTCCCGCCTAAGGTTTTAATAAAATCCTTTTATTTTGCCCAACCATGATTTTAATAAAAACCTTTTATTTTGCCCAACCATGGTTTTAATAAAAACCTTTTACATAATATTTAAAAATAAATATTATGAAGCTCTTTTGTCATCAACCTTTTTCATTGCTTCTTTTGACCTTTTGACATAAATGATAGTTCATTCCTTGATATCAATGACAACTTCATTAACTCAAAATGTACAACACTTCAAACATACCTTTTACAATGGGGGTACAATTATCTTTATATAAAAGTGTTATGGTCACCTTTTATGAGTTACAAGATCACCCATGTGGTAGTTCACCTTATAAAATGTATAATAATATGATAATATTCCTTGTGGTTACATATGATAATATTTCCCAACTGTTACATATATGATTCTATGACATACCTATTTCTAATTTGATATGTGGCCTTCCTTAATAATTAATTTATGGTTCATACCATTATACAATACAATATTAAATTATTAAGTACCTATCTTGGGTACTGTTGGTCCAGGTCTAGGGCACGTACACTACCCAACATTGAAAGGCCGAGAGGAAGAGATGCCCCTCGTGCCAATATCCGAAGAAAGGTCGGCTCCTTTGCTAAACTACTTCGGTGTTTTAAGACAAGAGTGCAGGAAAGAGATAAAAGAGTAAGGGTGCAGGAAAGAAATAAAAAAGAGTGAGGGTGCAGGAAAGAAATAAACAGGGTAAGGGAAGAAATGTCAATAATTTAAAGTGGGAAAGAACCAGAAGCACGATCGCTAGCTAACAACTCGAAACTGTAGCAAAAATACCAAGAATAGAATGAAATGAACGCAATACCAGTCCCCCTATGTATCCTCTGGATGAGTTCCAGGATTACCCTCCCCCTTTCATTGAAATCCAGAGTTCAGAATTACGACGGCTAGGAAATGAGTGAATATAATAGAAACACTATCCACAGGTAGCATAAAAGAGAACTATTACAGCGTTTTCCTCCCCTATGTATCCTTTGGGAAAATTCTAGGGTTCTATCCCCAATCGCACACCTAAATCCAGAATGCAGAATTATAGTATGCAAGTGAAGAAAGAAATAACAAAAATAATCACAGAAGGCAGCATACAAGAGAGAAATTAAGCCCGAAGCTCTTTATATTAATCGCAGGGATTCAAGTTACAGCAGCTTTCTAGCAGAAAGTTCCCCCCTTTTTCATTACAATGCCTGGGTTTTTATAGAGGACCCGACCCTCTGAGCCATCAATGCACAAAACGGAGGAGTACATCCTCGAAAACCTAAGAAGTCGGCTCTCGTAGCTCTCATGACTGAGCTCTCAAATATTTTCCCATAACTGGCAACTACGACCGGGTCAGTCGGGGAAACATGCATTTATGAGCCATCTGAACGTCCTTGGTCTTCGGGTGCGGAGCTCGAGTGGTCGCCATGCCCGTCGGGCTCTTCTTCAAGGACTGATACTTCCTTTCCAATTGCCAAAAATGAGCAACGAATTCATCGGGCACGTAAAAACTCATTTATGAGGCACTTGATTGCCTCAAAAAAATACCCGGCTTGGAGTGCGTGCCTTTGAAGCGCTTCGCTGAATTTTCATTCGCAACTCCGCTTCATGATGGATTTGAGCCGAAGTAGATCCTCCTTCTTGGTTATGCACTTCGCATGAATGGGCTTCGCGAGACAGCTTTGGGGATGTGAAATGCCGAAGTAAGTATTCCTCCTCAAGATGGCTCTCACTCTTTTGCTGCTTTGTTGGAAAGGCGTGTCAAAACTGCTTCGCTGAGGTTCTCTGCCCGAAGTGGATGCTTCGTTGGTGAGTCTTCAAAATGCTTCACCGCGATCCTCCCTCAAAACTGTGGTTCGGGGTTTTTTGGGCCGAAGTGCATTCTTGCCTTGGAAAAATGTCTTGCTCTTTATGGGCCACTACCGCTTCGGGTGAAAGCGCTTCGCACGAAAGCTAGCCGAAGCAGATGCTTCACGATGACTTTCGACGAAGTGAGAATGGTTCGCCGATAGGGGGCCCGAAGTGGGTGCTTCGGTGATTTTTTGGCGAAGTAGTTTTCAATGTTTGCACTCCTTCAAATTTCGCTTCGCCAGATTTTCGCCTGAAGCAACTGCTTGAAATGCTTCGGGTGCAAAGCTCTTTTCATGCCTTAGCAATTGAGTCCGATCTAATCTTTTCCTTCCTTCAGCGAAGTTGTTTTGATGTTTGGACTTCTTCAATCCCGCTTCGCAAAACTTTCGCCTGAAGCAACTGCTTGAAATGCTTTGGGTGCGAAGCTCTTTTCATTCTCTACTTCTTTCTTTTGGCGAAGCTATCTTCTTTCCTACGAAGCTCTTTTCCTTAACTTGCTCAGTGGCGAAGCTTTTGCATCTCCATTCTATATACAAAGGGGGTGGCAATAGAAGCCAAAATTGCTACAATACTTTCAAATATATTCAAAATAACAGAAAGAAACACTTTACAAAAATTTGATTTTACTACCCCTCTAAGGCAATGTGACAAAATTGTCAACATTCTTGGCGACTCGTGGGGCAACGAGCTCGCCTCGGTGTAAGAACCCTCAGCCTTAATCCGTTGGGCCAGAGTTACCTCCAGACCCTTCTCCCTTTTCTCCTTTCAGGGGTGCTTCCATGGCTTCTTCTTCTTCTTCTTCACCTTCTCCTTCTTCTTCTTCCTCTGACGTGGCCTCTGGCTGCGGTGATGGGGAAAGGCGATCGCGGATGCGTTCCATGGTTCGGCGAACATGAGCCCAGGCACCTTTCAAGAAAGGCTCTCGGTCTTGTAGCGCTTTTACCAAGACATGGAACCGATCTATTTTCCCTATGTCGGCATGCTTGGCTCTTGTGCTTAGATCGTTGAGGCAGGTCACGATCTTGCAATGTCTCAGAATGAAATCTATGACTTGTCCTTCTGTAATTGGCTCTTCCCAGCCGTCTATCTCTGAGACATCACTCTCAAAATGTAGCCAAGCCAGCTTGAGCTCTTCCTTGGTCAAAAGGTTCCCATCCTCATTCATGAAACTTGGGAAACCTAATGAAGAGAGGTCTTGGAAATACCCCAGTGATGTGCGCTGCTCGTGTTCGAATACATCCAGGAGGTCCTTCGCCTTCTATGCTTTCCTCACCTTGGAGAAGAAAGCACGGACCGTGGCTTGAGCTGTGGACCAATCTCTGGTTGTCCGGCTCATTGCGGCGACCTGTAGGTCCTGA
Organism: Wollemia nobilis; assembly: GCA_028583015.1. Taxonomy (NCBI): domain Eukaryota; kingdom Viridiplantae; phylum Streptophyta; class Pinopsida; order Araucariales; family Araucariaceae; genus Wollemia; species Wollemia nobilis. The sequence continues at coordinate 5,240,324 of JAQPPZ010002201.1, forward strand.
TATTTGATACTTTGGACCTCAAAAGCCAGTTTGAGTCGTCTTTTGATTTTTTGGATGATCTCATCTACTATTGGCCCTTCCTGAGCAGCGGCATACTGGGCTTCGGTAATGTAGGTCAAAATTGACAAGGCACTGGAGGCCCGAGATCTAAAGTTTTTTAGTAGGTGTGAGCGGATTTCTTTTATTCGGCCCCTATCAAACAGCTCCAGGCTTTCTTTTTCGTACAACTGTTGCTGCATCTGCAAGATCTTGCTTTCAAACTCTTTGGCCTTCAGATCAGCTTTGGCCTATACCTGGCTCTGGGTTTTAGTTGCACTCTGCAGTTGTCTTACTTGTTGTTTCAAGATGACTATTTCCTTTTTCGTCTGCTCACACTGCTTCTCCGCGTCTTCCAGCTTAGAACGTGTCCTAGCTAGCTCCTCCTCCAACTTGATGTTGGCGCTCTCTGCTTCAAATCGGTGTTGATTGGCGATATTTGCATGCGCGTGGAATGTTTCTATCCGTACATGCATAGATGTAGATTCATTATCTACATTTAGGTGTTCTAGGTCCTTAGTCTTCTCCTGATAGTCGTAATCCGCTGGAGTCATCTCGTCCAGAGGTTTCTGGACCTTAGGGACCTTTTTCACCTTATGCAGCTTTCCGCATTTCAAGTCAAAAATGGCGCATTTTTCTACTTTGGCCAGAGAGCGCCCCCTCTTTTTCCTGGCCTCCTTTAGTATCTTATCGGTGTTTTGCCGAGCCTGGAGCAACTTCTCAGCTAGAGGGCATTCCTTGATCAAGGACAGCTCTGTTTCAAAAGAGGTTGGGTCTCCAGCCAAAGGGGTAAACAAATATAATGATTGGATAGGGGATGCCTCACCAGTAGGTTCGGCAGTGGGTGTGGTAGGGGTTTCGATGAGAGAAACAATGTCGTGTGTGACAGGGGAGTGGGGACGGGGTTCAGCATTGGAGTACTACCTTCGCCCTGATTGAGAACCAAGGGAATGGTGGCATGGGGGAGCGAAGTAGTATCGATGGACTTGTCCTGGCCTGATGACTCGATCGGGGTAGTTATGCTTGTGGGGCTAACGGGATCACGAGGCGAACTCGAGGTGGCGAAGGGCGAGTGATGGGGTGACCGAACTTCCATGAGAGAGGGAGACTGATGGGGATTTATGGTCGGGACCATTGTGGACATGACTTGAGGAACCAAGGGGATGGGTGAGGAGTGCGTACCTACGTGCTCCCCTGATGGAGCAGAAGTGGTGGCTTCTTGCATGATTGGCTCTTGCTCCTTTCCAGCTTCGGCACTCTCGACTTCCACGACCTCTCCTTTAGGGTCCCCTTCTTGTTGGAGGAGTTCCTCCACATCAATGACATCTACGTCTGAGGCTACTTCGGCCCTTTGTGATGTCGTCCCTTCAATATTTGCCTCGGCTGGGCCTATCGTAGGTTGTCCACCAGAAGCACCTGGAAGCTTTGTACGTGGTCACTTTGGGTGGGTTGGAGGCACTTGAGCTTGCTCTTGCCTCTTTCTTTTCTTCTTCTCCTCCTTCTTCTCTGATTGTTGCGTCGATCCCATGGCACTGGTGTCGTGGCTTTCCATAGGTTCCTGAGGCAGTTCTTCTGGTGCAGCTTCTGCCTCCTCCTCTTCTTCTTCTTTCGAAGCATCATCAGCTCTCCTTGGGCTTTCGCCTGAACCTGGGGCACTTGGGGGAATGAAGTCGGCGAAGGAGGTGGGCTTCCAAGTCCCAACATTGGCTTCATAAACAACCGCGAAGTCCTTATCCACCTCCAAGAGTCCATATGATTTCATCTTCTATCGATGAACTCTCATTTTCCACCACTCCTTTAATTGTTCTACACCCCAGTCTTTCAACTCCTCCCTCAGCTCGTCTTTCATCTTCCTCCAAAAAATGGAGTCTGGGCTTGGGAAAGGATGTTGAACAGGATCAAACTCAACTTCCATAGGGTAGAATTCATGCCAGGGAGGCAAGGTCTTCATCCTTTCTAAATGCCACTCCAGATCCCTCCCATTGGGGTTATTTCTTTGCTCCATGATTTTTGGGTGGGGGCAGACATGAAAATTCTTGAATCTGAGGTGGTCCCTCATCACCCCCAAGGGATCGTAGAGCCACCTTTGAGGAATCTGGAGCAAACCAAAGCTGGAAAGCTTCTCCTCTAGGAATACGTGTTGCTTCAGGGCAAACACTTCAATTACCCCCATTTTGAAGGGGAAGTCGCAAGTGTGCACCCATTTTCGACCGTGGCCATAGATGACATTTGTTGCGTCGCTCTATCGAGTGACCTCTAACGTGAACTGGTATTCGGAGGGGTAGACGGGTAGCAGGAAGGGTTTCCCCATGAATCCAAACAAGCGAATCACAAGCCCCTATGTCAGTTGAAATACATCTCCTTTCTTCTCCTTCACCACTCTGTCTCTTAAACTGAGGGGCACCTGAGGGCAAGAACCCTTCAACAAATGAATGGCAGGTCCCAAGAATTGTTGATTAAAAGAATAATATGACTCCGTCCTCTCTAGGAGGGGAGTCCACTGGTACACTAGCAGAGGAGCTCCATCCTTGCCGCTCGAAGAAATGGCAATGTGGGGGAATTGCTTATGTACATGATAGAAAAATAACCAAACCAGGAAAGAGCAGGGTGCGAAGTACTGGCCCGTCCTAGAATTCTTCATACTGGTTAGCCGTGTGTGCAATGTTCGGGCCACCCATTCCGCCCAGTCAAAAAATATCGGGTTCATGTTCGGCCTTGAAGCATCTGGGGCATAAAACTCCCCTCATGAAATACACTCGGCCAAAGACACTTGCCAGGGGTGCATCGAAGCATCGGTTGACAGGCCCGCGACCCACGCAATGATGGAGAAGATGTCCATGCTCTTGAAATCTGTCAATGGGTGAGGCATCTGAGGAAGCTTGCCTGAAGGGAGCCCGTCCTTGAGGTTCTCTCTTAGAAATTTCAAAATATAGGTGGAGGTAGTGAACCTCTCCATTTGTTCGCTCAGGATGACATTGCGAACCGAATAACCCTTGGGCGGCCCTTGTTGTGGCGCGAATGTTGCTTGCACATCCTCTTTTAAAATTGAAAACAATTTATGACCCACGGTGTCCAACACTTACCTGGAGGAGGGCTGGTAGTTCTACGCGATGGCACAAATTAATTCAGGACAATGGTGCATGGGCGGGGTTAGATACTAGTAAATCTATGAATAATACGCAACAGCCCTCTTGTTATCCGAGGAGAGTCTGCTCGTCATAAACTCGATAGTGTATCGAAGCTCGGCCATGCTCTTTGAGAGTTCGGTGTCCCTTATTTTCTCCCACCCATCAATTGGTGGTTCTTCAAGTTGCTCCTCTTTAGAATCCTCTCTTTCCTCCACCGGCTGCTTTTTTGGGTGGGGGTTGAGGTTGACCTTCTTAGGTCTATGTTTTTGCTCTTCTTTGCCCTTCTTCGTTTTCTCTGGGCCTGCTACCTCAGGCTCCTTCCCCTTCTCCTTAGAATTCTTCTTCCCCATTCTGGATGTAGGCAGCAGAGTCTTAGAGGGCTTCGACGCGAAGGTCTTCGATGTGAAGGGTGGAAGAAATGTAGGCTATCAACGGGAGCTCTTAACCTTTGCATTAACAGTTGGTGAACACCCCTTTTACCGCTAAGCCTTGCGTTTTATAGCCTTAAAAGGCAACTACCTCAATTTATGGCACCTGCCAAAATTAAATCTGCAACTCGGACGGAGGAGGTCATTTCGCCATTTGATTGGCTTTACGGTGGCGTGGTACGCGGGCCCATGTGGTTCGATGATTTGCTCTGCATTGGGAGTTTAACTTCCTGCCACCTCGTACCTGGGCGTGAGCTTTTCTCACAATAGAATCTTCTCGGGATGCGCTCCACCACCTTGGCATTAAAATCATTCACCTCGAACATTCCCCTAGGTTGTCGTTGGTGCGTCTCCCAAGACATGTTTTAAATGCTTCTCGTCTCGCATGCCATAGGGTTGGCAAAGTGGAAACCGGTGCTGAAGATGCTTCGCGATGAACCTCCGATGTGAGCTGATCTTCTATGCTTCGGGCCCGAAGTAATTTTACTTTGTCGCACCACCACTTTGTTTCATGGAAGGTTGCCTCCGAAGCTTGTTCCTTATGAAAAATGACTCGCTAGCTTCCCTTTGAAAACTGCTTCGCTCAAACTTCTTTTGCGAAGCATTTCTCAAGCCTTGTTTCTTTTGAGGACTCCTTCCAAGCCAAAGTGCTTCACTGCGAAGCATATCGCGTTAGTTACTTCGCACACAAAATCCTCGAAGGAGATCCTCGCTAGGTCCAGCGAAGCTGGGGCTCGTTGCTATGGTAATCTGGGGTTGAACCTTCTGGCAATCATGGAACAGGGTATATACAAAGATAAAATTTTACATACAAAAGTAAAACTTGAAACACATTTTTTTTTTTGTGTTTGTTTGTTTCGTCTCAGTGATGAAAAGTCTTCAAATGAAGACCATTGACAGAGATCGGCAAGATCTGACCATCGGCATCCTTGAGGATGAAAGAGTTGGCCGAGTTTACCTTCACAATTTTGAACGGTCCATCCCAGAAAGCGTCCAGTTTGTCATGATTCCCAGGCTTGGCCTTCCAAGAGTCCCACTTCCATACTAGATCTCCCACTCTGAAAGTGCGGTTGGAGGACTTCTTCTTGAACCAGTCTCGGGTGATCTGGGCATGCTTCGTGAAGCTTTGGTAAGCATTCTCATGGTCTTCCTCCAGCTGCAGTAGCTGAGCTAGCCTATTTTCCATAGGATTAAGTTCTTCTTCATCCAACAGCTGCAATGCAGGGATCTCTACATGGGTAGGTAAGATGGCCTCTTTGCCATACACCAGGGCATAAGGTGACGTCTTGATTGACTTCTTGATAGAAATCCGATCGGCCCACAAGGCCCGATCTAGAAGGAGGTGCCAAGTTCTTTTGTTTTTCTCCATGAGCTTTCTTAGCACCCTTAACAGAGTCTTGTTAGTTGATTCCACCAATCCGTTACCCTGTGGATAGTAATTAGAGGAGACTTTATGATATATCCCATATTTGTAGAGGAACTCATTGATTTTGGCACCTAAAACCCGAGGACCATTGTCCGTAACGATTGCTTCTGGGATGCCGAACCGGGTGATCAATCCCTCTAGGAAAGCAATGACGGTCTCTTGATCGACATGCTTCGTGGGTACAACTTCGGCCCATCTGGTGAAGTAGTCGGTTGCGGTCAGGATGAACTTATGCCCTACGAAAGAGTTTGGTGATATAACCCCTATGAAATCCAACCCCCATTGTTGAAAAGGCATTTCTACCTGTATCGGTCGGAGAGGCATAGGAGCACTTCTACCTCGGCCAACGAATTTTTGACATTGCTCGCATCTGCGACAGACCGCAAAGGCATCGACGAAGAGTGTAGGCCAATAATAACCAGCTTTAATTATCTTCAATGTCATCATTCTTCCTGCAAAGTGACCTCCAGATAACCCTGAATGAAATTCTCCTAGGACTCTCTTCTTATCATCTTCTTTTATGCACCTGAGAAGAACGCCATCTATGTTTCTAAAAAATAGGCCTTCGAGGCGCAACGTATATCGGAGGGACCGCATCCTGAAGTGCCTTCGCTGCGAAGCATTTAAATGTGAAGGACATCTACCGATGTTGAAATATTCAACTATCTCATCGACCCAATCCTTCTCGTCCTCTTCTTGGTTTGTGAAGCATCCTTCTACTGCTGAGTCGTCCCACTGACAAGTTGTCACTTTGGCCGCTACGCTCTTCGCTAGCTCTTGACATAGTGCACGACCGTGAACCAATTTTGTGGGTCTGATCTCGATGTCAAACTCCTGTATCTTGCTGACCCAACCGACTCTTTTGCTACCCAATTCTCCTTGGATAATGAAGTTGCGTACATCGGGGTGTATGACAAAGACTGTAACCCAACTTTGGGAAATGAATTGCTTGAATTTCCTAAGAGATTTCATTACTGCATGCACCTGCCTTTCTATGAAATTGTATTTTTCTTCATGGGGGTGTATCACCTGGCTTAGAAACGCGATGGGGCGCTCTTCGCCATCTTCCCCCTTCTGTGTCAGGACTGCAGCATAGCTCTCAGGTTCTCCTATGGCATATAGGATGAAATCTCGGTTGTAATCAGGGTTGGTCAGGACTGGTGCCTGAGCAATTCGGGCCTTGATCTCTTCAAATGCCTCTTTTCTCTCTTCCATCCAGATGAATTCAGTGCCCTTCTTTAAAAGTTTGGACATTGGCTTGATGACCTGGGTGAAATCTGGAACAAACTTCCTCACGAAGTTGATCTGGCCAAAAAAGGATTGAAGTCCTTTCTTGTTCATGGGGAGTGGGAGCTTCAATAGAGCCTCAGCCCTATCAGGATCTACGGTGAGACCCTTCTCTGATATCACATGTCCCAATAACTTCCCTTCATTGACTGCGAATATGGACTTCTTTGGATTGATTGAAATGCCAAACTCTCGATATTTTTTGAATACCTGTTGTAGGTGTAAGGGGTGATCCTCCCTTCTTCGGGAGAAGACGGTCATGTCATCCAAATAGATAACAATAACCTTATTCAAAAGCTCACCAAAAGCTAAATCCATGGCCCTCTGAAAAGTGGCCCCCGCATTCGAAAGGCCGAATGGCATCCGCTGGTAAGCAAATGTTCCCCACTTGGTAGTGAATGCGGTTTTATGCTGGTCTTCGTCCCTAACCTAGATCTGATTATATCCAGAGAAACCATCGAGTAGGGAGAAGCGCTGAGCCCCAGCCACTGAGTGCAAGATCTGATCTATCTATGGGAGAGGGTAGTGATCTTTGAGCGAAGCCTGGTTCAGGTTGCGAAAGTCCACGCATAATCGTATATCTCCATTCTTCTTTCTAACTGGGACTAGATTCGCTACCCAAGAGGAATGCTTTATGGGATAAATTATCTTTGCCTCGAGCATTTTTAGGAGCTCGACCTTCATCAGGACCTTGATCTTCGGATTAACAGGCCTTTGCTTCTGTCGAAAGGGTTTGATTCCCTCCTGCAACTCAATTGTATGCTGGATCAGTTGTCGATCGTATCCCTTTAGGTCTTGGTAAGACCATGCCACTATGTCAGGATACTTCCTGCATAGAGATCGGATCTGTTCTAGCTCTTTCGAAGTGCAATCTATTCCAACTTTTACTGCTTTTCTAGGTTCAAGCTCCAGATCTTGGTACTGCTTTGCATTGACTTTGATCCTATGAGAAACCGCTCGATCATTCTGATCAAAGAGGCTCTCAAGAGTAATTAATCCCTTGGGGACATGATTATTCTTCAATTGAACTAGCCCTTCATATTCCTCATCATCAGGGCTTCTTCTTTCAACTGTGGCTGCTTCTTGAATCATAAAATTCACAATCTTCTCATCACTATCAAAGACTTGCCAATGCAGATCTCTGTCTGGGATAGAGGGCCTGTAAATCATCCTCACAGCCTTAGGCTTATGCACCATGTCTTCTGCTGGAGAGTACTTGGCTGTGATGGATGCTAGAACATCGGCATGTCAATTCTTTTCTCGTGGAATGGACCATAGATTGAGAGATTCAAACTGGTCAAACAAGTCCCATACCCTATTTCGGTATGCTTTGAGATAGTGCTTCTTTGACACGCACTTGTTTGTGACTTGATTGCATACCAATTCTGAATCTCCAAAGACTTGGAGATGCTTTATGCCTAACTTTTCTACTTTCTTGAGTCCTAGGCATAATGCTTCGTATTCTGCTGCATTGTTGGTGCAGCTCCAAACCAACCGGTAACAATATTCCTTTTGCTCTCTAGATGGTGATACTAAAAGAATCCCTGCCCCAATGCCATTTTTGCATCTGGCCGCCATCGAAGAACAACTTCCATAGTCCTTCTTGGGCAAATGTTTTGTTCTCTGACTTGATGTGTTTCTTAGGCTTGGTGATGGCATAACATCCCATCTCTGTCTCTATCATGGCATTAAATTCTGCCAATGAAAACTCATCTTCACAACTTAACTGTGCAAGGGATTCCTCGACCAGGTCCACCTGCTCTATCCCTTCCACTATCGCTTGCACGGGATCGCTGCTCTCTTCTTCGGACATCTTCTGTACAAGGAAAGTAGAAGGTTTTTCATTGTAGATCTTTACCTTCTTCCCTTTGAATGGAATCTCTAAGTGCGAGTAATCCATGGATAGATATCCTCCTAGCTTCGTCGTAAACTCCCTCGACAAGCACATACTAAAATATGGCTCAAGGTCGACGACCACCACCTCTTGTATAACCATGATCTGAGGCATCTTGTGTAGTCGGATAGGTATATCTTTAATCACACCCACAGTCTTCATAGGAGTCCCATCCAACTGGAGCACGTCGTGGTTGCTTCACGTATACTCCATACCTATCTCTTCGCACACTGCTTTGGGCATGACTATCGTCGCGGCCTCGGAGTCAATCATACAATTGTGTACAACATACCCTTCCATCTGTAGAGATAGGTAGAATGGAGGTGGTCTATTCTTCCCCGTAATGGATGTGGATAGGGTCTGCACTAGGGCAAGTGGTGCTGACTTTCTTGCCTTGGTCGTCTTCAATGATTCTTGTAGCAAGTCCACTTGTTCGGGTAGTTGTAGTGCATCATACAGACTGATCTTGGATGGAATATTCTTTAGCTCATCTACAATATTGTAGGCTAGGGAGTTGTGCACCTCAGGTTCTCTTTTCACCTCGTACCTGGTGCGATACTGCTCCGTAGCTTCGACCCTTTATCGCTTGGTCAGCGAAGGAAGCTTGAGCTTCTCTCTAGCTTGTTCTTTAGTTTCCACCTGAGGTGGATTTGCAAGGGCCTGTTGGGCCTTCTCCTTGATTGGTGTAGGCTGAGGAGCTTCGCTCAGGGCCTGAGGAGGTTGTTGTCCCTTCTCATGGTGAGCATGCACCTTTAAGGGAGCCATTTGAGTAGCATCTACCTCTATTGACCTTTTTCCTCCTCTGGTAAGGACTGCAACTTGCTCTTCTTCACCAATTACCAGGTTCTGATCCAATTTCCCGATGATGTTGACTTGACCACCATGACTACTGCTCACCAGTGTTTGTACATAATGTTGGTGCAACATGCAGGTATTCTCTTCATGAGGGTCATTACACGTGGAGCACCAATGTATGTAATCGGAAGTGCTCGGAGCTTCGTCAATCACGACATTTCTTGTCGATGCTCTCCCTTGCTGGACTGCTTGATCTTTAGTAAGCGCGGGTGTAGGATACGACCTTCTCGGTAGAAACTCGTGTTGCGCTTGCTTCTTCTTCATAATGGTCATATCATTGGACAGGGTTTGCACTATGGAGTTCAGGGACTGAACCTCTTGTAGTATTTTGACTTGCATATCATCGGCTTTAGGAATGGGTGGCAATGGAGCCATCATTGGTATTGGAGGTAGGGCGGGGTGTTGAGGTGGCACTGGCAGTACAGGGAATGCCAAAGAGATAGTGGGCTGTGAAGCTGAGAATGTAGGAAAATGGATTTGTGGAGTAGCAATCTGTGATACAATGGGATTCGGGTTCCAAGACGAGATCGGGTATGTAGGGGTTGTAGAGATCTATGAAGCGGCTGCGCTCACATACTAGAATTGAGGGAAATCAGGAAGTATGGGCATCGAAATCCTTTGGGGAAGCTTGCCCACAGCTATTAGATCCATCTCCGCTCTCTGGGCTAACTCGTATAACTCGGGGAAGGTATTAATGTTCGAATACCTTACCATTACACTGATATCAGGGTTGAAAGCCTGAAGGAAATAGTATGTTGTAGCTTCGCTAGTTGGTCAAAGTCCAACTGGTATCCTTTGCCAGGTTTGAGCGAACCTAACATTGAAATCGATGATCTCCTCTTGTGGATGCCTCTGAATCATTGTGAACTGATGCAGGAGAGAGGATGGATCGATGGACTCATTGAAGCTTCTCATCAACTGTCCGGCTAACTGGTCCCATCCCGTTATAGTACCAGGTGGTAAAGATCTATACCAGTAGAGGAGCTTCCCTCTAAGAGATAGAACCATAAGCTTTACCATAACTCACTCTTCTATGATGTCATGAATCACCGCCAGAGAAACTATGTCCTGGATGTGCTCCAGAGCAGTCTTCCTAGTTCCATCGAACGTGGGGATCTTCTTCATAGCAGTAGGCGGAACTTGCCCTTGTCCCGCTAGATTTAGCGGTCCCAAAGAATTCCATGTCGGGAACAATCTGGGTGATGGTTGTTGCTACTGTTGCATTTTTTGTTGTTGTTGTTGTTGTTGTGCCATATTTGCCCCTGGATTTTGAGAAATAGGAATTCCTGAAGCTCCTCCTTGGTTGCTAACAGGATGACTAATGTGAATGGAGGCACTAGGATGCTTCGGTGAGTTGGGAGGGTTAGGAGGAAAGCTAGCTGCTATGCTATCCGAAGTTAGTCCTTGTTCTTCAACAACAGCCTCTTGCGAGGATGTTCCATGTAACAGTGACTCAGGGGTGACCAACCTAGAGCGTTCCCCAAAGGCGTCAATATCAAGCTCAAAGAACTTAGTTTCCTCTCCTCTATTCCTAACTCTCCATCTTGTTTGCATGAAGGCACAGACTTAGGTACCGGTATTTTATGACTTAAATATTCTTAGGTGAGACAGAGTCACCAGATGCTAAGAGTCTTTCGGCAATGAGATGAGCATCGATTCTCACTACCACTCACAAGGTGAGACTGACCGGGTCCCACCGGGCATGCCAGAAACTGTTGGTCATCAAATCTGCCCAGGAAAGGATTTTGGGTAGTGTACGCGCCCTAGACCTGGACCAACATTGAAAGGCCGAGAGGAAGAGATGCCCCTCATGCCAATCTCTAGAGAGGTGCTAGATCCTTTGCTAAACTACTTCGGTGTTTTAAGACAAGAGTGCAGGAAAGAGATAAAAGAGTAAGGGTGTAGGAAAGAAATAAAAAAGAGTGAGGGTGCAGGAAAGAAATAAATAGGGTAAGGGAAGAAATGTCAATAATTTAAAGTGGGAAAGAACCAGAAGCACGATCGCTAGCTAACAACTCGAAACTACAAAAAAAAATACCAAGAATAGAATGAAATGAATGCAATACCGGTCCCCTATGTATCCTCTAGATGAGTTCCAGGATTACCCTCCCCCTTTCATTGAAATCCAGAGTTTAGAATTACGATGGCTAGGAAATGAGTGAATATAATAGAAACACTATCCACAGGCAGCATAAAAGAGAACTATTATAGCGTTTTCCTCCCCTATGTATCCTTTGGGAAAATTCTAGGGTTCTATCCCCAATCGCACACCTAAATCCAGAATGCAGAATTACAGTATGCAAGTGAAGAAAGAAATAACAGAAATAATAGTAGAAGGCAGCATACAAGAGAGAAATTAAGCCCGAAGCTCTTTATATTAATCGTAGGGATTCAAGTTACAGCAGCTTTCTAGCAGAAATTTCCCCCCCTTTTTCATTACAATGCCTAGGTTTTTATAGAGGACCCAACCCTCTGAGCCATCAATGCACAAAACAGAGGAGTACATCCTCGAAAACCTGAGAAGTCGGCTCCCGTAGCTCTCGTGACTGAGCTCTCAAATATTTTCCCATAACTGGCAACTACAACCGGGTCAGCCAGGGAAACATGCATTTATGAGCCGTCTGAACGTTCTTGGTCTTCGGGTGCGGAGCTCGAGTGGCCGCCATGCCCGTCGGGCTCTTCTTCAAGGACTGATACTTCCTTTCCAATTGCCAAAAATGAGCAACGAATTCATCGGGCACGTAAAAAGTCATTTATGAGGCACTTGATTGCCTCAAAAAAATACCCGGCTTGGAGTGCGTGCCTTTGAAGTGCTTCACTGAATTTTCATTCGCAACTCCACTTCATGATGGATTTGAGCCGAAGCAGATCCTCCTTCTTGGTTATGTACTTCACATGAATGGGCTTCGTGAGACAGCTTCGGGGATGTGAAATGTCGAAGTAAGTATTCCTCCTCAAGATGGCTCTCACCTTTTGCTGCTTCGTTGGAAAGGCATGTCAAAACTGCTTCGCTGAGGTTCTCCACCCGAAGTGGATGCTTCATTGGTGAGTCTTCAAAATGCTTCGCCGCGATCCTCCCTCAAAACTATGGTTCGGGTTTTTTGGGCCGAAGTGCATTCTTGCCTTGGAAAAATGTCTTGCTCTTTACGGGCCACTATCACTTCGGGTGAAAGCGCTTCACATGAAAGCTAGCCGAAGTAGATGCTTTGCGACGACTTTCGGTGAAGTGAGAATGGTTCGCCAGTAGGGGGCCCGAAGTGGGTGCTTCGATGATTTTTTGGCGAAGTAGTTTTCAATGTTTGCACTCCTTCAAATTCTGCTTTGCCAGATTTTCACCCGAAGAAACTGCTTGAAATGCTTCGGGTGCGAAGCTCTTTTCACGCCTTAGCAACCTTCCTTCAGCGAAGTTGTTTTGATGTTTGGACTTCTTCAATCCCACTTCGCAAAACTTTCACCCGAAGCAACTGCTTGAAATGCTTCGGGTGCGAAGCTCTTTTCATTCTCTACTTCTTTCTTTTGGCGAAGCTATCTTCTTTCCTGCGAAGCTCTTTTCCTTAACTTGCTCAGTGGCGAAGCTTTTGCATCTCCATTCTATATACAAAGGGGGTGGCAATAGAAGCCAAAATTGCTACAATACTTTCAAATATATTCAAAATAACAAAAAGAAACACTTTACAAAAATTTGATTTTACTACCCCTCTAAGGCAATGTGACAAAATTGTCAACAGGTACCTAACATTCCATCCCTATTACAATATTTTTCCTCCTTGAAATATTAGAAGAGACTAAATAATATAATCTTCTAAGCCATGTTGAGTATTGGTACCAATATCGATCATCCATACTTCCCAATGAAACTATGATTAGTGGTGGTCTTCATTGATGCCAACACCATGTATTGGAAGTATAAATTTCATATTTTTCATCCATACTTGCTTGCACTTGTGACTTGTAGTATTCGAAAATTTTGGCTCCTTTGGTTCTTTATATGTCTCTCATTGTTCATATTCTGCCCCAAGCCCTGTCTTCATGATGTTTGCCTCTCATGGTGGTGTGGATGATGATATACTCCAACCTTAGTCCAATGTTCAACCTATTTTTGCTTTTCTTTTTTACTCCCTTACATTTATTCTTCCATTATTGTTACTTCTTTGATGTTTGCTACATCCTCATCTAAAGATTCTATTTCAAGTTCTTTTGTTTGTTCTTCACTTTGTTCCCTTGCAATAGCTACCTATTTGTCCTTACACTAAGAAATATCTTGTAATGTTATATTCTTCTTCTTGTACCATAACTTCTTGCTTGGACAATTGAAGTTTTTGGTACCAAAGTTGCAGATTTTATTACTTTGTCAAACAATAGAAGGGTATGGAAGCCAATAATGAACAATGATCTACTAGGGGCATCAATAATACTGGAGAATGAATTAAGACAGTCTTTACTCCCTTCTGGCATTCTTGAGGACTAGCTTATCTGGGAAGCTTCAGACAATGGGGAATTTTCTGTCAAGACTCGCTTATCTGATGCTTATTGATAATGATGAACCTACTTTCCCTCACTTGGAAGTTTGGCCCAAAAGCATTGTTTCGAAGGTTGGGTTTTTTGCATGGCTGGCCATCCAAAATAAGATCCTCACCATGGATAACTTAATAAAAAGAGGTGTGATTGTTGTTAATATGTGTTATCTCTGTATGTCTGAGTGGGAGTCTATTGATCATTTGTTTCTGTATTGTAATTTTTCTGTCTCAATATTGTTAGGTCTGTTACAAGTGTTTCATATTTATTGGGTCCATCCTCAGTCCATTTTTGACTTATTTGTCCAGTGGCCTTCTCCCTTTTTGAATAGGCGTCTTAGGTATATGTGGAAGATCTGCCTTCATCACTACTTGTGGCAAATATGGTTGGAAAGGAATCGTCGGGCCTTCTTGGATAAGGTTTCTCAGTCATCCTCTGTCCTGTCAAAAATTTTAGTATATGCTAATGAGAATGCTTGTTTAGTGCCTGCAGTATCTAGACCTCCAAATCCTTTTGAAGCTTCATTAGGCCAGTCATTAAAATTACCTCTCACTGATAGCCTCAATCATCCTCAAGTCTGTCCTAGAACCATGATCACATGGACCCCACCCCCCTAGGGTGGATTAAGTTAAATTTTGATGGGACATCTAGGGGAAACCTAGGTGAAACTGGGGCTGGTGGCTTATTTAGAGACCACAAGGGTGAGGTGCTTGTAGCTTTTGCTGAACATCTTGGAGCTCAAACTAACAATGTGGCTGAAGCGAGGGCAGTTTGGAGGAGCCTCAAGGTGGCAGAGAATTATCCAGGGAAACTGTTGGTGGAAGGTGATTCTCTTATTATTATAAATCTTCTAAAGAACACTAAGAGAGCTCCTTGGATAATTGATGACTACATCCATGAAGCAAGGGCTCTAATTCATGATCGACCTGAGGCCATAATTTTGCATACCTTCCGGGAAGCAAACATGGCAGCTGATAGGCTGGCAAATGAAGGCATTGTAGCAGCAAATTTGATCACGTGGACTAAAAATCTTCCTCATGCAGTCTCAATGGTGATAGATAATGAAAAATTTTAGATTGGAAGGCTCAAAGTGGATCAATGACAGAAAATGGGGGCATTTTTAAAAATATTTTTTTGAACCTTATAATGGCTTTTGTCATATTTGTTTTTTTTGTTCATGTGACTAGTGTTTTTTGCAGCTGGTGGGGCACTGATATAGGTTTTTTATCTACAAATTCATGCATGGGAAACATCCGCTTTGGCCTCAAGTATTTCCCAAGGTGTGTTTGGATTCGATGTCACAAAAAGGCCCTAGCAAGAAATAACAAAGTGTTGGAGATCCCTGACAATGAGGTACCAGACCCCACCATAATAGTCTTGGAGAAGATGATAATTTCATCAGCCTCCAACAGTATCAACCAGTTGAAGAGTCTTTCTAGCCTCATCAGTGCAGTTGTTGATTTGTGTGATTCTCTAAATCTTCTGTTTTATAGCCAGCAGTTCCAGGGGAACAAGGAGTCGAAGGCAAAATCTAAAGATGATGGCAAGGAGGATGATAAGAAGTTAGATGAGGACTACAAGGAAGACTGCTTGGCCTCTTGGCTTTCCATTCTATGGGATGTTTTTTTTTACCATATTCTATTATTTTATATGGGCACAAGCTACTCTGCATGGTGCTTGCATGATTAGTTTTTGTCTTTGTTAGTTCTATTTTGCGTCTTTATTTTCTGATGGCCATAATATTAGGCTTCCATAGTTTAGTTTGGCTGTATTCTGATGGAAGAGTAGGTCTTGGACCTTTTTGTTGTCAGTTTAAACTTTTAGAGCTTGGCCTTTGTCCAGTTGGTCAGTGGACCCTATTTTGTAAAATGGTTTTGGGTCAACCAGTTAAAACCCGGTGTTAATTATAATATTCTCTTACTTACCAAAAAAAAAAACTTCATGAATTACTTTTGCACACTAATGTTAATAGTACCCAGAGAATGCAACCAAGGATAACCAAGGATAATATCTTCATAACTCATCTTAATAGCATGAAAATTTTAATATAAAACATATTTATCCATGGTGAGCTTCAAATATTCAAAATTTTAAACATTTTTACCCTCAAGCTATATGTCGTTGATTTTATTTTCTTGAACTTGCAATCTCTTAGTCAAAGAAATATCAATAAAATTATATTTTCTGCTAGGGTTAATGGAAACAATAATTTTTTTTATTTTGAATGCAACCATGAACTTGCAAAATAGAATTTTTATATTTAAACAAATTTTTCATCTCTATTTGAACTTGACACTCAAGGTGTAGCCCACACATTATCATATTTTTTTTTAATCCCCATTTTCTTAAAAATGTAACTTCAAATTATTCCCATGTATATGTAAAGTCATTAGCAAACTCTTTAAACCAAGATAAACTTGGCCCTTGTAAACATAGTTAAAATCACATCTCCAAAAAAATATAAGAAGATCTTGAAGACTTATAAAGTTATCAACTTTTCCAAGAATCACTATCATCCTCCTATTAAATATTGGTAACACCATGATTTTTTTGCAAAGCAGCTAGGGTTTTAAAAAATCAAACTTTCTCAAAAATTAAAATTTTGAGATCTCATCTATTTCTTTCTTCAAATAATCAAATATATAGATTTTCTTCAAAAAAAAAACAAACAACAACTTATCTATATAATCAAATTGAGAGTTATGATTTTTTTTTTCCTTTGCATAAATTTTTCATGTAGCCCCAAAAACAACACCAAAATCCCAACTTGCAACAATTGTAACTCCCTCAATACTTAATAAAATTTAACAAGTGAGTAGTCATTTTTATAGTACTCAAAATAACCTACATGTTGGTGCAAAAATCTTCTAAAAATATCTACTAAAACAATTAATACGATTTTTTTTCTTTTTGAAAAAAAATCGTGCAACAAAAAAAAGCCTCAACAACCCAACTTAAAACAATTGTAACTCTCTCAAAATGTATTCTAATTTCACAAGTGATAAATCACTTTTATAGTACTCAAAATAATCTAAATGCTAGTGCAAAAATGTTCTAAAAATGACTACTAAAAAAATTTAAACAATTTTTTTCTATTAAAAAAAAAATCGTATAGCTAAAGTATAACTTCAACGACCCAACTTCAAACAATTGTAACTCTCTCAATACTTATCAGAATTTCACAAGTTAGCAATATTTTTTATAGTACTCAAAATAATCTACATACTAGTGCTAAAATTTCCTAAAAATGATTTAATATGAATTAATTTTTTTTGAAAGAAAAAACATGGAACAAAAAATTAACACAAATTACCCAAATTCATACAGTCGTAACTTTCTCAATACTTATCAGAATTTAAAAAATGAGTAGTTTATTTTGTAGTACTCAAAAATATCTACACAATGATGCAAAAATATTATGAAAAATGATTGCTAAAATAAAAAATATGGCCTTCATGAAATGTGATATTTTTATGAAAACATGCACTAACTCAACAAAAAAAATCCCACTTTGCCAGAATTGTTGCTTTGATATCAAATGCTATGAACCTATCTTCCCAATACCATAAATCATTCACCAATATATCAAAATATTCAACATGCATCCACAAATAAACTGCACAATAAATTCCACTCATTAAAATAGATATTGATAATACCCTTGAGGTATGGCAACATCGTACAATGCTCATTTGGGAAGAGAACCACTCCAGAAGATCTCCAGATACATGAGCCAATACTTCTACAAGAATACTTTATGCATTCTTTTTATAGTGGGTGTACATCACTCTTTATACAAGAGTGTGATGGTTCACCTTCTATGATTTACAAGATCACCCATGTGGTGGTTCACCTACCATGAGTTACAAAGTGTATAATAATATGACAATATTCCTCGTGGTTACATATGACAATATTATCCAGTAGTTACATATATGATTCTATGACATACCTAATTCTAATTTTTTTATTAGGGTGGAAGAAAAGGTTTTGAAAGGGGCCCCAAACATTTTACAAGAAAACAACTACAAATCAACTAACAATCTCAAAATTGAGATATCACAAACAAGACAACCCATAAAATTAAAACAATACAAAGTGCAACAATCCACAAAGTAAAATGGTCTCCCAAAACCAAATTGAATAGGAACCCAAAAGAGAAAAACACCCATAAGCAACTAGATTAAAATCCCATAATACCATAGAGAATTTGTTCTCAAACTCAACATGTCTTGCATTATCATCTATTTCCTCCTACCTTAAGCATATTTTAATTTTTCTCATCCAAGGATATTATTGTTTGAATTCCATTAGCAATATCTATCTCTATATATTTTTATTTTATTTTTTTATTGGAAGGTCTCCCATGATATTTAAAAGTACCCACATGAATTCTTAACTTCTTTTGATATCTAGTTTTTGGAGTTTGGACAACTTCAACTGAATTTTCTAGGTTCTTTTTAATTTGATCTACCCACTTTTTAAAAATTATTTGATCTTGCTCATCTTCACCTTCCTCAAATTTTAACTAAATATTTCTCTCATCCTCTTTTTTGAGATTCCATTACCTTCATATCCTAAAGAAATCTCTTGAAGCATATCAAAGGTATTTGGAAGAAGAACAATATTCATTTGTGAGGAAGGTAAAACATCACATACCTTCATCTTATCTGCTATAAATTGATTCTCAAAGGAAGAATCCTTCTACATATCAACTTTACTTACTTCATTTTCAGGGATCTCAACTTCCAAGATATCTTCCTTTCTAGAACCCTCTAAGGATGAGGCCTTCTATTTTTCACTCTTAGGATTTTTAGCTTCCAATATATTTTTCTTCCTAGAACATTTTTCTTCAATTTGACACCTATTTCTAATTTGACATGTGGCCTTCCTTAATAATTTATAACTCGTACCATTATACAATACAATATTAAATTATAAAGTACCTATCTTGGGTACCTAACAATGTAGGACTCATTTCAATCTCATATAACTAATTAAAAAAAAATGAATAGCCATTTTGGTTGTTAATGAATAAATTTTAGATAGATTTTATGATAATGGTTTATTTAGGTAAATAAAGTTGTTAAACTTTCAACAACAAATATTAAACAAATTCTCTGAAAAATAGTTTATTGATGTTTATTTAATATTCTATAGGTGAGCAAAGTTGTTAAAGTATTTGTTTATTTTGCAATATTAAGAAACCAACAAGAACTTTAATATTCATGATAAATAAATAAAACTAAAAAGGGTAAAATTATGTAGCTTTTGTTACTTTTCTTGGATGGTTGGTTTCAGAAAATAAAAAATAAAGCCAACATAATTTAATAACCCTATGTTATTTATGAAACCATCAAAATTGTGCTCTATATCTCTTATTATATATTTGTAAGTCAGGGTTATACACTTACATTTGGGTTGTATGGCTATATACACAATATTTCATGTTTACATTATATGATACTTTGTTTACATTAATATTTTAAATTTTAATTTGAAAAATATGTATGGAAATATGTAAGGTTATAAAAGCTTATAAATTGTTAGGCTTTTTAATGTGATACCTTTTTTAATGTTATTTATTGATTAGTTATTATGTATATTTTTTTATTAGTTATTATGTATGTTTTGAAATATATATACAAAATATACAACATTCCTAAAGCTAATTTATATCTTGTAAACATATCTATATGAAAATATGCAAGGTTCACAAATCTATTTTATATCTTGTAAATAACCTAGTACACCTTTCTTGATGTTATTTATTAATTAGGTATTATGCATATTTTGCAAGTTTTTATTTGAATATACATATTAAAAAGTAAAAAATATAATTTATTATAATAAATATTTTGAAAAAATAATAAAGAGCAATTTATTAAATTATTTTAATTAAAATATTTATTTTTAAATACAACTTCATTAAATTGAGATATTTTCTTTAAATCAATTACAACCATTGAATTTGTAAATTAAAATTAGTACCTAGCACATACTATATAAACATTCTAGTAACAATAAAAATTTTCAGTTGGTTTCCATTATTTTTTATTATCTCTCTATTTTATTTTTACAATAACTACCTTTTCCATTTGCTTTCTTTTTAAATCTAAATATAACTAATTCTATAAACATATTTTCTTCTTATTTAAGATAATGACTTTGCAATTTTTTTCATTAAACATTATTCTAACATTTTTTTACTATACATTAAACATTGTTTAAAATTTTTACCTTAATAATTAATATTCTATAACCTATTTTCTCATGAAGTGAGACTAATTTTTCTCTTAGGAGGGATTTTGCAAAAACATTTGCCAAATGATTTTTTATCTTAAAAAAATATTGTTTTACTATTCCTTTCTTCATCAAAATTAAAATGGAGTTCTCTACATGTGAGCATTTTCCCTAGAATTACAATAACTTAAAATGGTAATATGTTCATGAGATATTGTAGTCTTATTATCAAGGAACATATAAAGTTAAGTTGGATCGATTGTAAAATTTGTGAAGAAAATTTAAAAATATTCTAATAAAATAAAGGATAGAAAGATAAAAGCTTATTTTTATATTAAAGTGTAAGACATAGTTAATCAATTGCATAGTAATGGAGAGAGCATAAAAAAAAGGTGATTTGTGAAAAAAGTTTTTAGATGCTTACCAATTAAATGGAATCAAGTATTTCCTTTTTTAAAATAGTATTTGAAATTTTGAATAGAAGTCTTATGAAATTGAAGGCATAGGATAAGAATAGATCCCATTGAATCCTTTTTTGAAAATGCATTTAAAATTTTGAATAGAAATCTCATGAAATTGAAGTCATTTCCAAGGAGTATAAATGCTCGAAGAAGAACAAGTGAAAGCATAGAGAAGCATAAGTTTATGCAAACTAAAAAGGTAAAGAAGAAAGAAAAGGTTCTTTTAAATTCACTTCAATATTTTGAAATAGAGAAGTGAAAGAGCATCTCAACACCAAGGAAAATAATCCAATTCGAAAAAAAGTGCATAGAAGGAAAGAGCCTTGTGACATGAACAAACCAAAAAGATAAAAAAAAAGATAAAAAAAGGAGAAAGCCCATGTATAGACCAAATTGGTCTCTTAAAACAAACTTGTTAACATCGACAACAAGTGGAAGCTCATGTTTTAAAATACGAATATTTTGAAAATTATACACACAAACACATACATGCACATATTTTTAAGGAAATCATTAAAAATCACTCGATAAAATTATTTGATTTTCACCAAATATTATAGAAGGCACTTGAATAAGATACTAGTAAAAATATTGAAGGAAGTTGCACGTCATCCAAATAAGAAGATTTTTATATGGCAAGAGGAATTATATTTGATCAAACTAAAGACATCCAAAGAACATAATATTGTAAGTAGAATTCAAAAGGTTGACACAAGAGACCTCAAATATACTCCCATAGTTAAAAATTTATCATACAATTGATACAAGTCACCCAAGCAAAGTATAAAGTGTAGAACATATCCATCATTTCTATAGTGAACCAAAAAAACATCAATAGAATCATTGATATAAATTACACCAAAAAAATATTGATGAACCCCGGAGGGCTTTCTTACCAGATCCTATGGCCGTTTGTACTGCGGTGTTGAGTTGTGTTCAATTTGACGTCCAACAGAAGCAGGGATTTGTAGACGTTACGGATCATTTGGTAGTCCAAGTAGAAGCAAGGAATGATCGTCAAATGATTTGATCCTGCATGCGTGATTTGATCCTTCCCTAAAAAATCACCCTCGTCAAAGGAAAGTTTTTTTTATTTGTAGTAGATCTGTTAAACCACCGCCTGAGACAAACCACAGCCACCACGGGAGCTGTCGCTAAGTGGAGGAGTGGCGGTCGAGTAGCGGACAGGCTCGAGACGCTCCTCAAATAGGAGGGGGTCCCTTGATCCAAACGGATCAGCCCGCTAGCCCACTTGGTCGTGGGCTGAGCGGTAGGGCTCCGGGAGCCCTGAGGTCGCGGGTTCGAGTCCCGTCGATCCCCCCAAAACAAAGGTATATTTTTTTTTTATTTAAGTTTTTTTTTTAATATTATTTAATTAAAATTAAAATTAATAACATTTTAATTTATTTTATAATAGTTTAAAGTTATTATTTAAAAATAAAAATAAAAATAATTTTTTACTATATAAGATAAAGTTATTTTTTTTAACTTTAGTTCTAAAAGAATGTTTTAAAATGCTTTATAAAGAAAAATTTTAAAGGGGGGAGTCCATTTTTTTTGGAAAAATCTAAGGGGGGAGTATTTTTTCAAAAATCAAGGGGGGATAGAGAGTATTTTTTTGAAAAAGCAATTTTTGGCATTATTGTAAAGGTGTATTTTCAGCAGCACCCGACACCTAGTGGTTTATTTTTTCTGGGCACTTTTATGTTGTATGTTGCATTTTTTCTTGCTTTGCACTACATCATTAAAAGTTAAAATCAAATTCACTCCCTAAGTCCTCGGAATAATTAAAACCCATCCATGCAATTTATTGCACTACAACATTCGATATTTGTGATACCTCTGGCCAACACTTACAGGTAAAGCTGTCGTGATTGCGCTATTGTATCCACCACATAATATAGCTGCCAAAATGACATCTGATCTTGTTCTCTATAAATCATCGGAGAGAGATAAATTTTCCATATTTTGCATTTTTTACTCCATCCATTACCCTAATCGTTCTTGTGTTTAGACGTAAATCCTGACGAAAGTTCTAAAATCTGAAGTGTTTAGGGGAAGTTATGCCCCACACATGAGGATTGAAGAATTTCTATGGTAGGTGCCATCAATGAGACTATTCCCTTTTAGTACTGCTTAAGTACCACGTATCGTATGATCTCTAAAAATTACCTATAGTTTCCCTCACGTAAGGGCGGGTGATTTTTTTTGATATTTCTAAATACCTATAGTCTCCCTCATGTAAGGGCGGGTATTTTGTACGGTATAACAACCTAGAAAAAGGTATATCGAAAGGGGGACCAATTGGTGTTATAAGGAACCTTCACAATGTCTGCAAAATTAATGACTGATTCTCATTAGTTGTTGAAAGGTCCTAACTACACACCATGGCAAAAAAAGATGAAGGCAATCCTATAAATGGATGACTTATGGGATGTTGTATCTAGAGCAACAACTAGAACTTCATCTGCTGCTGGTGCTATAGCTCCATCTGTTGATCAGAAATACTTTGACAAGAAAGACAGCAAAGCAAAAGTGCTCATTTTGCTTGCTGTGTCTGATGAAGTTCAACCCCATATTACTAATTGTGAAAATAGTAAAGAGGCATGGGATGCCCTTAACACTATATATGAAGGAAAGAATGATTCCACTATTCTATTTCTTCAATATCAATTACACAGTATAAGCATGAAGCAGGGGGAGACAGTTGAACTCTTTCTTTGCAGAGTGTCTGAATTGAAAGCAAAATTGAATTCTTTGGGAGAACTAGTTGATGACAAGCTCCTTACCTCAATTTTATTGAGAGCTTTACCTAATTCTTATAGGGTGTTGATCACTTCCCTTCAGGTGTCCCAACATAAATTTACCTTTGTAGAGTTGTTTAATATGCTTCAAGAAGAGGAGGCATGCCAACTACAGCGAGATGATTCTTCTAACACTGCCCTCTACACCAACAAAAAGGGGCCAAATAAGAAGGGTAATTTTCAAAAAGGAGGTAGTTCTCAAAAGGATTCAAAATGGAAACAACCTCAACAAACAAAAATATATTGCAAGATCTGTGACAAAGAGGGTCATGATACAAACAAATGTTGGCATAAGAATAAACAACCTAAACAGAAATGCCAAAACAAACCACACAACAAGAACAAGCAACCCAAGGTGAATGTTGTTGTTGAAGAATCTGACTTGGATTCTGAGTGGGCACACAAGGTGCTCATGACTACCACAACCTCCAAGTAGATGTATCTTGTATGGTATGTCGATTCTGGCGCTAGTAAGCATATGACTGGTGACAAATCATGGTTTGAGTATTTTGAGGCCAAAGAGGGCAAACCTATCACTATTGTTGATGATAAAATCTACAAGGTTCATTGAGAAGGTACTATTTTAGTCACTCTTTCTGATGGCAAGTGTCAGATTGAAAAATTCCTCTATATTCCAGGATTGGCGAACAATTTGTTGTCAGTCACACAAATTTTGAACAAAGATATGGTTGTGAACTTATTTGTTGAGGGAAGCAAGAAGTGTTGTTCTATTAATAGGAGGGGTAAGAACATTGCAACCACTTCATTTAAGCATGGCTTATTTTCCTTAGATGCTATCTCTACTCCACATGTTACCATGACAGTCTCTACAAAGGAGGCAACTTCCCTATGGCACAAGAGATATGGGCATCTTAGTTCTGGTTACTTACTTAAGCTAAGTAAGTATGAGATGGTAAAGGGTCTTCCTTCCATTTCTACCATATTTCCAGTGTGATCTGACCGCTTGGAAGGAAAGCAACATAGAGTACCTTTAGAGAAAAGCTCTACAAGAGCAAAGAAACATCTAGAGTTGATTCACATCGATCTGTGTGATCCTTTCACACCCATCAGTTGTGGGAGGAAGAGGTGTTTTCAGTTATTTGTAGATGATTACTCACAAAAAATGTGGGTGTTCTTTCTTACTCTAAAATATGAGGCATTTGGTTTCTTTCAACAATTCAAGAAATCTGTTGAGGAGTCAGGGGCTTCTATAAAGACTCTCTGCTCAGATCGAGGGGGGGAGTTTACCTCTAAATATTTTTTTGCATTCTTGGCTGCACATGGGATCACGAGACAGTTAACTATTGCTTATACTCAGCAAAATGGAGTTGCTAAAATGAGGAACTGTTCCATCATGGAAATGGTTCGTTGCATGCTCACAGGAGCTAGTCTTGGGCAACAATATTGGGCAGAAGATGTCACCACAACAATATATCTGTTGAATAGGGCACACACAAATTCCCTATAAGGAATGACTCCACAAGAAGCATGGAGTGGTAGGAAACCCTCTATTTCTCATCTATGCATTTTTTGGTGTAAATCTTTCATGCACATACCAAAAGAGAAAAGGAAGAAGCTAGATGAGAAGACATTGAAGTGTATTATTCTTGGCTATGATGAGCACTCTAAGGGTTATATTTTGATTGATCCCTTGACCAAGAAGATTCATATCAGTAGAGATGTTGTTTTTTATGAGGTTTTCACATCACAAAGCACATCAGATGTATACCTAGATATTGTGGAATCTAAAGTTGAGAAGTCTCCTTCATCATAAAAGATTTGAGGTTCTTCTCCATCTTCTTCAAAATCACAAAATAAGAATCCAAAATGGTATACAAGTATAATCACAGACTCCAAGCTATCTACTCCACCTGATTTAACTTTGGATAGGCCTCGTACTCGTAGCATGGCTCGATAGGAGAGAGCAGCAGCAGAGACTACTGGGGTTGTTGATCTTTGTCAATATTTTGAGGGACTTTCTATTGATCCATAGAGACCAACAGAGAATATGGATATAGATGAGGATAGGGTTTTTATGTCTTCAATGAATGAACATGAACCTGTTTCGATGCAAGATGCCCTTAGTGATCCATAATGGAAGGCTGCTATGGATGCTGAGTATCAGTATCTGATGAAAAACAAAACTTGGAAGCTTGTCAATATGCCATTCTAAAAGAAGCCCATAGGCTGCAAATGGGTGTACAAAGTCAAGTACAAGGTATATGGGACAATTTGTAAGCATAATGCCCATATTTTTACAAAGGGCTATGCTCAAAAGGAAGGCATTGACTATGAGGAAAATTTTGTACCTACTGCTTGGATGACCACCATTCGAGTTCTTTGTGCTATGGTAGCACAATATGGGTGGAAAGTTCACCAAATGGATTTCAAGAGTGCTTTTTTGAATGGTGATCTCCAAGAGGAATTCTACATGACTCAACATGAAGGATTTGAAGTGGAAGGCCAAGAGCATAAAGTTTGCAAGTTGGTCAAATCCTTGTATGGTTTGAAACAAGCTCCTCAATCTTGGTATATAAAAATGGATAATCGCCTCCTACAACATGGATTTAAGAGACGTCCATCAGATGCAAAATCTATTTCAAGAAAAAATGTTCTAAGATAGTGTTGCTTGTACTCTATGTTGATGATCTGCTCATTACATGTAGTTCAGAAACTATGATCCTAGTTGTCAAAAGTGACTTGTGTAAATCTTTTGAGATGACAGATATTGGACTTCTCCATTATTGTCCTGGTCTGGAAGTAAGCCAAAAGGAGCACTACATCAAGGTGTCTTAGAAATTTTTTTCCAAGACATTGTTAGAAAAATATCGCATGACTGATTGCAAGCCAATGGAAACTTCGATGGAATCAGGGCTTCAGTTATCATGATATAATGATTCACCTCAAGTAGATGGTACTCTCTATTGATAGTTGATTGGGAGTCTCATATATCTGACAAAAACTAGGCTAGATATCATGTTTGCTGTTAACTATCTTTTGAGGTTCATGCAGGAACCTAAGACTACTCACTGGAAAGTAACCAAACATGTTCTTCACTATGTCCGTGGTACTATGGAATATGGCCTAGAATACAAGAGGAATGATAAATTCTTCTTACAAGGATACACGGACTCTGACTATGCCAGGTCATTTGATGATCGCAAGTCAACTTCAGGATATATTTTTCATCTTGGATCTGATCTTGTTTCATGGCACAACAAGAAGCAATAGGTGGTTGCTATCTCATATATAGAGGAAGAGTATCGTGCCGCATGTGAAGCTGTGTGCAAAGTGATATGGTTGCATTGCATTTTGACAAGTATGGGTCTTCCATCCAAATCTCCAATTCACTTGTTTTGTGACAACTAGGGTGTTCTGAACCTTGTCAAGAATCCAATACATCATGAAAGAACCAAGCACATTGACACACAATTTCACTTCATTCGAGATGAAGTTTTGAGGCACCGAATTCAGCTTCAGTGCATTCCCACAAATGCTCAAGTTGTAAACATTTTCACTAAGGCACTTGCACGTGTCAAATTTGAATTGTTTTGCAACTCTCTTTGTATTTCTAAATGATGTAATCAGGGGGGATGTTAGTATAGCTAGTAGTTATATTATTACCCAAATAATGTAATAAGGGGGGATGTTAGCGTATGTTATCGTTATTATTCCATTATTTGATTAGTGGTTAGGCTTAACATAGCGTGAGTACATTTTAGGTATTATTTGGTTTTCTAGATCCTAAAATCATGGGCTATTCCAAGCCTAATGTAATCTATATATTTGATGCAATTGAATAGAATAATACTTGATTTCCTGACAATAGTGATGAATTGCATCAGTGAAGCATTGGTGAGACAATGACAAATTACACTAGTAAATCATTAGTGAGATAAATAATTGCAACTATAAAACATTGGTGAAACACCAAGATATTAATACCAAATAAATTAGTGATATGATTGGTAAAACAATGATGCTAGGAAATATGTTGAAAAGGATATCAAAAAATTAACAAATGTGTGCTACCTCTTTTGAAATACATGAAGAACAAAAGAAAATTATATCAAAACAAATACACTCATAAGCTATAACCATCTTTGAGGCATAAGGTTTAACCTAATAAAATACTAATTTTAGAAAAGCACGAAGTATGAAAGAAAGAAAAGAACACGATTTCACTTAATTGTCTTTCAAAAAGACAAAATCTAACCAGACATTAATAGTGAGACAAAAATTAAATGTACAAAGTTACTTTTTATTGAAGAAAAAAGAGGAGTTATTCCTTTCGAAGGATTTGCAAATATTATTTGAAAGGTGAAATATATTTATTATTGAAGAGGGGATATTCCAAAGAATATTCTAGAGAGAAGTAAGAATTCCTTCTACTTGGCAAGACACAATTATCTCTCATATTTTTGAAACATCATTTGAAATCCAAGTATAGGCATATATATACTTATTAAAAAGAGTTTTCGAGGTAGACTCATTAAGAGAAGAAAATTTAGGTTTTATAAAGGTTTATTACGGTTAGTGAAGCACCATAGTTCTTGTTATGAGATTTCTAATTATTTAGGAGAAATAATCATGTTGTATAGAAGATCAAAATCATGACACAACTTGAGTTTTTGGAAGTTTGACATGTAATAGATAGAAGCATTACCTATCCTACTACAAGAGGAGAATATTCAAACGTTTTTGATAAGGTAGACAGAAAGGAAAGGCTAATCATCATATTTGGAGTAACATATGAGGTCCAAGAATACATTAGAGATACAAACACAACCAAATGTGCATGAGAGAATTTAAATATACTACTTAAATCCAAGAATCAAAAGTAGATTATATTCACCCAAAGTCAACTCCATTATTTGAATTTGAAGAATAGAGAAAAGCTAGAAGTATTCATGAGGAGAGTTGTGAACATCATTGTAGGCACTAGAAGAAATTTTATCCAATGGAACTATAATTTCTAATATTTTAAGATCATTCCCATCCAATTACAATATTTCTATGACTACATTAAATATTACTAAGCAAACAACAAGTTTTGAGAAGTTGGTGAACCTACTTCAAAAAGAAGTATCACATTCAAGAAAAAAATAGGACTACATATTAAAAGAAAAAATTCATTCAAAGACATACAAAAAATAATTGTAATCACAAAGAACATCCATTATTTTCACATACCTAACTCAATGATAGCTCGTATATTGATTCTAAAGGAACCAAAAATATGATAGGAAGAAAATATTGGTTTCAAAATCTAAGGTATTAAAGACATGCAAGAAACATTTCTCTTAGGGATGAAACATCATATAAAATAAAGAGCATAGGTGAGATAAAAGTGTAACTTGGATCACAAAAATGCAGAATCATAGAAGTTATAGATGCTCTAGGAATGACCAAAAATCTACTCTCTATCAATCAACTACTTGATCATAATTTAATATTTGAGTTTGATAAGCAATAGATATCCAAGGTTTACATCATTCATGATAAAACTAAGAACTCTAAGATCATTGCATATGGAAAGGGAAAAGTAAATATGTTTGAACTTAACACAATGTATCATAATAATGTAGCATTAGTTATCAACTACAATATATCTGCATCACTTTGGTATTGAAGATATGGTCATCTAGGTTATGACCACTCCATTGCATTACAAAATAAAAATATGATTGAAGGTATTTCATCCATACATAAGCCTATATTTCTTAGTTAGGAAACAACATCAAGATCCTTTAAAATTTTTATAATACAAGGCCAAGGTATATCTTGATTTAATTCATATAGATATTTGTAGATCCATGGTTTCAAGTTACAATGGTGCTAGGTATTTTCAAAATTTTGTTGATGATTGTACGAAAAAATATGGGTATATTTTTTGAAAAGAAAAGATGAAGATTTATATTACCTTAATTAATTTAAGGCCCATCTAGATACATCCATAGGAAGAAAGATCCATATCGTCTACTTATATTGAGGGTGGAATTTATCATCAATGAATTTTTAGAATTCTAAACAAACATGGCATTCAATGACAACTGACAACAAGCTACTCACAACAATAAAATGATATAGTAGAACATATAACATGATCAACATGAAAATGGTATGAAGTATGTTGAAGGATTCACAACTTGGATACTATCTTTGGACAAAAGCAATACATATAATAGTTCACTTAATCAAGCCCCCACTTCATCACTTGAAAATATCACTCTAGAAGAAGGTTGGATTAGATATAAACCATAAATATCTCATCTTCAAGTATTTGGGTGTATAACACATGTCCAAAATAAAAAATATATAAGTTGGATGAAAATGCTAGCAATGCATCTTACTAGGCTACAATTATAAATTGTTACAGTCCAAACATCATAGTAGTCGGCTATGTTACATGCAATTACATTATTTCATATTCATAGTTAGCTATCCAGGTTTTTAGGATATCTTCATCATATTTTCTTTCATTCTACGTATTCGTATATTTTTTCCTTTGTGGCAGGGATCAACCCTCCTCAAGAGGTGGTTCTTGAAATTATGTAAATATATGCTTGTTCGAATGTTTAATTGATTTTTTCAACTGAATTGATGATTCCTATGGTTGTTTTGTTAATATTGTTGAATTAAAATATATATTCAACATCTGTGTAGCTGAAGCATAACAAGTGGTATTAGTTAGTTAGACGATGAAATATTCTAGGCTTGCAGGTGGCATCCCCCTGTGATCGACGATGTTCCCTGTGTGCTGAGCGACCATTAAAAAAAACACTTTGAAGCAGCTTACTCAACTAAGTGTCGATGCAAAACTTATAATGTAGTGATTAACCTAACCACCATACATAGGGCTTACACAAGAGTCCTTATCATGAACAAAAATTGCATAGGCATTTATCAAGGCTTTTTTAAATCACACTACATAGGCATATACTAGTGGTGTGCAAACCTATCATAAAAATCCTCCTAAATCTCATGCTCAGGTAAATCCTACCATAGGCATCATACACACCACCACCACTTAGCCCTAGGATCACACTTGCCCAAAATCACCATTAAAATCACACGTACCAATCAGTGCATCTCGAACAGTCTCGACAACCAATCAAAATCAAGAATTATAATCAGAATGTGTTTAACCTAAGGTACTACTTTTTTAATTTTTTATTTCTTGTGGGATACATATCCCACATTGACAGTGTAAGGATAACAAGGGGGTTTATAAGGTGCTCATAGCACCTATTGAGGTGTGATATTGGTCACATGCTAGTCTCCTCATGCATGCAAAAACTTTGTTACTCCTTTCGTGTTGCTTCATCATCACTATTGAACATGTGTCATTTATTGAGTCTTTGTGTCTCTTGTCCTCTCTGTTGTATTGCTTCATCTATGTTACTTTAAAATCTATATCGTCTCTGTCGCATGTCAAGTTGAGTGCCAATTTTGATGTCTCATGTCAAGTTGAGTGTCAATTTTGGGGTTGATTTGAGTTTCAATTCTGGGTTTATCAATAAAAGTAATCAGTATTGAGTTGAGTGTCAATTCTAGGGTATGTTGGTCAAAGAAGATAGTGGTCTGGGGTCTATTGGTCAAAGCAATCAGTGGTCACATTGGTGGTAAAACAGTAATATCAAGTTGTATCCAATAAACTCACATAGAAGTAACTGTTGAAAGAAAGTCCTCACCAGGGAGAAATTAGTCGCACTATCAATCCGTGTCATAGTTGGAGTGACATTGGGAGCATAAAATAAACCAAAATTTTGCCCAAAATTAAACAAATTTTGCAAAATTCAAAGGCAAAAAATTGGTTAGAAGAACCTTATTGACAAGTGCATGAGCGGAAGGTGGACCAAAGGACCAAACGGGTGACTATCATGTTGGCATTTAATTTACCTTAGTAACTCCACCAAGGTTGGATGACAGGCAGTGAGGTTGAAGGGAAGGTGGATGATAGAATTTGGTCGGCAGGTGGTTGACAAATGTTTTAGAGAAGTCAATTTAAAATTGTTTTTCTTCTCCGTTATTCTCTCCAACTAATGTTTAGGGACTATATAACCTTGTAAATATTTTGTTATCAATACAATGTGCATTATTATTTCATAATTGGTATCAGAGTGGGTGAGTTGAGTTGGTTAGGGGGTGGACTAGACATAGTCTAGTGCGGATCCTGAGGTGGAACTGACATAGTCAGAATATCTAGTATAGATCTCGAGATAGAGTGTAGACTATGACCTGAAATGAAAGCTAAGGTAAAGTATGTAGACAGTAGAGTTGATGCACAAGACCTGACACATGGAATCATGAATCCAGAGTGGACAGACGAGGGCCGCACATAGATCAAGGCTGATGTGGTGGTCAGACAAGACCAGACTGGACCTAACATGGCAGATGGCTGAGGACTGAACATGACATGTGGCATCAAGATAGGTGATGACATGGCAACAAGGAGGGTGACTACGTGGCAAGGATGGCGAGGACGTGACATGTTTTTATTGGCAAAAGGGGCACAATGGATTACCTAAAGGCAATCGATTCAATATACGCACGTTGAGGTATTTAAATGCCTTCATATCCCATTGTCTGGTGAATGTGAGATATTGAAATATCATTTGTTTTTTTTTAAAGAAGAAACTTCGAGTGTTTAAATAGAAGGTATTTTTCTCTGCCTTCAATTTGGGTGTTGTAGCCCGACTGGCTAGAGAAGCCAGTATTCAGATTCTGCCCTTCATCCGGTCGTGGGTTTGGAACCTAGTGACATAAAATATTTTTTGATACCTACCGCAAGGAGACAATAAGGCACTCTGAGTATCTTTTATTTGCCATCGATAGTGGTAGCCGAGGCGGCAAGGAGGAGCCCTGCTTCGGGAAATGTCGTGGGTTCAACTTTTTTTATTATTATTTGTGAAAAACATCCCAAAAGGGATGCCACTTTTGGGTAAGACCCAAGGAGGCAGGGGTATCCATCGTGGGTTTGACTTGAGTAGGAAGAAAAAAGGTAGTTTTTTTTTAAAGGTTTATTTAATTTATTAATTTTTTTTAATATATTTTATTTAATAATTTATATTATATTTCTTTTAAATCATATTTTGTTTAAAATTTTATTTTTAAAGCAAGTTGAAATTATTAAATAGAACTATATTGAAATATCTTTATTTTTTAGTAAAATTAAAAAAAAAAAGGTGCAAATATTGCCTAAGAGGCAATTTATGTAATAGCCCAAGAGGCTTGAAAATGTGAAATGTGTGAGGCTTGAAGAGTCAATTTTTTTTGTAATAGTCTGAGAGACTTGAAGGCTAGAAAAATATGTAATAGCCTAAGAGGCTTTAAGGGGGATAATTTTTGCATCGAAGGGTAGAATTGTGTAATCATTCATGATACGATCCACAAGGTGTTATCATGCCCTCTGTTCTCTTCTAGTAAGAGAAAACACCGAATCTTTTGATGAAAAAGTTTGCACTTATGGACTACATATTGTATTTAGTCAATTGCAAAATGTAGTAATAGCCCATCAAAGACATCCAGATTCAGGATATGAAGCAGATTCAGAAGACAATTCCTTTGGCAGCAGATTTGAAGAGTCAAAATCTGTAGGAGTTGCACCACAAGAGTCAGAGAATCCATAATCTCAGCAATAGTGACTCAATTGAAATACTAGAACCAGATTCACCAGAGATAATCCTTATCAGTGACGACGAAGAACAAGTAGCAGACAACTTTGTGAATCAAGTAATAGAAGAACCTCAGCAAGAAGAACATACCATCAGTGAAAGAGTGAATCAAGCTAGATTTGATCTAAATTTGTAACTTCTTTTTTTTTCCTTCTTTGAAAAGCAGAGTGCTTTGATTGTAATAGAGAAATAAAAGTGTGTTTCTAGTTTATTTCTAGCAGCTATGGCCTCCAATAACAATCTACCTATTCTAGAATTTAATGGGTACGATTATGAGTACTAGTCCATCAAAATGAGGACATTACTCATTGGTAAGGGATTATGGGACATAGTAGAAGAGGGTTACATAGAACCCACAGATTGGGCTACATTGAGTGCAACAGATAAGAAAACAAAGAAAGAAGCACAAAAGAGCAACTCCTCTGCTCTTTATCATCTCCAAGCAACATTGGAGAAAAGTATTTTTCCTAGAATTGCCTCTTGTTTAACTGCACAAGATGCATGGAAAGCCTTGAAAGAAGGTTTCCAGGGAAGCGATCAAGTGAAGCAAGTAAGGCTTCAGACTCTGAAATGAGAATTTGAGAATCTCAAAATGAATGAAGATGAAAAAGTTGGTGACTACTGCGTAAGAGTCAAAGCAGTTGTCAACAAGATGGTAACACTTGGCGAAGAAATCAAACCTGAAACAGTTGTGAAGAAAGTGTTGAGAACACTTCTTCAAAAATAGAATCACATAGCTATAATTATTGAAGAATCAAAAGACCTTTCCACTCTAACTTTTGATGCATTAATCGGTTCATTAATGTCTCATGAAGAGAGATTGCAAGGATCTCCTTCAACAAGCTATGGAGGCGATGATAAAGCCTTCGCATCCAATGAGGGTGCTAGAAGAGGACAAGGAAGAGGTCAAGGTAGAGGACAAAGAAGAGGTAGAGGCAGAAGCAGCTATAGAGGAGGAAATCCCAACAGAGGTGGAAATTAGAATAGAGGCGAAAATCAAAATAGAGGTGGAAATCAAGGCCGAAATGGCAATCAAGGACGAGGAGGTGACAAATCCAAAAAGGCTTGTTTTAATTGTGGTAAACCAGGTCACTTTGCTCATGACTGTTGGTCCAAATCTTCTTAGGGAAGCAGCAGTCAATATGGAAATTATGGTGAGGAAGATGGAACATCTAATCTATTTCTTTCTTATGGGCAATCAGAACAAAATCTGAATGATACTTGGATTTTGGATACTGGTTGCTCCAACCATATGAGTGGCAAAGAAGGACTCTTTGCTACAATGGATTCCACCTATAAATCCCGAATCAAGTTGGGAGATGATAAAGCTTTGCAAGTTGAAGGCATTGGAGCCATGGAGGTTCCAACGAAAGAAGGCATAAAGAAGGTGAATGACATCTACTACACTCCTAAGCTCCAACATAATCTGCTAAGCATTGGGCAAATGATGGAGAAGAATTACAAACTTGTTTTTGATGAAGGAAAATGTGTCATTTTTTATAAAAACAATTGTAATCGAGTCATCACATAGGTACCTATGACCAAAAATAGGTTATTTCCCCTTAAGTTTGGAGAACCAAGGGGTGCTCAACTTGCAAATATTGCTATTGTAAATCCAAGTGTGCTTTGGCACTTGAGATATGGTCACCTAAATTATGCTAGCTTGAAATTGTTAATTTCTCAAGCTATGGTGACAGGACTTCCTAAAATTAATGAACACAAGGAGGTCTATGAAGGATGTGCTTTGGGAAAGCACTCAAGGTCCAAATTTCCAAAAGGACAAGCGTGGAGGGCCAACCATCCACTTCAACTGGTGCATTCGGACATTTGTGGTCCAATGCAGACAAAAAGCATAGGTAATAATTCCTATTTTCTCACTTTTATAGATGATTTCTCTAGGATGTGTTGGATTTATTTCTTGAAACACAAAGATGAAGATTTTGATTGCTTCATAGATTTCAAGAACAATGTAGAGAAACAAAGTGAGTTCCATGTAAAATGTCTTAGGACAGATCAAGGAGGCGAGTACTCTTCAAAAGAATTTTTGAAATATTGTAAAGCATGTGGGATAAAAAGGCAATTCACCACTGCCTATACTCCACAACAGAATGGTGTGGTAGAAAGAAAGAACCGCACCATAGTCGAGATGGCGAGAACGATGCTTCAAACTAAGCATCTAAGTAATATGTATTGGGCTGATGCTATCAGAACCAATGTTTACATTCTAAATAGGAGTCCTACTTCTAGTTTAGATGGAATCACTCCTTATGAGGGGTGGTATGGCAAGAAGCCGAATGTAAAACATTTCAAAGTTTTTGGTTCTTTAGCATATGCACACATTCCTGATGAAAAAAGAAAGAAGCTTGATCCCAAGAGTCAAGCATGTATTTTTGTAGGATATTGTGAGTCTACCAAAGCATATAGACTCTATAATCCAAAGACACACAAAATTGTACTTTCCAAGGATGTAATTTTTGATGAAGGGGGAGAATGGGGTCATCAAAGAATTTTTGTTGATGATGAATCCCAAGATGTAAGTTCTTCACAAATACAGCAGGTGTCTCCCAAGAAAAACAAAGGCACACCCCCTCCAAGCCCAAGCAGGAGTACTACTTCGAGTACATCAGCAACCACTCCAAGTCCTTCTCCACAGATATCAGTAAGTTCTTCACCTATGGATATTGATTCTCCATCAAGAGGTAAAAGAACATTACAACATCATCCATATTTTCAAATGTTGGATCAAAATTTCCAGAAAAGATACACTAGAAGCCAAGCTAGTGAAATGAATTCAGTTTTACAAAAACTTGAAAATCTGCATATGTATGGGGATGATGACTCCCAAGATCCTAAGGGAGATGTAGTTAATTATGCTTTATTAACTAGTGCACAACTAGAAACATCTAGCTATGAGAAGGCATGTACTCATAATGTATGGCAGGAAGCCATGAAAGAGGAAATAACCTCTATAAAAAATAATGATACTTGGGAGCTAGTAAAGCTTCCTAAAGGAAAAAAAATGTGTTGGATGTAAATGGGTCTACAAGACCAAATTCAATGCTGATGGAAGCATTGAAAGGCACAAGGCAAGACTTGTAGCAAAAGGTTTCACTCAGAAATATGGCATTGACTATGAGGAAACCTTTGCTCCTATTGCTAGACAAGAAACAATCAGATCAGTACTTTCCTTGGCTGCCCACAAAGGATGGAACATTCAGCACATGGATGTGAAAAGTACCTTTCTCAATGGGTACTTTACTGAGGAGGTTTATGTTCAACAACCTCAAGGCTTTCAAGAACAAGGTAAGGAGAACCTTGTTTATAAACTGAAAAAAACACTTATATGGCCTCAAGCAAGCACCAAGAGCATGGTACTCTCGCATTGATGGCTATTTCAAGGAGTATGGATTCACTCGGAGCAAAAGTGAACCTACTCTCTACTACCTAAAGCAAGGAATAGACATTCTCATAGTTTTTTTATATGTGGATGATCTCATATTTATGGGTAGTAATAATAAGATGAATATGGAGTTCAAACACTCCATGATGAAACAATTTGAGATGAAAGATCTTGGCTTAATGCATTACTTCCTAGGCATGGAAGTTCATCAAACAAATAGAGGGATCTTCATATGTCAACACAAGTATGCTCGTGATATGATCAAGAAATTTGCCATGGAGCAATGCAAATCAGTTGCAACTCCAACAGGACATGGGATCCAATTGAGCAAGGATGATGGAGCACCGAAGGTTGACATGACCACTTACAGGAGCATGGTTGGGAGTTTGATGTTTCTCACCAACACAAGACCTGATATACAGTATGTTGTTTCTCTTGTTTCAAGGTTTATGGCTAATCCATCCGAGTTGCATCTACAAGCAAATAAAAGAATTCTAAGATATGTAAAGGGTACATTGGATTTTGGAATCCATTACCACAAATGTAATTCTGTCAAGTTAGTTGGCTTCAGTGATAGTGATTGGGGCAACAATATAGATGATAGGAAATCTACATCAGGGAACTTTTTTAGTCTAGGGTCAGGACTAATTACATGGAGTTCCAAGAAGCAGATTGTTGTAGCATTGTCATCTACTGAGGTTGAGTATATAGCCATCACATATGCTAGTACTCAAGCTCTATGGTTGAGAAAAGTCCTTGAAGAGATTGGAGAAAGGCAAAGTGGTCCTACCAGATTGTATTGTGATAACATGAGTGCCATTCAATTGGCATATAATCCTATCCACCATAGCAGATCAAAAAATTTGATATGAAGTATCACTTCATCCGAGACATGGTGGAGCACCAGATCGTTGAGCTTAAACATTGCAGCACTTTGGACAACATTGCAGACATCTTCACCAAAGGCATGGCTAAAGCTCAATATATAAAGCTGAGAGATTGTATAGTCAGACCTCTCAACTTTAAGGGGGAGAATGTTGGCATTTAATCTACCTTGGTAATTTCACCAAGGTTGGACGGTAGGCAGTGAGGTTGACGGTAAAGTGGATGACAAAATTTGGTCGGCAGCTGGTCGACGAATGTTTTAGAGAAGTCAATTTAAAATTGTTTTTCTTCCCTATTATTCTCTTCAATTAATGTTTGGGGACTATATAACCTTGTAAATATTTCATTATCAATCTAATGTGCATTATTATTTCATATATCAAACTCAGAGAACTCCTATGAGGGGATCTTAAAGTCACCAAGAAGACCTCTTAGAAGAAAAGGTACACATAATTATTCTTCTCCTTTAGGAATTACTAGCATTAAACCTAGTCATCCATTGTTTAACAAAATGATATCCAATCCCTCCCAAAATTATTCCCATGAGAACCTCACACAAGAGGAAACAGGAACCCCCATGACCAGTGACCAGGTCTTACAATATTTAGTGAATAGTATTAAGATCATGAATGACAAGATGACCCAACTATTAGAAAGACAAATACAACCAAATCCTCCTAGCCCAAACCACTGGAGCACGAAGGATCAATATGGATCCTATACACACCAAAGATGTCATAATGGTAATTCTCCTAATTGCTTCAATGGAAAAATAAATAATGAGAATTTGGAAAATGAGGAATTTTATGAACAACAAAGGGGTTCATATGGACCCTCCTAGAATCGCTCCCATAGACAGAGAAATAATGAGGATCAAGATAGACACGAAGTTTACCAACAACCTAGAGGTCCTAGTGGGGTCAATTTTCCACGCATTGATATTCCCACATTTGAGGGTCATGATCCATGATGGTGGATAGTCAAAATGGAAGGCATTTTAGAATTATACCAAATTTGATATTTAGACAAAGTTCCTTTTTCTACTTCCAAACTAGGTACTGAAGCTTATCAATGGTTTGTATGCCTCAAACATGAGAAGAGAAAAACCATTTTCTGAAATGATTTCACCAAATGCTCTGTTAAACAATTTAAAGAAGGTTCCTCATCTTCTTACATGGTGTGGATGTTATCACTTAAGCAAACATGATCAGTATTGGATTATATATAAGAATTCACTAGCCTGCTTTCCTATGCAAGAAATTTGGAAACCAAGGTAGTGATAATTGTTTTTAGAAATGGGTTGAAAGAGAATATTAAAGTCAAAGTGGATCTACAAGATCCATCTACTGTAGATGCCTGTATACGAATTGACAAGTTGGCTGAGAAGAAGGTGTAAATGGTGATATCCATACGACGTGATTCATATGGTCAACCTCAATACCGTAATAACTCTTTTTCACAGAAATGATTTGAAGAACACAAGCTTATACTGAGAGGGGGGGTGAACAGTATAAGACCACTTTTAACTTTATCTATCAATACAACTTTCAAACCATTAACATGCAGAATAAGATAGCAGTAATAACAATAGTAAAACAAGGCACAAAATGCAATCCACAAAGAGACACAACAATTTACGTGGTTCACCCAAGGTGGGCTACTCCATGGATAAAACTTTTCTTCTAAAAGTTGTATCAAAGTCCTCCTCGGGAATCCTTCCCGATTACAATGTTTATGAGCCTCGACTCAAAGGAGACACCTTCCCCTAATTCTGCTTTGCTGGTGATCCTCTAGAAGACCTCTATCTCCTTTGCCCTTAGCAAGTGGAACTCTATCCACAGAAGACACCTGTCTTCCCTGCTCTGGCTGGAGATCTCTGTCCTCAACTCTGTCACTGCAAAGCTGGTCCTCTTATCTGCACCAAACATAGTCCTTCGGTCTGGCACAATTGTCCTCTTCCTCTGTTCTTTTTTGCACTTGGTTGAAAACAACTTTTCACTGTCTGCGCAACTACAGCAGCACAGTCTTCTCAAATTACAGCAGCACTATCTTCTCAACTTCTGCGCAAACACAGTAGTGCAATCTTCGCAAAATGCAGTAGCACTATCTTCTCAACTTAGCTTCTGCTCCGTTGCACATCCACCGTAGCGCAGTCTTCGCACACTCTGCTTTCTTTACACAGTCTATGTAAATACTACAACACTCGATCGCACAACAACTTATGCGCCTATGTGCAGCCACAACAACACCCTCTTCGCATAGTCTGCTTCTCCTCGATCGAACTTCTTCCTACACTCTGCTTCTATGAAAGTCGCACTTCGAACGCACACTTCGATCGATTCGATACGACTGCTCTTTGCGCACAGTAGACTTCACTTGCGCAAACTCGACACACACATTCGATACATGAAACTCAAAAATAGTCCTCCTTATATAGCAATAATTCATGATTAAATTCTTGATCTTAGTCGGCTGTATATCCTTAAAACAATCATCGGCTGCACAACCTTACACTTCGTCGACAAAGGTTAACTCTATCGGCTTCAACCGCCTCTGCTGTCCTGTAGCTTTTCTTCATGAAACTCAAACATGTCACGATATCGCTACGCCTTTGTCTGTCGTACACCTTGTATTACTTGTTGTCATGAAATCATGACACTACTGCCTATCGTGCGCCTTCTTTGGTTTGTTGTCATGAAATCGTGACACTACAACCTGTCGTACACTTTCGCTAGCTTGTTGTCACGAAATCGTGACACTGTAGTCTGCCTTACGCCTTGCTTTAGCCTGTTGTCATGAAATCATGACACTCCTTGACTTTGCTGACGTCATCATGATTCTTGTCACGAAATCGTGATGCTTTAGTCTGCAAGGCCTTCTTCTCTACTCTTGTCATGAAATCATGACACATTTGCCTCTTGCTGACGTCATCAGCAACTCTATCACGAAATCGTGACACTTCTTGCTTCTTCAACCTTTTCTCGGTTTGCACTAGCGAAAATGGAACATGTCACGAAATCATGATGCTTTCACTGCCTTAAGCTCTTTTCTGCCAACTGCTCGTGAAACTGGAACATGTCACGAAATCATGATGCTTTCGCTGCCTTAAGCTCTTTTCTGCCAACTGCTCGTGAAACTGGAACATGTCACGAAATCGTGACGCTTTCGCTGCCTTAAGCTCTTTTTTGCCAACTGCTCACAAAACTAGAACATGTCATGAAATCGTGACGCTTTCGCCAACTGCAAGCTGCCAACTCAACTTGTCATGAAATCGTGACACTTTCTGCATCCGTACAACTTCATTGAAACTTATCACGAAATCGTGACACTTCCTGCAACTCAACACTGCTAACTCAACTTGTCATGAAATCATGATAGTTTTGCCTAAACTTTCTCTCTCCTCAAACATGTCGCGAAATCGTGACAGTTTTGCCAGCTTTGCCTCTGCCTTCCAGCATGTCACGAAATCATGATAGTTTTGCCAACGCTTTCTCTCTCCTAAAACATGTCGCGAAATCATGACAGTTTTGCTAGCCGCCTGCATACTTCTTCTTACTTGTCTTTTTCTTGATCTTTTTGCAATTGGGCTACATAGAAACTTACTGATTATACTCGAAACCTTCATCAAAACACATGCTTGGACAACTAATCAAATTGCTTCAAGAACTCCTTGACATCAAAGACAACAACTACCAAGAGCTCCTTTGACATCAATGACAACAACTATACTTGAGCAAAGGCAATGTACTCAAGGTACCCAAAATTGCCAACAATCTCCCCCTTTGTCATTGATGGCAACCTTTAACTTAAAACATATCTCAAGAGCCAAAACTGAACCAACTGATCCATCAACTGAGAATTCTGCAATTGAAGTTTTTGCTCCCCCTGACTTGAAGCTTTCCTCTTCACTTGAAGCTCTCTCCCTTACTCATATCTCTCCCCCTTACTCAAATCTCTCCCCCTTTGTCATCAATGGCAAAGGGTCACCTTTGGGGTTTGGGACTAAGAATGAGTCTCTTAGCTTAGTCCCTCCCCCACCTTCTATTAAGGTGATTTAAAATAGGGTTGGGAGTGAAACTCCCATTAGACACTCATCATCATTAATGTCTACAATTTCTTTGTCGGGCCTTCTCTTGAATTCTTTTTCCACATTGTTGTTCTTGTTACTGTTTTGATCCTCGGACCTGTTCATATCACTTTTCCTGTTTTTGTTGTCATTCCTATTCTTATCCATGCTTTGATCCTTGGACTTGTTCATATCACTTTTCCTGTTTCTGTTGTCATTCCTGTTCTTATCCATGCTTTGATCCTTGGACTTGTTCATACTGTTGTTTCTGTTCCCGTATCTCGGAAGATCAGCTCTACACTGTCTAGCTAGGTGACCTTCATTGTTGCACTTATAGCAAGTAACAATATTATTTCTTTCAGGCATGGCTATTCTTTGAATCCGCCTGTTCTGACTAACCCAGTTCCTATTATTTGCCTTGCAAAAAATTGCCTTGTGCCCGAATTGTTGACAAGAGTAGCAATACCCTTGAAAGAAATTACGTCTCCTGAAACTGTTATTTACTTTCTTCACTTGAGTCATGCAATGTACAGCCATGTGACCAAATCTGTGACACGCAAAACATGTGCCGTGAAATTTTCTTTTATTCGACTTCATGGGTCCCGAAAAATTCTTCTTCTCAATCTGAATATCGTTTTCTATTTCTACGTATCTATCACTTACGGACTCATGATCTGAAATACTTTCTTCAACAGAACTCTCTTTCTTTTGAAATCTCTTGCTAGATTCCCCAACCTGTTCCTTGTGCGGCTCAACAAAACCGAGACCTGTTTTATCTGTTGGTTTTCTTTGTCCTTTGATGAGAAATTTAACCTTCTTGGAGCTATCCCGAAATCTGTATAGCTTATCCTTGTACTCTTTATTTTCTTCTTTCAAAGAAGCCATTTCCTGTTCTAACTCACTATACTCCAGAATTTTAGAATCTAACTCATTCTTGAGTTCTTGTGACTTAGCCATAGAGACTTCAAGATTTTCTATAAGTTCATCTCTCTCCATACAACATTCATCTAATTTAATCTTGAGTCTCTCATTCTTCTTTCTTTCCTTTTTCAAAACACTAAGAGCATTATTGAGTTCACATTCAAGATCCTCTATTTGATGGCACTTTGAATTATCACGGCCTTTTTCAGATTTCTTATCACTAGAGGTGCTACCTTTTTCAAAAACCATACATGCATCTTCATTGTAGTTTTCTGAAGCATCCTCATACATACTAGCAGCCAAATCATTATTTCTGCAATCATCCTCAAGGTGCCCAAAATTTCCACATCTAAAACATTTCATGATAATGAATTTATGTTTCGGTTCTTCCTCTTTTTTTGAAATGAACATCTCATTTTCATCATCACTAGAAGAACTTTCACTATCACTGCTAGAACACTTACTTGCTTTGTCTAAGTAGAAGCTCTTCTTATTCTTGTGAGAATGCCTCTTTCCATGATTGTTGTACTCATCTTTGCTTTTTTTGTAATACCTATACTTTTCAGAATCCTTGCTCTTAACATCCTGTATATCTTCATCACTTTCATTTTTGGAAACAAGATACGATCAAGTAGCATAATGACCAAATTTCCCACAATTGAAACATCTTATATTTTTCTTGCTTTTGTGCTTTCTGGAAAACTTGCCTTTCTTGTCTGTAATATGCCTCTTCCTCACTAGAAGACTCATCACTTTCTTGAATCTGTTTGCCTTTTGATTTCTTGGTAGCTTTGAAAGTTGCCTCTTTCTTTACATCAACTTTCACTTGAGTTCTCAACTCAAATGCTGCAAGAATACTATGGAGCTCATCCTTTTTCAATTTATCTAAATCTTTAGCTTCCTCAATAGCAGAAATATTTTCACTAAATCTATTAGGAAGGGATCTTAAAATCTTATCACACACATCATTTTCAGCAAGTTCAAGACCTAAGTCTTTCATAGAATTAACAACTTCATCCATCCGGAGCATGTAGTCACTAATATTTTCATCATCATTCATCTTGAGTTGTTCAAACATACCTTTAAAATGTCTCAACTTGGCCTTTCGAACATTTGCATCACCTGTATGAACAACCTGCAATTGTTTCCACATTTCACTAGCTGTCTTGCAGTGAATAACTTTGGTGAGATCTGCCTTTTGTAAACCCTTCAAGATTGCATTCATGGCTTTTGAGTTGCTGTGATGTAGAAGCCTGTCTTCTTTAGTGTAAGGACCATTTGCAGGAATGGTGTACCCATCTTCAATAACTTCCCATACCTCATTACCAAGTGCCATTAGATAGACTTTCATTCTTGCACTCCACAGGCCAAAATCTGATCCGTCAAGAATAGGTGCTGCATTGCCACTCGAGTAGTCCATTGTGTTCTTTGCAAACTTTTCCTTCAAGTTGTTAAACTTTTCGAAGGCACTGGCTCTGATACCAATTGAAGAACACAAGCTTATACTGAGAGGGGGGGTGAACAGTATAAGACCACTTTTAACTTTATCTATCAATACAGCTTTCAAACCATTAACATGCAGAATAAGATAGCAGTAATAACAATAGTAAAACAAGGCACAAAATGCAATCCACAAAGAGACACAACAATTTACGTGGTTCACCCAAGGTGGGCTACTCCACGGATAAAACTTTTCTTCTAAAAGTTGTATCAAAGTCCTCTGGGAATCCTTCCCGATTACAATGTTTATGAGCCTCAGCTCAAAGGAGACACCTTCCCCTAATTCTGCTTTGCTGGTGATCCTCTAGAAGACCTCTATCTCCTTTGCCCTTAGCAAGTGGAACTCTATCCACAGAAGACACCTGTCTTCCCTGCTCTGGCTGGAGATCTCTATCCTCAACTCTGTCACCGCAAAGCT
The DNA here is from genome assembly GCA_028583015.1 of Wollemia nobilis. NCBI lineage: Eukaryota > Viridiplantae > Streptophyta > Pinopsida > Araucariales > Araucariaceae > Wollemia > Wollemia nobilis. The sequence continues at coordinate 5,284,268 of JAQPPZ010002201.1, forward strand.
GGTCCTCTTATCTCGCACCAAACACAGTCCTTCGGTCTGGCACAATTGTCCTCTTCCTCTGTTCTTTTCTGCACTTGGTTGAAAACAACTTTTCACTGTCTACGCAACTACAGCAGCACAATCTTCTCAAATTACAGTAGCACTATCTTCTCAACTTCTATGCAAACACAGTAGTGCAATCTTCGCAAAATGCAGCAACACTATCTTCTCAACTTAGCTTCTACTCCGTTGCACATCCACCATAGCGCAGTCTTCGCACACTCTACTTTCTTTACACAGTCTATGTAAATACTGCAGCACTCGATCGCACAACAACTTATGCGCCTATGTGCAGCCACAACAACACCCTCTTCGCATAATCTGCTTCTCCTCGATCGAACTTCTTCCTACACTCTGCTTCTACGAAAGTCGCACTTCGAACGCACACTTCGATCGATTCGATACGACTGCTCTTTGCGCACAACAGACTTCACTTGCGCAAACTCGACACACACATTCGATACATGAAACTTGAAAATAGTCCTCCTTTTATAGCAATAATTCATGATTAAATTCTTGATCTTAGTCGGCTGTATATCCTTAAAACAATCGTTGGCTGCACAACCTTACACTTCGTTGGCAAAGGTTAACTCTGTCGGCTTCAACCGCCTCTACTGTCCTGTAGCTTTTCTTCGCGAAACTACATGTCACGATATCGCTACGCCTTTGTCTGCCGTACACCTTGTATTACTTGCTATCATAAAATCGTGACACTACTGTCTGTCGTGCGCCTTCTTTGGTTTGTTGTCATGAAATCGTGACACTACAACCTATCGTACACTTTCGCTAGCTTGTTGTCACGAAATCATGACACTACAGTCTGCCTTACGCCTTGCTTTAGCTTGTTGTCGCAAAATCGTGACACTCCTTGACTTTGCTGATGTCATCATGATTCTTGTCATGAAATCATGACGCTTTAGTCTGCAAGGCCTTCTTCTCTGCTCTTGTCATGAAATCGTGACACATTTGCCTCTTGCTGACGTCATCTGCAACTTTGTCATGAAATCGTGACACTTCTTGCTTCTTCAACCTTTTCTCGGTTTGCACTAGAAAAATAAATGTAAAAAATCTTTTCCCTTAACTCTTTTTCCCGTAAACTGGAACATGTCATGAAATCATGACGCTTTCGCTGCCTTAAGCTCTTTTCTACCAACTGCTCGTGAAACTGGAACATGTCGTGAAATCATGACGCTTTCATCGCCTTAAGCTCTTTTCTGCCAACTGCTCGTGAAACTGGAACATGTCACGAAATCACGACGCTTTCGCCAACTGCAAGCTGCCAACTCAACCTGTCACGAAATCGTGACACTTTTTGCATCCGTACAACTTCATTGAAACTTGTCACGAAATCGTGACACTTCCTGCAACTCAACACTGCCAACTCAACTTGTCGCGAAATCGTGACAGTTTTGCCTAAACTTTCTCTCTCCTCAAACATGTCACGAAATCATGACAGTTTTTCCAGCTTTGCCTCTGCCTTCCAACATGTCGCGAAATCGTGACAGTTTTGCCAGTGCTTTCTCTCTCCTAAAACATGTCACGAAATCATGATAGTTTTGCCAGTCGCCTGCATACTTCTTCTTACTTGTCTTTTTCTTGATCTTTTTGCAACTGGGCTACATAGAAACTTACTGATCATACTGAAACCTTCATCAAAACACATGCTTGGACAACTAATCAAATTGCTTCAAGAACTCCTTGACATCAAAGACAACAACTACCAAGAGCTCCTTTGACATCAATGACAACAACTATACTTGAGCAAAGGCAATGTACTCAAGGTACCCAAAATTGCCAACATGATCAACCATCAAGATACTTTTTCTATAAATGTCGTAATCACCATCCAAAATATCAGGCATGTGTACCATGATAGAACTTTCAAATTGAATATGCTAACAAGGAAGATGAAGAAATAGAGGAGAACAACTCTCCTGATGATCCCATAGATGAATACCAAATTGAACACGAGGAGGTTGTAGCTGAGAAAGATGTTATGGCAATTTTAGTACATGCTCTTATGGGGTTATCATAACATCATACAATTAAAGTAGCAGGATTCATTTGATAAAGGAAGGTAACTGTATTAATTGATTCAAGAAGTACCCACAACTTTATTGACACAAGGCTTGCCAAGGCATTAAACTTGCACATCCACTCCTCAAATCAAGATAAATTTTAAGTTAGAACTACAAGCAGGAGTAGGGCTCAATGTATAGGTAAAAAAAATTCAATTTCATTACAAATGGGAAGTTATACTTGGTAGGGTCATCTTTTTGTTATGAATTTAGAGAATTCAAAAGTTACCTTGGGAGTCACATGGATAGATCAAATGGAAAACATGATCAGTTTTAATTACAAGCATCACTTTGTTGAATGGAAATAAAATGGGAAGACCACTCGCCTCAAAGGAATTCCAATGCTTCCATCAAATATAGTAAGTTCACACAGCATGGAAAAAATATTAAGAAAAGGTAGCTATGGATTCATCACTCAAATTAATTGTATGGAAATGCAAGCACAAGATATGCCAGAAATCCAATCAGAGGATCTAAAAAATATTATGGCCAACTATGATGAGGTCTTCAAAGAACCAAAGGTACTACTTCCCAAAAGATCCTATGACCATACCATACACCTTGTTCCAGGAATTCTTCCTCCTAATGATCGTCCTTATCGATATCCCCAACCTCAAAAAAAAAATTGAGAAAATTGTCCAAGAACTATTATAACATGGAGTCATCCATCACAGTATTAGCCCCTATTCTTCATCAGTAGTCCTGACCTATGAGATGAACTACATGGTGCAATTTTTTTTACCAATTAGACTTACGTTCAGGGTTTCACCAAATTAGAGTTAGGGAGGAGGATATCCCCAAAATAGATTTTTGTACTCATGAAGGTCATTATGAGTTCTTGGTCATGTCCTTTGGTTTCACTAATGCCCCATCTACATTCCAAAGCCTCATGAACCATGAGTTTCATCCATTCCTCCACAAATTTATCCTAATATTCTTTGATGACGTACTCATATATAGTAAATCTTGGAAGGATCATTTAATGTATGTGGGAAGGGTTCTTCATATACTACACAAGTAACAGTTGTTTTTCAAATGCTCTAAATGCTTTTTTGGTGTTCAAGAAGTTGAGTACCCCGGTCATATAGTATCTCAGGAAGGTGTTAAAGTGGATTCCAATAATATTAAGGTAATTTAGGATTGGCCTTTACCTAAAACCATTAAGAAACTTCATGGTTTTTTGGGTTTCACTGGCTACTATCACAAATTTATGAATAACTATGGTAAAATTACAGCTCCTCTCACAACACTCAAAAATAAGGATACTTTTCATTGGTCATAAGCAGCCACTCAAGACTTCGAGGCTATCAAAGAAGCAATATGTACTACTCTAGTTTTGGTAACTCTGGATTTTCACAAACCATTTATCATCGAATGTGATGCTTCAGGAATAGGTATTAGGGCAGTATTAATGCAGGATGGTCATCCCTTGGTATTTGAAAGTAAACAAATTTCAAAAAAGAATTTGGGAACATCTACATATGTAAAAGAAATGTTGGCTATTATACATGCACTAGAGAAATGGAGATACTCTTTAATCAGTAGCCATTTCATTATAAAAACCGATCATAGTAGTCTCAAGCATTTTCTAGAACAACGATTTTCTTATCCAGAATAAAACAAATGGTTAACTAAATTGTTGGGATATGATTTCATTATCGAGTACAAGAAAGAGAAAGAAAATGTGGTAGCAGATGCATTATCTAGAAAATATGAAGATGAAGTGGTTATTAATGCTATTTCGGGTCCTTGTTCTCAATGGGTATCTCAATTATAGGAAGAATGGTTGTCCAATAGTGAAACTGCTCAAATAATTCAGGAATTATTAGTGGGTTCATCCAAGAATCCTCTTTTCCCCTATGAAGACAATATATTAAGAAAGAAAAATCGTATTTATATTCCACACAATTTGACAATCAAATCAAGGATTCTAGATGAGTCACATGCTTCTCCTTCAGCAGGTTATTCTGGTTTTTTGAAAACTTACATGCAGGTTAAACAATATTTTTTTGGAAAGGATTAAAATCAGAGGTCAAATAATGGGTAGCTAAATGTGAAGTATGCCAATGCAATAAGGGAAAAATAGTCAAATCACCAAGGTTGCTTCAACCATTACCCATTCCAGATTGTCAGTGGGAACATATTTCCATGGATTTTATTGAAGGTCTTCCTAAGTCAAAATGCAAAACAATAATTTTTTGTGGTAATTGATTGCCTCGCCAAGTATGCTCGCTTTCAGGCTCTACAACATCCATTTTCAGCAAGCAAAGTGGCTAACGTATTTATGGACTCAATTTTTAAATTGCATGGAATACCCATAAATATTGTAAGTGATTGAGATCTCATATTTACTAGAAACTTTTGGAGGGAATTATTTCGACTTAGTGGTACCAAATTAAATATATCTTTTACATACCATCCATAAACAGATGGTCAAACAGAGGTAGTTAACAAATTTTTGGGTACCTACCTAAGATGTTTTGTTCAGGATAAATAATATCAATGGAGTCAGTGGCTATCATTGGTAGAATGGTGGTGCAACACTTCTTACCATTACTCCATCAAGATGTATTCTTTTGAAGCATTGTAGAGAACTAAACCTTCAATAGTAGCAGATTATGTACCAGTATCCTCCAAAGTGGCCCAAGTAGATGATTGATTTCAGCAATGACATTCAATGCTCACCATTCTCAAGGACAATTTGGTCCAAGCATAAAATCATATGAAGCAACAACAAGACACACACTGTTTAGGAAGAGTATTTAAGGTTGGTGATATGGTGTTCCTACATTTGCAGCCCCACAAATAGTTATCATTGAAGATCAATCCAGTCAGAAGTTGGCTCCTCAATTCTATGGTCCTTACAAAATTGTACGTCGTATTGGAGAAGTGGCATATCAACTAGAGTTGCCTCTCTCATAATGTATAAATCTAGTATTTCATGCTTCCTGTCTCAAGAAGGTGATTGGCTAGAAAGTGCACTCTCAGTTAGAATTACTAGTACTCGATGAAGAATGGTGTATATATCTCTAGCCTGAAGCAATTTTACAAAGAAGAACATGCATACTAATATCTCATCACATCCAATAATATCTCATCAAATGGGAGGACCTACTGGAACAAGATGCTACGTGGGAACCTGGAAGTATTTTCCAGACTTTTACAGCTTTGAGGACAAATCTTTCCAAGGAGGGTAGCCATGTTACAGTCCAAACATCATAGCCATCACCTATGTTACATGCAATTATATTACTTCATATATATAGTTAGCTATCTAGGTGTTTAGGGTATCTTCATCATATTTTCTTTTGTTCTGCATATTCACATATTTTACCCTTTGTGGTGAGGATCAACCCTCTTCAAGAGGTGGTTCTTGAATTCATTTAAATATCTACTCGTTCGAATGTTTAATTAATTTGTTCAACTGAATTGATGATTCCTGTGGTTGTTCTGTTAATATTGTTGAATTGAAATATATATTCGACATCTGTGTATTTGAAGCATAACATAAATTAAAATCATAGAGATTATTTCATATAAACTCAAAGAAAGTATATATTCAACATGATATTATATTTGATGAAGAAGGAAAAAAACCTTGTTCACCATCACAAGACTCTTCATCTAACTCACTTTCAATAATGATTGAAAGTAATGAAGAAATTACAAATGAAGAGATGATCAATAATATCAATCATGATGAAGATCTATCTACTCCACTATAGGACACAAGAATAATACCAAAATGATATACTAGTATATTGAAAACATCTACCATAAATGGAATTTCAAACACCTCTTCTACAAGACCAAGAACACGATATATAACTTACAATGAATAAAAAAGATCTCTAATGAGTATAGTTGAGCCATATATAGTACAAGAAGCCCTTCAATATAATGCTTAAAAAAAAAAATGCAAACTGAATGTTAAGCACTATTAAGAAATGAGACATGGGATCTTTTTGATCTTCCACTAAGAAAAAAGGTTATTCAATGTAAATGTCTTCAAAATCAAATATAAATCACATAGCAATATTTATAAATAAAAATTAGTACTTGTAGCAAAAGAATATGAATAAAAGGAAGGTACAAATTATGAGGAAATGTTTATCCCTATAACAAAGATAAAATCCATAAAAATTATCTTTGCTCTAGTTGCACAATTGGATGGAAAATTTATCAAATGAATGTAAAAAGTATCTTTCTCAAAGGATACTTAAAATAAGATGTTTATATGACTTGACCTAAATGATTCATCATACATAGATAAGAAACAAAGGTATGCAAATTGATTTAATCTCTTTATGATCTAAAACAAGCCCCTTAGGCATGGTATATAGAAATAGATATTCTTTGAAAAGCATGTTTTGAAAAGGAATCCTTATGAATGATATCTATATCATAAAAAATAGGGATGCATTATATTCATCAATGTGCATGTAGATGATTTGGTCATCACAAGAAACTCTTAAAGTATGATTCTAGCTGAAAAAGAAGACTTGAAGAACTCTTTTGACATGAACAATCTTGTGTTATTATATTAAAACCTACGACTAGAGGTAAAGCATAATCATCATCATGTATTTGTTTCACAAAGCAAATATACAAAAAAAACTCCTTAAAAAATATCATATGGAAGTTTGTACACCTATAAAAAAATTTGTAGAATCAAGTCTACAACTCTTATTCTTTGTTTCCTCTCCTCTAGTGGATACAATTCTCTATCAATAATTAGTTGGGAGTCTTATCTACCTAACTGACACAAAATTTGATATCAGATTCATGGTGAGTTATCTCTCAAAGTTTATGTATAAAACAAAAATGATACTTTGGAAGGTAATAAAGAGAACTCTGAACTTTATATAAGGCAATATTGAATATGATTTGGAATTCAAAATAAGTCATTAGTTACTCTTAATACATTACACAAATGCATAATATACAAGATGAATGCAAATACACCTCTAGCTATGTATTATTTCTGGGATCTATACCTATATCATGGGAAGCAAGAAATAACAAACAATTGCTCAATATTCTACTAAAGTAGAATATGAAGCAATATGGCTAAAACATTTTTTGAAAAATATAGGAGTGCAACAAGATAAACCTATAGTCATGCATTGTGATAAGAAAGGCATACTAAAACTTGTTTTTAATCAAATTTTCCATGAAACGACCAAGCACATGGACAAGGAGTGTCACTTCATTTGCAAACATGTTCAACAACAAAAAATCCAACTCAAATAGTATGAGTTAAATTTGAATATTTTATAAGGTTCCTATCTAAGACTATGATGTAATAAAAGGGGAATGTTAGGAGTTATTATATCATATATAATGTGAATGCAAGTTGAATAACCACTCAACACATGGTTTACAAGGTTCACTAGGGATTAGGGTTGCTATAGGATGTTATGTCATATTTGCACATCTATTGTACTCAAATACCCTTTTAATCTCACAATGAAATTCATTTAAAGCTTAAATTCTAACAGTGGGAGAATTGGATTCATAGACCATCACCTCAACACCATTTATAGACACCATTTCCTTTTATATTTCTTCTGTTGAGTAAAATAATAGTAAACTAGACAAAATATGGTCACATATTTCACTTATCCTAAGATTAATAGGTCAATTCAAATGCATAAATTGGAATATGAATTATTGTTATTGAATGTAGGCCAAGAAGGCAAGCCTAAAGCTAATATTTGTTATAAATTATACGATCATTTATTTCAATGCTTTCACCTTGTTGATTATAAATGACTTAGCATGAACTACATCGGGAATGACCAGATTCAAATTAACTTCAAATGGGTTGTTTTGTATTTCATATTATTAAAGAGGGATATTATGATTACATGTTGTAGTGATGTCCACTTATGTACAATAGGTGTATGCTATCTATAAAAAACTAGGCCTTCACATTGACAACGAGGAGAACTAGTGATTTGTGCTCCTAAGATTCCAAGCTCTAAAAGTTTAATTTAAGATTAAGAACAATACATTTTATTTAATTAAAATAAATCCAACCTATATCTATGGAAGTATGGTAAAATATTTTTGGAATCATTAAATTATAAATACACTTTTCTTATATTGTTATTGTAATACAATTTTTGGACTATCTAGAAGTTAGTCCTTACTATATTTATTTTGTTAAGATAATATTCAAAGATTAGTTTTTTAAATATTTTGTGGAGGTATTTATTAGGATAGTCATCAAGTTATTTTATTTAATGTTACAATCTATAGGATTTAAATTCAATATACAGAGATAACTAAAAGAGTGTTAAAGTGTAAAATTTAAATTTATTCTATGTTCTTGGTCATATTAAGTCAAGTTAGTTTTAAGAGTTATAAAGGTGTGTTATTGGAGGCATCTAACATCTTTATAATTTTTTTAATTAAGAGGGGATAATATTATATTCTCTCAATACTTATGGATAAGATAATCATGGTTGAGAAGTTCAATGGATAAGATTTCCTTTCATGGAAATATAAGCTTCAATTGCTTCTAATTGAAAAAGATCTTTGGGATGTCGTACATGAAACTACACCAGAGTCACAAATCCTTGAAAAGGAAACCAAGTGGACTTTAAAATATCAAAGAGCAATAGCTATAATTGGTCTTGGACTATCATATATATACCTACATTACATAGACTTATGAAAGATTGTAAGACAAGTTTGGGGTTCTCCAAGTATATTTTTTGGTTTACAAGTATTAAGTGCAAAGATCACACTTAAGCAAGAACAATTTGGACTAAAGGTGATAAAAGGAAATGTTATCATACAATATATAAGTATTTTTTGCTCTTTGATAATCAACTAACTAGAATTAATGCTAAGGTAGAAATTGATGATGCCAAAGCTATTTTGTTAAATAGCATGCTTCTAGTTATGCTAAAATTGTATTCACATTGAACAAAAATAATACCATTTTGGAAGATGTAATTTTGTATTTTATTGGTAAAGTAAATCAAGTTAAAAAATGACTCAATTAATGAAGAAAATATATTGTTTGTAAAGAAGAATAAAATTATAAGACTTATTCATCCAAGAGTTTATTCTTGTGCTTCTACTACAAAGAACAAGGTCATATAGTGATGAAATACATTTAGTTCCAAGGGATTGATACATGGACAATTGAAAACAAACAACACAATGCTTGAAAATAAATACAATAACGAAGAATGTAGTCTTATAGCACAATATGAAGACCCTTTGTATGAGGATAATGATGAGAAGTTTATATTTATTAATTGATTCAACCTCGATCCTTATACATAGATGTTTCTATCCCTATTCAAAAGAGAATGTTTAATATGGCTATAATGCCTAGTGAAATTGTGTTTTATGCATTAAGTGGAGGCTCATACCACACTTATTTATGACTATTTGTGTGTGTTCCTAATCATAATTATCATGAATAGTAGTATATGTCCTTATTCATAAATTTGATGTTGGATAGAGTATTTATTCCTATCTAATTGTATTGTATGACCATGAAGAGACGTATTTATATCTATCCTTAGTTAAGATTCAAGCGAGGCCATTTCTATTGAATAATCATAGTTAGGATATTTCCACTATTGCTTGTTGTAAATAGTTGACTATGTCCCTTTTTGTACTCTAAGTATACTTGATAAAATATTGAATGTGTTCTAGTTCATCATATGGTTATTTATACTATTTTTAGTATCCCTACCCATGTTTGGATCATGATGTAATAAAGGAAGAATGTTGTATGATGTGATAAGGTCAAAATTAATTGAGTGGTTAGAACAACTCATGTATGAATTTTGTGTTGTTGGTTGTAATTTCTACCAATTATGGAAAACATATTATTTGTGTCATATTACATGTAGATGCTATATATTGGAAAAATTTATTTATATTTAAATAACTTTGGTCAATTCAAATAAATATCAAAGCATTTCCTATCAACAACTATAATAGCCTCAATAAGAGAAAGGGAGAGTCATCAAATTATTCAGGGGGATAATAAAGAGGTGTACCTCGAAAAATAAGTTGACGACATGGCATTTTAGACAAGAAAAAAATCCAATGTCATCTTCGTAAAAAAAAATCACTTTGAGAGCAAATATAGAGCAAATAATCAATGGTATTATTATTAAAATTTTGAACAACAGTCACAGTAAAAATTAAAAATATTTTTTCGAAGATAAAGAAAATGATTTTATATAACATGTTTTTGCTTTTTACATATTAGAAAAGTTTTAAGAAGAAGCCACTTATCTTGATCTTGGTTGCTCTAATCATATAACAAGTAATAAAGAATTTTTTATGAAAATTGATGAATCAATGAGGAATAAAGTGAAGCTTGGAGAAGCAAAATTAATTGAAAATCTTGCTAAAGGTTTAGTGGTAACAAGCTTCAAAGAAATTATGATGCTTTGTGTGTTGCTCATAAGGTATTTTGAAGAGCATACTTTAATAGTTTTATCTAAGTTGATATAATAGATGGGATATGAAGGAAAATATTTAGGTTAAAGTAGCCAAGGAATTCAAATGCAAATGGAGATATGTGTGAGGTCAAGTACATTTATAGATAGATATAGGTACACAAAGTCCACCTATATGAAAAGAATGTAGTTGCAATTTTTTAGAAGATCAAGTATGATATTTGATGTATCTCACATCCATCTTCATAAACCATTAAGGTTTCCATCTTAATTTTCCAATGTACATAATGATCACCATTGAATGAAGAAATTACCAAATTTAAATTTAATGTTGTGAAAATATCTCCCAAACTTCTTAAACATGTCTTTTATATGAAATAAAAAAATTACTATAAATTTACTACAACAATTTTTTTTTAACACATAAACAACTTACTAATCTAAATATGCTTTTGTAAATACCAAAATTTTAAATTGTAATTCTTTAAAAAAAACAACTCCTTTAAATTAATCCCAATTATTAAAATTTTAAATTATAATTTATACATAATACAATATATAAATATCCTAAATGCTGAAAAAACAACATTTTTATAATTAAAAATTTAGCCATAATTAGTTCGTTCCTTTTCTCTTTCCAACTTTTTAAAAATTTAAATAAAATCTCCTATAAACAAGACATTTTATACGTAAAACAGCATACTCTTTAAAAATCTAAATGAAATCTCCTATAAACAAGACATTTTATACGTAAAAATAAGTAAGTTAACTAAAATAAATCTCTTGATATTAAATCATGTGATATTTTTGTTCTACTTGCCAGTATCAAAATATATAAAGTAGAATATGTGTAAGGCGGTTAAACATGTTCTATACCAACTGAACTAAAATGTCTCGCTTGTGAAGCGCTAAGAATAATGACTATAACAGAGATTTTGCTTTTTCAAACATTCTTACGATAGCATACAAAATAATAATATCGTCCAACACTTTGTGCACTCTAGTTTCTATTAATCGTAGTGCATTTGGATTCAGTAAATATGATCAATATCTTGATTTTGCAGGCTGAATATCCAGAAAGCTACATTACATTCATGATGTGCTAGAATATAGGGAAAAGAGCATGCTGAGTTGATAATATCGTGCTGTGTGTTTTGGTTTTTGTCCACAGGGAAGCGGCAAGAGAAGGCTTTCGTAAAGAATTTTTGATTGCTTTACTTCTTCTCGTCAATATTCAGCCCACCATCGGTGGAAATTAGAACAAATTTGTTCCATTAAGTTTAACACATATGCCGTATTGAGTATGCGAAGAAAAGTTGCCATTGCTGAGTTCAATACGGTAATACATCCACTGCATTATCTTAAAAAATAAGGACTGTATATAGTATAGCCAAACAAATTGTTCAAATGGTATCAGAATATAAGTTCTTAATCCATCTATCGACACGGAAAAGTTCATTGCTTCCATGAAATAAATCATAAGATGGGATGAGCAACTTGTTTATTCCATAGTGTTTTCTTGCAAAAATCTACCACTGCTCTTTAACACTTCACTCATAATAATAATAATAATGTCTACTGGAAAGTTGTGTCTTTTGAAATAACATAGTTATTTCCAAAACAAGAAGAATGCATGTAAAATATACTCACCATCCTTACTGTCTTTCAGGAAGCTGTGATGGTGGGGACAATATTGACCACATGTTGTACCCAAGATGAACCGGAGTTTCAGTATGCAAGAACTGCTGTCTGTGTTGTGAAGATCCAACATGTTTGTTGGATTCCTCCCGTAATTGATCTTCGCCGCCCATGAAAGAGTCCAGAAAGTCAGAAAATATATCTGAATTATAGTCTTCTGATGTTGCACCTGCAGTAATGGGACTGACATCCATACGAATTCCTTGAAGCATTTGACGTTGCTGCATGTTAAATTGGCCAAAATTTACTGAATGACCTTCATTTGTAGGGTTTTCGGTGATTGAATCAGGAAAGCCCGGAGTATTTTCTAAGCCCGAAACTGTAGTTGCCGGTGCCATAAAATACCTATTTGTGGTTAAATTTCTTCTCAAATATAAAGAAGCATCCTGGTCTTGTACACCTAGTTCGGAAGAAGCATTGCAATATGGAATCAATTTTCTAGCTATGTTAGCAGCATTAGAAGAGTCTTGATTACAACTTCTTGTATCCTTGAACACAGGTGCCATTATGGTATTTGAAGCATTGATGTCAGTGATATCACGAAGGCTGCCTGCTACTGAGGTTTCTGGAAGCTCAGTATCTTTAAAAAGTTTTGAAGTTTCAATGTTAGCATCTACCGGTGCAGTTTCTGGATTTTTGTATTGAGAACCAGAGGATGGATTTAGCTCGTTTTCAGAATCTACTTTATTGTTTCCCTCATTCGGGGAATGGTTATCAAGCTCTGATTCGGCAAGGGGTCTGTGGGTTCTGGGATCTATGCCCTGACTGATAAGTTTTCTGCTAAGGTGAGTATTCCAGTAGTTCTTAACCTCGTTATCAGTTCGGCCAGGTATACGTCCTGCGATTAGAGACCACCTGAAAACCGTTGACACCGATTATATTTTATTCACCCTAGATCTGTTTTGCTACCCGTATTTTAGCTCTAGAACTAATCATATTTCCGAAATTCGATAGATCCTACCTGTTTCCAAGAAGACGGTGCAATTTGAGAATGAGGTCTTCTTCTTCGGGCAAAATTTGGCCTCTTTTTACATCGGGTCGGAGGTAATTCATCCATCGCAATCTGCAGCTCTTCCCGCATCGCAGCAACCCTTTGCCACAAATAAAAAAAAACGGTAGTAAATGAATTGGTCCTTCAACGTTACATTCAGAAAATCTAAATAAAAATAAATAAAATGAAGTGCGAGTGGTTAGAACCTGCTTTCTTTGGAAGGGTTCTCCACCTGCCCTCTCCGTGCTTTTGGATGTAATTGGAGAGGAGACGGTCCTCCTCGGGGGTCCAGGGACCTCTGTTGAGACCCATTTTTGTGCAGCAAGGAGTGCGCCCCATTTAGGGTTTCGAGCCTCTGAAAAAAAATGTGGCAGCTGAGGAACCCTGGAACTCGAAATATTATTGGAACTTGAGCGACTATTCGAAATGAATCGAGAATCGAGTGGTCCATCTGCTCTGTTGTTTTAAAATGTAAGGCTTACCAAATTGCTTACCTAGTTCTTATCACCTCCTTGACAGATTGTCTCGATGCAATGCGATTGTACCCTAGTAGAATCGATATCGACGTCTCTGCTGAATCTTATTGCAAATTTAAATAATGGTCTTAAATATTCACGGTTAATCTTATTGCAAATTTAAATAATGGTCTTAAATATTCACGGTTTGGCTACTTGCCACGAGCGACCTGTACCAATTCACGTTTATGCTACGTTGAAAATTTAGTATAGGGGTTTTTATTATAGGGGTTGCAAAGACTTATTTAGTTTATAAAAATGTCACCAAAGACTTATTTAGTTTATATAAAATGTCACTTCCTTCGTGTCGAAGCAACTTACTCCCGCTATTTATCATCAAATCAACGTTGAAATGATATATAACAAGCATTATTCTTAATGGTATAAGACTACAAATTTTAAATAAATGAATCCATAATCCATACGGAAGGCAAGGTGAGATGAAGAGGTGCAAGAAAACATAAAATTTTCTTTTATTTTAGACTACATTATAATTTTAGGTTTCTTTTCTGTAGCAAATAAAAATATTAATTTATTTCAGTTGAAAGGTATTTGATCATTTTTATAGCTAACCAAGAATTATGTGATTGACATAACATAACTAACAAAAAGTATCTATAATATTCTTATAAGTTATAGGCAAATCAATTATTTTTATTATTTTATTTTATAAAATATTTTGAGTGTTTCACAAGAATACTTTAATGATATGTTATTAGATTATTATCTAGGTTACCCAAGTTTAAATCATGGGGAAAGAGGAACCGTTGTGTCTTGGGGAGTGTGGTCCTAGTTTTACTACATATTATACTTAGCCTTAAAAAAATTGAATAAAAATTTTGATTAGGTTGATAGCAAGTTTTAGACTACAATTTAATTTTTTCTAGATGACAACTTATTGACTACAACCTTATGACACACTCCATTGACAAGTTTTTAGACGATAAGTCTTGTCAACAATCTCCTAAACAATAACAACATATACTATCTTGACGATGGTTTCCACTAATGACATGCACTTCTCAAATGAGATTGTCTTTTCCTTGAAGGTATGCATTTCTCTAATGATAAATTTCCTTGATGATAGTTTGACAAGATGGCAAGGGATAAGAGGTAATTCTATAGACAATAGTTTTCTCTTCAAGGAGGACATAATACTATGACTTACCACTTTATTGGACGACTTCAATAACAATGGTTAAAAACAAAAAGTAATCAAAACATAAATACAACACCAAGACCTCTTTTCAAGGAAGATAGATAAATTTTCCTTTATTTATAAATTATAGTTACATAGTTATGGTAGTCATCAATGTTTGCAAATACATATATCCAACATGTATTGAGACCTCACACACACCAATATCCCTTTCTTTTACATAGGTCTCTCATGTTTTTCAACCTCTCTTTTTTCTTCTCTCGTTTTTGTTTTTCTTCTTTAGCCTCTTGTCAATTTTCTCAATCAATCTATTGATTATTTTATGCTTCTACTCTCTTTTGCCTCTCTTTTCCTTTTCCTTTCAAACTCCTTTTAAATGTTGGAGAACCGGTTACTCTTTAACTACTGACTAATAATTAAATAACACCTTCATAGGATTGACCTTTCAGCTCCTACATTAATACTTTACATCATTATCACCTTACATGACAAAACTATCTAAAATTATTTTTAATAAAAAATTAATTAAAATTCAATGATTCATTTATTCTCTTATAGTCAACATTCATAAAATAAAATTTGCTTTATCGTGATATTGGCTAGACATATGCTTTCCATCTATCTCATATAAAATATCTTAAAATTTTCACCTTAAAGTATGATTTAATTCGTTTGTGTTATTATTTTTTACATGTTAAAAAGCTATGGAGACCAATTTGGGTTTAGGAATAAAGTAAACCTCCATGAAAAATAAACAATTTTATCACTTGTTTTATGTTTCTAGAAATAAGTTTGTACTTAGATGATTTTATGTAAAATTCAATTATTGAGGAATACCATTCTAATTAGTTAAAAAATGATAGAGCATTTACATGGAACCATTTATATATGTCATTTTTTTATTGGTTAAAATACAGGGTTTTGAAAGGATCCTCAAACCTTTTACATAAGGGGTTTTGAAAGGGTCCCCAAACCTCAAGCAGCAATAATTTTCAATGAGAAACCAAAGAGAAACACAAAAGGGTTTGACCCCCAGAGGAAAAGAAACCAAACACCCAAAGGCACCAAGACAAGATAAATAGGCTCCAAGAAATTCAAGGGAACCAAGTGATCCAAACAAGTGAATCCCACAAAAAGCAAGGAAAAACAAAAGAGAAGTTTGAAAAACATGATCAGGGGTAGGAACATTTGGTTCTCACCCAAAATAAACCAAGAATAATCATTTCAAATTTTGAAGAATAAACCTTTCAGCCTAAACAAGAATCCTATTTCTAGATCTAACTTCATGCAATAGGCTCACAGGATCATTCTTGATAATTTTTAGTAAACAATTTCTAAAGAGGATGCTTGCATCAAACCAGCACCTTGAGCCCATTAATATTTCCCCAACAGGATATGAGTTAGAATATCCACTATGTCAAGAGCTCTAGAAGGCACACATAAAATCTTATGAGAAGGACCCAAAATCCACATAGTCTTCCACCCAACATCTTAGCACACCAACAAAAAAGTTATTGTAACCACACAATCGAGTATGCATACCCCACAACCTATGGGGGATGACACCCTAAAGGGCAAGAACTATCCAAAATCCCGTACTCACTTCTCCAACCAGGTTCCTGCAAAAATTTGGTTCAAAAATTAAAATTAAAATTTTCCCATCCAAATTAAAATCAAATTTCTAAAACTGCTTTGGATATTGAAATCCTACAATAGACATCTAGGGGGAAACCCAAAACTAAGTTGGAATTTTCTCATCCAATAGTTTGATAAGATCCAAAACAATTAAGCACCAAAAAATCTAAATGCAACAAAGATTTGACTTGGCTCAATAATCAACATTTGGATTGTGTTCACACCCAACACAAAATATTGAGGAAACAAAGCCTATAAGAACCTGAGAAGACTCATAAACATGAGATCCTTGGTTACAAGTGAAACACATCTAGGACCAACAAAAAGAAAAATAGAGCTAGAATCATATTTACATCAATGCTCAAATCCAATATTCTGATTGGGATAGGGATCACATTGGAGTTTAACTACTCTAGGTCATAAGTCTGCACAAATATTTCTAGATTTTCTAAAGGACCCATGTTTTTAGATAAGGTAAATCTAGGATCAATGACCAAACATCTGGTGGCCGGAGACCCTATCACAACTAAACAAACCCTAAGAAAGGACTTCCTTCAAGGATCAAAAAATGCCAACAAGAAATTCATTGAAACCATAGATCTAGGAATAACATATGCAACCAAATAAATTCTAAATCCAAACATACCTAGGCCAATTTTTCCCTCCAAGAAAATCAGAAAGAAAAATCCCAAGAAATAGGGTACACCAAAAGCATAAACATGGACAAGATCATAGCACTACTACAAGGTATGGTCTCTCCTAGAAGAGAAGAAACCCCATCCACAAAAACATAGCCTACTGCATCCATCTAGCCAATTGTGACATCTCACCCAACCACTTCCACTCAACTTGCCATAACAAATCCACCTTTCAATTACCCAACTACCCAATACTATAGAAACCAAAGAATCCAAGGGATCCAGATCCACCCCAATCTTGGTCAAAACCAGACCATTCAACACTCCTGATCCAGCTCTACTCCTTCTCCCTCTCCCTCTCATCGCTCTCCCATTTTTCAATTCCATTTATATATGTTATATTATAGATGTATATAAAAAATTATAGTACACTTTGATTCTTTACTAAAAAAATTATAATTTAAATAATAATTAGTTATAAATAAAAATTAATTAAAAAATATTTTAATTTTTTTACATGTTATTTTTTTATTTATTTTTAAAAGTATGATAGATTATTTTTAACATTAGTTGAGTGTAACTCTCAAATATTAATTTGACATTAAAATAAAATATTCATTTGGATTGGTTTATTTTCACTTATCAATTTAAATTATTTAGAATTTATATACTTTATTGTATTATGGGCTTTGTTTGAGGTTTAAATGTGTTAGGAACCATCTCATTAAAACCAACATTCACAAATTGCAATAAAATATAAATGCATGAAACATAAGATATTTCAATACAAAATATAAGTGCAAAAAATGAAACAATCTCATAAAGTAACACAGGATCATAGTCCACTTCAATGTGGTAACCTCCTTCAATGCTTTCATTCAATTATACAAAAACATACATTCATTCCTACCCCTTTTAGTTTAAAGACTTTATCTCTCTACATAATTCTCAAGGTTTGCTTACATGTAAAATACCACCTGAGCTAGAATATTCTACCAATAAAATAGTTACATTCTTGATAACAGTTACATATAATGATGCCACTTATCTAGGCGCTTCTAATACCACAAAATTTTACAAAATATTATCATGGATGTCCCCAATGTTAAGCAAGTGTTATTAAAACATAGTGTTAGGATGGAGTCTGAACATACCCTTCCCCTTATTAAAGCTTTGTTGTCAAAGCTTAAGATGGAGAAACTATTGTTGAAGCTATTGAAGTGGTTATGATGTAGTGTCTTCAGGTTGTAAGTTGTACCATTGGACAAGAACATCGGTGATGACACATCAACAAAGGATATGTGATCTATAATCTAGAATGCATTCAATTTCAAGAATGATGGAGCCTTCATCATCTAACTTTGGTAGTGTGGACTTCACCTGGACCTTGTTTCTGACAACTTGCTTAAGGGAAGAAACATGGTAGATTGGATGAATTTTAGAAGTAGCCAAAAGGACCAATTTGTAGGTTGTCAACTTGATCCTTTATAATACCTGATAGGGACCATAATATTTAATAGCAAGTTTATGAAACCCATGGAGCTAGATAGAGAAATGTTTGTATGGTTGTAAG
This sequence comes from Wollemia nobilis, assembly GCA_028583015.1. Classification (NCBI taxonomy): domain Eukaryota; kingdom Viridiplantae; phylum Streptophyta; class Pinopsida; order Araucariales; family Araucariaceae; genus Wollemia; species Wollemia nobilis. Next base: position 5,303,032 of record JAQPPZ010002201.1, read on the forward strand.
TGAAGAAAATCCATGTCCCTAACTTCAAATATATGTTTAATGTGGTGGTGATCAACTTGTTGTTTCATATAGTTTTGAGCCAATTCAAATTGAACCTGAGTTGGCAAAGAATAGAATCATGCTGGTGGAGAGTGGAATCCATAACTTGAACCTTGGAACAACTTGGAATGTAAGAAGATGGTGCTGATGGAGGTTGACCATAGATTGTTTCAAATGGACTCGCCTTATAAGTAGTAGTGTAATATATTGTGTTATACCACCATTTGGCCAAAGTAAGATACTTGGACCATTGTGTAGGATGTTCAGAGGTGAAGCAAAAAATGTATGTTTCCAAGCATTTATTCACAATTTCAGTTTATCCATTAGTTTGAGGATGATAGGCCAAAATCATCTTGAGCTAGGTTCCCTGTAACTTGAACAATTCCTAGAAAAAATGATTAGTGAAGGTAGGATCCCTATCAGAGACAATGGATTGAGGTATTCCATAAAGATGAAAGATAGAGTCTAGGAATATTTGAGCAAAAACTAAGGTGGTACAAGGGTGGGATAGGAATAAAAATGAGCATACTTTGTAAGACAATCCACTACCACCAGAATAATCAATTTTCCTCCAAATTTAGGTAGTCATTCAATGAAATTCATAGATATATCTATCCAAACATGTTCAAGAATCAATAATTATTGAAGGGTACCATGGGAACACACATTTTCACCTTTCATATGTTGGCAGTGATCACATTTAGCCATAAAAGTATAAAAATTATTTTTCGTTCCCTTCTAGAAAAAGGTACGCTTGATCCTTGTATAGGTTTTGAGAAACCTTAAATTACCAGCTATTGGGGAAGCATGCATCTATTGCAAGATGAGGTCCATTATTTGTGAATGTTGAGACACAAAAATATGGTCATGATATCATGGATTTTGACCATCTCAAGTATAGCCAAGGCATGAAGAAGGTTCAACTTGGATTTTATGGACTAATATTTGCAAAGAGGATTCCATGATCAGTTCTTCATGGAGATGATGAATCCATTGTAGAAAATGTGTTGATATAACATGAAGTATTTCTTGATCTTCATGGATTCAAGACAAGGCATCAGTCACAACGTTCTCCTTATCCTTCTTATAGTTTTCATAGTCATAACCCAATAATTTAAAAATATATTTTTATTGTTCTAGGGTGGCCACCCTCTCTTTTTAATTGTATTTGAGAATTTGATGATCAATGTTGATGTAAAATATCTCCCAATGAGATATAATTGCCAATGACTTACAACATGTAAAATGGTAAGCATTTCCTTCTCATAAGTAGGCTTGCCTAAATTCTTTCCTGAGAGTTCCTAACTCATGAAGGACAAAGTTCTACCTTCTTGCATTGAAACTACCCCAATGCCATCTCCAGATGCATCACTTTTAATGGTAAAATATTTAGAGAAACCAAACATGGCTAACATAGGAGTAGTGGTCATAGCATAGTTCAACTCTACAAAAGTCTTCTCTATAGGTTTTATCCACATAAAAGAATTCTTCCTCAGCATAGCTATAAAAAAGTGTTGTTATATTACCATAATTATTCATAAATTTCTTGTAATATCTAGTGAGTCCCAAAAATCCATGAAATCCCTTTATGGTATGAGGCTTAGACAATAAATTTCTTGTAATTTCTACAACATGAATATTCTTGGGATCAACATGAACTCCATCCTTAGTGACAATATGACCTAAGTATTCAACCTCTTATTGTACAAAGGAACATTTGGACCACTTTGCATAGAGCTTATTGGAATATAAAAGTTGGAGTGCTTGATCCAAGTGTTGTAGATGCTCTTCCCATGAACGACTATAAATCAATATATCACAAAAAAAGAGTAAAATAAATTTTCAAAAAAAATGTCAAAAAATGGATTTCATAAAACTCTGGAAGGTAGAAGGTGCATTGGTTAATCCAAATGGTATAACCAAGACTTCATAATGACCTTTATGAGTTATGAAATCCATTTTGGTAATGTCCTTATTCTTTATTCAAATTTTATGATACCCTGATCCCAAATCCAATTTGGAAAAGTATTGAGTCCCATGTAACTCATCAAATAATTCATCAATCATTGGAATAGGAAAATTATCTTTAATAATGATCTTATGGAGGTCCCAATAATCCACAAACAAGTGCCAAGTTCCATCCCTTTTCCATACTAATAATACTATAGAATAATAGGGACTAACACTAGGATGGATAACCCCGACAACATGAAGCTCTTCAAATATTTTTTAAATTTTGGATTTTTGAGCATAAGGATTCCTATAGGGATAGATATTTTGGATAATACTATAAAAAAATTGAATTGCATGGTCATGAGAACGATGAGGAGGTGGTTCCTTGGGTTGCTCAAAAACTTGAGCACATTTGTTCAATAAACCTTGAAATTACATTGGATGATCCCTTTCCTCTTCCTTAGAAGCATAGATAGCAAAAATTTGTGCCACAACTCCATGAGAGGATTTTTTAAACAAATTTTCCATCGTATGGATGGAAATATACTAAGCCACACTAGCTTTCATGCCATGCAAAGTATATTCAGTTCCCTCTTGACTAAAATTCATCACAACTCAAATAAATCTCATAAAACTAGACCTAATATTCGCAACCATTATGCTCCTAAAACTATATCACTGTCATGATCCTCCCTTGGAAGACTTATTTTTTTTTGGTTAGATTCATACTAGCTAGATGTTTTGGACTAATATTGATGATTGTCTATTTAATGATTTAAATTGCAATGCATGTACCTTGTGGAAATTGTGAAATATCTTTGATGGAATGAATGATTATTTCTTAATGTATTATTTTTGAAGCAATATGGTCTAAAAGAAAAGATGATATATTTTGGTGTTGAATGGTTATTCATGCTTACCTCTGTAAAATATATGTGAACCTATGAAAGGATATGATGCTACTAATAGAATTGAATGATTGCAGGAATAGATGTTCACACAAGTGGAAGAAGGAAATCAACCACTGGGAAGGGGATGCTTAAGGGAAATGATGATAGCTCTTAAAGAAGATAACTTCGAGGAAGACATACTTTCCTCTCATATAGTTGCATATTTGTTTGCTTGTGAAACTAACCATCGGTAATGAGGTTGTTGAAGGAAATAAAAGAGTCGATGGAATGTTAATTGATGATTGAAATGTTGTCTTGGAAATCCATTATGGGTGTTTTATTGATGTTGGTTGGTTATGATTAGCATAATTAAGGAATTGATTCTTATCCCTGCTCTACTTCTTGTTTGACATACTTTTAATAAAATAATTTTTGAATATGCTTGAAACCTTCTTGAATTATTAAAAGTATAATGATTAGAAATATTGTTGAACTCAAGTATGGAATTCACCCTCTAGCCATTGGATGGTTAAACTCAAGTTCTTCATTGAAAGCTTTGTTGCACTTTATAAATTATGAATCTAGGTTGTTGCCTACCATTTTGAAGTGGAGTGGAAAGGAAGTGGAGTTACGTTCGTGCTTTTAGGATATGGTCAAAAAAGTTGGTAAGGGGGAGGAAGAGAAGGAATAGAAGTTGAAGGGAAAAGTGGAGAACGCAAGAGGACGATCTCAGATGGAATAGTTGAAGATGGATAACTAGGTAGCATAGTTCTATTCTTGTACTGGTTTGTGAGATGAATGGTTTTCTTCATATTGAATGTCTAAAAACATCGTTGGTGTGTTTTAGAATATAGATTGATATTATTCTTGGTTATGAGTTTGCTCTTTGATGCCGAGATAGACATTCTTGGTTGGCCTAAATAGATTAGTTGAATGAGCAATCTGGATATTCCTTTTGAGAGTCCTTTTAATAGTGTTGTTGCAAACGATAGTATAAATAGAATTTTGTGATATCATTCCTTGTCTAGTTGTTGATTGTGTAGTAAACTATGTAAAACTGTAGCCAATTGCGTAGGTAAAATTATGTAACTCACTCTATTGTGAAGTAAGGTATAGAAGTCATGTATCCTATAGAGGTTGTTTTGTTAGAGAATCAATAGAGGGAAGTTATGTTACCAAGAGCCATACCTACAATGGGAGTTAAGTGTTTCTCCATGTGGAAGTCAAGAAGACTATGCATAGGAGTCGAGTTTATATTTTGTGATGTTAAGAAACTCCACTGTGGTTTTTTGTACGATGGGTTACTCTGGGACATAGTAGCATTAGATAGAGTGATGAGCATGGTTGAACCCTCTGAGATTCTGAAATAATTTTGATCCTTTGTTTTGAAATGGTTAAATGGGAGCACAACCAAACACTAGTAAATTATTTCAATGTTTTGTTGTAAAAGACATATTGGCTATTGATTTCAATGCTTCTATCGTAGAAGAATATATATTGGTTATTGATTTCAATGTTTTGTTGTAAAAGATATATTGGCTATTGATTTCAATGCTTCTATTGTAGAATAAGATGTATTGGTTATTGATTTCAATATTTTGTTGTAAAATATACATTGTTTATTGATTTTCAATGATTTCTTGGTGTGTAGAAAGATTTATATTGAGATGGATTTCAATAAATTCATTTTATGGAAATAAAGAGATAATTGAATTGTTCTAGAATTTCCTTATAGAAAATGATAGGAATGAGAGATTGTTTTATCGTACCTATTGTGGGAAGATAAAGAAAATATTTGTGTTTGATTTTTGAAATGTTTTGATTGAATGAATAAGAACTTCTATTTGATTTGAGTGTATAATAATGATCCACTCATAGAAGATGTAGTTATGTGATAGTGATTGGGAAGACTTGTGGATATACATGTTGTGCTTTTGCTGGTTGTTATGTTAGTCTACATCCATATAGAGAAATACATGTTCGATTATAGTGGAGCTAGCCATATCTCATGAAAATAATCCCCTATTTGTGTGTGGAATATGAGTGTTGGAATCAGTTATTACAGAAGGACATCAAAACTGGTGGTTTCCATTTGGAGTATATTTTAGTATCATCGAGTAATTATCTTGTAACTATGTAAGATATTCTTGAGATATATGTGGAGTGACTGTATCTTCCATGAGTTGTTATGGTATTGAATATCATGTTCATCCAATAAAGAAAAATCTGTAACTTTATGAAGATTGAAAGGAATAATGTTATTTGGATAAATAATGTAAATATGGTTTAATTATGTTGTTATATGTTAGAGAACTCCTTGTCTCAGTACGTAGAATCGGATATGGATTTATAGGTGGTAAGATACTTACTATTGTGGAGTGTTTAATGATGGTAATTAGTGCATATAGCTTGAGATAAATGACAATAGATAATGATTTCTTGAGTAGTATACGATTGAGTTAGTAAGTCATGTTGGATTAAATTGAGGTATCTAGAACTGGCTTACGTCCCTCTGATAATTAGGAATATTGTGTAATTTTCTATTTTCGCTTGATTAAGAATGAATTCAAGGCTAAGTTATGTCATATGTAGGCATTGGTGTTGAAATGTGAGTATGAATAATCTAGAGTGGAGCTAGAGCAAATCCATTGACCTCCATGAGCACGTGTGTGATAGAAAAGCCTCATCGGAGGGCTTCTATTATATTAGATGGTTTAGAAGTATCTTAACCCTAGTAATATTTATGAGTTAATAATAGTACCCAAAGGGATAAATGGAGGTAGACTTTACCTAAGGAAATATTGTAATACATAGGCTTCCACCTTCAATCAAAGGAATGACCGTACCTAAATGACCATTCATCCAATTGATGTGATAATGGTCAAACCTCTAAATACTTGATGAGACTACTCTAATGGATTTGAGTGGTCATGGAATAATCTATTATTTTCTATGGACTAAAAGGGATAGTAAGACCAAGTTAGCAAACTAGCTCCTTGTAGGGAGAAGGATAGTTTGGATTGCACCTAGCACACTTGCAAGAAATACCTACGTAATTTGTGAGGATGGGTGAGCCTAAGAGGGCTTAGAACACTTGTAAGAAAGACCTATGTAAGTTGTGGAGATAGGTGATCAAAGGAGAGGTTTAGATATCTTATGTGAGCTAAAAAAAATGGGTTATAAAATCAGGTGGTGAAAATCACACCCACCTAATGGTAGGGAAAACATGTCTATCTTGAGATTATATTTCCCAACTTGGAGTTGGACACTATGATATTTTTCTTTGCATGATAGGGTTCCTCCATTAGTAATCATGACTTCAAAGTAATTGCACATAGTAATATAATGGTTTTCCTATTTGGTTGTATGTGGATCAATAAAGTTATGTGTACTACTAGAGTCAATAAGAATGATGACCCTTTATCCTTTGAAGTATATGACTACTTTCATCATTTGGGGAGTTGATACTCCTACTAAAGCATGCACTAAGACTTTTGGTTTGGATTATTTTGGAACTTCAGTCTATTCTATGGTTTCCACCACTTGAATATCCTCATCTTCCTCTAAATATTCTATGGTTGGTGTCTCATCCATTTCCAACATATATAATTTTTTTTACACACACTTATGCTCTAGGGAATACTTTTCATCACAATTATAGCATAGTCCTTGGGCTCTTCTATTATCTATCTCTTTCTGATTTAATTTTTTGATGTTTTGTGACTTAGTGGTAGGATTTACCATAGGGTTGGATAGAAAATGTGGTCGAGAATGAAGAATTTTTGAAAAGCATCCTTGAGCCTTGAATTTTTATTTTGCTAATCTAGCTAAATTTATTGGTTTTTGTAATTATTGGGGCCTCCACATTTTAACCTTAGACCTAAATTCATCCTTCAAAATGATCACAAAATAACTTTGAAAGAAGTCGACATTTAAACTGGTAGTATGTTTGGCCAATTATTCAAAGTGAGTTTTGTAGACACTAAAATCATGTAAATCAGATAAGACTACCAAAGGGCCACTCTTATCAACATCATATGACCCCATTGGAAAAATATCAAGGGTTAATTAGGGGTCCTAACTATTTTTGATAAGGTTTACCCCACTTTTGGGAGTTTTTGGGCCATGTAGACATGGTCGTCCCACCCAATGATAGCCACAAGCAACTATCCCTAGGTGGGATGGCCATGGTCCAACCCCCAAAAAAAGTTAAGGGTGGGACAAATGGCACTCAATTTCTACCATTTATCTTGCCCAATCACTCATGACAAATTGGGAGACTATCATGCCCATTTGGGCCTCCAATTTGCAGTCCCTAATGGCCATGGTAGTCTCCCAATCTATCATGAGTGATTGGGAAAGATAAATGGTATAAATTAAGTGCCACTTGTCCCACCCTTGAATTTTTGGGGGGCCTAGACCATGGTCATCCCACCCAGTGATGGTTGCTTATGGCCATACCTAGGTGGGATGACCATGAACTATGGCCATCCTGGGGTGGGAAAACCATGGTTGCATGGTTCAAAACCTTCGAAAAGTGGTTAGGAACCCTAATTAACCCTTGAGGATTGCTCAATGGGATTTTATGATATCGATAAGAGTGGAACCTTGGTAGTATTATCTGATTTACATGATTTTAGTATCTACTGATGCCCATTTTTGAGATGTGTTGTGTGAGAGCATGGAGCAAAAATAGATGACTAAATCATTAAATGATTAAGGTTATTCATTAATCTAACCAAATTTATATGAATCTCAAAAACCTATAGTGTCTCTAAATGATTAAGGTTTATCATACTGGACAATCCTTGTAGGGTCTCCAAGTCACTTCCTCTACCCTGAGTCGTGCAAAGGACTGTGTGTAATAGTCAATAACACTTGCAAAAGGATAACTCTAACCTATCTCATGGTCTTATTATCATAGAATCCCATAACCTATCTCCCTATCTACAAGTTGTGCTCATGTCATCCAAGGCAATCCCTACGGTCGATCCACAACAATATGTTGACATCTCCACACCTGTAGTAGAAAGCTACATCCTAAGCCCTTTTACCCATGTGAGTGGATCTCATAAAGATCATCATATAACTATGCCAGCAAAGTAGTACCCCAAGCCATCACTAGAGGCTACTATATGGTGCACTCCACAAGTGTAAATACCAACTCCAAAGGTTCTAGGGGAATCTGGCTTCTAACAAGTTTGGTAGCAACATGTTGGAGATCAACATCATTAGTAAGGTGTGTCTCATAGTCAGTACCTCTACCTCATACCATAATTCTAGTAATATACCATCGCTAGGTAAGTCTCGCACTACCTCACATGAGTCCCTATCAAAGTATATCCATAAAATTTTATCTCTCAGAACTCAGTGACTTGATACAATAGGTCGCCCCTCTATAAAAATGCACAAAATCTGATAGACATCCTCTAGAGTCACTATCATATCCCCTGTAGGTAGGTGGAAGGTGTTGGTGCAAGGATCCTATAAGTCTATCAAATTAGTCAAATAATCTTGGTTGCCCACTATTAGCTCTAGGTGTGTCACTTGCTTAAGACCAATGGCATCAAGCCATTTCTAGTCCTCCTCTATTAGCAAGTACCTAGTGGTCTGAAAGAGAGTTGGAAATTGATATCAACTCTTAACCACCTGGAAGAGATAAGCAAGTTAACAAAAAATGCACCAAAAATACATCAAAATTACCCAAAAATAGCAAAAAAAGACTCAAAAAGGGACATTTTTTCCCTAATTTTCTGGTCATCCCACCCAGGGACAGCCCCTAAAAATGCTAAAAAAAACCATTTTGGTCCCCAAAAATAGCCATAAAATAGCAAGAAAAAACAAAAAATTTGGAATAAAAATGCATCTAAACCACAAATAAAGCCTATATTCCTACATTTTATCACTAATACATTTCATTAACCAGTAATTAACATGTTTTTGTTGAAAAATATGCAATATATTACAATTTCAAGTTCAATAAATAATAGGAGAAAATGTAGCCCTTACCCATCTTGCACCAGCTCTTCCACTCATTGAGTCTTGTGGATGGATCATGGTGATTTTTGGGTACTCTCAATAGTTCTCCACTTTTAAAAATCAACCTCCTACTCTTCACCTCTCAATTTTCCAAGTTAGAAATGTGAAAATGAGCTCATTTGCCCAATTTTAGGCTTAAAAAGCACTAGAATGAGCATGGCCATCCTAGGGTGGTACGACCATAAAATTGGATGAAAATCCCACCCTAGGATACCTATAAACTATGCAGCTATCCCACCCTAGGATACCTATAAACTATGCAACTATCCCACCCTAGGATGGACACCACAAAAACCTCATAAAAATAGGTAATTTTTTTTTTTTTAAAAGGCCTAAAAGCCACCAAAAATAGGTCAAAATTGATGATTTTCACAAAGGATCAAGATTGCATTCAAATTTTTCATGTATGAATGGAAAATTTGTTACTTAAATCTCTAATAAGTCCATTTTGGGTAGACATCTCCATGGGAATGAGGTATTTAGTTCTATTTTTCCATGAAATATCAAAGAAACCATAAAAATCCTCATAAAATTGATATAGCTTACAATGGATCAAACTAAGGCTAATCCCAAATCAGTCATATGTGTCAAGTGACTCATCACTTTTATAATTTTTCACACCCTCATCAACTCATCACTTGAGAGGGTAGTCATAATAATGAATTCACAATCAAAATAAACACTTAAACACTCAAAAGTGCAACTGGCATACATTCAAAAGAAACATTGTCAAAGAAAAATTTCAAGCCTAAGCTGGGCCAAATAAGTCAGCACAAATTGAAAAAAAAGTCTTGGTATACTTAAATACTAGGGACACGTATCACAAAATAGGTAAAACAAGCAACCAAGACCAAGTATACCCTAAGTCCCAAGCCTATCGTTACAGGGTGACTGAAAGGTATATGAAAATCAATCCTTCAATTATGTCAAAAGCAAATATTCCAAGAATATATTCTCTTTCCACAATGGAGGCATCTAAATTTGGTTATTTTAATGAATAAAATTAATAATTTAATGATTTAGTCATCTATTTTTTCTATGTGATCTATTTTACACAACACATCTCAAAAAGGGGCATCTGTAGACACTAAAATCGTGTAAATCGGATAAGATTGCCAATGTGCCACTCTTATCAACATCATATGACCCCATTGAACAGCCCTCAAGGGTTAATTAGGGGTCCTAACCACTTTTTGGAAGTTTTACCCCACTTTTAGGAGGTTTTGGGCCATGTAGGCATGATCGTCCCACCCTAGGGCGACCACAGTTCATGGTCATCCCACCTAGGGACGACCACAAGCAACCATCCCTAGGTGGGATGACCATGGTGTAGGCCCCCAAAAAACCAAGGGCAGAATAAATAACACTCAATTTCTACCATTTATCCTACCCAATCACTCATGACAGATTGGAAGACTATCATGGCCATTAGGGACTACAAATTGGAGGCCCAAATGGGAAGCCTCTTCCACCCTATGCATGGCAAAGGTATTGAAAAGTGGTGGCACTTGCATTGCATGCCCAAACTTACCCATTTACCCCATTTGCCCTCTTGGGCTATAAATTGTAGTTTTTTCACTCAATTTTAGAGAGAGACCTTTGCAAGCATTAACCATGAAGTGCTGCTAATATTTCCCCTCTCATTTTGCCCTCGTATTTGTCCTTGGAAATCTCATCAATTGATGGCTTTTCAAGGCATTTCCAAATATGCACATCCTCTCCAAAACCAATCAATTCCTATGAGTTAATTTACCAAATTTTATGACAATACCCCTAGGAGGATTCTAGACCAGATCCAAGTGGAATTTATGGAAGAAACCACCATGTTTTGTGGTCGTCCCCCCTGGGATGGTTAATAGTCCCAATTGGAACTCTTAGGGATGGCCATGAATTGGCCCACAATTTTGAACAAATTTTAGTGTATATCAATTTTATAGCATTATATTAGCATCATACTCATTTTTGGTGAAGTTTGGAGTGGTTTTGAATTGCTATTTAGGGTTTTTGTGATTACAGTCCTAATTGGTCCACCCAGGGATGACCATAGGTTATGCTCATAATATCACTTCAATTTCTTCTCATCTCATTACAAAATCATATATTATACATCAAGCTAAGTTTTTATATCATTTGGATTAGTTTAGACCTATCGATTGCACTTTTCACATTCAATACTGCATGCATTTCATGGATTTTATCATAATACGTATATGCTATTAACATATTTCAATTTTCTTGTGTGTAGGTAAATATATTTCAGCACATGAGGAAGGAGCTAAGGAGTTGAAGAAATATAGCTCAAAGCAGTGACAATGCAAGCCCGCTCTTCATTGTGAGAGCAAGAGGAACATTGAAAGTGCGCCATAAGTTCATGGAGGGATTGGATCCTTCAACTTTGTAATTTGAATTGTATCAAATTGAATGCCCTAAAATTGTATTACTACAATACCCACTTTGAGATGAGTCTAACTAATTCTATTATTAGGGGATTTAAAATATCGACAGTCATTCATCCACACCGCAATAATTTACGTATGAATGATTAAATCCTTAGAAATAAAATATTCATACGTGCATAATTAACTAGACATGAAAGTAAGTTCACTATGACAATGAAAATAATAATACAAAAAGAAAACCTATGAAATCAAGAAATTAATCTAAGAAAGCACAAGTAAAAAGGAAGGAATACTGGCTTGGAGTGGTCCTAGGCTCCAGCAACTCCCTTCCAGATGGACATGTGATTAGGAACTCTCAAACTTTATTATGATTACAAAAGAATTAATACAATGCTTCTATCTCCTCAAAATGATAAATATATTCTCAATTTGGATATATTTCTAGATATCTATCATAGAGGTTTGTATGTGTTTATATAGCACACACACATATCTTATATTACAAGGAAGTTACAATAGCAGTTCAGTCCAGACTAAACTGGGACAGTTTGGTAAACGCAATCGACATCTACTAAAAATAGGAATTGTTCCTAATGGTGGCATGTTCGCTAATTGGTTTGAGTTGCTTGAGTTGGATCATGCTTCGCCTGGCATAGGTAATACATTATCATCTATTGGTACAATTCCTAGAATTATCTTGCATGACGTGGAACTAAAACTGCACCAGTCAACATTGCCCACGTCTCTTTATCTGGTCAACTGGCAAAAAATAGAGACACCTTCTCTATGAGGAAGGCACCTTCCTCATGTGCTTCGGCAGGTGTCTTCCTTATGCAAAAGGTACATATTGATGTTGAGTGTCTTCCTCACATGAAATATGCCTACTAAGATCAGATGCCTTCTTCATGGGGAAGGTGCCTACTAATTTTGGGCATCTTCTTTATGCGAAAGGTGCCTTGCCTTGCATGGGGCGCCTTCCTTATGTGGAAGGCGCCTAAGTATGTTGGGAACCTTATTTATACATAAGGCACCTACCTTCTGTTAGCACCTTCCTTGAAGAGGAAGGTGCCTACCTTATGTTGGCACCTTACTTGAATAGGAATGCGCCTACCTTCTCCTGGCACCTTCCTTGAAGAGGAAGGCACCTACTCACCATACCTTGATCCTGAAAGAAATAGTGTCAGGTTCATGAAGGACCTTGACTAATCCAAAACTATCAAAACCAACTACATTTCCACAAAAAATACACTAAAACACACAAATTAGATAACACATACAATTCTATTAAATAATTACATAATAATTCATAAAAGTACATAGTTCCTATTATATTGCTGCATAATAATCAATGAAACTTATACAAAATATGAGCATTTATGAGGCTTATCATCCCTCCATGCCTAACATATGCCATGCCTTCGTACCATCAAACTGTAGGTAGCCCTTCATACTCCTCATCGTTGTCATTTTCCAGTAGATCTGGCTGTACCTACGACTTGTAATTACTTTTTCTTGGGACCAACATTAGGAGGTGTGGTTTTTCTTTTTCTGCATGGAACTGTGGTTTTGATGCGGCTAGCTTCTATTGTCTGCTTCTGCTCAATTTGCTGACTTTGCCTATTCAGGTTTTCCACTCCTGCTACTACTAGAGGTGGTATAGCTAACGTGGCCCCTAATTCCTAGAATGCAACTTCTACATCCTACCATAGGTTAGCATCCGAAGGCCTGACAACTGCAAGAGGGATGTCAGAATTGTCCCTCCTAATATGAACTACTTGGACCTTGGGTAATTGGGCTACTTCAGGAGTAAGCCCTGCATTTTCCTTTGCAATGGTAGTGACTTATAATTCAGGCCCATATACCCCCTATCTCTCAAAATATCTTTGTATTTTAGAAGGGCACCCTTAGGATGACCCATAAATCTCCCAAAATTGATCATCATCCATTGGATTAACACAAATACCAAGGTATCCCTGTACCTTCAAATCTCATTTCTTAGTTTCCTTTGCTACCACCATCTCTTCATGTAATTTTTTGAACCACTTCTGCCTCTCTACGAATGGCTGCATATCCCACTCATCTTCAACCGGTTCAGCAAAGGTCACCTTCGCCTTCTTTTGAGCCATCATGGGCCCTTTTCCTTTGGCCCTTGTATAAAGTGCAGTGACTCGATTAGGGGGTTTATCCCCCTTCTCGGTGGGTGTCTCTTCATTACGAGGGACTTACTATGATGTCCCCGAAGCTATCCCTCATTTCTTTGGTTGCTTTGGTATCAACCCCATAGGTCCCTCGATCCCTCCTTCCTCAAGTCGAGGGAATTCTTCCTTGACCCCTGGTTCTGTCTATGCTTTTTGGTCCACACCAGGCTCTATATCACTCAAGTCTATAATAGGTGGCTCTGTTGGGCTCTCTATCCCATCAATATCAAAAATAAAGGAACTCTCCCCTGCTTCTATGCTACTTTGATGATCATCCGACCGAAATTCCCTCCAAGAGAATACTTGTTCTAATGAGGTAGGGGAATTTTTCAAGATCTCCATCGCCCAGTTATTTTGAGTGGATGCACCCCTCTTCTCTATCTCCTTGGTTTGGAATTGTTGATTCTCATCCTATAGCTGCTGGACCAGTTGCTCAAGCTAAGATATCCTTTGTGCTTGCTCCTCCAATTCCTCCCTGTGCATTTTTTGGCAGTCCTTAAAATTTTTTTGGGCCATCCAACACTCAGTTTGCCATTCTAGGACCTCCTCTAAGGATGCATCAACTTGCTAATTAATGCCCTCAAAAGTCCCTGCATCCTGCGGATTCCAGATTATTAATTCATGGAGGGTCTAGACTGCAATACCAACCTTCGAGTCTTCTTCCTCCTCTGATGATAGGAGAAGACGTCACAGACGCATTCTCCCAAGAACTGGTTCCAGTTGCCATAATTGGGTTTTGTTGCTGGCGATCTGTACCCCTACCTCTATGAAATTGAGTAATAGTGATTGCCCTCTTTCCTCTACAAAATTGAGCAATGTCAATTGCCCTCTGTATTCTTCCACCTCTATGGGGATTTGTTCATCTTGCCCTTCCCTGATGGCATAATCTTCTCATCCTTCCTAGCTATCATCTTCCTCTACATTGGAGTCTTCCTTTTGTGCTTCTATGTGGCAAACCAGTGCTGATATCAACCCATGGTGGGCCAAGGTGTAAGGCGCACCCTTTTGGTATCGAGTTGCTTCCTCCTTCAGGGCATTTTCTAGGTTGAAGGGCACATTGATTTTTCTTCCATGCACTAGGTTATTTAAAAACTGCACATGATTAACATGCAGGTGGGAATATTTCCTTGTGCATGTGAAGAATTGAGAAACCTACTCGAACATCTTCTATAGGTTCATTAGAAGTCTGATTTTTGGTAGCCCTTCCTTCTCTATCTGCACACTTTCTCCCTCCAGCAATAATTTGGTGTACTATTTCAACATACCGCCCTTGTATATGCTCTCGTCTATGAGAGGCAAGCCGGTCACCTGGGAGATGTATTCTGGGGTGACCTAAATCTCCCTTCTGTGCACTTGAGATGTGTCACCTCTCAAGGAGGCAAAAAATTCCTTGGTTGCCTCCATATCCTAGTTTTGATAGACCAGGGTACAGTAATCGAGCCATCCCTCAACTTCAAACAGAGCCCTTATTACCCCTTGATCCCTTCCATGTCACTTGGCTCATTTTTCTTGATGGTATGGTTCTTTTATCGTCCTCCCATGGTGCCTTCCTTAATAACTCCTTTGTTTTCCTGCCCTACCTTCTCAGGAAGGTGCATTCTTATAAGGAAGGCACCTAAATCTAGCATTCAATTTTAGGGTTAGCAAGGTACGCCTCTCAAGCCATAACATTGGCATGATATTTCGGCCATAGGGGTGCATGATTTTTATGGCGGTGCTATTTTTTGGTATTGCATAGTTCATGAAAAATTATATAAAAATTTAATTAGAATTATGCGCGTACCCGATTGGATGCTCCGTGCATTGTGGAAAATAGTGATTCGTCAGCTTGTGACATGGAGGATGGGTATTTATATGTGTGGATTATGCTGGACTTTGGTTCTGCATTATTTGAAGTTTGATGCCAAATATAGACTCCTGATTGGCTTGAAAAATTGTATGTCCATCATCTTTGGGGTATGCACAAGGATACCGCTCAGTAAATCTATAATATTTTTTATTGGGGTGGATTTCCATCACATGGGGTGATGGTGCTATCCAATCATGTGTCGATCTCATTTGAATCAAGGCACACATGAAATCAAAGTGCTGGTTGTACTCGAAAGGTGCTTTTGGTGCCTTCCTGATGCGAAAGGCACTTTAAATGACTAGTGCCTTCCCTAGGTGGAAGGCGCTTCTGCTTGACAGTGCCTTCCTACTATAGAAGGCACTTTTGAATAATGGCACCTTCATGTTGTGGAAGGTGATTTTGAAAAATGACACCTTTACTGTGGAAGGCGCTTTTGAGGAATGGTGCCTTCCTGCTGCGGAAGGCACTTTTGAAGAAACAACGTCTTCCTACTACAAAAGGCACTTTTAATGGATACACATTCCTGGAGTGGAAGGCACCTTCATCATATTTATTTATTTATTTGTAGGAACCCTCAACGGATGCCTTATTTATAAGTAAGGTGTCTTATTTCAATTGGGTGCCTTCTTTCTAATGAAAGTGCCTTATTTTAGTTGGGAACCTTCTTATAAGGAAGGCACCTTATTTCAGTTGGGCACCTTCTTTCTAAGGAAGGTGCTTTATCTTACCTCCAGCATGATACCTTCTTCATGGTGGGAAATGTCCACCTCAGTTAGGCGCCTTCTTGGATGAGGAATGCACTGTTCCTTAAGTGGAGAGTCTTCTTTGAATATGACAGCTTTCGGCAAGGCATTTTTCTTAGCATCCACGTCGTGATCATCCAGACAAGGGTGATCATGACTCCTTAGACTTACTTCACGTTGCCCCAACATCTTCCTACTAGGCTTGGCATGTGATTTTTCCTTTAGAGGAGAGTTTTTTGCCATCCCCAAGCTTTGATAGATGTTTCTAAAATATATGTGCAGGTGGCGAGATGCTGAGCCAATTTAGGCTTGGTTTCCCAGATACTTGTTTTTGGTGCTGCCAGGCCCTTCACCTACAAAAAGTAAACAAAAAGAAAGAAAAATACAGGTAGTTAGATGCATTCTGTGCTTGTTAGGCCCTGAACTCAGGATGCCTACAACTTGCATGCGGGAATTGCCCCTATAAAACACATCGTAAGAAATAAACAAATATAAACTAACTAATTTTTGTGAACACCTCCATATCCACTGTTCTACTTGTTGAGAGTTTTGTCCAAATTTATAATGATGAGGTCTCCCCCATGCCTGCTCTGAATTCCACCAATAAATTCTTAGATGTGTTGTAGGGCTGCAGTCGGTGGCCATTAACTTGCAATACAATGTTGTTGTCGTTAATGGTCCTAACATGCATAGCACCGTTATTGATGAGCTCTACCACCTCATATGGTTCCATCCACCTCTGCATTAATTTTTCCTTCTATTCCTAGAACCTAGAATCATACAATAGCACTCATTCTCCCTCCTAGAATTGCTTTAGCTTAATTTTACGATCATGTCATTGTTTTCTTTGCTTTTGTATGATCTTCGTTCTTTGTAAAGCATCCATTCAGATTTTTTCCAACTGATTTAGCTGTCAAACTCTTTCTTTTTGAGCTTCTTCCAAGCTCAAATTTAATTCTAAAGTAGTTCTCAATGTCTTGATCTCTAATTTGATGGGCATCATTGCATTCTTCCCATAGACCAGCTGGAAGGGTGTGAAGCCTGTGGTGGATTTCCACGTGGTGTTATATGCCCATACTACATCTGGTAGCCGTGTAGCCCAATATTTCCTATGTTGATGCATGGTTTTTGTCAAGATGTTCTCAATTTCTCTATTTGTCACTTCCACTTTCCCATTTTCTTATGGGTGGTAGGGTGTAGTCTTGTTGTGTCGAATTCTATATTGCTTCATCAACTCCTTGATCAACTTGGAGGTAAATTGAGGCCCCTGGTCTATTTTTATCTCTTTCGAGACCCTGAATCGTGTAAAAATATGAGAAAATAAGAAATTGATGATTGTTCTTTCCTTCGAATCCCTTAATGCTTGAACCTCCACCCACTTGGTGACATAGTCTATACAGACTAAAATAAATCTCCTTCCTATTGAAGGTGGATTAATTGGCTCCACAAAATCCATGCCCCACTTATCGAAGGGCTCCAAGTGCACTCGACGTTGAAGGGGCATTTTGTCCCGATGGGTTGGTCTACCTATTATTTGGGATTCATCGCTCTTGCTGGCGTAGGCAGTTGCATATTTAAATAAAGTGGGCCAAAAGTACCCAACTTGTAGGATTTTACAAGCAATCTATTTTCCCATAAAGTGTCCCTCGCATGGTTCATCGTGACAAGCTTTCAATATTTCTTAGAACTCTTGTTTTGCTATGCATATCCTTATAATCTGATCACATCATGTTTTAAACAGGAGATCGTCAACCCATATAAAGGAGGTGCTCTTCTTTATTACCACCTACTTTTATCAGGAAGAGAGAGTAGACAAGGTTCTTTTGATGGCCAAGTAGTTGGTTATGTCTGCATACCACAGCCTTTGTTCACTGATGGTGAACAAATGTTCATCCAAAAATTGGTCTTCCACTACCGCATGATCTTTTGGCATTAATCTAGATAGAAAATCTGCTACCATGTTGTCCTTTCCTGGCTTGTCAACTATTGTTATGTCAAACTCTTGCAATAGTAGAAGCCATCTGATAACTCTTCCACCAATGGTTGATTTTCTCATTAAATACCTGATGGCTGCATGGTCCGTATGGACGAATACCTAGTATCCAGTAATATAATGGTGTAATTTATTTATGGCATTCACAATCACAAGGAAATCTTTCTCCATCACTGTATAGTTGAGCTCAACCTATGCCAAGTTTTTGCTGACATAGTAGATGGTATAAAATTCCTCACCATCCTTCTTCCCGAGGACTACTCTAATCACATTGTTGGATGCATCACAATAGATATGGAAGGGTATGGCCCAATTTGGTCCCCTTAAAACTAGTGCAGATATCAACTTCTCTTTGAGTGACTGAAATGCTCTTTCACAACCTTTCATCCAGTTGAACTCCACATATTTAGACAATAGTGTGTGTAGTGGTTTTGTAATCTTACTGAAGTCGACGATAAATTATCAGTAATACTCGAAAGATCTGAGTAAACTTCTCACTTATCACTATGTTTTGGGGCTGGGTAAGTCCTTGATGACTTCAATATTTCTTTGATCAACCTTTATTCCTTCCACAGAGAGATGGTGTCCCAATACGATGTCCTCTTGCATCATAATAATGCACTTTTCGTTACTAAGGGATAAAATTGTTTTCCTCACTTATTTTGAGCACTCTTTCCATGTTTGTCATTACTTCTTCAAAGGTTTCTCCATAAATGGTGAAGTTGTCCATGTACACTTTGATCGCATCTCCTATCATGTCTGAAAATATGCTAAGCACTACCCTTTGAAAGGTGGTTGGCACATTGCATAACCCGAAAGGCAACACCCAATAAGCAAATATTCCCCATGGGTAGTGAACGTTGTTTTATCCTGATATTCTTCTCCTATCTGGATTTGGTTGTCCCAATACGATGTCCTCTTGCATCATAATAAAGCACTTTTTATTACTAAGGGACAATTTTTTTCATCACTTCTTTTGAGCACTCTTTCCAAGTTTGTCATTACTTCTTCAAATTTTTCTCCATAAACGGTGAAGTTGTCCATGTACACTTCGATCGCATCTCCTATCATGTTTGAAAATATGCTAAGCACTGCCCTTTGAAAGGTGGTTGTCACATTGCATAACTCGAAAGGCAAAACCCAATAAGCAAATATTCCCCATGGGCAGGTGAACGTTGTTTTATCCTGATCTTCTCCTATCTAGATCTGGTTGTATCTACTAAATTTGTCCAAGAAGGAGAAGTACTTTCACCCCAAAAGTGTATCCAATACTTGATCAATGAATGTGAGTAGGAAGTGGTCCTTTTTGTTTAATTTGTTCAATGCCCTGTAGTCCACACAAATCCACCACTTCTCATTCTTCTTTAGGACCACCACAAGCAGTGACATCCACTCACTATTAGAAATTGAATAGATGAATCTGGTAGACAAGAGTTTTTGTAGCTTCACCTTGATAATATCTTTCATTTTCGAATTCATTCTTCTTTGCGGCTGCTTGCTTGGAGTCACCTGCTCTTCGAGGCATATTCGATGGGTATAAATTTCTATGCTGATACCTTTCATATCTGATTAATCCCATGCAAACACCCATTGGTGTTTTATCAAGAGCTCTTCCAGTTTTTTTAGCTATGTGGGGGTCAACCCACTATTGATATTTAACGTCTTTCTTGGCCCAATGTTTATCTACTGAATATTGTGGGTTTGGGTGCCAACCAATGGTGACTCAAGTATGGTGATGGAGGATTCTTCCTAGAGTAATTCCATGATAGCACCATCCTCATCTTAATCCTCCACCAATTCATCCAATGTCATCACTAGCTAGATTATGGATAGCTCATTGTCTCTGTACTCTATCAATGTAGGGTCTCTCGATGAATCCACAGATTGTGTGGGGGGTGAAATGGTCAACCTTTTGATGTTTTGTCCATTGGATATGGTCATCAGGCCATCATGGTAGCCAATGTAAGCATCAACTATCACTAGCTATGGTCTTCCCAAAATAAGCAGGTAGCCACCTAGCCTTGTTTTAGACTATAAAACTAGGAACTCGGTTGGATATTCCCATGCATAAATTGTTACTATTATGTCCTCCAACATTCCTTCTGGTGCTACAGTTGATCGATTGACCAGTTGTAGCACTATTGAGATAGGTCTCAGATCTATGAGCTGTAGCTTCTACATGGTATCCTAAGGCATTATGTTGGTGGCTACATCAATATCAACCAACGTATTGGTCAAGGAATATCCCTTGATATTTACAGTCACCACTGGGCTACCTGGATCTGCATACTTAGGATAACACATCTTCCTCATCATTAAATCTATCAACTTACCCATGACATTGATATTCTGGGTTACTTTCTATCCTGACTTCCTTAGGGACATCTCCTTTATCACCTTAGTATATATCGGGACATATCAGATAGCTTGAAAAAGTGGAATTGTCACTATGAGATTTTTCAAGCTAGAAAGAATATCATACTCTTGTGTTTGTTTCTTCTATTCTTACAACTGGTTAGGAAATGGAGCCTTTGTTCTCTCAACAACTTCTTCTTCCACCTCTTCTATAAGAGGTGTTTCTCCTACATCTGCCTCCTCTTCTATCAACGTAGGTGTGTCTACTCCTAGCTATCTACCTGATCTAAGTTGAATAGCATTGAAACTAATATGATACATCAAATACATCTCACCTTCAACATTGTATGCCGACTAATTTGCTTTATTATTTGTGTTCATCTTTGATTGTGCGGATAGCTACACAAGTCTCACTACAGGTAAGGCCGATAGGTTTTGATGGGGGTGAGCTAGCGCTACGTTTTGTGAAGCCAAATTCCATGGAGCATGGCCTCTCCACTGTTGCCTAGGTTATTGATATGGCATCCAGGGCTACTGGTTTGGAAACGTTGCTCCTGAGGGTGCGTTGGACCAAGGCAATGACCCCCACCACCCCATGTTAGGTGGTTGAGGCTAGCCTTGTGGCATGTATGGTCGTCCCTCTTATGATGGCATTCCTAGTGGTGTATTCCCTGCAAAGGGTTGTGGCCAACTCCTCCAATTGCCTATAAAATAGGCTTCCATAACATCGATGTCCTTGATACTGGGCAATTGTGGGCACAATCGAGTCTTATGATTTAGTTTGCAGACCATGCATACTCTAACATTGTTTTCTCGACATGTGTTCTTTGCATGCTTTCCTTTGTATTTTAGGCAGAAATAAGCCAATGTTGCCTCATTTTATTGCTTCTTTTTCTCCAACAACAACGTGTCCATTTGTAATGCCAAAGATGAAAGCATCTCACTTTTCAAATCTTCTAGCATATTACCTATCTCTATTTTTGTTACCGAAGCATTTGCTTTCATGGTTCTATAAGTGGTCTTGCCTCTCCTTCTTGAGTAGTTCCGATATAATTATCGGATATCTTCCAGTGCTAGTATACGCCACCTCCAAAAATCATGTTGAGAGATTCTAATGATTCATTGTTAAGTCCTCTCAAAAATATGCTTTTAAGAGACTTTTCATCTAACTTCATGTGAGGAGATCGTTGAAGATTGAAATTGAATCTCTCTCAGTACTCCTCAAGAGACTCGTCTTCTTTCTGCATCATGCTCAGGACCTCGTCTTGGGAGTCTCTTGCTCTCCTGAAGTCTTGATATTGCTCTAAAAAGAGCCCCTTCATTTGATCCTATGTAGAAATATGTTTATATCCTAGACCGTTGAACCACCATAGAGCTGCATCGTCTAATGTGGAAGGAAAGATATTTAGCTTCTACGTATTAGATTTGTAGTCCATAGACCTACATAGAACATCAAACTTAAATAAAAATAGGTTAGGATCCTCGGTTGGGTATCCTCTGAAGGTAGGAAGGTGAGCAGGGGATATGTTTTTCATTTTGTTTTCCCTAATCCTTCCTCAATTGGGAAACTAAAGCCAGATGAAGCCTCTTCATTGGAATTTTTTTAGGAAATGTGGCCTCTAATGTAGTTATTATGGCCTCACGGTCGTTCAAAACTTTTTTAGTTAGGGCTCTGAAATCAGCTGGTGTTATCGTCTGATCCTCTATATCTTTCCACAACAAGGCTTCCTCTGAGGGTGTCCTCTTAAATGACAGGTTTACAATGGTTCGTTCTTCTATCAATTGGTGGGATGAGGAAGCACTTTGCACAAAGTGAGGATTCTCACTCCAGTGGACTGCTGGTGACAAGTATGGAGAATCTAATTCAAATTCAGAGTGTTTTACTGACTTAGATTTTGGTGGACTTTGTTTTATAAAATGACCGTCAGGTCCTCTTTTTCTCAAGGAACTCATACAAAGTCAGATGGAAGGTTTTTAGGTATTGCAATTAATCTAGTAGAAGTGCTTCCCTGACAATGGTGCCAAAATTTTGTGGGCCAAACACAGGTTAATTTTGTTCCTATTTTGTCACTGCCCATGCATTTAAATTGTCAACCCAGGGAGCTTTGTAAACTTTAGAAGTGTCTCATACAAGATCACTACAATACCCACTTTGATATGAGTTCGGATAATTCTATCATTGGGGGGTTTAAAATATCAATAGTCATTCATGCACACCACAATAATTTACGTATGAATAATTAAATCCCTAGAAATCAAATATTCATACGTGCATAATTAACTAGACATGAAAGTAAGTTCACTACGACAATGAAAATAACAGTACAAAAAACAAACCTATGAAAGCAAGAAATTAATCTAAGAAAGCACAAGTAGAAGGGAAGGAATACTAGCTTGGAGTGGGCCTAGGCTCTAGCATCTCCCTTCCAACTGAACACATGATTAGGAACTCTTGAACTTTATTATGATTGCAAAATAATTAATACAATGCTTCTATCTCCTCAAAATGATAAATATATTCTCAATTTGGATATCTTTATAGATATCTATCAGAGAGGTCTATGTGTATTTATATAGCACACACACAAATCTTCTATTACAAGTAAGTTACAACAATAGTTCAGTCCAGAATAAATTGGGATAGTCTGGTAAACGCAATCGGTATATGCTAAAAACAAGAATTGTTCCTAACGGTGGTGTATTCGCTAATTGGTTCAAGTTAATTGAGTTGGATCATGCTTCGCCTGGTGTAGGTAAGACATTCTTGTCTGTTGGTACAATTCCTAGAATTATCTTGCATGACATGGAACTAGAGCTACACCAGTCAACACTGCCCACGTCCCTTTATCTGGTCAACTAGAAAAAAATGGAGGCACCTTCTCTATGAGGAAGGTGCCTTCCTCATGTGCTTTTGTAGGTGCCTTCCTTATGCGAAAGGTGCATACTGATGTTGAGAACCTTATTCATGCAGAAGGTACCTACTAAGATTAGTCACCTTCTTCATGGGGAAGGTGCCTACTAATGTTGGGCATCTTCTTTATGCGAAAGGCACCTTACCTTGCATGGGATGCCTTCCTTATGCAGAAGGCGCCTAAGTATGTCGAGCACCTTCTTTATAAGGAAGGTGCCTATCTTCTGTTGGCACCTTCCTTGAAGAGGAAGGTGCCTACCTTATCCTGGCGCCTTCCTTGAAGAGGAAGGCACCTACTCACCATGCCTTGATTCTGAAAGAAATAGAGTGCCAGGTCCATGAAGGACCTCAACTGATCCAAATCTGTCAAAATGAACTACATTTCCACAAAAACACACAAATTAGATAACACAATTCTATTAAATAATTACATAATAATTCATAAAAGTACATAGTTCCTATTATATTGCCACATAATAATCAATGAAACTCATACAAAATATGAGCATTTTTGAGGCTTATCATAAAATATTCAAAATTACTAGGAACAAAGTGAATGAATAAATGTTGCTCAAATTCCTTCCAAAAAATATCAAGTTTGGCCTTCTTTTAGGATCCCATCCTAAAGTTATTTTGTATTTATCATTTTTATGTAATGACCCACTTCAAACATGGGGGATTCTATAATAATGTTATTTTGTAATACTTTGTAATGTATGTGGTAAGTAAGTCACCTAGCCAAGATATGGCATCTCATGTAACCGTTATCAATCTTGTAATCGATGTTTGGTAGAAATATTCTAGCTCAAGTGGCATTTTGCATGTAAGCCAGCTCTTGAGACTTTAGGTAGGGTTGCATGTAGCTTTATCTTTAAAAGACACGAAGTCATGTACGAATGTATATTTTGGAAGCTAATTAAATTGTAGCACCTTAAAATTGGCACAGTAAACCTTAGTAAATAATTAAAATTACTTTAGTAATAATTCAAATTTAAATTTTAAACCCATAACCGCTACAAAACCACTTGCTACCCGTTTCCTCATTTTTCGTGTCATTTTTAGGATTTTTTTTGTCTGTTGGATGATATCGTCACCGATCAGACGATATCACCTCAGATCGAACAAATTCATCTAGAGCAGAACGTCTAGACGATTTCATCCCAAAACTGATTTTTCATAATTAGCTTATGTTTCAACGGTGTCTCTAACCTAGGCAAAAGTGTGTCTATGCAGTTAGATACTTCCCCTGTTGGAGATCTCCTAAATTGGGATGATCTCCAACCTCCCAACCTCCTTCCTATGCCTATTTAATCTTAGGCCCTCCCCTTGACATTCCCTTGGCTGAAATTTCCTGTAACACGAGTTCTATTTGCATCAGACCATCTTAAATCACCATTTGCCTTCGTATTTTTCCAAGTTTGTTTGCAGGAACTTCATTGTTTTTTAGTCGGAGCAAGATCAGATCGTCGTAGATGATCTTGTACAATCTCGGACGATCATGCCCCAATTTGAGATGATTTCGCACTCTATAGATGATTTCGACTGTAGTCAACATTGGGGGCAATTAGTGCCCAGAGTTTGCACTTTTCTCTTTTCGTCTATTGTTTCATTCTGCATTTAGATCAGTTTATTGTTATTTTTTGCTATTCTACATTTTTGGGAGTTCACCCATATAGCTTAAGTGCATAATAAGATCATAATTTGTCATTAGAATACTATAATTTACTTGAATTTCTATTCGTAATTATCATTTTAATATCTATATTATCATTTGACACCATTTTCCTCTGTTAGTATTGCTGCATTTTTTGTGTTCTGTGTCTATTTTCCTGATTGCAAGTCTTTGACGAATTCATCTGATGAATTCGTCAGATCTCAGAAGATCCTGTCTAATTTTAGATGATCCTGTCAGAGTAGAGGTGATCTTTATTGCTTCAAAAATCAGAACCTCCATCAGACATCCAGATCAGGTATGCCTTTTTTCTAATCTAGTATATTTCTTGTATTCTCTATTTAATTTTGTTTCTATATTCATTTAAACCTGTATTTCATGTAGAACATTTTAGATTCATTTTTCCAACCCTAGGATTTGAATTATTAAAGATAAAATTGAACACATCAAACACATTCCCAACCTAGGCGTGGAAACTACCACTAAACATTTCCTGGTGAACCCCACCATCCATCAAAAAATCATCTTAATACCCCTCCCCCGAGAGGTGGGACCTTCAAAGGGCCTCTTAGTCCGAGGTATTGTCCCATACTTTTCACATCCCCTTTTCGAGCATGGATCCTATAGCCTGAAGGTAAGGGTGCAAAAAATTTGGAGCGATACATTTTGGTGAACCCGACGTGAAACTAAAACCTTTTGAAAACAAAAAACATAGATGCATTTAAAATCATTAGAAAAATACTAAGTTGCATATCATGTTTAGATGGTAGCTCCTAAGAAAAGACTAGATGTCACTATAAATGTTGAAAACCAATTAGCAGCCATAGAAATTAATTTTGTGCTTAGTGTGTCCGAAAGAGATAGAAACCAAATTTTGTGGGATGAACTTGATAGGAGACTAGATCTCATTTTATCTAGAGCAACTAAACTTAGGCAAATCAAGAGGTTTTTCCTAGGTAGAATCATGGATCCTCATCAACTCATTTTTTATCATGAACTTCAGAGAGCTTGCTATAGGTGGTTAGCAGATAGAAGAGCCCTTGTGTCTTCTGAGTTGTATACCTTTGAGGAATTCCTCGAGAATGCAGCCATAGTGCACCAATTCCTAGGTCATATAGAGGACCAAGAAGCTGATCTTGCAGATAGGAAAATATGGAATAGAGTTCCTAGAGCTATGTTATATTAAGAGTATTGCCACGAACTTTATTTCTACCAACCAGAGTCTGAGATAGATAATATCACTATAGCACACTTTATTAAGTTCCTGAAAAACAATTTCCAATTTGAAGAAGAACATTTCATGACTCCTGAAGAACTTGAGCTCGTTAATGATATTTATAAATTGTTTATAGAAAACTAGATCATTGCTTTCATTATTTTTTATTGCATTTAGTGTGTTGTTTGTTATCTTTATAATATTGTTATAAAAAGAAAAACCAAAAAAACAAGAAAAACCAAAAACATAACAAAACCAAAACATTTTATTTTAAATACTATAGTAGGTATATAATTAAAATATATACCTCTTAACATATATATATATATATATATATATATATATATATATATATATATATATATATATATATATATATATATATATATATATAAGTATATATATATTTGCTGAAATCTAAGTTTAAGCACAATGACTAGACTTAGGAATGGTAAACAAACTGAAGAAGAAGAAGAAGAAGATTGGTTAGGAAAGAAAACAAAAAAATCAAATGCCCTTCCTGAGGATCCAATTCCAGAAGAAGAAACTCTAGAACAGCCATAAGATGAGCTGGTTGCAAATGAACAAGAAGAAAATGTTAAAGAGGGAGGATCCTCATCCCCTAGAATGGCTCCAGACGAAACTGTTACTTTTGATAACATAGATCATTTCTAGAAATTCTTCAATAATAACATTGGTGCTCTTAATATGGCAGTTCGTATTGATAGAGGACAAATTAGTGACACTCAAGCAACCATGGAAGATATGTTTAACATACACACTAATCCCTTGTCCTTTTTTGATCAAGAAAGTGATAAAGCTGGACCATCCAATAGAGATGTGGTCACTATGATTCATAACATACAACAGCAACAGGTTTCCCAACCCCCTAAGGAACCTGTTATTGAGCCTAAAATAATTCCCACACAAAAGAGACCTTCATTCACTACTTTATTTTATCAAACTATAGATCAATATGCTTCAAATCGAAAAAAACCTAAAATGAAGCCAAACACCAATTTTCAACAATCTGGGATACAACATAATACAACTTCAAAACTTCTTCATAACACCCTTCCTACCAACAATTTACACAATAGCAATATAGCATATAATCTTCATGTCCCTCCATCATATGCCCACAAATCCCATATTAATGCCCTATCGAACCAATATGGTGGGCAAACCAGTAATCTAGAAGCCATGGTGAAACAGTTAGCTTCCCGCATGGACCAGATAGATCCCTACCGTCCCTCGTATAATTATCGAGAGATGTGTAGTCAACCTTTGGATCCCATAGTTGTAGCATAGCCATACCCTATGCACTTTCCCATGCCCGTCCTGCCTATATATAAATGAACTGAAGATCCCATAGAGCATCTTCGCATGTTTAGGATAGCATGTCATGATATATCTCATGATGACTTGCTATTACTAAAAATGTTCCCGAAAATTTTAGGAGGAATGGCATTAGAATGGTACTATCAATTGCCCACTCATTCTTTGAGAAATTTTGAAGAGACCACTGAATCTTTTGTCCATCAATTTAGTGCCTACATCGAGAGACACGTGACCATTAAAGATTTATACAAATTAAAACAAGACAAAGATGAATGTTTTGCTAATTTCTTAGCTAGATGGAGGTAGTTGACAGGAAAACTGCACTTTGTGCTACCTTATAGGGAAATGTTGGACATTTTTATTAATAATTTTCAAGAACAATTATCCTATGAATTATCAACTGCTACCTTAACCACCTTCGATCAAGCTATAGACTTAGCTCGAAGGGTGGAAGATACTCTCATTAGAATAGGTCAGCTCAAAAAGAAAGATGATGAGAAAAAATCCAGAAATCAGTACAAAAATAAACAAGTTATGGGTGACGGAGTCACTGATAGTAGAAACATTGCAAATGTTAATACTATGAAAACAATAGAGAAGTTTATATTAAAACCTCCTGATAAACCACCTTGACAACCATTATCAACTATTCTACCCTCGAAAGAGGTTTGATTCAATTACCAGCTATCCGGGAACTTGATCCAACTATACCCGGATACAAAGCTGATTTACATTGTGATTTTCATAGAGGACCTGGACATGCTACAAACTCTTGCAAAAGATTAAAACATAAAATACAAGACTTGATTGATAATAATGAAATGGAGGTGCAAGCCTTCCAACCTAAACAAAATGCTTCTAATAACGCTCAAAAGAACATTCCCTAAAATCAGAATCAGAATGCCAATCAATCATTGGACATATTTCAACATCCTTTACCTCAGCATGGCAAAGAGGTGTCTAATCAAATCGAAAATCATAATGTTCCCCCTCCTACCCGATATGTAGGGACTATTAGTAGACAATTATCTGTTCAGGATCCTCAAATATTTGGCACAACTTTATCCATGGTTACGTCCAGACCCCTATATAATACTCAAACACCAGATCCTAGTGATGTAGAATCAGATACTGAAAGAGAAATAGACATCACCTCAAACCAATCGAATAGTTCTAAAAACGAATCAGATCTGATTCAACCTATCACAGATGCTATGGTTCTGGGAAGAACCATTTCCTAGAAGAGTTACTACTCGACCCTCTTCTAATTAGTTCCTTCCTAATGAAAAAGCCATAAACGCTCGATTGAGACCAATTCAACGTCTTCAATATAACATTGTAGGTACCATCGAAGTTGTTACCAGACAACAGGCTCACAATTCTCAACAGGATCAAAGTCAGAATGATGGATCAGCTCCATTTATTTTGAAAAATCCCAACAAAGGGAATCATATGTCTAATGTTCAACCTAAGCCTCCTTAAAATATTAATGAACAATTATCCAATACTACAACCAGAATTTCCCTTTTGGACTTGTTAAGATATTCTCCTACCCATAGGGATGAGTTAATGCTTACATTAAGCCAAATGATGGTACCTCAAAATATTCAACCTGAAGCCATGTCCAATACTATCATCACTCGAGAAGTCGATTGTATTGACTTTCGAGATAAATATATCCCACAACATATTTTACATAAGGATAACCCCTTATATATTACTACCCTAATTGGAGATGTAGCTGTTAAATGAGTCTTGATTGATAATGGTTCATCTTTAAACATATGCACTTTTGACTTCTACCAAATATTTGGCTTTAGGAGTGACGAGATGAAAAGAACAGATATGATTATCAAAGCCTTCAATGACAAGACACAAGAAACATGTGGAGTCATTACTATACCCTTGCAAGTTGGTCCTAGAACCCTAGATACAACCGTGTTTATTGTGCATTGCCCTGCACAATGCGATGTGAGCAGTCCCTTCCACTTTACATCAGTGTGTTAAATTTTAATTTAAAAACTAGTTGGTTACCATTCATGGTGATCCTAGACCCTTTGATATGTGTGCTTTGGCAGAAATCGTTGGAGTGCAATTTTGTCCCGCCTTGTCATCCACACATCCTAGTTCTTATCATCCATCCAAACGTGTGAAACCCACACCCATAACATCATCTACCCCATCAACTACACCTATACATTTAACTCAACCATCTTCTGAACAAACCACATTAGGACCTCGAAAAGAGCCTAAACCTACACCCAATGCTTCCTGTTTTACTCCTATATCTTCCATACCCATAGACTCATCCATCGATATCCCTATAATGTCATCGTCCACTACAAGCATCCTTCCCACATCAGAAGATCAAGGAAATTTTCCTTCTACCTCTTTTGCTCTCACTGATGAGCTCTTACCTGATTTATCTAAAATTCTTATATTAGAAGAAATCAACACAGCCATGTAGACTTCCCTCCTTTTAAATAAACTCCCACCTTCTCCGTGTACCTTGGGCCTCCCACAACCTATGGGAAGTATCTACCAAGTCGGGAGTTGTGCTTTTATTTATAAAGGATATGATTAGGGAAGAATACCCTGAAACATCAAGACGCATTATGATGGATATGCTCGATGTTATTTTGCTAATGAATATATTAAATCTAAACCCATAATGCTTAAATTGGGCTATAAAGGGAAAGGTTTGGGACCTTTCCAAAATGGTATGAAAGAACCTTTCAAGGTAGAACCGTGGCCTGCCCGCTGTGGTGTGGGCCTATTTCCTAGTAAAGGTCAGCCCTTTCCTTTTGAAGATGATGATCAACTCATATGTTATCAAGATTATCTAGATAAACAAGATTCTTTGTATCCCAAGAATAATTCTTCTACCTATAATATGCTATCCATTGCCTACCCTGAAATGATTGCCGAATCCGATGATGAGTTGGAGGGAGATATCTTCCATGATATTTCCATTGAGGAATTGTTATATAATGAATTTTATTTTGATGGTTCTATACCTACTATAGCCCAGCTTGAGGCCACGACTCCTCAAGATGAATTATCCAAGTTAACCTTAAAGGAATTACAAGAATTGGGCGTTTCCCCTGCCCCACCTAATTTTGAAAGAGATCTACACATGGAAGTAGAAAACGTCATTAATTTTAACATTGGAACTGAGGATAATCTTCACATCATCAGTATTGGATCAAAATTAAGTCAAGAAAAACAAGAGCAATACATTGCATTCCTTAAAGAATATGAATATGTCTTCGCTTGGACATATGAAGATATGCTAGGTTTAGACCCTTCTGTAGTCATGCATCACCTAGTAGTCCATCCGAATGCTAAACCTGTTAAACAAAAACTTAGAAAAATGCATCCCAAAGTGGCCTTGCTAGTCAAAGGGGAGTTAGAAAAACTCTTGAATGTTATTTTTATACAAGCTATTGATTATGTTGAATGCATCTCGAATGTAGTTCCGATCACCAAGAAAGAAGCTACCAAAGTTAGGGTTTGCACAGACTTTAGAGATATTAATGTTGCATGCCCTAAAGATGATTTTCCTCTTCCAAACATGGATCAAATCATTGATTTTACTATGGGGAGTGGAATGATGTCCCTAATGGATGGATTTTTCGGTTATAATCAGATCAGGATAGCTCTTGAAGATCAGGCTAAAACAACCTTTATTACCCCCTGGGGTACCTTTTGTTGGAAAGTGATGCCATTTGGTTTAAAGAATGCAGGCGCAACATATCAATGAGCCATGACTTATATCTTTCATGATATGATGCATGATATCCTATATGATTATGTAGATGATATTATATCTCGCTCTATTAATGAAGATGATCATTTAGATGATTTGAGAAAAGTATTTAATCAGTTAAGAGAATATCTTATTCGATTAAATCTAGCCAAATGTATATTCAGAGTCAAGTCCGATAAACTATTAGGGGTTTTAGTTTCTTTACGTGGTATCGAAATTGACCCTCTTAAGATTGCAACTATCACTGATATGCCCGCACCTACCAATATATCTGAGTTATGAAGTTTACAAGGTAAGCTTCAAGCCATCTGTCACTTCATCGATAAGCTGGCAGACAAAACCAGTCCCTTTATTAAGCTCCTTAAGAAGGATGTCTCTTTTAATTAAGACGACGAATGTAAGGAAGCTTTTGAACTTATCAAACAATACCTCCTTAATACACCTGTGCTTTCACCGCCTAGACTTGATCGCCCATTTATCCTGTATATTTCAGCTTCATATTTTGCTTTAGGAGCTATGATAGCTCAACTTGATGATGAGAAAAGAGAACGTGCTAATTATTATATCAGCCAAACTTTAATTAGTTATGAAACCCGCTACACAGCATTAGAAAAACTATGTCTATCAGTTGTATTTTCTACACAAAAATTATGCCATTATATGCTCAGTCAAAAAACATATGTCATTGCTAAATATGATTCCTTGCGGTATCTCATGAGTCGACCTTATTTATCAGGTCGTACAGCAAAGTGGGTTCTTGCTCTAAGCGAGTTTGAACTCACGTTCATAGGATAGAAGTATATAGGATCCGTGCCTAGAAGGGAGATGTGAAAAGGATGGGACAATACCTCGGACTGGGAGGCCTTTGAATGTCCTACCTCTTGGGGGAGGGGTATTAAGGTGATTTTTCAATGGATGGTGGGGTTCACCAGGAAACGTTTAGTGGCAGTTTCCACGCCTAGGTTGGGAATGTGTTTGATGTGTTCAGTTTTATCTTTAATCATTCAAATCCTAGGTTTGGCCAAATGAATCTAAATTTTTCTACATGAAATGAAGGTTTAAATGAATACAGAAATAGAATTAAACAGAGAATACAGGAAATATACTAGATTACAAAAAAGGCATACCTGATCCGAATGTTTGATGGAGGTTCTGATTTTTGAAGCAGTCAAGATCGCCTCTGATCTGACAGGATCATCTAAAATCAGACAGGATCATCTGAGATCTGACGAATTCGTCAGAAAAATTTGTCAGAGACCTACAATCAGGGAAATAGACACAGAACATAGAAAATACAACAATACTAACAGAGGAAAACGGTGTCAAATGACAATATCGATATTAAAACGATAATTACGAATATAAATTCAAGTAAATTATAGTATTTTAATGACAAATTATGATCTTATTATGCACTTAAGCTATATAGGTGAACTCCAAAATGTAGAATAGCAAAAAATAACAATAAACTGATCTAAATGCAGAATGAAACAACAGACAAAAAGAGAAAAGTGCAAACTCTAGGCATTAATTGCCCCCAATGTTGACTGTAGTCGAAATTGTCTATAGAGTGCGAAATCGTCTCGAATTGGGATATGATCATCCGAGATTGTACAAGATCATTTGTGAAGATCTGAGCTTGCTCTGACTGAAAAATAATGAAGTTCCTGTAAACAAACTTGGAAAAATACGAAGGCAAATGGTGATTTAAGATGGTCTAATGCAAATAGAACTCGTGTTATAAGAAATTTCAACCAGAGGAATGTCAAGGGGAGGGCCTAAGATTAAATAGGCATAGGAAGGAGGTTGGGATGTTGGATATCATCCCAATTTAGGAGATCTCCAATGATGGAAGTCTCTAACCATGTAGACACGCTTTTGCCCAGGTTAGAGACGTCATTGAAACATAAGCTAATTATGAAAAATCAGTTTTGGGACAAAATCGTCTAGACGTTCTGCTCCAGACGAATTCGTCCAATCTAAGGTGATATCATATGATCGGAAACGATATCATCCAACGGAAAAAACAAATCCTAAAAATGGCACAAAAAATGAGGAAATGGGTAGCAGGCGGTTTTGGAGTGGTTTTGGGTTTGAAATTTAAATTTGAATTATTACTAAAGTAATTTTAATTATTTACTAAGGTTTACTATGCCAATTTTAGGGTGCTACATTTTACCCCCTCTTTAGCGAATTTTCCAAAGAAAATATGTTAAAGATGAGTTCTTCTTGATCTACGAGAAAGCAAAAATTATTCTCATTTTTAGGCAACGATTCTAGGTCGAATCGTACGATAGCTTACTATGGTGCCCCCTCCATGTTTTTACCCAAATTGAACGTTTGAGGTAAAAATGCGGAAAAGCAAAATTTAAAATGTTTTTAATTGTTTTTTTGAATAAAATGAAGAAAAATAGGGAAAAACCCTAATTCATTGTTACTGTTCATTTTCCTGATTTCTAGAGCTCTACAGACAAGATGGTCGAGACAGTGCACAGATCGACAAAGGTCTAGCGCGGGCTATAGGTAAGGGTCCAAACTTAATTTAGAATGCTTTAATTTTGAATTTCATGCTTTTTACATTAATTTTGAATGATTTTTGAGCATCGCGGCCATTTTTGGGCCGTCAACGTTGTCGAGACAAAATCGTCTCAATTTCGTCGATATCGTCTTGATATCGCTGATTTCGTCCAAGGGCGAAATCGACGATATGGGGACAATTTCGTACAATAAGGGATGATTCCCTCTTGTAAAATCAGAGACGAGCTTGCTCAAATTTTGGATGATATTGTCCAATAGTGGACGATATCTTCATTTGTATGAAATTGAACTTGTTTTACTTGCATTTTCTAATCACTGTTTTATTAATGATTTTTATTATTTTGTTGTTTATGTTGTAGAGAGGATTACTAAAGAGCCAGGAATGGAAATACGATAGGCTGAGGGATGACTTGGCCGCTCTATCTCAGGCAGAGCGAGATCAGTTGGCTCAAGTCATCTTATAGCATGTGGCAGATATGCCATAGGTTTCTATAGATATGGGGCTATTGACAACCCTAGCAGAGAGGTGGTATCCGGGTTCTTCTTGTTTCTGGTTATCGATAGGGGAGATGATTCCCACATTGGAGGATGTATGGAGGAGTTTGAGGATACCTATACAAGGATGGCTAATAACTCCCACAGCCAATCAGGGCCATGTGATGATGCGACTATGTAGAGATTCGAGCTTCGCCCTGGAGAAGGGCAGAGTGAACATCAAGTCGCTACACCAGATTCCTGGGGCATCTAGATTGACACAGGTTTTGGCTGGGGTGGTAGGTGGTCTACTGCTATGCCATAATATTGGATGCAAACTACCATGGCTACTGATATATGTGGTCTACGACATGAGAGACCATAGGTATAGGTTTGCTTGGGGGAGCTTTGTACTATGCCGATTGTATAGGATCCTGCATGGGGTCGTATACAAGGGCGACCGATGTCTGGTCATGAAATCACTATTGTAGGTTTGGTTTTGGGATCACATCACAATGCGAAGGCCGGTAGGGCTTCCACTAATAGGGATTGACAGGGAGAGGCCCCGAGTTTTATACTGGTGGCTTCGAAGAGGGTCACAGTGATGGATAGATCTGCCAATGTCCCGAAGACTACTTGACGACCTTGTCTCCGACCGATCACCTGGAGGCCTTGGAGAGATCATCCAGGGTGGGCCAAGGATGGACAGGAGCTGGCTCACATTAGGCAAACCTATTGGCTAAGGATGGAGAGGAGAGAGGTGGAGCTCCACCGCTATGATCGAGTTTTGAGGTAGTTCGATCTATAGTAGGGGATCCCATCTCTCAGAGACTACGAGTTTTCCTGGACCATCCAAGATAACACTACAGTCAGTGGGGCTCTAGATATGTAGCATTTCTAGAGTGAGGATGCGAACGATGCCCCCATTCAACCAGTGGATGGGGACGATGCAAGGGTTACTGACGGCTATGATTCCTGGTACACAGGCATCTGCCCTCCTCGAATGACGAGGGCTCAGGGTTGTGCGTCGGATGGGAAGGCGATTCCAAGTGGCCATTGAGGTGGCACAGGGTCACGGCAAGAGAGAGCAGATGAGGCCACAAGCTCAACAAAGGCCATGGTAATGGGAGAGGAGGGAGGAGAGACCCCCTTCTCCATGGAGAGAGAGGCCACCATCGCATGATAAGGGCAAGGGTGTCGAGGTAGGAGAGAGTAGCGAGATGGCTACTCTCTGGGTGGAGACTTTCCATATCCAAGCTAAGGTGTAGTCCTTGTAGGATGAGGTTGCACGACACCGAGAGGAGGCCACACAGCTCAGATATGAGGTCGCACGCCTCAGAGCACAAAGCGGAGGGGCGAGCACTCAAGACCTAGCATGGGCTATTGCCTAGATCACATTCTATTAGACACTATACCACCATATGGTACTGTTGTCATTTTTGCCACATTGATTCTCATTGATGAATGCATTGATGTATTGTTGGGGATCTGACCTTTGATTGATGCAGCTTGAGGGAAAAAAGGAGAAAAATTGAGCAAAAAAATGGTTAAGTCTGAAAACTGCAGCGACGCGCTGACATGTTGCAGAATCGCGGTCAACTCAATCAACGCAGGCAGGTTGGCGGAACCGTCGCGATATCGCGACGTGTTCCGAAATCGCGGGTCGGCGGGCGAAAAAAGCATTAAGTTGAAAACATGCAGCGATTCGCTGACATGTCAGCGAATCGCGACCCGGGCAGCTTCGAAGGCAAAAAGTGCAAACTTGCAGCGCGTCGCTGACATGTCAGCGAATCGCGACCGAAAATGGCGATTGATGCGGCGACGGAAACATGTAGCGAAATCGCTACATGTTCCGATTTCGCGGGGCAGAGCGCAGGGAGGAGCCAACGGCGGAAACATGTAGCGAAATCGCTACATGTTCCATTTTCGCGGGTCTTCAGCAGCGAAGCGTACGGCGGAAAAACACGTCGCGATTTCGCGACCCGTCGCATTTTCGCGACCTGCGCAGTTTTCCCGCCAAGTGCAGTATGAACGGCCGAGAGGGTTTTTTCGATTTTCGATGATTTAATGTTGACCCGAATTAAATAATTTGCGGATTTCCAATGCGGTTAACGTCAAAGAGTGCCCAGGCTACCAAAATTAAAGGGTTTATTGGTTCAAAGTATTGGTTCGTGGATTATTTTAACGGCTTCATGCACATGTTTGAAAAAATGAATTTAATGAAGGGCCGCGAACGTTTAATGGTATTTAATTTTTATTTCCTCGAGGCCGCTATTAAGGGGTCGTGTTCCTGATTTTCAAGATATTATTGTAGATCACGAGGAAGTTGGTTTTACGTTTTTAATGCTGCAAAGAGGACGGACCTCTATAAAAACCAATGTAATTTTCATTTGCAAAGGTTGGAAAAACTTGTCGCTAGAAACCTGGAATTGTATTTGCGGGAATACAAGGATCGACTTCTAATTTTTCAAGCGTCGCATGGATGAATTTGCTTTCTGTTTTCTGCATTTCTAATAGCATTCGTACTCTTGCATTGCTATTACATTTAAATTCTGCATACTCGGATTTAAATATCGCGGTCG
The DNA here is from genome assembly GCA_028583015.1 of Wollemia nobilis. Classification (NCBI taxonomy): domain Eukaryota; kingdom Viridiplantae; phylum Streptophyta; class Pinopsida; order Araucariales; family Araucariaceae; genus Wollemia; species Wollemia nobilis. The sequence goes on from JAQPPZ010002201.1 coordinate 5,339,993, forward strand.
TGGTACAATTCCTGGAATGTGGGTTTGGAGGGATTTGCGGCATGTGATTGTGCGAGGATGAAGCTGATTTCTTGTGTTACTTGTCGTTGTTGCGTTTGTAGTTTCCTCGCCGTTGTTTTTCCGATCCCATCACTTCGGCCCGTGGCCATATTTCCCATTTCTTTCTCGCAACCTTTTAAATCTCTTTCCAAAGAACCCTATCTTAAACCCAATTTTAGAATAGTAGAGGGAACCAGCCCACTCTGGAGATTGGTCTGGGAGCCATTTCTTGCTTCCAACCTTTCAATGTTGGCCGGGTCTAGGGCGCAATTGTAAAAATCCTTTCCTGTGGCAGATTCGTGACCAACAGTTTTTGGCACGCCTGGTGGGACAGACTGTTTTTGTCTCCAAGAATTCATAATCGGTGGGATACGCATAATTTTCCAAAGTGATAACCCCACCGGTGCCAACAGCTTTGGCACGTTTTAACACCCGGAGGTCTCAAGATTTGATGAGCTGTCTTGGCCTCACAAACGGAGATTTGTAAGTTCATCTGGCGACTTTGCTGAGTTGAAGATCTGTTCGTGGACGCCTGTTTCTTTTAAAAAAAAAAAAAAAAAAATTCAAAGAATGTTTTTTCTGGCGACTCTGACTTAATGGCGATAGCCGTGATTCCGCAGACCATTGCAACAAAGGCGAGGGTTTTTTCTAGATGGGATGATCCTGGCCCTCTGAATCTGCAAGTTCGGCATGAAATTCCCGAAGGTGCCCTGAAAAATCTGGCAAAATATGATGGTACCGAAGGCATGGCTCTGACACATGTTGAAGATATTGCTATTCTCGTCCATGATCCATGTCATAGAACATGAAGATGTCATGATCCGACTTCCGGTTCGGTCTTTGGAAGGAAGAGCATTGCTATGGTACAGATCGCTCAAACGTCAAAGCATCGACTCATGGGACGATCTAGCGGGAGCACTGATCAAAAGATTTGATGAAGATCCTTTCTACGGTTCTTTGGATCTCTATCAATTTTTCATGTACATCAAGAGAGCACCTCAAGAAAGCATCACGGACTTCAATGTCCGATTCTTGAGAAGCTGGCAGAGAATTCCAGAGAAGATTCGTCCATCACCCACCCAAGCCCACCTCTTTTATGTTCGAGCTTTTAATTCTGACATAGGTCTCTTTGTGCTGCAGTCAGGTGAACAACGCTTCCCACAAATATTTGAGGAAGCAAAGTGCGAGCAGAACAGTTGTTGCTCTTATCAGGAAAGTTACCGTGGGGAGAAACTCCATTACCTTCTCCGGTGGTTACTGCTCCTGTTTACCCTGCACATTCATGCCAGATCCCTTATTCATGCCAGATCCCTGAGATGCAGTCATGTGGAGTTCAAGGGATAGATCTCGTCCAAAGGCAAGGATTGGGACATGCAAGCACTTTTCCAGCAATGAAAAATATGGTTGCTTGCAGTTTTCATCAAGAGATGGGCCAAGTAGAAGAACAAGTGCAAATTTCAGAGTCTGAGGAGATCCCAGAATCCGAGTTCTCACTTGAAGAGCCCTGTGATCACATCAAGGAGTTAGAGGAGCCTGTACTTAACCCACAGCCAGTAAAGTCTGCAAAGTGGTGGTGTTGGTTCCAGCCACTACATCCAGTACCTGAAGAAGTCTTCCATGGGGGTACTAGTAAGAAGGATAATATGCTGCATTGCATCCTATTCGCACCAAGGAGAACTTCAGGAAGGAGCCAGCCTAATTTCAAGGACCGACTTAAGTATGATCAGATCTGGTCGGGACATTGCAGATTTACCGGATAACATTCTGAGATTGGATGTCTGGTGGCGACATGCCAATCATGTCGTGCATTATTGTATATAGTATTTTGAAAAAAAAACAAAAAAAAAAAAAAAATAGAAAAAGAAGAAGAAAAAAAAAAAAAACTGGTATTGTTTTTATTTGTTCATCTCGGCTCTTGTTGCCTGCGAGCCGTAGATGCTTGTTTTTTCCTTTGTTTTTCTCCTCCCAACAGTTTGGTGGCTTTCTAGCACTTTCTTCTTTTCCCTTCCCCGTTTCCTCTCTTTCCTTTCTTCATCTTCTTCCTTCTGTTTCTTCTGCATTAAATCAAAATAAGCCACGGCTGTTGTTTCTTTTTCCCTTTTCTATTTTTCCCCGTCCCTTCTTATCCCTTTCCTCTAAGTTTAGTCTTTTACGCATTTGCTAACAGTCTAGTTCATTTCATTTCATAGCTTTCCTAGTTCCATTCCCACTCCATAACTTCATTCATTTTCATTTCATCATTCCATTGCAGTCACCGCTTGCGCAACCGCAAGAGCTCACTCCATCATCGCGTTCCATTAGTCATTTCATAATCAGTTATATGCAGGTTTTTTTCAGTTTCAATTTTTCAGCAGCACATGTATTGCAGCATCCAGCTTCTGTTCGGATATGACTCTATGCCCAATGGACTAAGGCTCGGATTCTTGCATACAACGAGTCGTATACCCCGCGAGCCGCCAAGAATGTTGGCATTTTTGCCACATTGATTCTCATTGATGAATGCATTGATGTATTGTTGGGGATCTGACCTTTGATTGATGCAGCTTGAGGGAAAAAAGGAGAAAAATTGAGCAAAAAAATGGTTAAGTCTGAAAACTGCAGCGACGCGCTGACATGTTGCAGAATCGCGGTCAACTCAGTCAACGCAGGCAGGTTGGCGGAACCGTCGCGATATCGCGACGTGTTCCGAAATCGCGGGTCGGCGGGCAGAAAAAGCATTAAGTTGAAAACATGCAGCGATTCGCTGACATGTCAGCGAATCGTGACCCGGGCAGCTTCGAAGGCAAAAAGTGCAAACTTGCAGCGTGTCGCTGACATGTCAGCGAATCGCGACCGAAAATGGCGATTGATGCGGCAACGGAAACATGTAGCGAAATCGCTACATGTTCCGATTTCGCGGGGCAGAGCGCAGGGAGGAGCCAACGGCGGAAACATGTAGCGAAATCGCTACATGTTCCATTTTCGCGGGTCTTCAGCAGCGAAGCGTACGGCGGAAAAACACGTCGCGATTTCGCGACCCGTCGCATTTTCGCGACCTGCGCAGTTTTCCCGCCAAGTGCAGTATGAACGGCCGAGAGGGTTTTTTCGATTTTCGATGATTTAATACTGACCCGAATTAAATAATTTGCGGATTTCCAATGCGGTTAAGGTCAAAGAGTGCCCAGGCTACCAAAATTAAAGGGTTTATTGGTTCAAAGTATTGGTTCATGGATTATTTTAACGGCTTCATGCACATGTTTGAAAAAATGAATTTAATGAAGGGCCGTGAACGTTTAATGGTATTTAATTTTTATTTCCTCGAGGCCGCTATTAAGGGGTCGTGTTCCTGATTTTCAAGATATTATTGTAGATCACGAGGAAGTTGGTTTTACGTTTTTAATGCTGCAAAGAGGACGGATCTCTATAAAAACCAATGTAATTTTCATTTGCAAAGGTTGGAAAAACTTGTCGCTAGAAACCGGAATTGTATTTGCGGGAATACAAGGATCGACTTCTAATTTTTCAAGCGTCGCATGGATGAATTTGCTTTCTATTTTCTGCATTTCTAATAGCATTCGTACTCCTGCATTGCTATTACTTTTAAATTCTGCATACTGGATTTAAATACTACGGTCAGGGTACAATTCCTGGAATGTGGGTTTGGAGGGATTTGCGGCATGTGATTGTGCGAGGATGAAGCTGATTTCTTGTGTTACTTGTCGTTGTTGCGTTTGTAGTTTCCTCGCCGTTGTTTTTCTCGATCCCATCACTTCGGCCCGTGGCCATATTTCCCATTTCTTTCGCAACCTTTTAAATCTCTTTCCAAAGAACCCTATCTTAAACCCAATTTTAGAATAGTAGAGGGAACCAGCCCACTCTGGAGATTGGTCTGGGAGCCATTTCTTGCTTCCAACCTTTCAATGTTGGCCGGGTCTAGGGCGCAATTGTAAAAATCCTTTCCTGTGGCAGATTCGTGACCAACAAGTACCATAGGGGTAGAGGTTACCGCTGCTAACCCCCATTGCAAAGCCTATTGTGATGATGTCATCAAGGACATCATCATGATCAGAGTCCAGGACTCATAGCACCACACGGACTATGATGGGGCCACCTCATCCACCTCAGGGTAGGGGAGGAGATGAGGCTAAGAGCTTGAGAGGTTCTCGAGGCTAGCTGCTACAGACTGCACTACATAGATTGATACATAGTGTTTATTATTTTTTATAGAGGATTGAGTATGCCGAGGTATAGATTGTGGCATATCGATCCAGTTTTGAGATGATGTATATATTGTTGATATATATATAGATGAGATATTTTTGATCATATGACTTGTCTTATGTGTTTGTATGATGCGTTAATGTTTGGATGTGATTGATTTGATGATTCATGTAATTATGTCATTTGGGAATATTATGGTTTAAATGTCATGCTTTTAAAATTTAAATGAAATAGTCTGATGTAAACAAATTGTTTGTTTGTGGGATAATTTGATAAAAATAAAAGGGACTTCTAACAATAATTTCAAAGGACATTATTGCTATTATAGACCATTTCATGGAGTCGTCGCTCGCTAGGTCGTCAAGCTAATCCCAAGATAGAAATATTGTTAAAATTAAAAGAGTGCTTAAGAGACTATCTTAAGACTTTGTGTTGTGATGATGGAAATGATGATGGTGATGATTTGTTTTTAGATTTTCATAAAAAATATTATGCATGACATATTAAAGAAATATGATTTTTGCTAGGCATAAATTCCTAAGTGTGATAAATTTTTTGAATAAGTCCCTAGGAACTATACCATCTTTGCAAAATTAAATGTTGACATAATGACATGAAATAGAATAAGTGTTCGTTCGTTTTAAAGCTCAATTGTGTAACACAATGATGTAAGTCATATGTTTTTATGAATTTTATCAATAAATGGGAAATAAAATTAGAACAATGGTTTGTGCTATGCATATAATTATAGGTATAGACTTATACCATCATCGCGAAATCCAAAGAAGAAATTGATTGTTGGTTTTATTGCAATATGCATTTTTGATCTTTGATAAACAAAAAAATAATAATATGAAAACTTTTGTTTGAAATTATTTTTGAGATTTTGTGAGAAGATGCATGTAATTGCTCTTATAGAAAATACGAATTCTGAAATAAAAGGATAAAATTATTCCGAAAAGAGTTACAAAAATATCTTAAATTATCTCAAAGAGAAATGTAGACTTATAAGGAATCCTCATGTGCAAATGTGAATTCATTACCGATCTTGATTTATCATAATGATACAAAATCTCTCAAATACAAATGTGTGTGTGATTGTATTGTTCATTTACTAGTTTTGAGCAAGGTAATTTGATACAAGTGATTCGAATTAACCAAATAAGTGTTCATTAACCATGATTTAGATGCATATAACCGTACCAGACTACTATGTAAGTCGGGTTATCAAGAGCTAGCTAATTCATAATCAGAAATAGGTCTATACAAAATAAGGTCGCTAATGTAACAGACATATCACCATGCTAGGAGTTACCCAAGGCCAAGCGGGTTGGGCACAAACCACCTGTTATGGGGCTTACCTCACAGTTTTCGAATAATTGAGAATTCTAGGGATTCAAGCTCATCAACCCTTCTTTTCTTTTCAATGGGTAGGGAAAGGGATTTTATTGCTTTTGCTTTTTGCTTTTCTTCTTTTCTTTTATTTTTTTGTACTTTTGTATTTTTGCTTGATATTTGAGATAATGCTGAAATATTGCTGTAATAATTCAAAATAACCTTTTTCTTTTTTTCTCTTTTTCTTGAACTTTTATTTTCTTCCTATGCTAGGGATACTTGCTTGGATTAGCTGTAGAGCAAGGGATTTTTATTCTGGGTAGGGGTGATCTTGTCCTTTTGTCAATTCTCAAAGATTCTAGACCATGTGCATGATAGGATAGCAGGGGAAAATTTTTGCTCAAGAAACCACTTCTACTATGTAGCATAGCATGGACATTACAAATATAATCATTTTATTGTGAAAGGATATGCTTGGTTTAAGTAAATAACAAGATCAATTCTCTATGCTCAAACTTTATTTAATTGAATTTTGTGGACTTTGATATAAGAGAGATTAGTAATCATGCCAGATAAAATAAAGATATTTATTTTTGTGTTTGCAAAAGTGAGAGATTCCAAATAAATGCTAATTTATCCAAAATAATTTGAAAATATAACTGCAATACTTTAAGAAGAAATATATATAACAAATATTTTTGAGGAGTTTGATAGTTTTGACTCTCTCTTTCTTCTCTTTATTATTATTATTTTTTTTGGTTTCGAAAGAGTCAATAATATTGTTGTTTTTTTTTGTTTAAACAGTTATATATATATTTTTAAAATGAGACAGCATGCAAAATATATACAAATGATGAAATGACCAAATTTTTATGCATAGTAACGTTTAAGATGCATAATATTCATAGGTTCTTTTAAATATTTACCATCTAAGGTAGCTAATTTGTATGCTCCCGATTCAAATTTAGCAGTGATAATATATGGTCCAAGCCAGTTGGGTTCAAATTTACCTTTAAGGTCTTTAGTTGCATTAGTATATTCTTAATTTTCTTCAAAAACACTCAACAACATTTTAAAATTTTGTTTTTTCACATTTTTACCTCAAACGTTTGATTTGGGTAAAAACACGGAGGGGGCATCATAGTAAGTTGTCGTACGATTCGACCTAGAATCATCGCCTAAAAATGAGAATAATTTTTGCTTTCTCCTAGATTGAGAAGAACTCATCTTTAACGCATTTTCTTTGAAAAATTTGCTAAAGAGGGGGCAAAATGTAGCACCCTAAAATTGGTGCAGTAAACCTTAGTAAATAATTAAAATTACTTTAGTAATAATTCAAATTTAAATTTCAAACCCAAAACTGCTCCAAAACCGCCTGCTACCCATTTCCTCATTTTCCATGCCATTTTTAGGATTTATTTTGTCCGTTGGATGATATCGTCGTCGATCAGACAATATCGCCTCAGATCGGACAAATTCATCTGGAGCAGAACGTCCAAACTATTTCGTCCCAAAATTGATTTTTCATAATTAGCTTTTGTTTCAATGGCATCTCTAACCTGGGCAAAAGCGTGTCTACACGGTTAGAGACTTCCCCCGTTGGAGATCTCCCAAATTGGGATGATCTCCAACCTCCCAACCTCCTTCCTATGCCTATTTAATCTTAGGCCCTCCCCTTGACATTCCCCTGGCTAAAATTTCTTGTAACACGAGTTCTATTTGCATCAGACCATCTTAAATCACCATTTGCCTTCGTATTTTTCCAAGTTTGTTTGTAGGAACTTCATTGTTTTTCAGCCGAAGCAAGCTCAGATCGTCGTAGACGATCTTGTACAATCTCAGACGATCATGCCCCAATTCGAGACGATTTCACACTCTACAGATGATTTCGACTATAGTCAACATTGGGGGCAATTAGTGCCCAGAGTTTGCACTTTTCTCTTTTTGTCTGTTGTTTCATTCTACATTTAGATCAGTTTATTGTTATTTTCTACTATTCTACATTTTGAAGTTCACCCATATATCTTAAGTGCATAATAAGATCATAATTTGTCATTAGAATACTATAATTTACTTGATTTCTATTCATAATTATTGTTTTAATATCTATATTATCATTTGACACTATTTTCCTTTGTTAGGATTCCTGCATTTTCTATGTTCTGTGTCTATTTCCCTGATTGTAGGTCTCTGACGAATTCGTCAGACCTTAGACGATCCTGTCTGATTTTAGATGATCCTATCAGATCAGAGGCGATCTTGACTACTTCAAAAATTAGAACCTCCATCAGACATCCAGATCAGGTATGCCTTTTTTCTAATCTAGTATATTTCCTATATTCTCTATTTAATTTTATTTTTGTATTCATTTAAACCTGCATTTTATGTAGAACAGTTTAGATTCATTTGGCCAAACCTAGGATTTGAATGATTAAAGATAAAACTGAACACATCAAACACATTCCCAACCTAGGCATGGAAATTGCCACTAAACGTTTCCTGGTGAACCCCACCATCCGTCAAAAAATCACCTTAATACCCCTCCCCCGAGAGGCGGGACCTTCAAAGGGCCTCTCAGTCCAAGGTATTGTCCCATCCTTTTCACATCCCCCTTCCGGGCACGGATCCTATAGCCTGAAGGTAAGGGTGCAAAAAATTTGGAGCGATATAGAAATATTGAAGGAGGTTGCCCCCTCGAAGAGGCCTATGATTCTAAGTTATTTGTGAGATTGTTTCAATTCTGCAATTACTAATTGCATAGTGTTATTCTGACATTTGATGTATTTTAGTTATTTTTAGTATTTTGTGTGAGTGAATTTTATTTTAATTGTAGGTTTATAACAAGTGGTATCAAAGCACTTTCCAGGGCTGATTTCTATTGTGGCTATGACAATTCTTACTCAACCATTTTCACCTTCTATGTATAAATTTTTTCTATTTTTTTAATTCTATTTTCCTTTATTTAAAAAACCAAAAACATATAGTCTTTTTTCAGTAGTTGAGTAGGTTTGAAACCCTGTGCTAGGTATTTTAAAATATCACAAAGGATTTATCATTATTGGCTAAGCTAGATAGCCCATAAAGCATCTAGTGAAGTGAGGGGTGATCAGGCTCCAATACCTAGGCCTTATACAACACTCACACACGAAATCAAGCTCCCACGCATCTTCAGGGTATTGGGAGACCTTTATAGAGTTTAACAAAATTTTATCCAGTAGGAAGATTTTTGGTGTTGTATCATCCATAGTCCACAAGATACAACATCCTGGACGATTACCCTCCCGTAATATTAAAGAGCCAGATAGTGTGCTCAAGGGTATGTGTAGAATTCTCCTTGGGAAGTGGCCTAAAATATTGATCTGAGCACTATTGTTCATCACTACGGTATAACAGAGTGTCTATGGGTGTTACATACTCCTCTACCTAGCATACATTGGTTTTGTCAAATACTTCAACCTCAAAACAAACAACACCTCCTTGTTATGCTAAAATTGCATTCATGGACCCAAAAAGTGAGCATATGGAGAAGGAATTTCTTGTTATAGAAGAACAAAATTACATGCACCATAGAGTTAAGACAAATTCTGTAAGTGTCTATCATAAGTAGAGCAAACCACCACCACATTGTTGGAATCCCTACTAAGCAATGTTACTAACTTGCAAAGCACAAACCAAACCTTGATGGTAAAATTTTAAAATTTTAAAACTAATCACGATATCTCCAGAGCCTACCTAGAAGAACAACTTGTAGAAGTTGAGTCCAAATTGGAAGGTGGTCCAAGAAATTTTGAGTACCATACTAAACACTCATATTTCAACTGAGGTAAAGGAAGGGGAACAGATGAATCTCACCCTCTCTATGATCATGATACTACCTTTAAGATGTTGAAATTAGACTTTCATAAGTTCAATGGGAAGGATGTGGATGGGTGGTTATGTCGTGTTGCTCAATTCTTTAGACCCCATAATATCCCTATGTATCATTGAGTTCAAATGGCTTCTTTCAACTTGGAATTTGAAGACTTACAATGGTACCAATGGTTGCAAAAAACTCTTCGTTATCCTTCTTGGGAAGACTTTGAGTCTCAATTACTCACTCGTTTTAGCCCTAGTGAGTATGATGATTTTATAGGACAATTGAAAAATTTGAGATAAACTTCGATAATTCAATATTACCAAGTACAATTTAAGAAATTGGCCAACAAAACTATGGGAATGAATGAAGGGTTATTTATGATTTATTTTTTTAGTGATTTGAGGGAAGATCTCCAAGCCGAGGTCATAATGTTTAAACCACAATACATGATGTAGGCTATAAAGTTGGCTTATTTGGATAAATCCCAACTTGAAGCATAGAGGTGGATATTTAAATTTCCATAGGCTAAACCCTCTTTTCCTCCTAGATTCCAAAATCAAAATTAATAAAAAACTACTGCACCCAAATGTCTAACCACTACCGAAATGGATGTGCAACACACCCAAGGGTTGTGCTACAATTGTGATGAAATTTTTTCTTGTGGGTGTAGGTGCACCCAAAATATTTTTTCCTCATAGATGCTAATGAGCCTGACACAAGTGACCACAATGATGATGACATAAAATCAATAGAGGAACCACCCAAGATGGAGGAAGCAAACCAAGATGAACCACAAGCTAAAAATTTTGTTCATGTACTTGCTAGTATTACTATTCCCCAAACCATGAAAGTTGTGGGTTATTTAAAAGTCCTATGCCTTACCATCCTGATTGATTCTGGTAGCACACACAACTTTATTGATCCTTGCATTACCAAGTAGGCAAATTATTACATACACACATGTAATTCCTTTGAGGTTATGGTTGCCAATGATGGAATCGTACCTTACAAAGTTAAATACCATAATGTTAAGGTCAAGCTTAAGGACTATGAGCTCAAACAAGATATTTTTGCACTTCAACTAGAGGGATGTGATATTGTGTTGGGATCTCAATGGTTGGGCCCATTGGGAACCATCTCATGGAATATTTTTGATCTTTGGATGTTATTTTCATAGGATGGACAACCCCACACTCTTCATGATTCAAAAGTATGACCTTCACAGATTATCAGTTCAAGTCATATGGAGAAGTTGTTAAAAAATCATTGTCGTGTGTCATAGCTCAAATATTTATGATCCAACGTCACCCTTTAGAGGAGGATTCCATTCCTTCTAATTTACAACTTGTTTTGGCCAGAATAATTCTATTTTTTTTTAACCATCAGAATTACCGCCTCACCAATATCATGACCATGTTATTCCTTTTTTACCTGGTAATGCATCACCTAAAATTCAACCATACCGATATCCCCATGCTTTTAAGTTAAAATTTAAGCATTTAGTATAGGAATTGTTAAAATTTGATGTCATTTGGCCAAACAACAATCCTTACTCTTCTCTAGTTTTATTGGTGTGCAAGAAATATGGGTTCTAGCAATTGTCTATCGATTACCATGAGATCAATAAAATCACCATTAATGATAAGTTTCCTATTCTAATTATGGATGAATTACTGGATAGAATACATGGTACTATGTCCTTTTACAAATTAGACCTTCACTCTAGGTACCATCAAATAAGGCTAAAGGATGAGGATAATTCCAAGACTACTTTTCATACTCATGAAGGTCACTATAAATTTTTTGTGATGTCATTTGGCTTAACTAATGCTCCTTCCACTTTACAAAGCCTCATGAGCAAAATATTTTACCCATTCCTTCAAGAATTCATCCTAGTTTTCTTTGATGATATTCTAGTATATAGTCGCTCATGGGAAGAACATCTTGTTCATGTGGATCAGAGTCTACAGTTGTTGCCACAACATAAACTCTATGCTAAGTGGTCCAAGTGTTCTTTTGTTTTGACAAAAGTGAAGTATTTGGGACACATTATCACCAAATATGGCATCAAAGTTGACCCCAAGAAGATCTAGGCAGTTTAGGAATGGTCAAAACCTAGCAAGGTTAAGGGTCTTCAGGGATTTTTAGGGCTTATAGGTTATTACCATAAATTTATTCATAACTATGGTAAAATTATAGATCCTCTCACTTCCATGTTAAAGAAGGACTCTTTCACTTATTTGGGACCCAATAAATAGGATTTCCTATAGTTGAAGCAAGCTATGACCACCACTTCGATCTTAGCCATGCTAGATTTTCCCAAACCTTTTGCCATTGAAAGTGATGCTTCTAGTCGTGGTATTGGTTTTTAGAATTTAAACTTAACCAATGTGTGTTTGACAAGGTTTGGTCGGTCAGGTGTGGTGATCCTCTAGAAGACTCTACCTCTACTACACTGACTGGTGGATCTCTATCCACTTGAAAACTCTTGTCATCACTCAGAAGACCTATCCTCAATGTCTTGGTTGATGGATATCTATCCACTGGAGACTCTGTCCTCATTGATATATCACCTCCAAAGCTCTATCTCAATTCTATACTAAACACAGTCCAGTCGGTCTAGCACAAGTCTACTCAAATATGCACTAAACATAGTCCAGTCTATCTAGCACAAATCTTCTTAATAGGTCCACTTAGAACCTACTCAAATTTACTCAACAAGTCCACATAGAACCTACAAAACTCTGCTCAATAGGTTCACTCAGAACCTGCTCAAATATACTCAATAGGTCCACACAGAACCTGCACAACTCTGCTCAACAGGTCCACATAGAACCTATCCAAATTTTCTCAACAAGCTCACATAGAACTTGCTCAAATCTGCTCAAAAGGTCCACATAGAACCTATCCAAATTTACTCAGCAGTTCCACACAAAACCTATCCAAATCTACTCAAAAATCTCACACAAAACTTGCTCAACTCTGCTTAATAGGTCCACACAAAACCTATCCAAATCTGCTCAATAGGCTCACACATTCCAAATCTACTCAACAAGCTCACACAGAACATGTCCAAATATGCTCAACAAGCTCACATAGAACTTGTCCAAATTTGTTCAACAAGCTCACAGAGAACTTGTCCAAATCTTCTCAACTCAAATCAATCTCATAGAAGCATAAAGAGAATTTTTAGAGACTCAATATGTTCTATACTCAAAACTTAATCTTTTTCTCAACTCAATATCATAAAAGCATAAAGATAATTTTTAGAGACTCAATGTGTTCTATACTCAAAAAATAAATCTCAACTCAAATCATAATATAAAATAGTTTTTTTATGGAACTTGAACAACCACTTCATACATCCACTTGACTAGGCTCAATCAACTGTACTCAACCAATCACTTCAAGAAACAAGTCTTTCTCACAAACCCTAGTCCAAGCATGTATCATCCAACTCAAAATATTTCCAACAATGCTCAACAACAAATCTCATATAACAATGATACTCATGATATTTTCAAACCCTAACTCAAGTTCTTTGCACAACAACTCACTTCAATAACAATGCTCATAAAACAATCTTCACATAACAATGATACTCATGTTCTTTTCAAACCCTAACTCAAGTTCCTCACACAATCCAATGGCTTCAACAACAATGCTAATAAAACAAGGTTTTAATCACAACACTTAATTCCAAAAAACCTTGAAGCATTAACTCAAACACTTCACTCAACCAATGGTCTCAAAAACAATGCTTATCAAACAAGGTTTAATCACAACTCTCAATTCATAAAACCTTGAAGCATCAACTCAAAAAAATTTAAAAAGGAAACCCTAATCAAATCCTTTTCACTCCAAACTTAATTTTCAATCAATCCAATCAGCCAACTTAATAAAGAAGAATTTTACCCATACTTTTTCTTGAAGAGGAGTTGATCTCACAAATCTGCCACACTCACAAATTTCTCTTTTTCAATGTCAATAAGGGTTAGAGGATAATTTTATGTGATACAAGCAAAGTCTCCCCAAGATTGAAGAATGCTCCACAAGATCAATCACACACAAAACAAAAAAACCCATAACATCAATATTAAGTGGTCAAAACCTACTTCAAATGAAAAAGGGAAACATCCACTATGAAGCTCACTATATTACTCATTTGATTCAACAATACAAGAATGCTTCAATGTTATGCAACAATATGCATCAACATGATATTACAACACAAGTCAATATGACAAGATGTTAAGATGTAGTAGACAACACCCCTATTTAAAGAGAAGCTCTTCTACTACAACCCTAAATATTATCACAATCTAATATTATCATAATCTAATCTTGAGATGTGTGATAAGTGACATCTATAAAATATTATAAAGTGATTAGTTACTTTCTAATATTTGCTAGAAAAAGGGAAATAAATTTTTTCCACAAATTAAATATTCCTAGCATCCTTATTTTATTATTAATTGAGTGGGAATATTTTTACATAAAATAGAATTATTTTCTAATTCAACTATTATTCTTTAGACTTTATATTTTAGTCTAAGAATAATTTACATAATGTTGCATTACATATTCCAACACTTCCCCTTAATGCAATATTGGGGAAATGAATTATGAAATAAAGAAACATTCTCCCCCTAAAGATACAAACAAGGATGAGAATCAAATGAGTAATATAGTTACAATGAGCTTCTATGACCAAGAATGGTCTACAATAAGGCACCAATACAAAATGGGCCAAAATGATACTGCAAGCCCCCAATGAAGTAGCTTTAGATACAAGCAGTTTACAAAGCCATCCATCAACCATAAGTGGTTGCAAATGACAAGAAGAAAACATCACAAGGGTGTCTTCAGTAAGCCTGGAAAACCCCAAACGAAAGTACCTACAAGCTACAAGCAGCTCAACATAAGATTAGTTAGATACATCATCATAAATATATTCACCACAACATAATGAATATCCAAATATGATAACAAAATTGATCTAACAAATAGTGAACTATAAGTCATCACAAAAAGATGCCAAGCCATACTTATAGTCACGTGCTATATAGTTGATCAAAAAATATCATGATCAAATTTGCATAAAGAAAACAAGGAGTATCATGATAATGAAAACTCTAAAGTACCATGTACAAGATTTGCATAAGGTATATGAAAATAATAAAGTGTGCACACCGGTTGCATAAAGCCAACAAAAAAATATCATGTACAAAAGTAGCATAAATGCTAACAAGAAAGTACCATGATAAACCAATTGCATAATGCCAACTACATAAAAACATGTACAAAGTTGCACAACACAACAAGAAAATACCATGTAAAAGAGTCGCATAAAGCAATTGCATCATATACCATAATTGTACAATGCCATCTACAAAGTAACATGTACAAAAGTTGCACAAGGCAAACAAGAAAGTACCATGTTCAAAAGAGATGCAAAAATAAATTATACCACCAAATATTAACTCATATATATAGCACAAAATACTTCATAAGGATGAGGTTGTCATCATACAAGTATAACTACACTTCATTCCCCCTTGAGGACAACTTCACCAAACCAAGTGAGTCCCTCAGCTTACAAAACTACTCCTTGGGAAGAGGTTTGGTGAACAAATCAACAAAATTAGAAGATGATGGGTAATACTCCAACTGAATAGTCCCATCCAATACTTTCTCTCTGATAAAGTGGGCTTTGATTTCAACATGCTTTGTCCTTTGATGCATTACAGGATTTTTAGCCAAGGCAATAGTTGATTGATTATCCAAGAGCAAACGTGAAGGACCAAATTGCTCAAAGCCAATTTTCTTCATGAGGGTATGAAGCCAAATTGCTTCCTATGCAGCTGTTATCATAGCCCTATACTCCACTTTTTTTGTAGAAAGATAAATTATATCTTGCTTCTTGGAATACCAAGAGATATTTGCAGACCCAATACTAAAAGCATATGTTTTGGTAGACTTTATGTCTATTCTATCCCCTCCAAAATCAGAATCAGCATAGCCAGAAAGAGCAAAGGAAGGAAGTCTAGAATACTTGAGTTCAAAATCTCTAGTACCTGAAAGGTACTTCAGAATCTTCTTGGTAGCTTGTAAGTGCTCAATATAAGGTTTTTGCATGAACCTAGCCATCATACCAACTACAAAAGCAATATCTGGCCTTATGATGGTAACATAAAGAAGACCACCAATGAGCTGCCTATATAATGTAGCATCGACCAACTGAGATTTTGTACTTACTTCCAACTTAACCCCTATAGAAATAGGAATGGAAGTAGGATTGCCATCCTCCAAATCAAACCTCTTAAGAAGATCTTAAATATACTTGGATTGACTCAAAAAGGTACAATCCTCATGCTGATAAACTTGCATGCCAAGATAGTAGTGTAGAATACCAAGGTCAGTCATTTCATACTCTGAATTTAATTTGGACATGAAATCAAAAATGGCCTCATTCTCATTTCTAGTCATAACAAGGTCATCAACAAATAGAGCAATTAAAATGACCAAGTTATCCTTCCTAAGCACATAGAGATTTGTATCTGAATAGCATTTATTAAAATGAAGAGACAAGAAGTAACCTGAAATCTTCATTTACCATGCTCTAGGTGCTTGCTTTAGACTGTACAAGGTTTTATTTAGTTTACACATGTTTTATTTAGTTTACACACAAGTGTTTCCTTACCTTGTACAAAAAATCCTTATGGTTGACTCATATAGATATCCACATCCAAATCACCATTTAGAAAGGCACTTTTCACATCAAGCTGAAAATTTTGCCAACCTTGAGTAGCAGCAATAGCAATGAGAAGTCGAATTGTGGGTATTTTGGCAATTAGTGTAAAGGTTTCATCATAGTCAATGCCATGTTTTTGAGCATAACCCTTAGCAACCAATCTATCCTTATACTTTTATATCTCTCCATTAGAATTATACTTGATTCTATAGACCCACTTGTTCCCAATAACATTTCTCTTATTAGGATAAGGCACTAGATCCCAAGTTTTATTCTTTAGAAGAAAATCCATCTCAACCTTCATGGCATCAACCCAACAAGAGTGTTTTGAAGCTTCTTGGTAAGAAGTAGGCTCATGATCATTCTCTATCTTAGCTAGAAGAGACATGTTAAGGGTCATACTTCTAGTTATCCTTTGGTTAACTTAATTCTGCTCTTTAGGACCCCTAGAATGATCCAACCACTTGGTCCTTTTGACACAAGGCCCACCCTTTTCTAACTCAAGAAGGTATTTATTGAATTTGACATCTCTTGAAACAAATACAATGCATGAAGAAGGTGAGTATAACCTGTAGCCCCTATGTTTTACATCATAGCCAACAAAGATTCATTTTTGAGACTTTTTGTCCAATTTCTTCCTCTTTTCTAAAGTAATATATGAAAATGCATCACATCCAAAAACTCTTAAGTGTGACAAATTTAGCTTCTTACCATTCCAGACCTCATAAGGAGTATTCCCCTCAACTTATTTTGAAGGACACCTATTAAGAATGTAGATTGCTATACTGGCTGCTTCACCCCAAACAAATTAAGGTAAGTGATCACCAAGCATGCATCTTACCATATCCATGATTGTCCTATTTTTCATCTCTACAACACCATTTTGTTTAGGAGTGTATGGACAAGTAAACTACCTTTTGATCCCATGAGAAGAACAAAAATCGTTGAAATCATTGCTATTGTACTCCCTTCCATTGTCACTTCTAATCATTTTGATCTTTGCTCACTTTTGATTTTCTACAAAAGCTTTGAACTCCTTGAATGTCTCAAAAAAATTTGATTTATTCTTAAGTAGATACCCAAAGATCATTCTTGAATAATCATCTATAAATGTGAGAATATATGATGCACCACCAAGTGATCTAACATGTAATGGACCCATAATATTTGTATGAATGAGTTGAAGAATTTGTGTGGCCCTTGTTGACTTGTCCTTTGCAAACTTTTGTTTGCTCATCTTGCCTAAGATGCATGTTTCACACAAACCATGAATAGGTGAAATGTTAGGCAAGCCTTCAACCAAATTTTTGGACTTCGTCATTTGAATATTTTGATAGTTTGTATGGCCTAACCTTAAGTTCCAAAGCTTGCTACTAGGAGAAACATTAGTTGCTAAACACACTTTAGGAGGAGCGTCACTTAACACATAAATATTATTCTTCACATAACCTGTAATGATTGGTAGCATGCCTTTCCTAATGCTCCATGAAGTTGCATTGACTCAATAATGTGACCACTTCTAGCAACTTGAAAAACTAAAATTAAATTTCTCCTAAGGTTACACACATATAGGACATTATCAAGTAATTTCCCTTCAATTACAACATTGCCAACACCTTCTACTTGAAGTCTAGTATTATCACCAATGACAACTAAATCTGAAGAGTGCTTATGAAAGTCCACAAACTTATCCTTTTCAAAACACATATGGTTAGTGCATCCAAAATCTAACACCCATTCATTAGAAGTAGATGAGTCAATGGAGTAGAGGGCACAAACAAAGGTATTTTTAT
This sequence comes from Wollemia nobilis, assembly GCA_028583015.1. NCBI lineage: Eukaryota > Viridiplantae > Streptophyta > Pinopsida > Araucariales > Araucariaceae > Wollemia > Wollemia nobilis. Next base: position 5,357,970 of record JAQPPZ010002201.1, read on the forward strand.
TATAATTTTGCTTTACATTGTTGTTCTTTTTATTTCCCTTGCCAAACCATTTCTTAGGTCCTTGTCCCTTAGCCTTTTCTTGCTCTTCCTTTTCTACAATATTCTTCTTCTTGAAACAATTTTGTTCCTTGTGGCCTTTCTTGCCATAAAATTTGCAAGTGAAATCAACTCTAGGCTTGTTGGGTTGGAATATTTTGATTTTTCCTTCCCTTGTATTTCTTCTTGAAGGAAACCTTAGTGGCACTCAAGGAAACATTCTTCTCCTTGACAACTTGACCATTCACTTTATCTCTATTAAGATACTCTTCATGTTGAAACAATAATTGTGAAAGAGTGTTGAGAGGAATGCCATACTCTTCTTATTCTGTTGATTTGTTCACCAAACCTCTTCCCAAGGAGCAATTTTGTAATTTGAGGGTCTGACTTGGTTTGGTGAAGTTGTCCTCAAGGGGGGATAGAGTATTGAGAGGAATGCCATCCTCTTATTGCTCTAGCCTAGTCTCAATAATGGTGACAAAATTCTTGAACTTGCTTGACAAGTTCCTCAAAATGATAAAGATTAAGAGCTTCTCACTTATCTAATCACAATTACGAGCCAATAGTTGAGTTCTCATGTATTTCATATTTGAGGAGAAGATCAAGGCACTTTCTTCTTCACCTTGCATAGTTCTAAGAATTTTGGACAATAAATTAAATTTCCTTGATGTGTTGGACCCTAGAGGGACTTGTTTTAGCAAATCCCATGCATCTTTAGCATGCTCACAATGGCTTATAATGAGCAATATCTCATCACTCACACTATTGATAATCATGGAAAGTTCAAGGTGACTCTTGTTGTTGTATGTCTCAAGTGCCCTTGCCTGGGTTAGGATTGCTTCATCTCCATTCACAATGGGCCATAACTTTCTTGCTTGAAATTCAGCCCTCATCCTTGATTCCCATATTCCAAAATTTGATCCATAAAGTATGTGCTTAGGTGTGAAGGAGATTCCATGATCAGCCATTCTAGAAAGTGAACATAATCAAAACATAAGATGTATTGACAAAGAAAATAAATGATGCAAGAAGAAATTAGATAAACATAATTGCATATATAAAAACAAAAACATAACTTTCAAGTAATCTACTTTTCAATCATCAAATATAATCATCATGAAAGATAAACATCATGAAAGATAATCAAAATTAAGCATCATCATGAAAGATAATCAACATCATCATGAACTACTATAACCATCTTGCAATAAAAAACTATAACCATATTGTAATTGAATAAAGGAAATAAACCAAGATCAACTTGCAATAGATTAACTTGCAATATGAAGGTAACTAACCATAACAATCATCTTGTAACAAAATAAACTAATTTGAATTGAATCATAAAACATTTGTTAAATGTTAGATAGTTAATAAGTTAGTAATTTAGTGTTCATTTTAAGGTTTTGCTATAGCCTAATGAATTGTCAATTCATCTCACCCAAGGTCAACCAAGCTACCCAAAAGGGTACGGGTACGAGGACCCGAAAAGGACTTGTTATCGATAAAATGGATTCTTTTGGATTCAATAGGTGTTTAGCAAATATAAACTGTGTTGCAAGATTAAGTAAATTTTAATCAAATACTAAAGTTGTGGTTAGTAAGTTGGTTTCTTTTTAATCTTATCGATTACTATGAAAATTAGTAAATTGTAAGTTAGTTGGTTAGTAGATAGATTAGTTGAGATGCAAAATACGCAAAACACAAATACACACTCTCTCTCTCTCTCTCTCTCTTCTCTTTTACTTTCATTATGAGAGATACAAGTTACATTAATTTACATTATGCTTCAAGCAAATGCTTGAGAGAGAATAGAAGAAATTAATAAAAATAGGGGGTAAAGAGTGAAAATTTTGATCCGAAATTGCCTTGGATACTCCAAAACATACTTGGATAACCTTGCAAAACAAACAAACTCACAAACAACCATTGTTAATGTGAGAAAAAAATGACTATAAGGTCTAAATTATTTGACAATTTGACTAAAAATTTGCCAAAAATTACATAAAGGATTCTAGTTGCATTATACAATAATAAAATATGCATTTCAATTTATGCAAAAAACAATGACTATTAGGTCTTAAAATAAAATAAATGACTATTTTTTTATTAAAAAACAGAATAATAAATGACTATTTTTTTTATTAAATGACTATTTTTTTTATTAAAAAACAGAATAATAAAAAATGATTGTTTTTTTTATTAAATGACTATTTTTTTTTTTTTAAACAGAATAATAAAAAATGACTTTTTTTTTATTAAAAAATAGAATAATAATAAAAAAATGACTGTATTTTTTTTAAATGACTGTTTTTTTTTTTAAATAGAATAATAAAAAATGACAGTTTTTTTTATTAAAAAATAGAATAATAAAAAAATTCAGACTGTACAACAAAATGGGTGGGGGGGCATTTGGCCCCCAAATAAAAAAAATTACCTCAAATTTATTTTTCACCAAAATAGGGCAAATAATATATGGAAATAGGGTTTTTGGGCCTTCCGGATGCAACCATGGGGTCCGTTTGGCTCAAAAACCCTTTCAGCAAAAGCTCAATGCCAAAAATTTATAGATTTAAAATGAAAACACCATTTGCAAAAGATCTAACAACTAGATAAAAAAACACAATAAATCTATAAACCCTAATGGCAGATTTGCAAAATAAGTTTGCCAAAATATCAAATGCATGTATTAAAACTATATATATATATATATATATATATATATATAAAGGTTTTTCATCTCAAATGATTGAAGACACTTGATGGAGATCCCAACCACTCTGATACCAAATGTGAGACAAGCAAAGTCTCCTCAAGATCGAAGAATGCTCCACAAGATCAATCACACACAAAAAAAGAAAACCCACAACACCAATATTAAGTGGTAAAACCCTACTTCAAATGAAAAAGAGAAACATCCACTATGAAGCTCACTATATACTCAATGATTCAACAATACAAGAATGCTTCAATGTTATGCAATAATATGCATCAACATGATATATCTAGATGTAGTAGACAACACCTTTATTTAAAGAGAAACTTTTCTACTACAACCCTAAAATTATCTTAATCTTATCACAATCTTATCTTGAGATGTGTGACAAATCTTATCACAATCTTATCTTGAGATGTGTGAAAAATCTTATCACAATCTTATCTTGAGATGTGTGACAAGTGGCATCTATCAAATATTAAAAATTGATTGGTTACTTTTTAATATTTGCTAGAAAATGAGAAATATCTTTTTCCCACAAATTAAATATTCCTAGCACCCTTATTTTATTTATTAATTGGGTGGGAATATTTTTACATAAAATAGAATTATTTTCTAATTCAAATATTATTCTTTAGACTTTATATTTTAGTCTAAGAATAATTTACACAATGTTGGATTACATATTCCAATAGAAATGAATCACTTTTGTACACACTGAGCAAAGGCAGATGGATTAGTTATTTTCATTCTGAAGCTATTTACCCCCACCTTCTTGGGACATTGCTAAATTATTATGTCTCGCTAATCTTGCGTGTTTTCATTTCAGGTTGGGTTCTTACCGAAATTCTCAGGAGCATTTCCCAGCAAAGTCATCATTTGTTCTGGCCATTCCACAACTAGCCCCAATAATTAGGGACCCACTTTTTAATTTTCGTGTTTGGGTTTTTTTGTATCATTTTGAGTGTCTAGTGGATTGGTTAGGTTCCTCGTTTTTTTTTATTGTTTTGGTTAATTTTAATGTTTTGAATTAAATCAATTCAAACATTTAAAATTAATTAAATCAAATTTAAAATAAAAAAGAAAACAAGTAAAATAAAAAAATAATTAAATAAAGCTTTTTGAATTAAAAAAGTGAAAATATTATATATATATATATATATATATATATATATATATATATATATATATATATATATATATATAAAGTAAATAAAAGAAAGCAAGAACAATAAAATATAAATAAAAAGAAAAATGAGTGAATGCAGCCATGGTGCTTCATTCACCACGTTTTAGTTCTTTTTAAAAATAGTTTAAATTTAATGTTTTTTTTTCTTTTTCTTTTCATTTCTTTTAAAATAGTTTAACTTTATGCTTTTAATATAGTTTATTTTGTTATTTTGTTTTTAATAAAAAAACTAACTCAAGCTTTTTTTATGCATGTACAGGTAGATGGAAAACGTCAAAAGCTTCTTTAAATGTTTTTAGTATATTATTTTATTAGTATTTTTCTTTTCTTTGAAATGTTAAAAGTTAATTCACGTGTGTTATATGCAGGTAAGGTGGAAGGAGAATAAAATAAAGGAAAGAAAGGTGTTATGGAAATCCAACGAAGGGTTTTGAGAAAAAAACCAAACAACAGCGTTGGAAGGAGAAACCAAGGGTTTGGAAACCTGAAACGAATGGTCATGAGAGAAGATTTTAAAATCTAGATGGATGCACAGAAAAAGGGTTGGATCTTTTGGGATTTTTCCGGAGGAGGAAGGCATACCGTTGGGCCGATTTTCACCATTTGGATGTCAACTTTGGGCATTTTTTTTCTGCATTGTAATGGAATATTGAATATCTTTTTGCAGCAATTAATTGGAAATGTCTCAAGTTTTATGCATTTTTATGGTTAACTTGATTTCATTTTCAGTTTATTACATCATTTTCCTTTGAATCTCGCACCGTATTAGATTTTTATTGCACGAAGTCAGGTCACTCTAATACTGGTTTTATGCAGAATACTAATGCTTGCAGGGTCTGTGGAGAAATTTGGGGTTGCAACATTTTTTTTTCATTTTTTTTTTAATTTTTTTTTTTCAAACTTTCTTTTTGCTATTTTTATTTTTATTTTCAAAGATCAAAATAAAAATTAAAAAAAAAATAAATTGATAAAATTAATTAAATGGTTGTGAATAATGATGTAAAATCTATCATACGCAACAGATTCAGATTCATTCCGAGGTCATTTTTATTTTATACAAATTTTTGAAAATGGTTGTTTGATGCAGATTTTATAATTTCTGAATTTCATTTTTTCACATTTTGGAGTCAAATCAGATTTTTTTCAGCTTCATATTTTTTATTTGCAAGCATAAAATAAACTTTCCTTCATGAAAATTTCAATTTCATCGAAGGGGGTTAATTTTATGAAATTTCATAAGCTATCTTTTTCGGGGCCATAAGTGCACCTATCTTTATGAAAACTTCGATTTCATTAAAGAGATGTGATTTTATATGTTACATTAAAAGGCTATTGTTTTAACACATTAAATTATTATTCTTTATGAAAATTATTTCATTAAAGAAATATAATTAAATGACATTTCAAAACCTATATTTCAAGGCTATAAATTATTATCTCTTTGTGAAAATTGATTTCACGAAAGAGGAATAATTTATTATTCATATCAAAGTCTATCTTTATCTTCATGATAAGAAACTACATTTAAGGAGCCTTTCATCATTTCATATTCACATTCATAGATAGATTTTAATCTTTACTTTCATGTTTAAAGTAGGATTTAATGCAAGGTAAAGCTTGATTAAAATCCACTTAATAAGAGAAGATAAAATCTACCTTAAAATCCTCAAGATAAAAGGAACTAAGGCACTACATCGTGGTCATATGAGGGCCAATTCACATTTATTTTTTATTTTGGTTTCATGAACAATCATTAAGGTAGCATGGTAAAATAAACCAACATTGCCCCTTTTTTACAGTTACTTGCAATCACTAAGGTGTTCCAAGCATTTAAATTGATATATTTTTATTTGAGATTACTAATACACATATGCAAATGCTAATATAGCGGAGACCTTGGAGAAATTGTTTGTTTAATTTCTTTGCAAGAGAGGGTTTTGGATATCCAAACCCTAAGGGAGAGTGTAATTTCACAATTGGGTAAAATTAACACTCAACAATCCCATGATGATGGGGCACGGCTATGAGTTAATAATTTTGGACCTATGTTCTCATTTTAGTGTTTTTTGAAAGTTAAACAATTCGTAGTGGAGTAATGTTCAAATGGGTGACCTTCTAGGAACTATCCTGGTTGGTGTGCACCATGGTAAGAGTTGAGCATGAGAGTTGAAAAGCTACCATGGGAGTTAAACTATTGTTGGAATAAGAGGTAAGTTGGCTATTTAAAAGGGTTTTATAGCTAGGATAAGATAGATGGTAGTATTCTTGCACCAGGTGAAAGCATGGATGATCTCTAGGGAGCAAGCCAGTCCTATTATTGCCAAGTGATAATCTAGAAGTAGGTTGTTCAACCAAAATAAAAGGGGGCTTCTAAGTCATGTAAAACACTCCACCCATGGAGTGCTCCTCCCAGAGTTATCCATACATGAAGCATTCCTCCAAGAGTGCTCCACCTAGGGAGCACTTCCCTAAAAGTGCTCCACCTAAGGAGCACCTGCCCTATCCCCATTAAAAGTATTATTTTTAATTTTATAGTATATATTTTGCTATTCATTCAGATTGCACCAAGTTTCATAGAGAGATAATATCACTTATAAAGGGGCCATCTTCAAACCCTAAAAGTAAAATATTTTTTAGTTGAAAATCCAATCAAAACATTCTCGTTCTCCATCAGCCTAAGCATGTCCTCCTAGAAGATTTGTACGGGTGCTCCTCCCAATGAGATGCACATGTCCCAAGGAAGTCTCTTTGTCTACCATCGTTATTCATCATTTCCAAAAGCAACCACCCACACATGGGTAATTCAAGGCACACACTTACATGTATGTCCTCCACCAGCATTAACTTTAGGTACCCTACATTAAAGGTGGTGGATTAAAAGTTGATACTATAAGGCAACAATTTTATTAAAAACATTTCAAATTATTTGTAGCGTTTTGATTTCTCCTCTACCCCAACACCCTGTGTTCATCTAGAGAGACAATCTCTTCAGATTGTGATTTGTTTGAATACATCCGACAACCATGGGTAAAAGGAGTAAAGAAACGAGGAGAAGGCATTGAGAGAGAGGGTGCCCAAGGAAAAAGTGGCACCTACAGGATCATCCAACTTAGAGAAGTCGAAGAAGTCATAGAAGTTTGAAAGAAAACCATTAGAGTTGATAGCTCTACAACATACTCTCTTTCGGTACCAGGATTGCTTAGTCACAAACAAGGATATAGAGCAATTGCACCTAGAGGTTGAAGATGCACATAGAGAGAACCCACCTGAGAACCTGCTAGCTATTTTCTACCATTTGCACCTATACTTTTATATGTGCATGCCTATGCATCACTATCCAAACTTTATAAATGTTGTATCAAGTTTCTACGATGCCTAGTCAAGGACAGTGTGAAATGCCAAGGCAGATGTATTATTTGCTATCACAACTGGCATTTTTCGGGATGCTTTCACCTATGGTAGAAAGCACTTGTCCAATTTTATCTCAAGGAGGATATACACTAATGAAGAGAGTTTCAGATATCATCCGACTTTGGAAATGCACCATTTCATAAGAGATTAGCTAGGAGATGCAGCATCATTTGATGAATTTCCCCAAAAACCGAAGCCCCTGGCAGAATTCTCCCATCATGAAATATACTCCATTATGGCATGGTTAATGGGGCTTCCAAAATATGAGTGGGTCTCTGATTGGCAAGTCTCCATGGTGCAGGCCATACTTGAGAGAAAAATCTATTTCCTCTCCAAGGTAAGGTCAAGTGCTATTCCAATTTTTTATTACTAGGTGAATTTTGTGGCATGAGAGTTGTACACATGTTTGGTCTATGTGTAAGGCCCTAGGGCCGACTAGTTTAGACTCTCTTTCTTATTTGTGTGGTATTTCTTTTGGCATATGCACAAAAATTTTCATTACATAACAAAAAATCAAACGAATGAGGATGGCAAATCTTTGCCAGTTTATCTCTAGATAAACATCTTGTCTAGGAATGAATTGTACTATATCTTCAACCAGGTGGTAGAGAGCCAAAATTATAGAAAATAAAATTAGTTTTATTTTATTCAAATGCAGCAGATAATTATTGTTACAACAAATTATTACAGTCACAGCAGAATATTACATAAGTCGCAAAAGAGTTGCGACTCTACAGAATTTATCAAATCTAGAAATAAAAAAAATATTATCGTTCCAGCCATCCCTATGCATTCATGTGCTCTCATTTTTAAAGGTTCTTAGGTTACACTCCATTTCCAGCTGGTGGCCCTTCGTTTCCTCTTCCAGAACATTTCGTTTTGCCTCCCCGTGTCGCTTCATCATCCAGGTATTCGACACGTCTCCCTTTTCGACTCTTCGTCTTCGGCTCGTCTTTCGATGTGAAAATACGACATGTCACGATATCGTGACATTTTTTTGCCTTTGTCTCTTTCTCTGTCTTTCATCATGAAAATACGACATGTCATGATATTGCGACACTTTTCTGTCTCTGTCTCCTTCTCTGCCTTTTCATCATGAAAATGCGACATGTCACAATATCACGACACTTTTCTGTCTCTGGCTCCTTCTTTGCCTTTTCATCGTGATATCGCTACATTTTCATTCCTCGTTGCCTTTCTTATCTTCAAGTCGCGATATCACGACATTTGCCTTCGAACGCCTCCGCTTTTTTGTTTCGGTCGTGACAATTTCTTTGGCATCTTCTCCCTCCTGCTACTAGTCGTGATTTCATGACATGTTGCAAAATTGTGACATTTTTATCGGCATCATCTTTCGGTTGCTTTTGGTTGTGATTTCATGACGGTTGTGAAATCACGACATTCTCGTCGGTACCTTCCCCTGGCTACTCTTGGTCACAATTTCATGACGATCGTGATTTTGTGACATGTCATGAAATCGTGACGTTCTCCTCGGCATGAAGCCCTGACTGCTCTTGGTTGCGATTTTGCGATGGTCATGATTTCATGACATGTCATGAAATCATGAGATTCTCCTTGATACAAAGCCCTGGCTGCTCCTGGTCATGATTTCGCGATGGTCACAATTTTGTGACATGTCACGAAATCGTGACATTCTCCTCGATACAAAGCCCTCACTGCTCCTGGTCGTGATTTTGTGATGGTCGTGATTTCACGACATGTCACAAAATCATGACATTTTCACCCTGCACCTTCTCTCTCCTAGCCACATCATGAAAATGTGACATGTCGTGATATCATGAATCTTTTTCGATCGTGATATTGCGACACCCAGGCAAACACAAAAAAAAAAATTGTTGATGCAATATTGCTCTGCTGCCACTGGATGCTCCTGCATCAGACATCCGGGGTATATTGAGAAGTGATCCTCACTTCTGAACTGTTAGAGGGAGACCCAGGCGGTCAACCTCTGTTTTAGACAACCAAGTTGCATCTTCTACCGGTCTGCCCTTCCACTTGACCAAATATTCAAAATACTATCTATTTTTGGTACTTCTGCCTTCTCTTGTGTCCAGTATTTCCTCTATCTCATTTGTGGTTGGAGTAGATGCTGGAATACTCCACAACTCTGCACTTGGTGCCTCACTACTATCCCCTTCATGGTATTTCACCAAATCTAAAATATTAAACACGGGTGATATGTTTAACCCACTTGGCAATTCTACCTCATACGCATTGCCTGAATCCCGTTTTTCTAGGATTCTGCACGGTCCAAACTTCTTCATCTTTAGTTTGTTATAGGTTTTCATAGGAAATATTTCCTTTCTCAGATGGACCATCACTTCATCTCCCACTTTGAATTCCTTAAACCGTCGCTTCTGGTCTACTTTCGTCTTATATTGCGTATTCATTTTAGCAATATGCTTCTTCACTTCTTCATGCAGGTTCTTCAGATGCTCTGCAAAATCCTCAGCCTTGGCACTGCACTTTTCCCCTGTATTCAGATTTCTTAACTCATAAACATTTCTTGGACTGCTTCCATATATTATCTAAAATGGAGATTTGTTGGTACTCTTGTTGATAGAATTGTTATATGCAAACTCTACCTATGCAAAATTAGATCCCATCCTTTGGGCTTATCTCCTATCAAGCACCTCAATAGGTTACCCAAAATTCTGTTTACCACATCTGTTTGCCCATCTATCTGTGGGTGGTATGTTGAACTGAATTTCAAATATGTCTTTAGTTTCTTCCACAGGGTTCTCCAGAAATACCCAACAAACTTGGTATCTCTGTCAAAAATGATACTCTTCGGTAGACCATGTAGTCGTACCACCTCTTTGAAAAACAAACCTGCAATATGAACTGCATCATTAGTTTTCTGACAAGGGATAAAATGTGCCATCTTTGAAAACCTGTCAACTACCACAAATATGGAATCATTTCCCCTTTGTGTCCTTGGTAGACCAAGAATGAAATCCATGCTGACATCTTCCCATGGTTTCTTTGGTATAGGTAACGGCTAATATAATCTAGTGTTCTGTCTCACACCTTTCACCATCTGACAGACTCTACAACTCTGCATAAATTTTTGCACATCTTGCTGCAGTTGCGGCCAATAATAATTCTCGCTCACAAGGGCAATGGTCTTATCTCGACCAAAGTGCCTAGCCAATCCTCCACCGTGTTTTTCTTTGACTAGGTTTTCCCTCATGGAACTTTTTGGAATGCATAACTAGTTTCCTCTGAACAACATTCCATCTTGGATTAGAAAATCCAACCACTTGGTTCTGTCCAAGGTAACTGGTGTCAAGCAAGCCTTCCAGGCTTCTACAAAATCAAGATATTCAGGGTACAAACCCTTCAAATCATCAAATCCCAAAACTTCCACCTTCATTTTTGTCAGCAAAATATGCCTTCTACTCAAGGCATCTACAACTCTATTGGACTTTCCACTCATGTGCTTCAACACAAAGGAATAAATTTGTAGAAACTCAACCCACTTCAAGTGCCTCTGGTTCAGTTTTCCTTGGCTATTTATATATTGTAAGGCCTGATGATCAGTATATAGCACAAACTCTTTTGGTAGCAAATAATGTCTCCACTTCTTCAGGGCATAAACTATAGCATAGAACTCTTGATCATACACTGAATACTTTTCCTGGCATCATTGATTTTCTCACTGAAGTAAGCAACAGGCTTACCTTCTTGACTCAGCACAACTCCAATGGCACTACCACTGGCATCACAGTCTACTTGAAATACCTTATTAAAATCTGGAAGTGCTAAAATAGGTTGCTCAGTGACCTTCTTCTTCAACATATCAAAGCTCTTGTCAGCTCCCAAGGTCCACTTAAAGTCTTTCCTATCCCCTCTCATTGTTTCTGTAAGGGGTGCACAAATACTGCTAAAATTTCTGATGAATTTCCTGTAAAAATTGGCTAGACCATGAAATGATCTCACTTCAAAAGTGCTTCTTGGAGTAGGCCATTCAATGATAGCCCTCACCTTTTTTGGGTCCATTTTTAGACCTTCAACTGAGATGACAAATCCCAGGTATACCAACTCCTTCTTCACAAAATTGCACTTCTTCAAGTTGATCAACAACTGTTCTTCCCTCAGCTTCTCAAAAACCCTCCTGATATGCATCAAGTGCTCTTCCAGGGTTCTGCTGAATATCAAAATGTCATCCAAATAGACAATAACAAACTTGCCTAAAAACTCCTTCAGCACTTCATTCATCAACCGCATGAATGTGCTTGGTGCATTGGTTAGCCCAAATGGCATGACCAACCACTCATACAAACCTTCTCTGGTTTTGAAAGCAGTTTTCCACTCATCTCCTTCTCTGATCCGAATATGATGGTAGCCACTCTTCAGGTCAATCTTGGTGAAGTACTTGGCTCCACTCAAACAGTCCATAATATCATCCATCCTTGGTAATGGAAATCTATATTTTATGGTGATCTTGTTTATAGCTCGGGAATATGTACACATCCTCCACTCCCCATCCTTCTTTGGTGCTAGTACTACAGGTACCGCACATGGACTCAAGCTTTCTCGAATTAGTCCCTTTTTCAACAACTCATGGACTTGCCTGCTCAGTTCCTCACTTTCCATAGGCCTCATTCTATGGGCTGCCTTGTTGGGTAGACTGTAAAATACGGAACAGTAATTGTATTATTGCTGCAGGATTTAAATAGGTTACAACGGTGCCGGGAATAGCACTCCGGCAGAACAGAATAACAGGATTGTTACGCAGTTGTAACTGAGTACTCCAAATACAAATAAATACAATAGTACGCTAACATCCCCCTTTATTACATTATTTGGGTAATGTAATAACTAATAGCTATACTAGACTACTAACATCCCCTTACATCATTTTGCAATACAAAGTGTGCTGCGAAACAATTCAAATTTGACACGTCCAAGTGCCTTAGTGAAAATGTCTGCAACTTGAGCATCGGTGGGAATGTGCTGAAGCTGAATTCGGTGCTTTGGAACTTCCTCTCGAATGAAATGACATTGTGTGTCAATGTGCTTTGTTTTTTCATGATGGACTGGATTCTTGACGAGGTTCAGAACACCCTGATTGTCGCAAAACAAGTGTATTGGAGATTTTGATGGATGGCCCATACTTGTCAGAATGCGACGTAACCATATCACTTCGCACACAGCTTCACGTGCGGCGCGATATTCTGCCTCTGTTGAAGAAATAGCAACCACCTATTGCTTCTTGCTGTGCCAAGAGACAGGACCGGATCCCAGATGAAAAATGTATCCAGAAGTTGACTTGCGATCATCAAATGATCCGGCATAGTCGGAGTCCGTGTATCCTTGCAAGAAGAATTTGTTGTTCCTCTTGTATTCTAGGCCATATTCTATAGTACCACGGACATAGTGAAGAACACGTTTTGCTGCTTTCCAATGAGTAGTCTTAGGCTCCTGCATGAACCTCGAAAGATAGTTTACAGCAAATACGAGATCTGGCCTAGTATTGGTCAGATATATGAGACTCCCAATCAACTGTCGATAGAGAGTGCCATCTACCTGAGGTGAGTCATCATATCGCGATAACTGAAGTCCATTCTCCATTGGAGTTGCCATTGGCTTGCAGTCAGTCATGCGATATTTATCGAGCAATGTCTTGGCATACTTTTTATGAGACACTTTGATGGAGTGCTCCTTCTGGCTGAATTCCAGACCAAGACAGTAATGGAGAAGTCCGAGATCTGTCATCTCAAAAGATTTGCACAAGTTTCTTTTGACGAGTAGAGATCATATCTTCCGAACTCCCTGTAATGAGCGAGATCATCCACATAGAGTACAAGCAACACTATCTCAGAACCCTGTTTCTTGAAATAGAGGTTTGCATCTGACGGACATCTCTTAAATCCATGCTGCATTAGGTGATTGTCCATTTTTATATACCAAGCTCGAGGAGCTTGTTTCAGACCATACAAGGATTTGACCAATTTGCAAACTTTCTGCTGTTGGCCTTCCACTTCAAATCCTTCGAGCTGAGTCATATAGACTTCTTCTTGGAGATCACCATTAAGAAAGGCACTTTTGACATCCATCTGGTGAACTTTCCACCCATATTGTGCTGCCATAGCACACATAACCCGAATTGTGGTCATCCGAGCAGTAGGTGCAAAAGTTTCTTCATAGTCGATGCCTTCCTTTTGAGCATAGCCCTTTGCAACAAGACGGGCCTTATGCTTATCAATTGTTCCATCTGCCTTGTACTTGACTTTGTATACCCATTTGCAGCCAATAGGTTTCTTTCCATGCGGCAGATCAACAAGCTTCCAAGTTTTATTCTTCATCAGAGACTCATACTCTGTATCCATAGCGGCCTTCCACTGAGGCTCACTAAGAGCATCTTGCACTGATGCAGGTTCAAGACTATCTATGGTAGACATGAATGCCCTGTCATCATCAATATCCATATCCTCAACTTCTCTACTTGGAGTCACAGAAAGTTCCTCAAAAGATTGACAAAGATCATCAACCTCACCGGTTTCTCGGCTTCTCTTTCCTTTTGAGCCATACTGCGTGTACGAGGTCTATCCAAATTCAAATTGGGAGGAGTGGATAAATTTGCATCTCTGATTGTATTTGTACACCATTTAGGATTCTTCTTCGGTGGTGGTGAAGAAGATGTAGAAGGACCTCCTGTCTGTGTTGACGAAGGAATCTCCTCTTCCTTAGGTTCCACAATATCCTGGTGTACTGTAGATGTGCTCTGTGATGTGAAAGCTTCATCAAAGACAACATCTCTGCTGATATGAATTTTCTTGGTCAAAGGATCTATCAACCGATATCCTTTAGAGTGCTCAGAATATCCAAGAAAAATACATCTCAGTGTTTTCTCATCTAGCTTCTTCCTTTTCTCTTTCGGTATGTGCATGAAAGCTTGACACCCGAAAATACGTAGATGAGATATGGAGGGTTTTCGACCACTCCATGCTTCCTGTGGAGTCATTCCTTTTAGGGCCTTTGTGGGTGCCCTATTCAAAAGATACACTAGCAGTGGTGACGGCTTCTGCCCAATATTGTTGCCCAAGAGTTGCACTTGTGAGCATACAACGAACAATTTCCATGATAGAACGGTTCCTTCTCTCAGCAACTCCATTTTGCTGAGGAGTATAGGCAGTTGTTAGCTGTCTCTTGATCCCATGCTTATCTAGGAATGCAGAAAATTCATTAGAGGTAAACTCTCCCCCTCGATCTGAGCGGAGGGTTTTAATAGAAGCCCCTGACTCCTTCTCAACGGATTTCTTGAACTGCTTGAAGAATGCAAAAGCTTCAGATTTCAGTTTGAGAAAGAAAACCCACATCTTTCGTGAGTAGTCATCTACGAATAACTGAAAGTACCTCTTCCCTCCAACACTGTTGGGTGTGAAAGGACCGCATAGATCGGTGTGAATTAGCTCCAGAGGTTTTCTTGCTCTTGTAGAGCTCTTCTCAAATGGTACTCTATGCTTGCTTTCACGCTAGCAGTCAGAGCACACTGGCAATGTGGCGGAAAGGGAAGGAAGACCCTTTACCATCTCATACTTGCTGAGCTCAAGTAAGTAGCAAGAACTAAGATGCCCATATCTCTTGTGCCATAGGGAAGTTGCCTCCTTGGTAGAGACAGTCATGGCAACATGTGGAGTAGAGATAGCATCTAGTGCAAATAAGCCATGCTTATATGAAGTTGTTGCAATCTGCTTACCCTTCCTGGTAATTGTACAACACTTCTTTCCATTCTCAACACGAAAGTTGACAACCATATTTCTATCCAGGATTTGTGTCATTGACAACAAATTGTTGGCCAATCCCGGAACATAGAGGACTTTGTCAATCTGACACTTGCCATCAGGAAGAGTGACTGAAACTGTACCCTCTCCCTGAACCCTGTAGGTTTTATCATCAGCAATGGTGACAGGTTTGCCCTCTTTGGCCACAAATGATTCAAACCACGATCTGTCGCCAGTCATATGTTTACTAGCTCCAGAATCGACATACCAAATAGGATCCCTCTATGTGGAATCTGTGGTAGTCATGAGCACCTTGTGTGCCCATTCAGAATCTGAGTCAGATTCTTCAACAACAACATTCACCTGGGGTTGCTTGTTCTTATTTTGTGGTTTGTTTTGGCCTTTTTGCTTGTTCTTATGCCAACACCTGTTGGTGTCATGGTTGTCTTTCTCACAGATCTTGCACCACCTCTTCTTCTGTTGAGGTTGTTTGCCTTTTCCTTTCGTATCCTGTTGAGAATTTCCTCCTTTTTGAAAGTTGCCTCCTTTTTGCCCATTACCTTTCTTCCTAGAACCCTTCCTGTTGGTGTATAGGGCTGTATTGGAAGAATCATCCTTGTGAAGTTGGCGTGCCTCCTGTTGTTGAAGCAGATTGACCAACTCGATGTAGGTAATTTGTCGTTGGGACACCTGGATGGAGGTTATCAACATATCAAATGAAGAAGGTAAAGCTCTCATCACAAGTGAAATGAGAAGCTTTTCATCCACAGTATCTCCTAGAGAACTCAATTTCTCTTTCAACTCAGACACTCTGCACAAAAAGAGTTCAACTGTTTCACCCTGTCTCAAACTCAGGTTATGAAGTTGTTGTTGAAGATGAAGAATGGTGGATTCATTCTTCCCCTCATAGATGGTTCTAAGGGCATCCCATGCCTCTTTACCACTTGCTTTATCAGCTATATGAGGTTGCACTTCATCTGAAACAGCAAACAAAATGAGCACCTTTGCTCTACTGTCTTTCTTGTCAAAAGCAATCTGATCTGCTGAAGGACCTGTGGATCCTGTTGTTGGTGAAGGCCTAGTTGCTACTCCAGTAACAATATCCCACAAATCTTCCATTTGGAGAATAGCCTTCATCTTATGTTTCCATGGTGTATAATTTGGACCTTTCAATAACTGATGCGGATCAGTCATCAACTTTGCAACAACGGCCATAGTGAAGGTTCCTTATATCACCAAATTGGTCCCCCTTTCGATATACCTTTTGCTAGGCCAATATACCGTACAAAATACCCGCCCTTACGTGAGGGAAACTATAGGTATTTAGAAAGATCAACAAAAATCACCCGCCCTTACGTGAGGGAGACTATAGGTGAATTTTAGAGATCATACGATACGTGGAACATAAGCGGTACTGAAAGGGAATCGCCTTGTTGATGGCACCTACCATAGAAGATTCTTCTCATGCGTGGGGCGTAACTTCCCCTAAACACTATGAAGAATACTTCGTCGGGATTTACGCCTAAACACAAGTGCGATAAAGGGTAGTGGATGGAGTAAAAAATGCAAAAATGGCGTACTTATTCCTCCCCGACGATTTATAGAGAACAAGCTCAGACGTCGTTATAGCAGCTATATTAGGCGGCGGATACGGTAGCCAAATCACGACAGCTTTACCTGTAAGTGCTGGCCAGAGGTATCGCAAATACCGAACGCTGCAGTGCAATAAAATTGCACAGATGGGTTTTATATTCCGGGGACTTAGGGAGTGTTTGATTTTAAGTTTTTAATGTTATAGTGCAAAAATGAAATATGCAACATACAACAAAAAAAAATGCCCACAAGAATAACCCACAAGGTGTCGGTCACAGCCGAAAATGCACCTTTTACAATGCCAAATTGCTATTTTTTCTAAAAATTACTCTCTATCCCCCTTTGATTTTTGAAAAAATATCCCCCCTTAAAAGGCTTTCTTTAACAAAGCATTTTTATAATCATTATTTATTTAAAATTAAAATAAATAATTTCAATTTATATAGTTTTAAAAACTTTAGAAAAAATAAATTAAAATTAAATTTTAATTTATAAAGTTTAAAACTATATTAAAAAAATTAAAATTAAAAATTTTAATTAAAAATAATAATAATTAAAAATTACTTTGAAAAAAAAATATACCTGAGGGGAGTCGGCGGGATTTGAACCCCCGACCTGCAGGCTCCCTGAGCCTTAACCGCACGGCTCACGACCACGTGAGCCAGCGGGCTGATCCGAAAGAGATCAAGAGCCTCCTCCTTTTACAGCGCCTGCTACCTCCACCTCCTCTGCAGCGGCCTCCAGTCGCACGGTTGCTGCTTCCGCGCCCAGATCGGCCTCTCGACGGTGGATTTAAAACAAAATTCCCGTCCTGCAAACCGCCTCCTCACAGTGAATTTTGAAAAAAAAAATCCCTGCTGCGAACCGGGCCTCTCGACGGGAAAAAAAAATTCCCTGCTGCGATCCGGAATTCCCCCACTCGCTCTTTTTTTTTTTTTTTTTTTCGAACCGGGGTGGGGCGATTTTTTATTTTTTCGTTTTCCTTTCGAGGGGCGGGGAAGAGCACGCGCA
This sequence comes from Wollemia nobilis, assembly GCA_028583015.1. Lineage (NCBI taxonomy): Eukaryota > Viridiplantae > Streptophyta > Pinopsida > Araucariales > Araucariaceae > Wollemia > Wollemia nobilis. The sequence continues at coordinate 5,375,677 of JAQPPZ010002201.1, forward strand.
GCGCGCAATTCGCGCTGCGCAATTTTTTTTTTTTTGGGGGGGGGGGTTTATACCCCAGCGGGAGCGGAATTCAAATTTCCGCTTCCCGCGTAAGAAGGGGGGGGGAGCCACTCCCTTCGGCCCGGGCGGGGAATTTAAATTTAAATTCCCCCGCGGACGGGCGGGGGGGGAGAAGGGGGTCTCCCTTCCTGTCGCGCGCGCGACGTCGGCTCTGTCGCGTCCGTGCCGCGACAGTCGACAGTCAGCGCGTGCTGACGTCAGCGCTGTCGCGTCCGTGGCGCGACAGTCCGCACGCTGCGACGCCGTCAGCACTGTCGCGTCCATGGCGCGACAGTCCGCACGCTGACGTAGTCGACAGGCAGCGTGACAGTCCGCCTCCCCGTGGATGCGCTGCCGTCGCGCGAAGTCCGCGAGCAGAGCGTTCGGCGGACGGACGTCCGCTCCTCTGCGCAGTCCGGCGCTCACAGCTCTGCGTCTTTTTTTTTTTTCTCGCCGAAGGAATCCTCTGCCCAACAAACCCAGAGAAAAAAAATTCCCGTCTGGAAAAATAAAAAAAAATTTCCGCCTGCTGCCCAAGCTTCTCTACTGCCGCTGCGCTTCTCCCTTCACGCCACTGGCTCTGATGCCATGTAAAATACGGAACGTAATTGTATTATTGCTGCAGGATTTAAATAGGTTACAACGGTGCCGGGAATAGCACTCCGGCAGAACAGAATAACAGGATTGTTACGCAGTTGTAACTGAGTACTCCAAATACAAATAAATACAATAGTACGCTAACATAGACTAGATCCAGGTACCAAATAAATATGGTGACTGATCTTCCTCATTGATGGTAAACCCTTAGGCACATTATATGATATGATGTCTGGAAATTCTTCTAACAGGTGTTTGGCCTCTACTAGAACATCTATGTATTGTTCTTTCTTAACAGTAGGGATTAATGCATAACACATTGAATCCCTCTTTAGACCATCAAAAACTGTCTTCCATTCACCAGGCAGATTCTGGCACTACTGCACACTTTCTCATCCACTTCCTTCAATGGCTTCAATTTGTGACGTACTCCATCCTTCATCAGAGAGTACGTATTTGCATGCCCATCATGCATTGCACGTCTGTCAAATTGCCATGGTCTTCCCAACAACAAATGGCAAGCATCCATCGACAAAACATCACATAGGACCTCATCTTGATAATTCCTAATGTGAAATTCGACCAAGCATTGTTCACTGACAAGTGCTCTATGGTCTTTCTGCAACCACGCAATCCGATATGGATGCGGGTGCTTTCTCTTTCCCAATTTCAAATTAGTAACCATCTCTTCTGAAACTAAGTTATCTGTGCTACCATTATCAATGATAACATTGTAGACCTTCCCTGCACATTTGCACCTTGTGTGGAACAGACTCTTCCTCTGTTCTGGTTCTTTCTCGTCATTCAACAGTGCCCTTCTTGTCATCAACACTTCTCCTCTTTCTTCTTCTTTAGAGTGTTTTGAATCTGCACCTTCATCTGCTACAACAACTCTGGCATGACCCTCAGGTCTCTTGTCCATCCTTTCTTGGTGTTGAGGACACTCGGATGACCGATGTCCCTCTTCTCCACACTGGAAATAGGTTCCACGAAATACCCATCTTTCATACCCACGTCTAGGTCTACCTCTTCCTCTCTAGTAGCCATTGTTCTGATCATGCAGGCGGTAGGTATTCTCCTTTTTCTATTCTTGGGGTTTGCTTGTTTCACCAATCTTCTTTTGGTCTCGGTAATTTCCTCCACTGGTTCTTCCACCATGATCCCTTCCTCTCTGGTTGCCTTCGAATCTTCTGTTTAGTTTCTCTTCTACCTTCAAGGCCAACTAGTATGCATCTTCTATGGTGGCTATTCTGATCAAGCTGAGTTCTTCCTAAATGTTCATTCTCAACCCGTTGATGTATCTGGCTCCTTTCTCCTTATTAGCCCTTGAATGGCCAATTCTTATGGAGATCTTGTAGAATTCTTTTGTGTATTCTTGTACAGACTTGCCTGACTGCCTCAGACTCTACATCCTCCTCAATAGGTCCAACTCGTAATCTGCAAGAATAAATTATCTCTTCAGTTTCTCCACCATTCGGTCCCATATGGTTATTTTCTTCTTTCTATTTTTATTTCTTTCGATTTGTACTCCTTTCCACCATAAACTAGCATGGCCTTTCAATTTTTTTTTTGCAAATTTGATCTTATCAGGATCTGTAATCTCCTCATACTCAAAGTATTCCTCCATATTGTTGATCCAGTCAATCAACTCTTCTGGGTTGAGATTCCCAGAATATGTAGAGACATCAAACTTCGGTCTCTTCTGGGCCTGAGCTAGAGCTTTCAACAATCTAGCTTCAGAAGGATTCAATGCTTCTTCATCATCTGATGGACCCTCAGTTTCCCAGGATTCATCCTCACTCTGGTCTTCCCCCTTTGGTTCAACCTTTTTTTGCAACTCTTCCTATAGGGCTTGCACTTGCCTCTGCAATGCTCTGAAATATTCATCCTGTGCCAAATTTCTCTCATGACCATGATTTCTTTTTGGATGCATTCTGTTGTACTCCTCTCACAAGTCCTTCCATAGATCCTAGTGAAAGCATGAGATTCCGGAAATAAAACACTGAGATGCAATAAAAACAGAACTAGTTTAATGCATGTAATAACACGGATGTAATCATATCAAAAGGTAAGAGCACCGCCTTTTTATATTAATTCCAACTCGGTTACAATAATCTGATTTTTTTATTACAACAGGTGAACAGTAATTTCTTTCCGCATGCCCACATGTAAAATGGGCGGGCTGTAGTGTTGCCGCCGCTTGATGTTTAATGAGTCTTGTTAGCCGTTGCTTATCTTGCGTTCAGCCGCTTACCCTGCATTCAGAAACACGAGAAGAACGTTAGTAGCACCTGTAACAAGAGGGCAGAACCTTCTGACTTTAGCATACATATGAAGATAGATCAGATGCATGAATAAAACAACTCTTCGTGAAACTGCAACTTTTGCCGAGAACAGAGAACAGTATACATTCGAAATGGCATATATCCGAGGATGTAAAACGTAAACTGTTATTTTTATTCTACTTGAAGACAAGACAATACATGAGACATGGACAATCATTAAAATAATCAACCGATTCTAATGTTGTTGCCTGCAAGTTAGCACTTCATTGTGTTGCATGACAATATTCGATAAAACGTATTGCAAGACGCATTCGAGCATATAACGTATGACACGATATATTCTAACGTAAAGTTTACTTGAACAACGTAAAGAATAATCTATTTCGATACTGTTAGTTTTTGCAATATATTTCAAAAGAGAACAACATATATTGCATTAATTAGAAACGTTCATGGGCTGCCCAAGCGGGCCACCCCCGGTTTACACTTAGTCTCGACGCCAATCCACTAGGAATGGGCTCGAGATCTAAGGCTGTGTGTTGTCGTCGAATTAGTGGAATGCAATGATCCACTGTCGGGTGTGAAAGTCCGGTTCACTCTTCTAAGAATCACCCACCAACCTCTATTTGTGAGAGATTCTAGATGTAAAGAAGGTGAACTTAGATTGATACAGTCGGATATCCAAATGAGCAGCACTTCGTTGTCTTAACAAAATGCTTCGTAGTCTTTTTATTATGTATCGAGCTGGATTTTTATAGAGGGTTCGGCCTCTGGGAACATTAATGTTTGAAACCCTAAATTCACAGGTGCCGCTCGAATTTGATCCTTATCGGGCCATTATGGGACATGGCTCGCACTGACAGATCGCAGTTATGAGGCGTGGCCTCGGATCGGATATTTTTTAAAACCGCTTGTCTCATTAATGTTTGTCGTTTAATCTGCCGTTTTATAGAGCCATGGGGTCTCTTCGAGAAGGGACACGTAGAGGTGCCACGTGGCGGTCGTTCCTTGGATGGTCGAATGCATGGTTTTGACTTTGGTGACGTGTCGGCTTGAGGCCCAAAGTGTCGCGATATCGCGACGCTTTGGGCCGGCTTTGGGTCGGGGCCCAAAGTGTCGCGATATCGGACATATCGCGACGCTTTGGGCCGGCTTTCGGTCGGGGCCCAAAGTGTCGCGATATCGCGACACTTTGGGCCCGCTTTGGTCGGGGCCCAAAGTGTCGCGATATCGCGACACTTTGGGCCCGCTTTGGGTCGGGGCCCAACTTTGGGCCCGCTTGGTTTTTGACAAAAGGCTTGGCGCGGATAAAGGCTTTGAAGAAGGCTAAGAAGTTTGTTAAAGGCTCTAGAACGACCGACTTTGCTCTGCTCATTTTTTGATCTTCCGAACTCGTCGTGTGAGTGGTTAAGACCACTATTTGACCTCTAAGGGCTGCCCTAAAAGCTGTGATATCAATGTGATCAATGTTTGTAATCACTTAATCGAAATGGTGCCGTTTTGGTGTCTACAGATGCCCCTTTTTGGGAAGCGCTGCGGGTGACGCAGTGTTGAGCAAAAATATACGACCAAAGCACTAATGATTAGGGTTTCTTGGTAACCTAACCAACTTTTAATGCCCCAAGTATGGAAAGGGCATGCATTCTTGAATCCTTGCTTCTGACGAGCTAAGGAATTTGATTTCAAGTGTTAACCTGTTTTGGTGAGGTGTGACTTGAGCTTGGACATTGATCAGCATGATTAGGCAAAGGGCGTAACCTTTTATCCACGGGGGAACCTTGTGTTCATGCTTCAGGGAATGCCAAGTGTTTGATCGATTTGATGATTGCTTGTTTATCGCCCCAAGCGGGAGCGTGATTGTCTTTGTCAATGATTCTTTGAATGCATGTCATTGCCTTGATTGGGTGTGTGCTTGTTGATTGGTGACTAAGTGTGACTACCCCCTCAAGCGACGAATCGATGAGGGAATGACCTTCGTGAGAAAAGCGACGAGTCGCTTGACCCAAGATGACTTAGGTTAGGGTGGCTTTAGATGTTTTTCCATTTGAGCACGTGCAATTTCTCGACATTTGGACCTATTTTTGGTGGGTGTTAACCCTTTTGGTGATGCCATAATGGGGTGAAATCATCAAAAACCCGTCTTCCCGTGGAGCGGTCCAGCTATGATAGCCTTCTTAGGGAAGTAGGAGAATGAGAATTTGAGCCCCGACATCGATTTTCTATGCCAAGAGGTTGAGTGCAAGAGCACTCGTGTCCGGCAATGCTTATTGCTTCTTTTTGTGTTGCATTTTTGTGATGTTTTTGTTGTTTTGATTTTCTTTCTTTACGTATATGTCATGATTTTATGCACAATGATTGATGTTGATGGGTGCATGCTACTTGATATGGATGGATGCATATGGTATGATAATTACCAATGTTGTATGTTGATTTAGTTTGATGGATGCATGAGGAATGCAAATGCATGTGATATGCAGAAATGAAATGGATGTATGGACTTGGTGAGATTTGGTTATGGCACCATAGACTGTTTAGAACTCCATTACTTTGCTATGTACAAATGTGGTGTTTCTTATTTTTGTATTTTTTGATGGTATTGCAAGGATGAAAAGTAGTGCAATTGGTTTAGAAATGTAGCAAAGGTTTTCTGAGACTTAGACAGCTTTAACTCACTAGCCATGACTGTACTTTATCTTACAAGACTTTTGAACAAGGTATGAATCGGACTTGTTTTTAGCCAAGTTATTTCACATCCCTGTGTGTGCAATTGAGTTCATTTATGTGGTATTTGTCGAGATACCGCCAAGTCCCGATGGGCTTTCAACCGAACTCGTACTGAGGATCACCTAATTAGCTCCACTAACTCCTTTGTTGTATGTAGTTAGATTAATCTGTGGTGTTCTCCAGGATACCATAAGCTAGCTCATCCACATGCAAACATTGATCTGTACACAAGTTAATGTGACAGATATATCGTCATGCGAGAAGTTTACCGCCAGTGACCGATAGGCTATCAACCAAACCGGTACCGAGGCTTGCCTCATGACTCGTCGAATCGTCGAGAGTTCCAGGGATTCAAGGTCAACTCCCTTCTTTTTTTCAATTGTATTGGGATACTTGCTCGTTATAGTGATAATAATCACTGTTTATTTTGATTTGTTTTTCTTTTCTCTTGAGCAAGGGATTTGGATATGGAGTGACGATAATCACTATTCTTTGTGCTTTTTGAGATGTGCACCGTAGGGTGTCAAATTTTGAAGTTTTGACATTTTGCAAATTTTTGACGTTTTGCAACTTTGGGATTCTTAGGGAATTGGGTAGGGAGGATGCTTGTCCTTTTGCCAACTCTCAGCATTCTTGGGGTCATTCGCACAGGGGGATGAGCAAGATAACCGTTTCGCTTATGGTAACCTGGATTACTCGTGCGGGTTTCATCCTTCGTTCACACAACTCGGGAATTTTTATGTGTTTTAATTTGTGTTGGGATGTTACGTAACAAGGTGTATTGCAAGTGCAACTCTACCTTCGTAAAATCTGTTTGACTTGATACATTTCATTGCTAAAGAGCAAAATGATGACTGGATCACGAAAAACTCTTGATACATTAAGAGACCACTGACTCTAGTGTGGTAAAGTGCATGGTGTTTTTGCTGTTTTTGTAAAATGGAACAGAGTGGAACAAGATGGACTAGTAGAACCATGATAGCCTATGGTGCCTTTGACCTGTACGACCATGAATATGCAATGTATGGATGCAATGCTTGGATGCAACTATGTATTTTTGTATTTTTGATGGATTGATTTTGGTGAATATGAAGATGAATTGCGAGAAGAATTCTCTATTTGATGAATTTGAATATGCCTAGAAATGAGATGCAAATTTTTGTTGTTTTTGATGATTTTTGTTGTTTTTGAATTTTCATGATTTTTGACCAAGTGATTGTGGAAATCCTTGGAGCATTTTTGGGATTGACCAAGCGATTGCAAGAATCCTTGGAGCCTTTGGGATTGACCAAGCGATTGTGATAATCCTTGGAGCATTTTGGTTTGACCAAGCGATTGCAAGAATCCTTGGAGCTTTTGGGGTGACCAAGCGATTGCGATAATCCTTGGAGCATTTTGGGGGATTGACCAAGCGATTGCAAGAATCCTTGGAGCATTTGGGTTTGACCAAGCGATTGTGATAATCCTTGGAGCATTTTGGTTTGACCAAGCGATTGTGATAATCCTTGGAGCTTTTGGGGTGACCAAGAGATTGCGATAATCCTTGGAGCTTTTTGGGTTGACCAAGCGATTGCAAGAATCCTTGGAGCTTTTGGGATTGACCAAGCGATTGTGATAATCCTTGGAGCATTTTGGGTTGACCAAGCGATTGTGATAATCCTTGGAGCTTTTGGGGTGACCAAGAGATTGCGATAATCCTTGGAGCTTTTGGGGTTGACCAAGCGATTGCGAGAATCCTTGGAGCCTTTGGGGTGACCAAGAGATTGCGATAATCCTTGGAGCTTTTGGGATTGACCAAGCGATTTTAAGAATCCTTGGAGCTTTTGGGGTGACCAAGAGATTTTAAGAATCCTTGGAGCTTTTGGGGTGACCAAGAGATTGCGATAATCCTTGGAGCTTTTGGGATTGACCAAGAGATTGCGATAATCCTTGGAGCTTTTGGGATTGACCAAGCGATTGTGAAATCCTTGGAGCTTTTGGGGTGACCAAAGAGATTGCGATAATCCTTGGAGCTTTTGGGGTGACCAAGAGATTGCGATAATCCTTGGAGCTTTTGGGGTGACCAAGGGATTGTGAAAACCTTTGGAGCATTTGGGCTTGACCAAAGGGTTTATGAACACCTTTGGAGCATTTGGTGTAATCCACTTGCTCTTCAGGGAATAGAGGTACCCCCAGCTTGACAATCTTTGTGCACCGGATCTGGCTCTGTAGGAATTGGCACGAATGGATCGGCCTTATGCACGGATAGGAAGACAGGGCCTGCCTTCGGCACTGATGGTGCTATGATATCTCCGGGTGGAAGTTGCTCACGACCTTCCCCAAGGAGTGGGATGGACATGTGATGTCGGTGGGCTGGGTCTATGCGCCACTCATGCCCTAGTATTATGTTTATCATTTGACATGCTTCATCGATATTTACGGGATGTCGATGCTGCCGTATGTGATTGCTGTGGGCTATCTCTGTTTCATCCTCACCTTCGGACAATGTGTATAGCTCATCAGAATCTGGAGATTCTGAGATATGGAGGACCGCATCATCGAGTAGTCCTACAACCAGGGGTTGATCCTCTTCGAAAAGAGCCTCATGTAAGTTGGGCATTGGGAGCTCCAAAATCTTGGTCTCTAGCGACTCTAAGTGCTCCAATGTTTTGCATGTATCAGGGGATTTGAGCTCCTCCTCTTTGGTTTGTTCTTGTTGAGGAACTTGGGGTTCATGGAGGGGTAGCTGAATAGCACCCCCCATGTCTTGGTGGGGCAGTTCATCCCGCTCTTCTTCTTGTTCTGATTCCTCAGAAGCTTCGAACAATGTGTATAGCTCATCAGGATCTGGAGATTCTGAGATATGGAGGACTGCATCATCAGGTAGTCCTACAACCAAGGGTTGATCCTCTTCGAAAAGAGCCTCATGTAAGTTGGGCCTTGGGAGCTCCAAAATCTTGGTCTCCACCAACTCTAAGTGCTCTAGCTCTTTGCATAGATCGGGAGATTTGAGCTCCTCCGCTTTGATTGGTTCGTGTTGAGAAACCGGGGACCTATGGAGGGGTAGCTGAATAGCACCCCCCATGTCTTGGTAGGGCAGTTCATCCAGCTCTTCTCTTTGCTCTGATTCCTCAGAGGCTTCTTGGTGACTTTCTAAGGGTGGCCCATAAACCTGAGTGGGTTCCTGAGGAAGGCACTCGTCATTGTTTATAGGAGTAGCCTCCCGCTCATGTCTAGGAGGCATCGGGGGTGATGCTTGATAAGGTCGCAGAGACTCGTCTCGCACCTGGGGGTTGTGCTCCTCATACCGTTGTGCTCTTTGGATGCAAGGGGTTGGCACCTTCTTAGGTAGTTTATAGCGCAACTTATCCGCTTTGCGCCGCATGTATAAGTTTTCTAACTCCCGACGACCTTGTTCAACCTGCATTATTTGAGCTTGGTGGATGACTTTTTTGGCGACCCGCCGGGTCGATGTGGTCTACCCTATTTTGCTCAAGAGGTTCGGATTTGTGCCTCTCATAATGTTTTGTCTTATGTGTGTGAGGGGTTGGAGTCCGTTCCTGCATAGTGTGTTGGAACAACTCATCCTTCTGGCGCTGAAGGCGCTCTTCGTTAATATGGTACGGTTTCGCTAACGATAGTCGGTCTCGCTCACGTTGCGTGAGTTGCACCCGACGTGCGAAATGCTTGACGAGGCTCTAAGATAGTTGGTCTTGTCGCCTCATGTGTAGAAGGCCTAGATGCCTCTCTGACATATCTATCTTGGTCGTAGTGATCCAAGATCTCTAGAGGCCATCTCTCTCTGATGGGGGTAGCGGCATTTATCTGAGGCACTGGCCTTAGAGTGTGACCATGATATCTAGCGAGTGCGAAGGCGTATTGCTCCCGCGATGTGTATTGTTTTTGAGGAAGGTAGGAATCTTCCTCATGCTCTCTTTCATAAGTGAGCACGATTTGGCGGACGAAGTTGGCTTGGCCTCGCCTGAGGAGCCTTGTGCTCTGAATTTGTCCTTGTAGTCCCGACAACCCGGAGGGGTTGAAAGAGGGATAGTGTAACCATGTGGTTCCTCTCGTCGAACCCTAGGTTGACTCAGCGCTTCATCGCGCGGTGACCGCTCATAACGAGCATCTAAGGTAGCTCTCCTATGGATGTACCCCTCATGGGAGGATGTGTGTTGAGTGCTATGCTGAACAGGAGTGCTCCTAGAAGGGGTACCCCCATAGTCCTTATCTGTTAAGGTGTGGAGGGGACCGCCTTGTGTGTCAGGCCGCCAAGGTGGTATGACCAAATCCTTGGGGTTAAAGCGAAGGCGACTGGCGCCCTCCCTTTGTGCACCTTCCACGCCGTCCGCCCTTGATTGGGCTTGGCTACGGGTGTACATCATCGTGGTGCTCTCTACTGTCTAAGCAGATTTTATCTCGTTTATGATGATTTGTCTTTTTGTGTACACTAAGCAGAAATGAACACACACATACGCAAAATCGTGATTATCTCTTTTAAGGATTGATAGTGTGTCCTAAACTGGTTTAGTGCATTTTGATGTTTTGTTTTGTGTTTGCAATTTTGGAAGAACGTTTAAATGCATAATGTTGGCTCATATGACTCCCATAAATGGTCGCCCCTTCAATATACCATTGCTGGACCGATATACCAACCTCTCTATATACCCGCCCTTACGTGAGGGAGACTATAGGTACGTGAGAGCAGATGGTACGTGGAACATAGGCGGTACGGAAGGGGAATCGCTCTGTTTATGACACCTACCATAGAAGACTTATCCTCGCGTGCATGGGAATCACCCCAGCAACACTCGGTCAGATTTCGTCAGGATTTACGTCTAGCAACAGTCGCGATCGAGGTAATGGATGCAATATCTCAAGCCAAAGTGATAATGGAATCCACCTTTGGTCTTGCTCAAGGGTTGGGGTTTTACGACCAACGCCTTGGTTTAAAGTACCACGTGGTGTGTGGGATTCATTTTACTTTGCAAATTTGAAACAAGCAACCGAAAAAGAAATCTTTCCCTATGCCAGACAGATAATACTAACTAAAAACAGCAAGTAAAATTGCAAAAAAAAAAATTTACCTTTCTTAAAAAAAAAAAAAAAAAAATTTTTTTGAATAATTACGCAGATAACTACATAATTAAATAAAGCAAGAAAAATTTTAAAAAAAACTTTTCTACCTTACTGTAATAATTAAAAAAAAATTAAAATGTCAGTAAATGAAATAACCCGAAACTTCGCAACGGAAAATGATATGGACGGCTAGAATCGTTACCTCCTTTCTGCCCGAAATTGTTGTTTCTGACCTTCGGCTAAAAAGAAGTACCTGTTAAGCACAAGACACAACAAGTTTAATTAACTTCTGTGATTTTTAAAAATATGGGAACCGGTCCCACCGTGATCGCCACTGAAAGCATGAGATTTCGGAAATAAAACACCGAGATGCAATAAAAACAGAACTAGTTTAATGCATGTAATAACACGGATGTAATCATATCAAAAGGTAAGAGCACCGCCTTTTTATATTAATTCCAACTCGGTTACAATAATCTGATTTTTTTATTACAACAGGTGAACAATAATTTCTTTCCGCATGCCCACATGTAAAATGGGCGGGCTGTAGTGTTGCCGCCGCTTGATGTTTAATGAGTCTTGTTAGTCGTTGCTTATCTTGCGTTCAGCCGCTTACCCTGCATTCAGAAACACGAGAAGAACGTTAGTAGCACCTGTAACAAGAGGGCAGAACCTTCTGACTTTAGCATACATATGAAGATAGATCAAATGCATGAATAAAACAACTCTTCGTGAAACTGCAACTTTTGCCGAGAATAGAGAACAATATACATTCGAAATGGCATATATCCGAGGATGTAAAACGTAAACTGTTATTTTTATTCTACTTGAAGACAAGACAATACATGAGACATGGACAATCATTAAAATAATCAACCGATTCTAATGTTGTTGCCTGCAAGTTAGCACTTCATTGTGTTGCATGACAATATTCGATAAAACGTATTGCAAGACGCATTCGAGCATATAACGTATGACACGATATATTCTAACGTAAATTTTACTTGAACAACGTAAAGAATAATCTATTTCGATCATCGTTAGTTTTTGCAATATATTTCAAAAGAGAACAGAGATATATTGCATTAATTAGAAACGTTCATGGGCTGCCCAAGCGGGCCACCCCTGGTTTTACACTTAGTCTCGACGCCAATCCACTAGGAATGGGCTCGAGATCTAAGGTTGTGTGTTGTCGTCGAATTAGTGGAATGCAATGATCCACTGTCGGGTGTGAAAGTCCGGTTCACTCTTCTAAGAATCACCCACCAACCTCTATTTGTGAGAGATTCCAGATGTAAAGAAGGTGAACTTAGATTGATACAGTCGGATATCCAAATGAGCAGCACTTCGTTGTCTTAACAAAATGCTTCGCAGTCCTTTTATTACGTATCGAGCCGACTTTTTATAGAGGGTTCGGCCTCTGGGAACATTAATGTTCAAAACCCTAAATCCGTAGGCGCCGCTCAAATTTGATCCTTATCGGGCCATTATGGGACATGGCTCGCACTGACAGATCGTAGTTATGAGGCGTGGCCTCGGATCGGATATTTTTTAAAACCGCTTGTCTCATTAATGTTCGCCGTTTAATCCGCCGTTTTACAGAGCCATGGGGTCTCTTCGAGAAGGGACACGTAGAGGTGCCACGTGGCGGTCGTTCCTTGGATGGTTGAATGCATGGTTTTGACTTTGGTGACGTGTCGGCTTGAGGCCCAAAGTGTCGCGATATCGCGACGCTTTGGGCCGGCTTTGGCTCGGGGCCCAAAGTGTCGCGATATCGCGACGCTTTGGGCCGGCTTTGGGTCGGGGCCCAAAGTGTCGCGATATCGCGACGCTTTGGGACCGCTTTGGGTCGGGGCCCAAAGTGTCGCGATATCGCGACGCTTTGGGCCCGCTTTGGGTCGGGGCCCAAAGTGTCGCGATATCGCGACGCTTTGGGCCCGCTTTGGGTCGGGGCCCAAAGTGTCGCGATATCGCGACACTTTGGGCCCGCTTTGGGTCAGGGCCCAACTTTGGTCCCGCTTGGTTTTTGACAAAAGGCTTGGCGCGGATAAAGGCTTTGAAGAAGGCTAAGAAGTTTGTTAAAGGCTTTAGAACGACCGACTTTGCTTTGCTCATTTTTCGATCTTCCAAACTGTTGTGTGAGTGGTTAAGACCACTATTTGACCTCTAAGGGCTGCCCTAAAAGCTGTGATATCAATGTGATCAATGTTTGTAATCACTTAATCGAAATGGTGCCGTTTTGGTGTCTACACCTAGTGCAAACTACCTCACTTCCGATGATCTGCTTGCACACTCAGGAACTTCTTGCTCTGATACCACTTGGTAGAGAGCCAAAATTACAGAGAAGAAAAATAGTTTTATTTTATTCAAATGTAGTAGATAATTACTGTTACAATAGAGTATTATAGTCACAACAGAATATTACATAAGTCGCAAAAGAGTTGCGACTCTACAAAATTTATCAAATTTGGAAATAAAAAAAAATATTATCATTCCAGCCATCCCTGTGCATGCCTGTGCTCTCCTTTTTAAAGGTTCTTAGGTGACGCTCCATTTCCAACTGGTGGCCCTTCATTTCCTCTTCTAGAACCTTTCATTTTGCCTCCCCGTGTCGCTTCGTCATCCAGGTATTCGATACGTCTCCCTTTTCGACTCTTCATCTTAGGCTCATATTTCGGCGTGAAAATACGACATGTCATGATATCATGACATTTTTTTGCCTTTGGATATTTCTCTATCTTTCGTCATGAAAATGTGACATGTTGCGATATCGTGACACTTTTCTGCCCTTCTCTGCCCTTCCATCGCGAAAATGCGACATGTCATGATATCGCGACACTTTTTTGTCTTTGGCTCCTTCTCTGCCTTTCCATCATGATATCGCGATATGTCGTGATATCACGACATTTTCCTTCCTCATTACCTTTCTTATCTTCAAGTCACGATATCACGACATGTCACGATATCATGACATTTGCCTTCGGACGCCTCCGCTTTTCTATTTTAGTCACGATATTGCGACATGTCGCAAAATCATGACAATTTCTTTGGCATCTTCTTCCTCCTGCTGTTGGTCGCGATTTTGTGACATGTCACGAAATCATGACATTTTTATCGACATCATCTTTCAGTTGCTTTTGGTCACGATTTTGCGACGGTCACAAAATCGTGACATTCTCATCGGTACCTTCCCCTGGCTGCTCCTGGTCACGATTTTGTGACGGTCATGATTTTGTGACATGTCATGAAATCATGAAGTTCTCCTCAACATGAAGCCTTGGCTACTCTTGGTCATGATTTTGTGACAGTCACAATTTCATGACATGTCATGAAATCATGACATTCTCCTCGATACGAAGCCTTGGCTGCTCCTGGTCGCGATTTCGTGACGGTTGCGATTTCATGACGGTCACGATTTCATGACATGTCACGATTTCACGATGGTCATGATTTCATGACATGTCATGAAATCATGACATTCTCCTTGGTACAAAGCCCTGGCTGCTCTTGGTCGTGATTTCGTGACATGTCATGAAATCACGACATTTTTGCCCCGCACCTTCTCTCTCCTAGTTGCGTCGCGAAAATGCAACATGTCGCGATATCACGACTCTTTTTCGGTCACGATATCGCAACACCCAGGCAAACACAAAAAAAAAATGTTGATGCAAGATTGCTCTGCTACCATCGGATGCTCCTGCATCACCAAGATTTCCTTGGGCCAGCACTGGAGATGATATATGGCTAGTGTGAATGAGTTCTAATGGATTTGAGGGACAAGATGGTAGGTGAGCTATTGGGAGATACCTTTTTGCTCATCCAGGTTCTAGTTATCAGAATCTACGAGTTTATAGAAAAGCCTTTTTCATTACCCTATTATGCCACGCCCTATATTTTTTCCTTGGAAGTAGCTCGAAAGCTTGACTACACCAATGAGGAGTAAAATAAATGTCGGGCTAGAAAATTTATAGTTTCTACTCCTTTTGAGTTTAGAGATGTTAAGATAACACAGTGTGGTTAGAATGCTATTCTTGTAGTGACACTTTCAGACTACGGGCTAAATGAGATTCCCCACTACTAGAGATGGGACCCACTTGGTATTATCTAGAAAAACCTTACAGTGAAATATTTTCATTCTTGCCCTAATTACAACATGGAGAGAACATAATAATCTTCTGGGCCTCGAGCTAGAATGGCATGTTAATGAAATGAGACCTTTGCCTCCTTGGCTAGATTTATACACCATGGAGACTGAGTATAACTCGATTGTAAATTAGGAGCAGAGACTATCCAGCTCTTTCTTAGCCAAAATAAAATTTAGACATCCACAATGATAATACATCCTCAGACAACCTACTAGCAATTTATGATAGGTTCTTAGTGTTTTATGATGAGAACATAAATACTTATCGACCTCTTTCATTTGTTGATATTGTTTCCTATGGTGAATGAAGTCCTGATGAAGTGGATGACCTGGCTGTCCCAAGACACGAAGTACAAGGCAAGGGCAAGGCCATCTTGGGTGCCTCATTATTTAGTGAAGAGAATAGTACATTGCCTCATCAGAAGAAAAGTGCATCCTTGTAAATAAAGGTTAAGATACCTATATTACAGTAGGATACAAAGAATACGTTCACCAGTACCCACAAGCCTTTTGAGATAGTCTTTCAGACGATGACTCAGATTCTTCCAGTGAGCTCTATCAAAATGACTATAGCAACATAGGTTGAGGAATAGAAGGATGAATATGTAGAGAACATCAGCATGGATAAGGAGCATAAGGATGGAGATGTAGAACATGTCAGTATGGATGCACTATATATAGAAGGAAAAGGAGAAGCACAAGCACAACATGTATCTCCTATGGCTCCTTTGATCACGAAGCCCCAAGGTATGCATTCATCTCTTCCTTTTTCTTCTTTCTCGTCTACATTTTTAGTTTCCATCATCCTGGTGTCTATCTGCTCAGCACCTAAAATATCTATGGCAATATCAGTTTTCATGATCCCTATGTCAAATACACCTCCATTGCCCCAGTCCACCTTCCTAATTTGTTAAATTTTCCCAGCATTGTCTATACTATTACCTATTGCATTGTCTATACCTTTGTCTACAACGTTTGCATCCTTCATAAGAAACCCTAATGCATTCGTAGTCTCTACCTCAGTCAGTTTTCCTTCTTCTATTTTAGATGTCCCCATTGCAAACATATTTACCACCAGAGAGCGAAATACACTTTTCATCACACCTCCTTCCACTGGTTTCTCAATTCCCTAGCCGACCATTTTTACAATGGCAACCCAAACACCTCTGAGGGTTAGTGTAGTCGCTTCCCCTCCTATTTCTTGTGCAATATTTAATTTTGAGCCCTCTCTCCCACTTCTTCCCTTCATGCCAGTCCTTGGAATATGCATTTATGAGCCATTGGATTCTAAGCTTGAAATGACACAGTAGCTCACTCCTGCACAAAGCATCCATAAGGTATGCATGAATACAGTGCACTATCTGAGGGATCATATAAAAATAGAGGCACAGGCTCTAGTGCAAACTTAGGAGGCTTGCATTATCTATCCAAAGATAATTAAGTTGCATACCATTGAAAAAATACAACTAGTCCATGAGCCCTTAGGGGAAATAACCCTAGTTGATTATACCTTCCACCATACTAAGGAATATGTGGCCAAGATGAACACAGCATAAAATATGGGGAATGTCCAAGTTGTCATGGGCTCTATTTATGCTCGTGGTGAGTATTACAAGGACCTCTTCTTTCGAGTGCAATTCAAAAATGATGAACTCAAGGGGGCCCTAGCAGTAGTGTGAAGGCAAATTGAAGCCCTATAGTCTGAGTCAATGAAATGGGTTGAGGTGTTAGAATCTAAGATCAAGAAATTAAAGGAATGATTTTAGTTGCTTAAAGATGAAAATAATGAAGTGTCCAAGCTATGTGATAGCCATGTGATGGCATGCACCCAAGAAAACTAGGAGATATATGTGCTCACTATCCAAAGAAATGAGTTGTAGGGTAAGTTATTAGAAATAATGAAGCAGTCGTTTCCTTTCTCTAAGGAGAACCTCAAGGAGACGTGCCTAGACTTTCTACGAGATTTCCTAGTAAGAGCGGTGAAAGGAATTACAGTCTTAGCATTCTTTAGGGAAGCACACGAGGTAGTTTTTGCTTGCAGTCCTATCTTGGAATCCACTCAAGCAGATGTTAACTATTGGTTATATTTGGCCACCCAACTTAGAAAATAGAAGATGTGCCTATCCACCTTACCCCTATGAGTGATCTGGCTCGATCATTGGCAATGGCAAAAAAAACTCTGCATTACTTCTTCACAAAGGTCGAGCTGGCCAAAATTACTTTCCTGCTCTCAGATTCTCTTATGCAAGAGCGAGATATTTCATTGTGATACTTTGATGCTCTTGTCAAGATCGGTGTCCTAGGTTTTATTGACCCTGAGGGGTCCATTCCATCAGTTCAGGAGTTGGAACCTATGTGGGCTACCTTCATTGATAACGCCTCAAACGTCTATGATTTGAAAGCCTTGAGTTCTGATGCTCAGATAATCCTTCTCATGGCCAAATATACCCATATTCAATCCTGCTTGAAAGAGTTTGATTGAATACTAGAATTTACTGAGGTTGAGTGCATCAAAAAAATCATTGCCTAATTCAGGAGCTTTAGAAGTAGTTGACTTTCCCTTTGGAATGTTGGGTTGATGCTTCCATGGTGTACAAGCATATCTTCAACAAGTCGTTGGACCAATATCTCCCTCAACCACCCAAGTAGGATGAAGAAAATGAAATAGACAGTGACACAGATTCAAAGGCTAAAGAGACGGATGAACAGGAATAAGAGACAAACAAAGAATTGGAATATAGAGAAGAAGATAAAGCATCCGGAAGCATTGAGGAAAAATTAGAGGAGCAATCTGAAGGCTCTAAGAGTAAGGAGGACTCTGTTGCCCAAGGATAAAGGCTGGGCTCTTCACATTGATATAGGCTCAATGCCCCATGAGGCACTAGATGTGTTGCCAATTTTGCCACACCTTGTTGAAATTCATATTGTATACAGTTTTGAGACCATTCATTTTAAAATCTTCTCTTTTTCCATATAAAAATGGTTAAGATGTGGTTATGTTGTTGTACTTTCATAGGCTATCTCGTTTAGTTTAAAAATGTACTTTGTTACTTTATGTGGTTCCTCATCTTTGTTGTAATTTTCT
Source organism: Wollemia nobilis (assembly GCA_028583015.1). Lineage (NCBI taxonomy): Eukaryota > Viridiplantae > Streptophyta > Pinopsida > Araucariales > Araucariaceae > Wollemia > Wollemia nobilis. Next base: position 5,393,609 of record JAQPPZ010002201.1, read on the forward strand.
ATGTTTTATGTACTTTTACTTGTTATGTTGCATGTAAAATTGTGAATGTTTTAGCATGGGCATTTTTCTAATGGTTTCACTTCCTTTTTTTTGCCTTTAAATCCTCTCTTTTTTATATTTGCACATATGGTTGTAATTTCTAGCACTTAGATACTTGAGTACGTTTTTGTGCTGAATTGTAAAATCACTCTGGCAATGGGAGCGAGAGGCCAAAAAAGAATATAAAAGGGCAAATATGACTAATTATGAAAATCTAAATAGTCAGAATTGTAGGTGCTCCTCTTCTGGAGTGGGCTCCCAAAACACTCCACCAATAGAGTGACATTCTAAAAACAACAAAAGCAAGTATAAAGGCTAAGTGTAAAATTCAAATGTGGTCAAAAGGCAGAGTGCTCCAACCAGGGAGCACCTCTCCAAAGTGCTCCACCTAGGAAGTGCTTGAGGGAAGAAGGAACACAAAGACTAGATAGAGGAAAAAGGGCACTAAGGATGAGGGTGCAGTAAGAGAAGTCAAAGGGTCAATGAGTAAAGCGCTCCACAAGTGGAGCACCTCTCCAAAGTGCTCCACTAGTGGAGTGCATCTCCAAGGCAAAGGCAAAGCAAAGTGAAAACAAGTTATAACATAAGTGAAAAAGGTAAAATCCTAAAAGGTCAACCAAATGGTCAAATATCAAAGTGCTCCACAGGTGGATTGCCTCTTCAAAGTCACTCCATAGGTGGTGTGCCCCTTCAAATGTGCTCCATAGCTAGAGCACCTTTCCAATGCAAGAAACGTAAAATATCCCAAGGTAGAAAGGGTCAATTTGGTCAAAATGAAAAGTGCTCCACTAGTGGAGCACCTCTCCCAAGCACTCCACTAGTGGAGCAAACTCCTCAAGCAAATGACTAAGATAAATTATTGCAAATATACCATGGATAGTTCGAACCAACTCTAAGTTGCATTCTATAAATTCAAATTGATTGTTTCAAAGTCACTACCAAAACCTTCTGTCTTTAATGCTTAGTTATCTGAAAAATCCAAATTGGTTGTTTCAAGTCATCACCGAGATCAATTCTACCTATCATAGGAGTGGTTGGGAATTAATGTTTTAAGCGACATATTTCTCCTATAAAAATCAGATTCTTCTCTGTAACCAAGTATGGATAACTTCTGCTAGAGAAGCAGCTCTGTACTTTGAACTCTACTTTCGAAATAAAGGCTTTTGGATCTATTTTTAATTTATCTATCTCTGTGTATGACTTTTATTCTGTAATTTCTATTAAATTAGTCTCTTTATCACACAGTTTAATTTTGTTTTCTGTATTTCACTGTCAATAGAGGACTAGTCCTTGGAATACTTGTTGGAGTTTACATAGTTCAGAGAATTTAATATTGGTTTCTATTAAAAGGCTATTGTTTTGATTTTTGTTGGTTCAAGTAGTTAGATTGTCTATCATGATTTCAATATTGTCTATCATGATTTCAATCCATCACCCTATATTTCAGTTATTTCATTTCTTTTAGCATCTTCCTAACCCTTATCTCAAACCCCCCATTTTTATTTTTAGAACCATCTCTACTGGAGATTACCATGGAGGACATTCCTTTCCTTCAGGCATTCAATTATTGGTAGTGGGCCTAGGGCACTTTAGACTTAGAAAACCTGTATCTAGGTTGGTTCAATTACCAACAAGACCCAAGAATGAGATCCCCATAGAAAATTGGAGATTTAAGATTGAGGATACCCAAGAAGGAGGTTCCCATAGAATATTGAAGATTGCATATTGTAGATTGAAGAAAGAAGAAAACAACTCTATTATAGATTGAGACAAAAAAGACCCATATTTGGAAGATTGAATATTGAAGATTGAAGATAGAGGAGGACTAAGAAAATTTCCTATTATATATTTGAGAAGCTATAGAATTTTTAGACCCAAGATAAGATATCTCAAGAAAACTTGGAAGGAGAAAGAAGAATAAGGCTAGAGAAGGCCTATTGAAGAAGTTGAAGAAGTGGCCATTGGAAAATATTTGAAGGAATATCAAGGTAGAATATTGCCAGCAGGAGAAACTCTTAAAAGGAATAATTTGGGACAATTTTCACCATCCAACAACAAGCTCTAAAGGAAGAAATATTTGGCAAGAAGAGTGTCAAATTTTGGAAAATATTTTTTAAGAACTCAAGACATTCAGATTCTTGAGGAAGAGGCCATAAAATAGGTCAAATTTGAAGTCAAAATTTGACAACAATATTGAAGGAGAAATAATATAGAAGAGACTACTATATTTAAAATTTTTAAAGACAACCATAAAGGATTTGAAGGCTAATTTATAGAGGAGAATATTGCCGATTTTGTAGCAGAAGTTGAAGAGTCATAGGAAAACAAATTGAAGGTGACATAGAGCTGCAAATTGAAGAATAATTGGGTAGATTTAAAATTACCCTCGAATAGCCAATTGAAGGAAGGCTTGCTATAAAAATAAGGTAGCAATCTTGAGGAACTGAATGTTATTTTTGGATAGCAAGATAAAGAATAAGAAATAAGATTTAGAGAGCAACAAATGAAGGCTTTAGAACTATAAAATTGGTCAGCATTAGAAGGATACAAGAGGGCTGCGATTTGGAGAATTTTAGGGCAGATTTAAGGTATCTTTGAACAACAAAGTATAGGAATATTTGGAAGCATTTGAAGCAGGGTAATTGCTTCAAATTATAAAGATATTTGGACAGCAAGAAGGCAACATTTGTAGCTGTAAATTTTAGAGATTGAGAGAATACATTCGGAGGATAATTGAAGCTACAACAATCATATTTTTAGGTAGCACATTAAAGGCTAAGAGGTAGAAAATTTAAGCAGCAATTAGAGCTACAAAATTAATTATTTTAGGGCAGCAAAGCAAAAGGAATTGAAATTGCAAATTTTACAAATGTGGGACAGAAAAAAGGTGAATCAAATCACCAAGAAAAGGAGGCCAAAAGGTATGCAATATTGATGCTATAAAAGTCCATTATTTGAATGTTCATGTTAGTTTATTATAAAAAATTTAAAAGCATCACATTTGATTTTATTTAAAGTAGAAAATAGAAGGCTTCAACGTTGAAGAAGATTGCATCATTGCTATCTTAAAACATGTACAATGTTAGAATATATTATATTATTTGGTTATGTAAGGTACATGAGATTACTTCATGATGAATTCAGGTAATTACTCCAAGTAATGTAATAAATGCATAAGTTTCAATGTGCAAGTTATAATGTGCAAGGTGCCTTCTCACACAACTAGATAGAGTGTTAGACAAGGAATCTATATTCCTATACAAAGAGCTATATAGATCCATCCAAAAGTATCACTTCATTATCAATAATATATGTTTCTTTCTCTCCTTTCTCTCTCTCTATATGATGGAATGGTGCTAAAACCATAAGTGGTATTAGAGCCATGTTAAATCTAAATAGGAATAGGGAAAGCTACCAGTGCTACTATTGGTTTATGTCTTTGCAAACCAAACTTGTCATTGTGCACCACTACATGCAAAAACTGTTAGTAGTAGAGGTTAAAGAAAAAGAGAAGGCCCTAGAAGCCTTGTTACAAAACTACCAAATAAAAAATTTTGATAGTGAATAACTTGGGATAATTATCGCCAATTGAAAAAAAACCCAAAAAAAGAATAATTTGGCAAGGAATGTTATATCCTAGAAGAAGATCTTGTTTGAAGTCAGAATTTAAAAATAATATTGAAGGAAGATTCAAACAGAGAGTTCAAGGCTACAGATTAGTGAAGCAGGAAGTTGTTCGAGACAACCAACAAAGAATTTGTGTATCCATTTACTACAAAGTAGTAACTTGGTGAATTAAAACATCAAGATCTACAAAATCCATAAAAAATGTAAACAACTAAGGTACAACAAAATGAACTTCAGATTATGGTTCATTATCAAATTTCATTAAGCATCATGTTTGGATTAAAATTTGGAGAAGAATAGATTGCATTATAGTCTTCAAGAAAGTGCAAAAAATGAGAGTTCATTTTAAATATTATTTGCACATTAAATAGGAGTTGGATATTTTTGAAAGAAAGAAAACTATCATCTACCTATTTTTTATCTAGAAATAAAGAAGACTATATTTTATTAAGGGTTCATTACAGATTACTCTCAAAGATTATTATGTGCATCTAAAATTATTTTGAGATTTAATTTACTGGAGCAATAAGGTGAGATTATTGTTATCGTTAAAAAGTGCATTGGCACTATACTAGTTGATCTCTAACTAGTTACTCTCAAAAATATTAGTTTGTACTTGTTGATTGTTAAGGATCAAGAGCACAAAAACCAACATATTAATCAAAGTGTCTAGAGATACTATTTGGTGCACAGTATGTGCAAAATTTAGTGGCCAAAAGAAGCCACCAAAGTCAGATCAGATTCCTCCAAGGAGTGGAGAAGAAAGCCACAATTAAAATTGGCAAGAGAAGCTTCAAATCAAGACTTGGTGAGTCTCAAATTCAAAGAAATACAATGGTTATCTACAAGAAAAATTGTAGAAAATAACATCAAAAAAATGCTTCTATCTACGTGGTTAAAATGCTTCTTGGTCCCTGCTGCTGGGATCCTCTCTTATTTTCCCAGGGGGGGTTCCTTGTGGTGCAACTCTCTAGTCACTTCCTGATGGGTTGGATCCTCTCTGTGCTGTCGGCTTCCTGCAGGATGGCTCTCGCTGAACGGAATGTTTTCCTGGTGGGCGGGATGGTTTCTCCACAGGGCGGGATCCGCCAAATCCACTGGTTTTCTCGCGAGGCGGGATCCTTCTTTTCTGCTGGTTTCTCGGATGGTGGGATTTCCCTGTTGCTTCCCGCTAGGCGGGACTGTTTGTGGTGGTTTTTACTGCTTCCCGCGAGGCGGGATTTTATTGTAACGATTTTTCTTTGCTTCCTGCTGGGCGGGATCTTCTCGATGGTGGTTTTTGGCTACTCCCCGCTGGGCGGGATCTCCAAAACTATTTTCTTTCTTTTTTGTTTATTTCCTGCTGAGAGGGATTGTTTCATGCTTACTGTTACCGCTGGGTGGGATTTCTATTTTGGTGTTCAGTTTCAAGGGATTGATGCCCTAGGCCCATTGCTTATGTAATCAGGTTTTGGGATCCTTGTTAAAACCCGTTGTAAATACAAACACTACTTACCAAAAAAAATCTTCGTTTCATTAGCCAAATATCCATGCAAAAATATGAAATATGTCTAATTAAAATATAACCTCAAGATCCCCCATTGCATTCAAAGAAAACTATTGTCAAATCAAAAAATCAGATCTACAAAAGGAGTGCAAAAAGAAGTGCAATAAGGGTATTTTTATATACAAAAGATATTACATGATCTTGAACTATCCTAATATATTTAACATAATGAAAAGGAAAGAGTTTTAAGTGTCCAAAAAGGCACAATATTCTCAAGGCATAATATCCCATGACAACTGAATTCTTGCACACTCCAAGCAAGGAAAAAGAGCCCCATAGAAGGCTTGAATCCTCTACGTCTTGGACAGCCAATTATGTAGACAAACAAAGAATAATAGAAGGCAAAGAGAATCATTATATTCAAGGGCAAAAACGAGAGCATAATAGGTTGAAGCAATATAAAATCTAAATGTATGTCCAAGGAAGATTCTATACCATTACTGAAGGTTCATCAAAACTCCATCAAAGCTCCACTAAAGCATTGCTCTTCACTTCAACTGGAACCAACTCATAAGCAAGTGCCATTAAATAAAGAAAGAGTTGAGAGTATTACGATGTTTAAAGGTGCTCCAAAGTTATGTTAAAGAAGCATTAAATAAATAACCCATGCATGAGGAAGTGACACTTGTCACTTGAAAAGAAATCCTAATGTTCCTTACATGAGCATCCTGTTAGAATTATTGAGTTGTCATTGATGTCAAAGGCTAACTTGGTGTGCTTGGGCAAATGATTCAATATAAATATAGTATTATAGGTTTGATTGTGAGTTTGGGAAATATCAAAGGATTTAATTGATTTTAAATTAAAAATTAAAATTTATAAATCTTTAATTTAAAATATTTAAATTAGAGATTTAAATAATATTTAAACTCCTAAAAGATTGAAAATATTTACCCTTTCCTAAGGTTGAAATATTATTATTGTGAGGTGGTTTGACCTTTTGGAAGTGCAAATATTTGCATATATATACAATAACAAAACTCATTTCAAATATATGAATTAATCAAAAATATTTAATACATTCAAGCAATGATGGTGAGGGAAAGGACGAAGTGGAGGTATTAAATATCAATGGAGATCAGGGATAGATGACATGATAGAGGGGAGTTGGTGGTAGATCATAATTTCCATAGTAGGTGTAAGATATCTGTTGGAGATGTTGCTAAGATTTGGTCTGTTACAAAAGAGGATAGCAAAAGTATTGAAGAAAGTCAAAAATATCCACGACGATGCAAGAGTGATCTTGTTGGTTGATTGAAGGAAGAGTATTGCTAAGTTGACAAGGCTGCATACATTTTAGGAGGAGCATCACATGAGATAACTATTGCAAATAGCACCAAGATTCCACATAGCGAAAGACTACATCCTACTTACACAGGATAAATGAAGTGTAGAAGGTGAGAATTACAACAATCAATGTGGCTATTCTAGATAGTCATGTTGGGATAATACTAGGGTTTATTGTTTTAGAATTAGACTTCTAAAGACAAGCAAAGGATTATCCTATAGGAGATAAACAATATATAAATAAATAAATATATATATATATATATATATATATATATATATATATATATATATATATATATATATATATATATATATATATATATATTACCTTAGAAGATTAAATACATTAAAAAATATGTAATGCTTCTATCTGGACTACATCACACAAGAGAATTTCCATGGATAAATTTTGTGTTGTTGTTTGGTGTAGTTCACAGTGGAGAAGGAACACAATTCATTTTAATGATCTAAAAAACACAATTTAGAAGAAAAATATGTAGAGCATGGAGGAGAAAATTTTGAACAAAGAAGATTCAACAAAATATCTTGCATGGGAGTAAAACATAAATGTCTAATTGGGGGTTAACCAAAAGAACTGAAAGCTTAAAACAATTCCAACCATAAGAAGGATGGAAAGAGAATGACAGTGTGGCATGGGGTTCAAAGCAATGAATGGCATAGAAAGTATGGAATAACAAGACGTGAAGATAGATATTGAAGATGAAGCCACTATCCCTTCATAGAGATATATTATCGAGGGTAGTGTCGTTTCAAGGCACATATGATTTGATCAAAGTTTTAATAGTTGTTGGTTGGGTTATTGTAAAATGAAATCTAGAGCGTTGCACTCACTCTGGTGATATAATTCTAAAATAGGTGCATTGGTGTATTTTTGAGACCTACAAACATGAATGATGAAAAAGAGTTCACAGGAATGCAAAAAGGAGGTATGAAGTTATTATACAAGTCATAAGCTTAGGTGTACTTTTCTACATATTCTTTGGAGACTTTGGTTTTGTATATTTTCTATCTATTGCATGATCCATTGGAGATTGATAAAAATCAAGGAAAAACAAGGAGTGTAATATCTTGATGAGTAGGTATTAAAGTGCAGATCCATGAAGATATTGTGAGCAGAAATTGATGCCATTAATGATCAGATTTTGAAGTAGACCTAAGTAGAGTTTTTTATTAGATTTATTAGATTTATGAGTAGAAGGTTGGTGCCTTCAGACCTGAGGTTGGTGTCTCCAGACCTAATATTGGTGTCTCCCATAGGTTGGTGCCTTTAGACCTGATATTGGTGGTAGATTAGTGTCTATGTTATTGTAACAAGGATATTGGTGTCTCCCATATGTTGGTGCCTACATTATTGTAAAAATAATATGGGTGTCTCATGTAGGTTGGTGCCTATGTATTTGTATAAGGGAATTGATGTCTTCTATGGGTTTGTGCCTACAAATTTATTAAAGAAACAAAAGAAATATTTTACTATGGCTTTCTCTTGAAAGGGTGTTTCCACATAAAATCATTGTCTCTTATATGCATGGTTTTTTGTGCATTGATTTATTATTGCAGTTATTGATTTGAAAGTAAAATTTTTATCTTATATTGTTCACCCCACTCTCAATATAACTGTTTGTTTCTTAAATTGGTATTAGAGTGGATTCATTCATGAAATCCTAACCGGTTGAAGGAAGATCTTACAAGAACACACATGGCTTACCAAGAAGGTTTTTCATCAATTACAGCTCCATTATTTGATGGGACTAACTATACTTTATGGATTGTGAGGATGCAAATATATTTTATGGAACATAGCTATGATATATGGAAATCCATTGTGGATAGGTTCACACCACCTGCAACACCTCCCATATATAAAGACAACAAGAAACCATTTGAAAACAATGCCAAGGCAATGAATGCAATATTAAGTGGGTTATGTGAATCAAAGTTTGTGAAAGTCATGCAATGCACCATAGCAAAATAATTATGGGACAAGTTACAAAGAACATATGAAGGAGATGATAAGGTTAAAATGGTAAAACTTCAAACCCACAAGAGGAAGTTTGAAGACTTAAAGATGAAATATGAGGAAGATATTTCCAAATATCTGCTCCATGTTGATGAAATTATCAACACCATTCGTGGACTTGGAGAAAATATTGATGACTCTAAGATTTTTTAGAAAATTTTAAGGTCACTTCCCATGAGGTTTGATGTGAAGATCTCATTATTGAAGAAATGAAGGATCTTAAAACTTTAAGCATGGATGAACTACACGAAATTCTTATAGCTTATGATATGAGGATTGAAAATATCAAACATCCAAATGGGAGGCCATATTTAAAGTATCAAATACGACAAATAATAAGGAACCAGAGTCAAGTGAAGGATTGAGCAATGAAGAAGAAGATAAATTTGTGCAAATTAATAATAAGGGATCAAGTAAACAAAGAGTTAAGTATAATTTGAAATATTTTAATTGTGGTAACATTGGTAACTATGTAGCTAAGTGTCCACATGCTGAAATTAGTAGCAGTGAAGAAGAAGAGGAATACAAGGAAATAAAATATCCTCATGAAAGGAAAAAGAGGTATGGTCAAAGCAAGCATGAAAAGAAGATATTTCAAAGGCACAAGAAGAGTCTTTATGCTAAAAAATCAAGCAATTCTTCCAACAACAGTGACGAAAGCCTCTCCGATAGTGAAAGAGAAGAAATCCTATTTATGGATATGGAGGTGAAAGAAGATGCCCTTGTTGTCAAAAACCAAGAAAAGGAGAAAAATATAGAAGATGAAGAGGAAGCCATAGTTGACATAAAAGAGGAACTTATTTTTTTTTCTTGAAGAGGTGAAGATGCTTAGAAAGAAGAATTTAAGATTGAAGAATCAAGTACAAGAGGATGAGAAGACAAAAGCAAAGCTTTCACAAGAACTCATCAGTTTAAAAGTTAAACTTGAAGAGGCAAAGTGAATTGAAGAAGTTATGGTTGAGCAATTAATGCAAAAGTGTTGGAATGTAAAAAACTAGAATATGAGATGGTCTCTCTTAGAAAGGAAGTGGAAAAATCTAATGATAAGCTACAGTAAAATATTAGGTTTGAGAAAAGCACATAAATCTTGGATGATATTATCAAAGCACAAAGATCTTCGATTATAAATACTAGACTTGGTTTTTGAAGAAGATCAATAGAAACAAAAGGGGAAGTCAAGCTCAAAAGGAATATAGACATCAAAGAAAATAATTAAAGAAGAGCCTAAGATCTATGCTAATGTGTGGAGAAGTGGAAGCATCAAAAAGGAAGAAAATAAAGCATCATCAAGGAACAAGGTCCATAACATAAACAACAATGAGAGAACCATGTGGCCATATCCTCCAAGGCAATCAAATAGGTTTCAATATTTTTTCCATGGTTATTACTTTTCATTTCACCAATTTGGTCATAAAGCTAAAAATTATAGGGTCCATGCTAAAAATAATTTTGGCTTCACCAAGAAAATTTTCAATTCATTTGCACCTCTCATGGATTACAACATCATTTATTAAAAATGTAATAATTTTGGGCATAGATCTAAATGGTGTAGAATGGTGTTCCCTGAAATTTTAAAATCAAGTAAGGAGGATGGTCAAACTATTTAAAAGGGCATGTCCTCTAAAGTTTGGAAAAATAAAATGGAACAATAAAAGGAGCATAGTAAGTTGGGAGTAGTTTCACTCCTATCTCATCATTGATTGTCTCAGTAAGAGTAGTTAGTAAGGGGGAGTTGTCCAGTGCCTTATATTTTATCCCCAATAAGCCTTTTTCATTGATGTCAAAGGGGGAGAATTTTAGTAAGGGGGAGCATTTTGTAATTTCAATAAGAGGGAGCATCTTGTTAGAGGAGCAACTTGTAATTATGTTGCAGTAAAGGTAACAATTTCTTTTCAGGGTTGCCATCAATGACAAAGGGGAGATTATTAGAATTATTAAGTTGTCATTTATGTCAAAGGTTGACTTGGTGTGCTTGGGCAAATGATTCAAGGTAAATATATTATTATAGGTTTGATTATGAGTTTGCAAAATATCAAAGGGTTTAACTGATTTTAAATTAAATATTTAAATATTTAAATTAGAGATTTAAATAATATTTAAACTCCTAAAAGATTGAAAATATTTACCCTTGCCTAAGGTTGAAATATTATTATTATGAGGTGGGCCGACCTTTTGGAAGTGAAAATATTTGCATATATATACAATGTCAAAATTCATTGTAAATATATGAATTAATTGAATATCTTCGATACATTCGAGCAACGACGACGAGGGAAAGGATGAAGTGGAGGTGTTATATATCGATAGTGATCAGGGATATATGGTGTGATAGAGGGGAGTTTGCAGTAGATTGGAATTTTTGTAGCAATTTTAATATATCAGTTGGAGATGTTACCAAGATTTTGTCTATTACAAAAGATGATAGAAAAAGTATTGAAAAATGTTAGAAATATCCATGATGGTGCAAGAGTGAGATTGTTGATTTATTGAAGGAAGAGTATTGTCGAGTTGACAAGGCCGCACACATTTTAGGAGGAGCATCACATGAGATAACTATTTCAAATAGCACCAAGAATCCACATAGCGAAAGACTACATCTTGCTTACTCAAGACAAATGAAGTGCAGAAGGTGAGAATTACAACAATCAATGTGGCTATTCTGGATTATTGTGTTGGGAGAATACTAGTCATTATTGTTTCAAAATTAGATTGCTAAAGACAAGCAGAGGATTATCCTACACGAGATAGACAATATATATTACCTTATAATCTAGAATACATTTTAAAAGGTGTACCTCTTATTTTTAGACTACGTCATATAGGAGAATTTCTACAAATAGATTTTTTGTTATTGTTTGGTGTAGTTCACAATGGCAAAGGAACACAGTTCATTTTAATGATCTAAACAACACAGTTTAGAAGAAAAACATGTAGAGAAAGGCAGAGGAAATTTTGAACAAAGAAGGTTCAACAAAATGTCTTACGTGGGAGGAAAACACACATATGTCTAACTAGGGGTTAACCAGAAGAACTAAAAGTTTAAGAAAAGTTTGACCACAAGGAGGATGAAAAGAGAGTGGTGTGATGTTGGGTTCGAAGAAATGAATAGCACAGAAAGTTTGGAATAACAATACATTGTTGTGAAGATAGACATCGAATATGAAACCACTATCCCTTCATAGAGATATATTGTTGCAGTGTTGAAGGGAGCCATCAAGGGTGATGTCATTTCAAGGCATACATGGTTTGATAAAATATTTAACAATTGTTGGTCGGGTTATTGTAAAATGAAATCCAGAGCTCTACACTCACTATGGTGATATAATTACAGGAATGTAAAAATGAGGTATGAAGTTATTATGCAAGCCATAATATTAGGTTAAATTTTATACATATGCTTTGGAGACTTTGGTTTTGTATATTTTCCATCTATTGCATGGTCCATTGGAGGTTGAGAAAAAGCAAGGAACAGTAGGGAATGTAATATCTTGATAAGAAAGGATTAGAGTGCAAATCCAAGAAGATATTGTGAGTAGAACTTGATGCCATTAATGATAAATTTTGGGAACAGACCTGAGCAAAGTTTTTGATTAGATTTGTGAGTAGAATTTTTGTGCCTTTAGACCTAAGGTTGGTACCTCAAGATTGGTGTCTCTCGTAGGTCGGTACCTATGTTATTGTAACAAGGAGATTGGTGTCTCACGTAGGTTGGTACCTACATTGACTTTAAAATGATATTGGTATCTCCAATAGGTTTGTGCCTACATATTTGTATAAGGGTATAGGTGTCTCTTGTGGGTTGGTGCCTACAAATTTATTGAAGAAATAAAAGCAATATTTTGTCATGGTTTTCTCCCAAAAGGGTGTTTCCACGTAAAATCCTTATCTCTTATATGTGTGGTTTTCTATGCATTGATTTATTATTACATTTATATTATTATAGTTATTGGTTTGAAAGGAAAATTTGTATCTTAAACTGTTCACCCCCCACTCTCAATATAAGCGTATGTTTTTTCACACCCATATTTCACATGTTTGAGCAAAGGAAATTTACTAGCAAGAAAGGTGGTATGTTATAACAATGGAGACACTTGTATTTAAAGAAATATACACTCCTCCAAGGTTGTAACACCCATATGTTACCTATAGGTGGTTTCAAGCATCTTTATTCCCTCCAAGCGCTCAAGAAGTAACTACCATGACACTTGTCACATAGCACAAGAAACCTCTTCTATTAAAAGGTTCCAAATACCAAGGAAGTCCATATATTTCATATTCTAGCATTTAATCATAGCACAAGCCAAATTACAGTGTGGAAGAAAGGTGAAAGAGCATTAAAATCTTTAGTCAAGGAGTTCAAAGAAGTCCAACATTGAATCCAAGGGAAAATCAATGTACACCATCCTCTATAAGCGCTCAAGGGAAAGACATTAAAGTGGAATGTAATATACATATAAAATCTATGGTGAATACGTAGATAATACGTAGATAATTAACAGGGATTTATAAGGTATAAAATTAGGTTGAAACACTAAAGGAAATCAGCCATATTTGAATGTAATATAAAAGTAAGAAACACATATTAAATAGCCTAATATTTGTATTATTATAACATAGGAGAAATAAGGAATTCTACTTGAAAATAAAAATTTCTATTATTGCAAATTTCATTATTTTATAATATTCTATATTAGGGAGTTATAAATAATACTACATCAAAGTAGGTAATTAGAATTTAGAAACACGAATATCAAATTATTAAAGGCTATAAAAGGAGGTTTATTAAGAAAAAAAAGAGTTAGATATTAATTGGTATGCTTGTCTCAAAATACATTAAAGGGATAAAAGAAATCCAACTATTAAAACCTCATCAAATTAGAAAGTGCTTAAAGTTCAATAGGAGTAATAAGGTGTAAAATAAGTTGATTTGTTTTTTTATATTCATAAAACTTTACAAAATGAAACCAAAATTGAACTATTATTCTCAATAGAACTTTATCTATTCAACAAGATCCTTAATCCTTATCATGGATTATTGGTATATAGACTCAAGAGCAAGTAAGTACATGAATGGAAATATTTTGATGGGAATTCACTGCAAGATATTGTCAATAGACTCCAAGGGTAAAATTGCAAGATAAGACATCTTACAAAATACACTAATAAAAGAAACTTGTAAATGCTTCCTTTCATTAACTGAATTTCCCCCTCTTACAATAGAGTCTCCAACTTCTTATACTCCAAAAAGAAAAACCCTAGCCTATGCTACCCCCTTACTATTTATAGTAACTTTTATTTTTAGAAATTCACTTGCTATTTTTAGTAACCCTAAAAAAACTCGGATGGCATCTGTAGATTAAAGATACAACGCCAAATAGAAATAAAGAAATCACAATAAAAGAATGCAGAACAGTTGTACAAAATGAATGATTTTTATTAATCAATGGAGTTTAGAAACTCCTTTTAAGTACAACAGGGCTCGTAACCCTTTTCGTGATACAAAGTTACAATTTGTGCTAGGGTTCTCCGAAACCCTAGCCGGCACAATGTGGTGGCGTCTCCGAAGAATGTATCCTTAACCTCAACGGAATGAGTGGGCTTCGTTGTATCCTTTGGCTCGGACCACTCCAGCTTAAGCAACCGCTATCAACAAATCAGATCTACCACTAGAATCCCGCACACATTAAAATTATCAAAGAGTTAGAAACTAATAAGAGGGCTCCACCGTGTGAGCCCTCGTAAACAGCCTAAAACCCTAGATTTATGAAATAAAAATAAATAGAATGCAGAATTCAACAAGCAGATTAATACATAAAGAAAGATTACTTGCTTTAGACGAATCTATACCTTTTCCCTCGTTAACGCGGCGAGACCAAAGCGGCGGCGATGGATGCGGCGAAAGGGTTTAGTTCATACTTAGGGCCGTAGAAGACTCATAAGACTCAGGATTAATAGCAATAGCCAACTCTAGACTTAGATAGGGAAGATAAGTAGGTTTAGCCGAAGAGATAGATAGGGTTTGAGCCATCAAGGTGACTCAATTTATAATCTACTCTTAGGGCACACTTTAGGGTTTTAACGACACTTTGAACGTGTGGCTAAGATTAAAGTGGATCCAAGGGTAGAGAATAAATCTAGGTTGTGAAACGGATTAAGATGGATGGACGGATGAGATTAAATGAAGGATGGACGGCTCGGATTAAATCACTTAAACTTTATTTATATATATATTAAAATATATTAAAATATTAAAATATAAATATATATATAAATATTAATTTAAATAAATTTGGGGATGAAAAATGGCGGGAAAAGTGAAATTGGGCCAAATAATGGTGGGAAAGTGTGGATTTGGGCCAAATAATGGCGGGAAGGATGGATGACTGACACGTGGTTGGCAGGAAGGTATAGATGACTTACAAGTGGCTGGATTTTGGTGTCTACAGATGCCCCTTTTTGAGCTGCTTTGTGTGAAGACACAATGTAGCACAAAAACTTAAGACACCTGAAAAGCGGGATCAGACGCAACTCTCTCTCAAGACTAAAGCACAACTTTGAAGACCAAAGAATAAAAGAATATTTAAAATTTTTCAGCTTACCCCCTCAATTGGCGAGCGAGAATGGTTCTCACAAGCCAATTGGAAGAAATTCGGAAGATAATGAACCGTTTTTGCCCCAACGGTGAAAAAAAGGGTTGGTGCATGCACCATCTGTTTATGTCCCAACATAAAAGGGGTTGGTGTACAAACCAGAAAAGAATATGATTGAAGACGATATGAGTGATGTGAAAGATGGACCGTTTTCTGCCCCAACGGTTATAAAGGGATTTTTGCCAAACTGTAAATTCCATGATCATGTAAGATGAATTCCACTATAGGAAAATTAGAAATTGATAACGGATGCCCCAACTCCTGTGTGTGAATCCATACCGTTGATGAAATTGCCTTGTTGGCGCCATTGATATGCAGAGATGAAAGATGCATGAAAGAGTCCAGAACTCAGAGATGCTCCTAGTGACTCGTATGGATAATTCCTCGGGTCGGAACCAATCAACCTAGGTAGCCACAATCTCTAGCAAGACTTAAAATAATGACGATATGAAAGATTGTCCATGTTTAAGGCCCCATGAACTAGGCCATCAATGACAACTCGTTGAGCAAATTAATCTTGGTATGAGGTCACTTGAAAAGTAGAATACCCAAAATTGATTTCCAATTTTCAAACCAGAGAAATAATTGATGATGATAAATGGTAAGTGTCCTTATGGTGGTTTAATCCTCTTACCGAATTGCATGGATTCAAATCGCTGCAATCGCCAAGGTGATAGAATATACCACTAGATACGAGGTTTACTTTAATTTGATTTGGCAAAAATATGCATGATGAAAGAAGGAATGAAATTGACGATAGATCGAAGAATTGATGAATGTGGTTAATTTTGTGAAGGTTTTGAATATTTTTAACCCAATTTGTAAAACAATGATGAATGATGCGCTTTTTGAGCGAAATGACAAAATTTGTGTCCAAAACTTTTGTAACCTTCACAAAATGTTTTATTATGATAAGAAGAATGGATGAATGCAATTTGATGAAATTTGGAGGAGGTAAGCTTCAATTTTGTAAGTTTTGTTCCTTTATTCAATACTGACACCAAACGCCGGTCTGCGTTTGTGGTTGGCAGAGACGCCCGCCGGTGTTTAGGCGCTCTGCAGACGCAGGACTGCGTCTGAATCCGCCATGAAACGCCCTACTACATTTCAGGGCACCAAAATCAGCTATTTAAACAGTTTCAACGAGAATTTCGCTCATTTGTGCGTTCGAGCTTAAGAGAAGTGCGTCTGAGGGAGTGGAGGAAGTGGAGTGAAAGGTTGTGTGGGAGAGTGAAGCACGCGGGAGCTATGGCGGAGATGGGAGCGGACGCGCCAGTGCAGCCACCGAGGTATTTGTTCATTTAAGCAAGTACTTATTATGTGTTTTTTTTTTTTTTTCGGAAAAATTTGTAACAAATTTTTGTTTTGTTGTTTTGCAGCTTAGGGTGTTAGAGGCACGACACCGATTCTCCCCTATCATTCCGGGGATGAGGAGGTCGTTGTCCCAGGCAGACTGGGAGATATTGGAGGCAGTGGGACTAGCGGAGGCAGCCCGGTTGGAGGTAGTTCGGGCGGATGAGGGGTACCTCTAGGCACACCACTAGGTCTAGGGCTCCTACTAGGTCTCAGGGGTCCTCTTTTGATGGTTAGCTTAGTGCTTAGATGCACTCTTTATGAGCCTTGGTGCTCTATTGTATATTGTAGCCTTTTGGCATTCATTGTACAGCTTTGACCTTTATACAATATATATATACATGGCTTTTATTTATTTGGTGTTTTACTCTCTTTTGTGTGAATGCCTATGTTTTTGTGATGCATGTTTTTATATGTTTTAATGTTTTTGATGCATATGTGATGGAATGGAATGCAAACTTATAGATGATTAATGCGAGACTAAGTAAATGAAATATGCACTAAGAAGCACTCATACTTTTAGATAGTTAGATTTAGCGAACTCGTTATCATAATTGTTTAATCAGGGGCACCGAACTTGGTGGCTTGTGAATGGATGACGTATGGAATGACATGAATATGGAAGAAGATATGGAGGGTGATATGGAGGTTGATATGGAAGACTGTTTTACAAAGACTCAAACATGCTAGTGGTATCAAACAAACTTACTAACACTCGCCTAATTCAACTAGGACCAAATGTGTGTGCATGCGAGTTCATTAACCAAATCGGAAGCATGGTAGTGACTCTAGGCAATCAAAAACTCGTGTGTGTGCAAGTGTGTTCATTAACCTCATCTTGCATAAATTAGGTAACCCCGTTATGGAGAAGACCCCGAAGCTAGTTTGTCCGTATGAGCATTCAGAGGTCTCTTTTTGAGGAGAGACATGTCGCCACGCAATGAGTATACTCCACCGCCAATCAAGCGTCTATAGCCCCGGTGAAGGTTAACTCCATAGTCCATGTTGTTTTTGACCTTTGTAAGCCTTTGGGATGACTACCTATCCGTCTGCCTGGACAAGTAGTACGATCCTTACAACTTATTTGGGATCAATGGTGTGTGAAAAATGTTCATTTCCTTAGAGCTTTGGGGAATCGGATTCTCAACCGAAGTATGATGAGAATTTTACCCTATCCTTACTACTTTTTTATATTTATATTTTGTAATTGCTTGTGATAGTGGTAAGAACCACTGTTTTATGGACTATGTTTGCATGATAGGACAAACGAGGATTACCCTTTTCACTTCAAGGCACAACCCAAGGATGGTGTTATCTCTCTTTGACACAAGATGTTTTTAAGATGTGAAAATGTGATAGGTTCAAGACCGCTTTTGAAATCATTTCCCAATACTCAAGATTTTATTTAGTGTAATTTGTGATATGGCCCTAGAGAACTTTGACATGCATTTCGAAGTTTGCTTAAAACACTAGGAATGGCCGAGTGACTGAAAACATTTTGGCAATGTAAATATGTGCAAATGGAAAATGGGTGTACGAATGACAATTCGGTTTGATGGATTTTATGAAGGTGCCCCTGATTAAGGCAACATGACTTTTGCTTGACCAAATTTTATATCCAAAAGATAGAATGGTCTCTAACATGATATGCAACTATGGCTGAAAATGAAATGTTATGGTTTTCAATGAGATGTATGCACATGAAATGCAATGTTTTTGAATGAGATGTATGCAACTAACAATGAAATGCAAATTCTTTTTATTTTATTTGTTTTTTTTTTTTTTTGTTGTACAAGCCATGTATATATGTACATATAAAATTCAAACTATGCGTAGAATGCCCTCAAGTGTATAACATTAAGTGGTTCGGGTTCTTCCTCTCCCTCTAAACTAGGCAAGTCTATAAGTTCCATTACCCACTCTTTCAAGTGACCATATATGGACCTAACCAATTAGCCGCGAATTTATCTCGAAGATGCGGCAATGCATTGGTGTTTTGTTGATTCTCTTTAAGGACAAGATCCCCTACTTGAAATTCTCTTAGATGAACTTTGGCATTGTAAGCACGTTTCAATCGGTCTTGATAAACTCGCAAATGCTCTAAAGCATTGATTCGTTTTTCATCTATGAGTGTGAGTTGATCAAGACGTGCTTGTCTAGCAAGATCATCATCGATAAATTCCCGCAAATAAATTCGCAAGGAAGGGATCTCGAGCTCAAGAGGCATGATTGCTTCAGCTCCATAGACCAAAGAAAATGGCGTTGCCCCAATGGGAGTTCTGATGCTTGTTCTGTAAGCCCATAATGCTAAGGGGATTTGTGTATGCCAATCTTTATGATTTTCTTTAACAAGTTTCTTAAGAATAGCAATTATGGTCTTATTGGAAGCTTCAGCTTGTCCATTGGCTTGTGGGTAGTAAGGAGTTGAGAAACTATGTTGGATATTATACTTTTCGCAAAGAGCTCGAACATCCTTATTCTTAAAAGACTTGCCGTTATCAGAAATAATTTTAGAGGGAATACCAAAACGACAAATGATATGGTGAAGTATAAACTCCACAATTCTAGGACCCGTCAGATCGGCTAGAGGAATAGCCTTCAACCCACTTTGTGAAGTATTCAATGGTCGTAATGATGAAAGTATGCTGTCCCGAAGAGGCGGTGAAATCTTGCCAATTAAATCGAGACCCCATTGTGAGAAGGTCCAAAGGCTTTGGATGGGTCAGAAACTTGTGATGGTATATGGGTTAAATTAGCGTGTTCTTGACACTTTTTACATTGTTTAACATATTTGCAACAATCTTGTTCCATAGTGGGCCAATAATACCCCATACGTAAAATACGCTTCGCAATGGCCATTCCACTAAAATGACCACCACAAGTACCATCATGGGCTTCAACAATAGCTCTATGTGTTTCACCTGCTTCTAGACAATGGAGGAGTACTCCATCATATCCACGTTTATACAACACATCCCCCAAAAGAACAAAACGAGCTGCCTTTTGCTTAAAACAACGATGGGCAGTTCGAGACAAATCAGATGGGAGTGTTCCAAACTTGAGGAAGGCTACTATCTCACTAGACCAAGGCTCATATGGATCCGAATGGATAAAGCAAACATCTTTTTCATCCTTAGACTCAAGCACGGACAATTGCAGACTTAGAGATTGTGGAAATGATTAGGGGTCGTACCTCTCCAAGGGAGTCCTTTGGAATCAATGATCCAAGAGAGGCCATGGCATCCGCAAATCTATTAGTCGAACGAGGCAAACTAGTGATCTCATACCAATCAAACTTAGAGAGCAACTTCATTGCTACATCATGATAAAGCTTAATGGTAGGTTCTTTGGCTTGGTATTCTCCTTTAATTTGTTTAACCACGAGTTGAGAATCCCCAAATATCCGAATACGCTTAATGCTCATAGCTATGGCTGATTGAAGACCTAAAATTAAGGCTTCATACTCGCTGTATTATTGGTGCATTGGAAGTCTAGTTTGAATGATAAAGGGATGGGAATCCCTTGAGGTGTATGAAACACAACTCCAGCGCCTTGACCTTTCGCGCACTTAGAGCCATCAAAGAATAGCGTGATGTCAACATCTTCCTCCGGAATGATGTCCTCTTCTTGTTCAGTGATAGCAAATACCGAATCATCTGGGAGCTCAATAATCAAAGGATGATCACTAGGTAGTGGAGCTTCCGCAAGTTGATCGGCTATAACTTGACCTTTAACAGATTTTTGGCTAATGAATTCAAGATCGAATTCGGTAAGCAACATTATCCATTTAGCGGTACGAGTGTTATTATAAGTGCGAGACATCATATAACGCAGAGGGTTTTCTCTAGCTATGACATATGTTGTATGGCTAAGCATATAATGACGAAGTTTCTTAGTGGCAAAAACCACTCGCTAAGCACAACTTTTCCACATAAGCATATCGGGTTTCATAGCTTACCAATGTTCGACTAATATAATAGACAACTTGCTCACGATTTTGTTCATTCTTTTGTGCAAGCATTGTCCCTAAGGCAAAGTCCGTTGCCGAGATATAAAGATTGAAAGGGACCCCTGGACGAGGCGGAGCTAAGACTCGGAGGAGACGCTAAGCATCGCTTGATGTCATCAAAGGCTTTCTCGACACTCATCCGTCCATGAAAATTGTACCCCCTTTTGTAGTAGGTGGCAAAATGGCCTACATTTATCAGAAAGTTGTGCAATAAAGCGACGGATTGAATTAATCTTTCCTTGCAAACTACGCAACTCCTTCAAATTAGTTGGGGGACACATTTCCATAATGGCTTTGACCTTGTTTGGGTCCACCTCAATACCTCGTTTAGAGATAATAAAACCTAGGAGTTTGCCCGAGGTAACACCAAAGACACATTTCTTAGGGTTCAACCTTACTTTATGCTCTAGAAGTCTATCAAAAACTTTTTCCAATACATCAAAATGCTCTTGTCGAGTTTTAGATTTTGCCAATAAATCATCCACATAATCTTCGATAATCTTATGCATATAATCATGGAAAATATAAGTCATGGCTCGTTGATAGGTTGCACCTGCGTTCTTAAGGCCAAAGGGCATCACCCTCGTAACAAAAAGTTCCCCAAGGTGTGGTAAATGTTGTTTTGTGTTGATCTTCGTGGTTTATTCGAATCTGGTTGTATCCTGAAAATCCATCCATGAACGAAAGCATTTCATGACCAAGCACAGTGTCGACAAGAGTATCAATGTTTGGAAGAGGAAAGTCATCCTTAGGACACGCTTTATTTAGATCTCAAAAATCGGTGCAAACACGTATTCCCCCGTTAGGCTTGCGAACGGGTACCATGTTAGAAAGCCACTCAGGATAATCAATCGGGACGACAAATTTAACATCCAAAAGTTTTTGAATCTCCGATTTAACTATGAGGGCCACGGTAGGATGCATTTTCCTAAGTTTCTGTTTGATAGGTTTAGCATCTTTTTGTAAGGTGAGGTTATGGACAACCAAATTAGGGTCTAGGCCCCGGCATGTCTTTGTAAGACCATGCAAATATCTCCTTCTTCCGCTTGAGTAGAGCAATCATTTGCTCTTGTTCCTCCGATGATAGACTTTTAGCCGCTTTCACAATTTGGGTGCCATCTTGGTCCGTACTAAGGTCTACATCGATAGTTTCTTCAATAGACATGTGGGAACCTTCCTCAAGCCGATGGGGAGTAGGGATCAGATTTATGTCATCTAAAATGTCATCAAGCTCCCGTGCCTTGCTCTCGTCTATGTCTCCGCTCGGAAGACCTCTGGCTTAGAAGATGAAGGTGAATGTGGAGGTGAAGGAGGAATGTAGTTGGCGGAAGCCCTTAACAATTCCTCGAAAAGGATGAACTCTGAAATAGATGGAGGAGATGAAATCCGATCCATGTCAATCAAGTTTGGGTTGATCGGGATTGGCTTATCCGGATCATATGGATTATGGAGCGGGGTGAATAAGTCTTCAAAATTCATTGTCGACTTATGAAAGAAAGGATGGGCGGAATGGAAGGGAAAACCGGTGAAGACCTCTGAAGACCTGAAATGCAAAACAACATAGTTTTTCAGTTTTTTTTTTTTTTTTTTGTAGTTTGAGTTTTTTTTTTTTTTTTGTAGTGGTGAAAACCACTATTACACACATACATAAAGCAATAAAGTATTTTTATATATTTTGATATTTCTTTTTTTTTTTTTGGGAATTTTCTGATTTTTTTTTTTTTTGGTAGTGGTGAAAACCACTATTTTAGTATATACATATAATACAGGTTTGGATTATGGCTTATGGATGTGGCGGAGGGGGTGGTTCACCTCGTTCTTGTGGAAGAAGCAAGCGAAAGATGGCCTCTTGGAGAGGGAACAATTGGAGATAAAACTCGTCTTGTTCAAGTGAGGGGAACAATGGGCGCCGACTCTTCTTCAGTTTCATCACCATTTGACATGACGTCAAATTCTTCATAGGCTTCATCTTCGGATTCGTCTGGGTGGAGGATTTCTTCTTCCGAATTAAGATTAATGCTTTGAAAAGCTTGTTCAAAAGAAGAAAGGGATGGAAGTGGTTGGTAGCCCGCACCAAAACGCTCGTGGGTCTCTCGGTATGGCATATCGATGCGTTCGGTTACCCCTTGCTCGTATCGACCTAGGCCAAATTGCCGCCAATTATGTCCGTGGAAATAGCGAGAGGGAAAACCCTCCATCCTTTCGATATTGGCAGTGGACCGGATGCTTGGGTTCTAGTATGGTGGTAGGACTAGAAGATGACTCTATTCCCCCATATACAAAATTAATGGAATTTGGCATAGAACCCATGTTATAAACCGATCCAATGGATAAATGTTGGTCATGTGGACGACCAAAATCTTTAACTGTTTGCACATTGAACGGTGTGATGTGGACATCTTGGATGGCATACTCACCAATACCTGCATCAGTTAGATGGACCTTGACTTGGGAGGGAGATGGACTAGATGATGGAATGGAAAAATGTGGGATAGAAGAATTGGAAGGATTTGGTTGGGTTGATGCTTCACCGACTTGTGAAACATCAACTGGTGATGGTTGGGAAGATGGAGGAATAATAGGTGATGTTGAAGAAGGTGTAGAAGAAGGGGGTAATGACGTGGAAAGAGATGATTGGTCATGGCCACATGTGCATGTGGTCACTGATGAAGAAGAAGGAAGATTAGGAGATGAAGAAAGTGGTGAATGAGATGGAATAGCGGAAGAGGAAGATGGTTGCGATATGATGGGTAGCTCCTCAGGAATGGGAGCTTTAGAAGAAGATGGTATAGAAGAAGTAGATGGGGTCAAGAAAAGATGAGTGGATGGCAACACAATCTCATAAGGATTTGAGACATAGTTGCAATGTTTGAAGGGTTCAATGTCAACAGGTACACAATGAACCTGTCCCTCATATACATACTTCAGACATTGATGCAAAGATAGAAGGGACACATCTCATCTCCCTAAGCCAAGGCCGTCCAAGCAATACATTGTATGCCATGGACCCTTCCAAGATGTGAAACAAGGTATGCAAAGTTCGGGCCCCTACCTCAATGGGCAAGATAACCGTGCCAACCGTGGAAGATAAAGCATCATTGAATGCTTTAAGAGTAAAAGTCGACTTGGTGATAAGGGATGGCGATAGCTCTAGATTACTCAACGCCGATGTTGTAATGATATTGATTGAGGAACCGGTGTCAATTAAGACTCTCTTGAATGGCTTGTGATCGATCTTGGCCATGATATGCAGTGGAGGATCTATACTTTCTGTTGACAAAGGTTTGATTTCAAAATCATAGAAAGTGATGGAGGGCTCCATGCATGTTTGAATACTCCCCACAAAGTTGTTGAAGGCATTAGTATCTTGAGTTTGAAGCTCGATTGACTTTAATATTTCCATTAATGCCTCTCTATGCGGGGGAGATTGTTGAATGAGGTCATAGATCGATAACTTGGCGAAAGCCATTTTTAAACTGGTAGTTAATCGGCTACTCAATGACATGATGGGTCGTTGGCGTTGAGTAGAATGATTTAGCGGTTGTTGAGAAGTACTAGCACGTCGTTGGGTCACTGTTACCTGAGGTGGACTGGGAGTTTGTACAGGTGGCTGTGGTTCAGCCTGATTTGGTTGGTTCGCCCTTTGACCCCGGGTTACTACGTTAATAGTACCCACAAAACCTTGGTATTGTTGTACATGGTTGACTTGATTAGGAGGAGTTACCTGAGTTACTCCCCCGGAAGTTGTTGGAGCTTCCTCCCGATGTGGAAGGGGTGTTTGAAATACACCAAGATTTTGATTTTGTTGGGCTAAGGGGCTATCCAATTTAATGGCTCCAATCTCAATAAGATCTTGGATCACATGTTTGAAAGTCGTACAATTATTGATATCGTGTCCATTTTGCCTATGATAAGGACAAAATAGGTACTCCTTGTAATACTTCCCCCTTCTAGATGGTTCTAAAGGTTTAAACTCGGTAAAGTTAACCGATTTGTGCTATATAACTTGTTGAATATGACCGCATATGGTTCATCTAAAGGTGTGAACTGTCGCTTGGGACGATTTGTTTGCCAAGGTCGAGTTTCCATGGTTGGCCCAATATTGTGAGCTGGTTGAGGAGGGGCGGGTACCGCATGATAAGCAATTGGTTGCGGTTGACTTTGCATTACTTGTTGTTGTTGAGCCATTACGGGCTGGCTCGCCACCACTTGATTAACTTGGTTAACATTTGAGGCTGAACTAGCCTGTGCTTGTTTGTTTTGGCCATAATTATTATTTCGTTGTTGGCCCTTTTGTTGCCATTCTTTTCTACGGGGTTTTAAAACACCCTCTTGGACTTTAATGTCTTCTATGATACTTGCTTGGGCCAAAGCCTCTTCAAAAGTCCCGTATTGTTTTAATTGGAGTAACCAAGAGATAGGTTTTAGACAACTCCGGGTGAACATTTTGGTTAACTCCTCCATTGGTAGGGAGAATGGCAATTTATTAATGATAGCCCTCCAACGGTTTCCAAAGTCATAAACAGCCTCATCGTCATGTTGCTTGAGCTTGTATAAGTCGGACAATGAGACTTTCCTTTGTACATTTAGGGAGAATCGTTCTAAAAATAGATTAATCAATTGCTCGTAAGCATAAATGCTATGGTGAGGTAAATGATTGTACCATTGTACAACATCTCCTCCTAATGTCTGAGGAAAATTTCTGAGCATAAGAGCGTCATTATTTTGGATTCTAAAGCGAGCATGCATGAATGAGCTCACATGTTCGTGAGGATCCTCAGTTCCTCGAAATTTGTCAAACTTCGGTAATGTGAAATCAGTCGGATATGGCGGTGAAGGTACCGAAGGATGAATTGGTTGATTGATCAACGACCTTAGCGTAGGTTTCTGACTAGATGAGCCGGGCATGTTGAGCATAAGGTTGTCAATCTGTTGTTGCATAGCATGGAGTCGAGAATCTTCATGAAAATTTTGATTCGTTTGATGATTATGATGATGCAATGGAGGAGTGGAAAAATGATGAGATGGGATGAAATTGCCTGGATTAGGCGGTGTGGAATGGACAAGTTGTTGGTATGGATGATACCGGAAAGAAGGTGATTGGGGTGAATGATGAACTGGACCGGGTTGGGAGAAAGGTGGGGTAGGAATGGACACCACCGAAGATTGGGGTACCTGTGTGGGGCCCGAGCTAAGAAAAGTCGGGTCGGGTAGAAATTGGTTGGGGTGTAGGATTTACTACGACAGGTGGTTGAGCATTTTGTTGTTGTTGTTGTCGAAGCAACTTGTCGAGGTACTCCCTAACCTTATTAATTTCTAACCCAAGGGATGTGGGATGATTGGATGAAGGTGGAGGGCAGGCTGCCATGGTAGTCACAGGAGACTGCATAGCAGGGGCAATGAAGGTGGCTGAAGTAGGCGATACCTGGGAAGAAACAGTAGACTGTGCCCTAGGTAGGGTGAAACCATAAATGGTTTGGGAAGAAGAGGGTTGAAATTGGTCATGGCTAGAGGAGGTTCCACCAGCCTCATAGAGAGAATTGGTGTACACCCGGTTAAATGGAGGAGAAAGTGGTCGGGAAGACACTACATTTGTCTCCAAAGGAGGACAATTGAGCATCTGGGAAGATGTTGGAGATGAAGCCAGCCGAGCAGATACAACATTAGCCTCAAAAAAAGGGTTAGTGTAGACCTGAGTGAAACCAACGGGTATGGTTGATGCAATATCCTGCTAAAAAATAGAATCTTGCATAGGGGAATCTTGGATTGGCTCAAGGATATAACCAGTGCCATCTCTTAAGTGAGTTTGCACTTGGGCCATATCAATGTGGGTAATATGAGAGGAATTGTCTTCCTCCATGGGCATGGCCATGCGATAGACGGTAGAAGGACGTGAAAGACCTGCAGGCGAACCTGCCTAAAATTCACTAGGATAAGTGGTCATGTTGGTGGTGGGGATGTTCTGTGAATTATTCATTTGATTATTTAGATTTAACACTTTAGATTGATTCCTTGTTAAGACCATAACGCAATAAATCTAAACAAATTCATAAAAGAAGAATGCAAAACTTGAATGATAAATTTACACTAAAGAAATTATTAGAAAATAGTCACAACCTAGGTTTCAACCAATGTGTCTTACCTGTGGTTAATTACTTATTTTCTGATCTTAATCTGTAGTAAATTTTAAGTGTCCGGTTTATGAGTTTTGCATGTGATCTAATCTTGAATTATTCACAAAAAAAAATGTAAAAACTATGGCTAGGAAAGGACAACGAGATTCTTACTGGTGATGAAATCTAGCAAGTTTGCTCGGGGGTGACCTATGGTGTCTGAGGCAGAAGTTTAATGGATGGAGATGAATTCCACCGTCACTAAACTTCAAGCAATACCTGGTGATGAAATCCAGATATTACTGTTTTAAATGCAATATGAAATGCAGTGAATTTTATCTTAAGTGTTTTAGTTGTCTAATGTATACATACAAATCTATAAATCAAAATTTCTAATGATCTAAGCAAGAGGCCACTAAAAACATGCCATTTCCTCTGAAGAAGTGGAGTACACCATTTAAAACCCCCTGCCTACCAATGATATCAGATATCAAAGGAGCAACCGGAAGGTTCATCCACTTCTCTGCCTAGAATCACCCAATGGCAGGAGTACTATTGACATCCAATCAATAGTCCTACTTAGATAACTAAAATAGATAATTCGTAGCTATTCTAATATGCAGCTAGGTATGCAAATTTTTTTTTTATGCAAGCAACAACCAATAATGCAATGCAGAAAAATGTAACTAAAAATGTAACAAAAAAAATGTATATACAGCTTAACTGTTCTTTTCCAGATTACTTAGTTTTTGTTCATTTTAAAGCAATGATCTGAAAAAGAAACAGAATACAGTAGAAAAACCAAAAACGTAAAAAGTACAGTTTAACAAAGAAAAAAAAAACGCACTTACTCGGAAGCCTACGCTTTCTCTGTAAAACTACCTTCAAACGCCCAAGGGAGTCTGCGTAGGCTAAAACGCACCTCTGCATTTCGGATCGGACTTCCAGACGCCGCCCTACGTCTGCTACGTTTTCTGCAAACTCCTCAGAAACCCTAGTTCGCTGGAATAGCGAATTTCATGATTTTCGAAACCTGCAAAATAAAACAAAAACAAGAATAGATCAGTAAAGCAAGTATTAAAAACATGAAACCCTAGGGGGTCCCATCGTGATCACCATTTGTAGATTAAAGATACAACGCCAAACAAAAATAAAGAAATCACAATAAAGGAATGTAGAACAGTTGTACAAAATGAATGATTTTTATTAATCAATGGAGTTTAGAAACTCCTTTTAAGTACAACAGGCCCTGTAACCCTTTTCATGATACAAAGTTACAATTTGTGCTAGGGTTCTCCGAAACCCTAGCTGGAACAATGTGGTGGCGTCTCCGAAGAATGTATCTTTAACCTCAACAGAATGAGTGGGTTCATTGTATCCTTTGGCTCGGACCACTCCAGCTTAAGCAGCTGCTATCAACAAATCAGATCTACCACTAGAATCCTGCACACATTAAAATTATCAAAGAGTTAGAAACAGTCTACATCGATAGTTTATTCAATAGACATGTGGGAACCTTCCTCAAGCTGAATGGGAGTAGGGATCAGATTTATGTCATATAAAATGTCATCAAGCTCCTGTGCCTTGCTCTCGTCTATGTCTGCTTGGAAGACCTCTAGCTTAGAAGATGAAGGTGAATGTGGAGGTGAAGGAGGAATGTAGTTGGCGGAAGCCCTTAACAATTCCTCGAAAAGGATGAACTCTGAAATAGATGGAGGAGATGAAATCCGATCCATGTCAATCAGGTTTGGGTTGATCGGGATTGGCTTATCAAGATCATATGGATTATGGAGCGGGGTGAATAAGTCTTCAAAATTCATTGTCGACTTATGAAAGAAAGGATGGGCGAAATGGAAGGGAATACCGGTGAAGACCTCGGAAGACCTGAAATGCAAAACAACATAGTTTTTCAGTTTTTTTTTTTTTTTTTTTGTAGTGGTGAAAACCACTATTACACACATACATAAAGCAATAAAGTATTTTTATATATTTTGATATTTCTTTTTTTTTTTTTGGGAATTTTCTGATTTTTTTTTTGGTAGTGGTGAAAACCACTATTTTAGTATATACATATAATACAGGTTTGGATTATGGCTTATGGATGTGGCAGAGGGGGTGGTTCACCTCATTCTTGTGGAAGAAGCAAGCGAAAGATGGCCTCTTGGAGAGGGAACAATTGGAGATAAAACTCGTCTTGTTCAGTGAGGGGAACAATGGGTGCCGACTCTTCTTCAGATTCATCACCATTTGACATGACGTCAAATTCTTCATAGGCTTCATCTTCGGATTCATCGGGGTGGAGGATTTCTTCTTCTGAATTAAGATTAATGCTTTGAAAAGCTTGTTCAAAATAATAAAGGGATGGAAGTGGTTGGTAGCCCAGACGAAAACGCTCAGTGGGTCTCTAGTATGGCATATCGATGCGTTTAGTTACCCCTTGCTCGTATCAACCTAGGCCAAATTGCTGCAAATTATGTCTGTGGAAATAGCAAGAGGGAAAACCCTCCATCCTTTCGATATTGGTAGGGACTGGATGCTTGGGTTCTAGTATGGTGGTAGGACTAGAAGATGACTCTATTCCCCCATATACAAAATTAATGGAATTTGGCATAGAACCCATGTTATAAACTGATCCAATGGATAAATGTTGGTCATGTGGACGACCAAAATATTTAACTGTTTGCACATTGAACGGTGTGATGTGGACATCTTGGATGGCATACTCACCAATACCTGCATCAGTTAGATGGACCTTGACTTGGGAGGGAGATGGACTAGATGATGGAATAGAAGAATGTGGGATAGAAGAATTGGAAGGATTTGGTTGGGTTGATGCTTCACTGACTTGTGAAACATCATCTGATGATGGTTGGGAAGATGGAATCATGCACCCATTATTCAATAAAACCCACTACCCCAAGATAGCAACCCCACTCTAGTCCTACACTAACAGTTATGATGTAATTTTTAGTTGTGAAAACTAAAAATTACATTAAAATCTAATTTTGGGCTTCCTAGAGGTATTTTCACACCACAAAACATATGGGCCACTTTACTTAGGTTCTGCATGACATTCAGCACATTCTAAAAAAAAACAGGGCAAAACAGACACTCAGAGCAAAAGTTATGGCATTGGCAAGGTGCATCATATTCACTGGTTCAAATCCTTAAAGAAGGTAAATGAGAAACCAATCATTGTAGTCAATAGTAAAACATAAGAAGTGAAAGAAATTGGAAACATCTCAATAAACCTAAAATAAAGAAAAAGGATAATCAAGAATGTACTACTTGTCCCTGGATTAACTACTAATATTCATTCTATCTCTCAACTCATGGATCAAAATATAACTGATGAGTTTAAAGCCCTCACTAAAAGGAAACAATATCACATTTCTAAAAAAGGAAAAAGGATAGTATCAATATCTTATAAAAATGGTTTATTTGTTATAGATATTGCTACACACTCAGTGTTTTCAGTGAAAACATCATATTTATGGCATAAATGATTAGGATATACTAGTGATTCCTCAATAAAAGAATTATTCAAGTATCAAACGGTTGAAGGAATACCTAATTTTTCTTTAGAATTTGTTGTATGTATAGAATTCCCTTCGAACTCCATCAACATAGGGCTTAACAACCCTTGGAAATAATATATACAGATTTATGTGGACCACTAAAAATTGATAGTATTGGAGGACATAAGTACTTCCAATTATTCATTGATGATCACACCAAAAAATGTGGGTGTATTTCATGAAGTACAAATCAAAAGCATTTAGACATTTCAAGCAATTCAAGTTTCAAGTGGAGAATAAATTAGGAAAGACTATAAAAGCACTTCACTCAGACAGAGGAGGAAAATTTGTTTCAAAAGAGTTTGATTTATTCTTAGAACAAAATGGAATTAAAAAATAGCTTACTACAACATATTCACCTCAACAAAATGGAATTGTAGAAAGAAGAAATAGATCAATATTAAAAATGGTAAGATGCATGTTGAAAGAGGCTCATCTTGATCACTATTGAGTGATAATTTTACCCAACTGCAAAACCATACTCATAGTTAGGTATTGTTAGAAAACCCTCTCTTGCAAAGAAATTCTGAATTTCTCCAAGGATCCTACTTGTTTAATTATTCAAAATATGCTTGATTGCTTGTAGAAATATGAAAATGTGTGTGGAATACCTTAGAGGTGCAAGTAAATGTTAACAAGGGGCCTGTGGTTTGGTATTAATTTGATTTGCTTTGTTCTTTTTTATTCATGAAATTTGAAAATAAAATGTAACATTATTGGTCCTCTATGACCATCCTAGAATGGTGATTTAATTCATTTTATCTAAATTTTTTTAAGTAGATTTTATCTTCTTTTGTTAAGCATATTTTAACAAATTTTATCTTCCTTTGTTAAAATTTGTTTGAGCATAAAAGAACAAGACTAAAATCTAACTTTGAAATGTCGATCCTAAAACAATGATTTAATTTATTTTATCTTACTTTGTGAAAAAAAATTATCTTGCTTTGTTAAACAAATTTTATCTTGTTTTGTTAAGATTTGTTTGAAAATGAAATAAAATGACTAAATCTAACTTTGAAATGTGAATCCTAGAATGGTGATTTAATTCATTTTATCTTGCTTTGTTAAGTAGATTTTATCTTACTTTGTTAACAATCGAGTTTTAAATTGATAGAATCTCTAGAGTGCAAGAATTTTTCCTTTTTATGTTTTAAAATCTTGAGAAATACCTTAGTTAAATGTGTCCAAATAATTTAATATGTTAGCCTTGAGAGAAAAAATATTTGGATGCTCTAGTTACTTCAAAACCCCCATGATTGATTTTAGTGCAAAACGATATAAACTTTTAGGACTTTGAGTGTTTGATGGAACTTAAAGAAAATAAAATGGAAAATAAAGAAATACAAAAGCTAGGATTAGAGGAAAAAAATGACAAAAATAATTCTAAAATAAAATGGAAACAAAGTGTGAAAAAGCGATCATAGAGACCTACTATAAATTAATTCCTCCTATTCTGCAGAAAAGAGAATATCATGAACACTAAAATAAAACTAGGTTAGACCTGCATCCACACAATCTAAATCTCATTAAGTGCAAGAGTTTGAGGGATAAAAACATATATTAAATGTATTAAATGATGCTACCATATCCATGCATAAAACACCATTAAATAAACTCAATACATGTGTGATAAATATGTGGAATAAAAACAATTGTATTAAAAATCTTTTATCCGCATACAAGGTGAGAAAATATAATTTACAGTAGCTTTAGAACCTTCCAATCCTCTTCACGACCTTTTCTTCCAAAAAAATTCCAACATTTTTTCTCTATTTCGATGGCTATTTAAAACTTCAAAAGAAACTCTTTGTTTCTTTCCCACCTCTTCTTGAGTGTTGTCGTTTTTTTTCCTTTTAATTGGCATGATTCGTAATGTTTTCTTTTCTTGAGTGCTACCGCTTTTTTTTCTTTTCTTTTTTTTAATAGTAGCCTACAATAAAGAACACATAAATTAAACTTTCTAAAACAAAACCATTAATAAAATTAAATTAAAACAAAACTATAGATAAAATTAAATTAAACTTTTCAAAAAAACACATTGATGGCTTTATTTTGCTATATATATATATATATATATATATATATATATATATATATATATATATATATATATATATATATATATATATATATATATTTTAATCATTAAGGAGAAAATAAACATTTAAAATAATTTATATGAATAAAATCAATATTAAAATGTTTTAAAATAAATTCAATATTAATTGATTTATATTATTAAATGCTAAATTCAAGGTTAATTAATCCATATTATTTAAATGAAAATAAACTCAATATTAATTAATCAATATTATAACAAACCAATATCAAACCATAAGAGATAAATTTAAAAGTTTCAGACCAGCATATAATAAAGGTATAACACTATGCCAGATTTGTCAAAAAGTTCAAAGTTTGAACATTTGTTCTTTTCTTTTTGTGAAAGGCTTTTCTACAAGACCATGAACTTAGGCACACTTTAATATTTATCCTTAACAAAAAATAATTGGATGCAAACAAAACTTCAAATAAATCATAAAATTTTAAAGTGGGTTCCCAAATTGGGGTGTGTTGTGCGACATCCACAACAATCACCAATATTGGGCAAAAGTAGTATAGACAATAGTCTACATACAAAATAGCTTACCTACAAGAATACTCAAACACACTACACCAAAAGAAGCATGGTTAGGACAAAAGCTAAATATAGAAAAATTAAATATTTTTGGATATAAATCTTACATGCATATCCCAAAAACAAAAAAAGGATAAAGTTAGATGACAAAACCATGGCATGAATATTTTTTAGTTATGACAATGAATCTACAGGGTACATAATACTAGATCCATACACAAAGAAAGTTTACATTAGTAGAGATCTAATATTTGATGAAAATATCAAGATTAATACAAAAAAGACCAATAATGATATGGAAATGTTTTCTAAATCCTTCAAATAAAGACACAAAAAGTGAGGAATCAGAATCATAAGCACTATAACAAGATACATATGCATCTACAGTCCCTCCAAATAAATAACCAATATGTCTTAGAGACACTCTTAGAGAATCAAATCTAGAAATAATGCCATATCTTACCACTACTAGACCTCAAACTCAAAGTTTGACCAGAATGAATAGAGGAATGCTTAGCAATATAGTGGAACCAGTATCGATACTTGAGGCACTGAACAACTCCCACTAGAAAGAAGCTATGGAATTAGAATATGCTTCACTTAAAAGCAATAAGATATGGTATCTAGTAAAACTATCTCAAGAAAAGAAAATAGTCGGTTGCAAATGGATCTACAAAATCAAATTCAAGGTAGATGGACCACTTGAAAAATAGAAAGATCAACTAGTAGCCAAAGGATATACTTAAATATAAGGAATCTATTATGAAGAAACATTTGTACCAAAAGCCAAAATGTCTACCATCAAACTATTTTGTGCACTAACAGCTCATCAAGGTTGGAAACTTCATCAGATGGATGTAAAAAATTCTTTCCTTAATGGTAACTTAGAAGAAGAAGTCTACATGTCACAACCAGAAGGATTCATCATCAAGGGATAAGAAAATAAGGTATTCATATTGAAAAAATCTCTTTATGGTTCAAAAAAATCTCCTAGAGCATGGAGTATAAATATCGAAACTTATTACAGTAGAACAAGAGAAGAACGTTAGATCCTAGTTTATACACCAAGAAAAATGAAAACAACATACTCATCCTCATAGTTTATGTAGATGATATAGTAATTACTATAAGTTATTAAAAATTAATAAGTGATATCAAAATGGATCTAGAAAAAGGATTTGAAATGATAGATCTAGGTCTAATGAACTATTATATTAGTTTGTAGATTCATCAAGGAAATGACAAGATAACTATCACTCAATCAAAGTATGCATAAGACTTGCTTGAAAAGTATAGAATGAAAGAATGTAAGTATAAAGATACACCAATAGAAAAAGGAATATAATTATCCAAAAATTATGAAACACCATTGGTCTCAGCAACTATGTATCGCTAATTAATCAAAATCCTTCTATACCTAATAAATAGTAGACCAAACATAGCATTTACAGTAAATTATCTTTCATGATTCATGCAAGAACCCAAAGAGAGTCATTGGAAAGCTACAAAGTGAATATTACAATATGTCAAAAAGACTATTGATTATGGACTAACCTATTTAAAGAAAGATAAATACTTTTTACTAGAGGGCAATGTTTTGACATGAGGCACCACAATCCTTGAGGAGTATTTCCTTTTGTTGTGCGCTCCCTTTTTGTCAACCTTACGATGGCCGGTTGTATCTGCATCAATGTTGAGCTCTATTGGTTAAATTTGCCCCATCGAATTGGTCAGGTTGTGTGGCTTTAGCGTCACTTTTGTTGAGACGTCACTTGGACATCGTTCACCTAAGTAGTGAACCCCTACTGTGCATACTTGATTGTGTTAAACCCTATCCGTGAGAAGCCATCGTAGGGAACTCAAGCATTTTGAGAGAGAGAGTTCAGTAGCAATAGGTGGTGGTTTCTAGTCTTGTAATTTCAATGCCTTCCTTTAAACCTCTCTACCAAGTTCTACCAGTGGTGGCATAGCATTCTATGCAATAGTTTTGCCTTAAGTTCGTAGGTGGTTGTAGTCACAGATACCCTTGTGTTCTTTGGCAGTTCCCTTAAATGTTTAATTAAAGTCCAAATATCTAAGTTTGCTTCTTAGAATTTAGGAGCGTTGGTTCTATTAGTTAATCATCGATTATTAAATTTTGATTAATGAAAACAATAGAACTTTGGATTTTTATAAGCGTGAATATTATGTTATTCATTTTAAAGAGAAAAGGGACTTCGGTTTATTTAAATAACTAAACATTATGTTATTTGGTTTATTAAATAAAATAAAAAGAAAATGGTTTATTTTTGTTATGTAGAGGTATGGGACTCTATTTAGTGAAAATAAAAAGAAATGGTTTATTTTTGTTATGTAGAGGTATGGGACTCTATTTAGAAGCATGTCTATCATGGAACCATGAGTGCCCTGATCCCCACCTATCCTCAAATGATCGAAGGAAAGATAAGGAGAATCAAAGGAGCATTTGGAACCACTGTAGCAGATTGATCTTACTTTTATTGATTTACTTATGCTCAAATAGATTAACTATGTGGGGAGATTTTCCTAATGAGATTGATGTAATGTATTATTCTTTAAAGAGTATGGAGGATTTACCATACTTGTTTATATGTAATAATGGCTATGTTTTCGGGAGATGTACCTTTGTATTATTGATTGAAATCATTTATGTTTTGTATTTGCATTACTTTAAATGTTGCTCCTTTCTTGTATCTTTTGTATGCTTTGTGACTTATGCTCTTTTCTTAGATTTAGTATCTTAGCTATTCTAATTTTCTTGCTAAACAATAGAAACATAAATATTAAGTTCTAGGGTGAACTTAGAGGGTGACCTAAGGGATTAAGACACCTTAGGGTGAACATAGTGGACCTAAGAGATTAAGACCCCTTAGGGAGATTGATAACTGGGTTTAAGGGAAGACTACATATGAGTTAAGATAGCTCATCGTGGAGATGATATGGATAGCTTAACTCGCAATACGTGTACCATACCTACACAAACTGACTTGTGTATGGTATGGTGATGGGTGTATACCTTCGATTGGACTGATGGTGATAGTTTAGCTCATCAAGAGTGATGAGAAGGATAAACTTATTTGCGGTAACACATAATACACCTGCATAGTTGGATTTGTTCTAGGGTATTTAGTGAGGTGTAGCTCTTTAAGAAACTTAGGAATTTTTCTTAACATTAGACCAATTAGGAATCAGATAGGGGTTTATGAATCCCTCTCCTTAGTAAAAAAATTATTTTCTTTTTGTGTTTTCTTGTGGTTGAATTTTGGGTCATTACATTTGGTATCATAGCTCTAGGTACGAGGATATAGAGCTTCTTATGTGCTAAAAGGATTTGGATGTCTCCAATGAAGGCTTGCTTGAAGTATAAGCTAGAGCTGGGATGATCTATAATGCCCTATTTGCTAGAATCTAATGGGAGCTAATCCCAAGGGTGAATGGATGTTAGGGTACCTTAGTATGGGCTTTGGTATTAATGATACATCATAACCTTGGAATACTACCCTAGTTAGATTATTGATGCTTTTAGCAAGAGAACTTTGTATTATGGCTTGAATTAGTGATACAGTTTAAGGTGAAACTGTAGCCTAATATTTTCTTGGTTGTAACTAGGTTAAAAATACCACCTAAGGCTAGAAGAGAGAGGCCTACACCTAGACAAACTCGACAAAGTAATTTCGAAGAAGAAATCCGAGATGAGGGTCCAACAAACCCCAATAGAGAGGTAGAAGACCTCACTACTATGGTTGTTGCTATGCAGGATCAAATGAGATAAGTGTTGGAAGTAGTTATGAATCAGAACTTGTAAGCTAGAGGCTCAAAGGTTGGCCAAGCTGATGGGTTAACTGCAGAGTAGTTGCAAGCTAGAGCCCTTATAGAAAAGGAAACGACTAGGGATCTGAAAAACATTTGTATCTCTAAGTTTGGTGGAGAAGGTGAAGGGGATGTGGTTGAAGCATGGCTAAGAGAATTAGAGGTTTACTTCACAGTAAAGGGTTATTCCCCAGGGACCTAAACGGTTTGGGCCATGATCAACTTAGAAGGGGCTGCTCTAGATTGGTGGGAAACCTACTATGAGAAGACTAAGATTGAACCTATTGACATTCCATGGAAATAATTCATAGTGATCTTCAAGAAAAGGTTCCTAACAGAGCATTTCTATGCACTGAAATTTGAAGAATTTGCTAGCCTACGACAAGGAACCAAGACTGTGGAAATATACTATAAGAATTTGGTATGGTTACTTAAGTATGTGCCTACCTATGATGAGAAAATGAGGGTTCACAAGTTTATCCATGGGTTGGAATCTAGAGTAAAGCATGATGTAAACATGCACGAGCCTAAATCACTGCAAAAGGCGTATGACTTGGCAAAGAAAGTAGATTTGCACTTCTAGTTTAACTATGTCACCCTATCCGAGCAAGATCGATAAGCACTGAGGAAGAGGGATAGTCAAATATTCTTGAAATGGGAAGAGGAAGAAGATCAAAATACCAAGAACCCTTAGAATTTTGAGAAGAGAAATGATGGGAGAAAGGGAAAGTTCAAGAAAATCCAAAAAAACCAACAATAATCCCAACAATGCAAAACCTCACCCTCAGAAACCGTAAACTTCAGCACCAACAATTAAAGCAGGGGAGCAAAAATCAAAAAAGAGTCAAGGACCCAAGGATGGGCATTACTATTACAGAGGTCCACACTATGCTAATCAATGTCCACACCAACCAAGACCGAGTTCATCCAACGCTAAAGGGAAGGAACCTGAGCATCGGATCTATGCTACAATTGGGAAACAAAAGTTAGAGGGGCAAGCTACCCCATTGCTTGTAAAAGGTAAGGTTTTTAATAAGCAAGTAAACATTCTAATAGACAGTGGAGCCACTGATAGCTTTATTTCTTCTAGTATAGCAAGGAATATGTTGGAAAGGCCAGAATATTTAGCCCATGGATGGAAGATTGAGTATGGTTCTGGGCAAACCTACTTGGTAAACCAGTGTTACCCAATGGTAAAAATTGCTTTAACTAGTGGAACCATAAAATGTTGTTTATATGTAGCTCCACTTCATGCCTTTGATGTAATCCTAGGGATGGATTGGTTATAGGCCCATAAAGCCTTGATCAATTTCCAAGATCGATGGATCGAGTATTCAGAGAAAGGTGGGGAAAGGCTAAGAATTCATAGCAAACAAGGGGTATTCAAACCCTAGATGTTGTCAGCTATGCAATTGAAGAAATCCCTCAAGAGAGGAGGGATAGTGTATGTTGTAAAACTTAATGAAGAACACAAGCTTATATTGAGAGGTGGGGTGAACAGTATAATATCACTTTTTACTTTTCTTTTCAAATCAATATTATGTAGTGTATAGATAGTAGTATTAATAGCAGTAATCAAAGCAATGCACAAAACACCATACACAATAGAGACACAAATTTAACGTGGTTCACCCAATGTGGGCTACCTCCATAGAGAAAATATTTCTTCTAAATATTTCTCAAATAATATTTTGGGAATCCTTCCCAATTACAATTTTTATGGACCTCTATCCAAAGGAGATGTTGATCCCCTAAATATGGTTTGTGGATCTCTATCCACAATAGAACTCCTTCTCCTCTGCTTTGGCTAGTGATCCTCTAGAATATACTACCTCCACTACATTGACTATGGATCTATCTCCACTTGAAGACTCTTGTCCTCACTTAGAAGACATGTCCTCCATGTCATGGTTGATGGATCTCTATCCATTGGAGACTATGTCCTTTCTACTCTGCGACCTCCAAAGCTCTACTCAATAGGTCCACTCAGAACCTGCTCAAATATGCTCAGTAGGTCCAGTCAGAACCTACTCAAATTTTCTCAACAGGTCCACTCAGAACCTGCTCAAATTTTTTCAATAGGTCCACTCAAAACCTATTCAAATATGCTCAAAAGGTCCACTCAAAACTTGCTCAAATATGCTCAACAGGTCCACTCAAAAACTGCTAAAATATGCTCAATAGGTCCACTCATAACCTATTCAAATTTTCTCAATAGGTCCACACAAAACCTATCAAAATATGTTCAATAGGTCCACACAAACCCTATCCAAATATGCTCAACAAGCTCACACATAATTTGTTAAAATATGCTCAATAAGTCCTCTCTAGGACTTGCTCAAATTTGCATTGCAAGTTTCCACAAAAGCTCACACAAAAATAGTCCACAAGCCTTCTCAAATACTTACCTCAAATAAGCTTAAAAAGTCCACATAGAACTTGTCCAATCTCATAGAATCATAAAGAGAATTTTTAGAGACTCAATATGTTCTATACTCAATGCTCAATCACTTTCTCAACTCAATATCATAGAAGCATAAATATAATTATTAGAGACTTAATATGTTCTATACTCAATACTCAATCACTTTCTCAACTCACTCTTATAGAAGCATAAAGAGAATTGTTAGAGACTCAATATGTTCTATACTCAATGCTCAATCACTTTCTCAACTCAATCTCATAGAAGTATAAAGAGAATTTTTAGAGACTCAATATGTTCTATACTCAATACTCAATCACTTTCTCAACTCAATCTCATAGAAGCATAAAGAGAATTTTTAGAGACTCAATATGTTCTATTCTCAAAGCTCAATCTCAACTCAAATTAGAATATAGAATAGTTTGTTTTATGGAACTTGAACAACCACTACATGCATCCATTTGACTAGGCTCAATCAACTCTACTCAACAAATCACTTCAAGAAACAACCCTTTCTCACAAACCCTAGTCCAAGCATGTATCTCCCAAATCAAAATATTTCCAACAATGCTCAACACAAATCTCACATAAAAATGATACTCATGTTATTTTTTAACTCAAGTTCAAGTTCTTTGCATAACCCATTGGCTTCAATAGCAATGCTAATAAAACAAGGTTTTAATCACAACTCTCAATTCAAAAATCCTTGAAGCATAAACTTAAAGTACTTCGCTCAACAAATGGTCTAAACAATAATGCTTATCACTACTCTCAATCCAGAAAACCTTGAAGCATTAACTCAACCACTTTAAAAAAGGAAACCCTAATCAAATCCTTTTCACTCCAAACTTAATTTTCAATCAAGCCAATCACCTAAATCAATAAAGAAGAATTTTGCCCATACCTTTTCTTGAAGAGTAGTTGCCCTTAAAAATATGCCACACTCATAATTACTTCTTTGAAAAACTCAATAAGGGTTAGAGGATAATTTTTATATCATAAAAATAATATCACATTTACACCTTATCACTCCAACTTAAACAATAAGAAATATCCTCACAATAATCACAAAACCCTTTATTCAAAATAACATACAACCCACAAAGTCTTAACCTTTCAATATTTCACAATAGAAAAAATTAATATTTTAAAATAAAAATAAAATTCTCCTTATAACTCCTAATGGTATTTATCAACTACCAACCTTTATCACAATGCAAAGACTTCAACCACCAAATACCTTATACCTCCAACTTTGGCATTAATTAAAATAAAACATAAAAATGTGTCTTTGCCTTTTGAGAGTTTTGAACTCTCAATGCAACCCACACAAACGTCTTTGCCCATGGTGCAAACCACCACATGAGCTACAAGCTCGTTGGGAAGGAAGCAGCACCACATGCTTCAACCTGCATTCCTTGCATTGCAAAGCGTATGCGCCTAACGATTGACACCTTCAACACATCCACCAAAAGCTTCCATGGGATTAGAACACTATCCACCATGCACACCAAAATGTAAGCTTGCAGCCCACTTGCCACTAGGCCAAGGTGGCTTGTTGACTTCCAAATAATCAATGTGCTTGCTTTGGTTTCCTTTCATCGTCAATTCAAACACAAATTTCACAATTCTACCTCACGAGCTCTGCATTTAATTCGTATGCTTTCTCTTTCTAGTTCGAGAAAGGATAATTCAGAAATCAACTTTGGGCATGGTATTTATATGCATTTCCACTAAATCAAAAAATGTCAGCACTTCCCTTTGGCTTC
Organism: Wollemia nobilis; assembly: GCA_028583015.1. NCBI lineage: Eukaryota > Viridiplantae > Streptophyta > Pinopsida > Araucariales > Araucariaceae > Wollemia > Wollemia nobilis. The sequence continues at coordinate 5,434,506 of JAQPPZ010002201.1, forward strand.
TATGATGTCGACGGAATTTTTTTTTGCCTTGTTTAAAAACTTTAAATCCAACCTTTGAATTTATTAAAATATTCTTTGGTCTTAAACCTTTAAACCCAACCTTTGGGTTTATTAAGATATTTTTAGACTTTATCTTTTGCAGTATAAAATATTGTAATGAAAATTACAAATATTTTATTTTGGGTTTTCACCATGGTACTTATAACCATTATAGTATTTCACCTTTGATAAAGTACCTTTTAATATTTATTTTATAAAATTTAAATTCATCCTGAATTTAAATAGTTTATAAAATAAATATTATAACTCCTTTTTAACTTATGCCTTTTGCACTGTTTCACTCGAACTTTTGCCTTCTTGTTGAATATAAAATGACCATCTTTGTCACCTTTATTTCCTGCAAAAATATTTGGTATTAATGATGACTCCATCTGGTGGCATCAATAGTGACATCAATGACAACTTTGACTTAGGGACTCAAAATGTCCAATAATATCCCCCTTTGTCATTGATGGCAACCCATATCCTTTTACTAAAACCTGGCCTTTATTTTTCTTTTGCTCGCCCTGGGATATTGTTCCCCCTGGCTCAATGCTCTCTTAAATATAAAATCTCTCCCCATATCAAATCTCTCCCCCTTTGAAATTAATGGCAAAGGGTCAACTTTGGGTATCGGGGCTAAGAATGAGCCTCTTAGCTTAGCTCCTCCCCCACTCCACATGAGGTGGTTAATTATGGGGTGGGAGTATTTCTACTCCTCGAAAGCATTGTTCTTTACCTTTAAATTTTTTCCTTCTTTTCTAATTTTTCTAAGTCCTCTGACTATTTCTTTCCAAGTCATCATCCTTGTTCCTATCATCACTTCTATTCTTGTTCCTGTTCTTGTTCTCATCCATGTTCCTATTCTTGTTCATGTTCCTTTTCCTATTCATAATCTTGTTCTTGTTAGAGTAATATTCCATTACTTGGGATACTTACCATTTACTCCACAAGGTAAAAGAATATTTACATTCATCTTTTACCATTTACCATGAAGATATTTCATTGTTGGAAATATCTTATGGTAAACTAGGTTAGCAGGTTATCTATCCTACCTAGGTTGTTGGTTAGCTACACGTCTCTCCTACCGTGTTGGTTAGCGAGATAGACGATGTTAGTTGATTAGAATGTTATATATATTCATTTAATCAAATGCAATACCTAATGTTCATTTTCTAATTAATCTGGACTTACCTCGGACCTACATTGGTATCATTCACTGGGTTCTACCTGGTACATCCCGTAGGAGCTGGTCTAGGCATGGTTCTCGAAGTGCTGTCCGATATGGCATGCTTCTCGATGCACTAAGGCTAGCATAGGAGTTCGAGGGCCCATAGAGGCTCAAATATTGAGGAGAGATATTTGTTGATGTCGCGGCCCATAGCTCAAGATCTGAGCTCAAGCGTCCCACAGGTGCACAGATCTCGAGGAGCAAGATCTGTTGATGCAGTCGCTAGCCGACCCATAGACTGGCCATCACAACCGGCCCATAGACTAGCCGATGCGGCCACAGGGCCCTCAAATGTGCCAGCTGACCTAGCACACAGGCCGAGCACAGTGCCCACGAACCCCTAGACTGGTCGCGGTCAACGAGCCGAGGCTTTTCAACCTCGGCCCCTACGCCAGCCCCTAGGGCCCGCAGCGCCACGTAGGCCTCGCAGGCCACGTGGCACACTCTCGGGAGAGCCGAGAGGGCAGGAGCGCCCTCCCTCTTCCCATGGATTGACGGACATCAGGATCTGAGAGGGCAGGCGGCCCTCCAATCCTTGATCGACACCTGGATGTGGACTGACGCCAACAGGCCATGACACGTATCCCAAGGGACACATGGACTACTACCACCTAGCCTATGCATGCATCCCGAGGGACACATGGACCTAGGCATGCACCCCGAGGTGCTGACTCGATCGGACATGTGGCGGACAGCCACTGATGGACACGTGGCGGACAACCACTAGACAGGGACCGAACAAGTGGCGGACAGCCACTGGACGTGACTCGACACGTGGCGGACAGCCATAGGACAGACTCGACGGACTTAGCCTACCCCTGGCGCCACGTGGCGACGACCAAAAGGGCAGGCGACACAGTCGATTGCCCATAGGCAATCGACCGATAAGGGGGGACTTTCCCCTTATCAATCCCACAACATCCCACTACGGGATGCATGTGGGATAAAAGTCCCAAATTTTTTTTTTTAACTTTTCGCAGTCGAAGTCTTCAACAGGCACCGCCCGATGCCTTTGTTCCATCGGGCATCGTAGCCCGACCGGTTGATCGGGTCGAGCTAAGGCGCACGGCGGGGAGTCCAGGGTTCGACTCCCACCGGGAACAAAAGGCCATTTTTTTGGTCTTCGGCGCCCAAAGAAGGTATTTTTTTAATTTTTTAATTTTTTTTCAATTTTTTAATTCAAGTTTTTTTATTATTATTTTTTTTAATAGTTTAAAACTTAAAATTTTTTTTTAAACTAATCAATTATTGTTCAAAGAGACTTTAAATTGATTTATTTAAGAATTTTTTTTAGTTTTTTCTTATTAATTAAAATTGATTTATTAAAACTTTTGTTAAAATTATTGCAAATTAAAAAAAAAATTAATTAAAGATATATTTTTTTTGCAACTTTACTATTTAAAAGTGCTAATGTTTTCTCACAAATTGGAGATATAAGACATACAGAAAGCACATTTTTTTTGTTGCAAAATTAGACAAACTCTTCTCAACCCTTGTTCATTTAGCATACAAAGAAAGGATCACACTGATTTTTCTTTTGCAAATTTAGAAAACAAGGAACTTTTTTTTGTAAAGATCAAAAGTACTTAGAGTGCATTTGTTTTCTCCAAGGAGACATAATACATAAAATTGCACATCTATTTTTTTTTTGCAAAATTGAGAAGACTTTGTAACCTTGGGTTCATCAAAACTAAGTCGTGTGTCGACTAGTTCTGGAAGCCTTTCAAAAGCGGGTCGTGTGTCGACTTGTCTTGAAAGGAGTGCTCTAAATTCTACATTTTGTAAACATTAAGGGGGGATAGAATTCATTTTTTTTATTCTATAGTTTGCAAAATTGTAAAGAAAAAAGGGGGGATATTTTAGTATAAGAAAGGTGCATTCTCGATTTTACTCGACACCTTCTCTTCAAAATTGCTTGTACTAGGTGCATTTTCGGTTGCATCCGACACCTAGAGTGATACAAATTTGGGTTGCTCTTATGTTTTGATTATTGCACTAAACACTCATGTTTTTTGTGTGCAATTAAAAAGTCAAATATAAACATTAAAAGAAGCATTTCACAAAACCCAAACTTCACTCAAAAACCATGCTAAAACTTTGCATAGGTTCAAACAAGTAATTACTCCCCAATCAAAAGGTCAAAACTTCAAATCACCTTGATACCCTCTCTTTGTTTGGCTTAATTACCTCAAATTTTTCATCCTTCTTTCAAGGGTGTTAAAGCAGGTGCCATTAAATATCCTAGAGGGCAAAATCAAAAGTTTTACAAACCTACCCCTGTTTCATTTGCTCTATTTTGTTTGGCTTAAAATTCCTCAAACTTTTCATCCCTTGGTAAGGGTGTTAAGGCAGGTGCCATTAAATATCTTCTAGAAGCAAATTGAAATAACTTCCATATACTCTTTTAAGGGTATAGTGCAAGATATCAACATCTTAGTCATATCAAATTTGAAGCCTAAACCATGGCCATGATACACAAGTATCTCACTGAGAGCCAACTGCTCAAAGGTTCAAATTATTCAACTTGGAAGACTAAGATGAAAGCTATCTTAACTGTAGAGGAATTGTGGTCCATAGTGGATGGAAGTGTCACTAGACCTCAATCACCTGGACAAGATCAAAGAGACTTTGATAAAAAGGATAAGAAACTTTCCTTAATGATCTTGCTTGCTATTACTGATGATATCCAACCTCATATCAGTGAAGCTACCACTGGTAAGGCAGCATGGGATGCCTTAAGTACCATATTTGAGGGCAAGAATCAATCAACGATTCTTAACCTTCAAACACAGCTTCATACTCTACATATGAAATCAGGAGAAACAGTAGAGCTATTCCTCTGCAGAGTCGCAGAATTAAAAACAAAACTGCAATCCTTAGGAGAGAAACTGGAAGACCAAGTCTTGAACTCAATCATTTTGAGAGCTCTTCCAGACTCCTATAGAATGTTGATTACATCCCTTCAAGTCTCTAGTAGGATAGTGACTTTTGTAGAGTTGGTGAACATGCTTCAAACTGAAGAAGCTAATCAATTCCAAAGAGATGATGCATCCAACAATGCACTTTTCTCACATAAACAACAAGGAAAGAAAAAGTGGAATCAACAACAAGGCTCTTCTTCTAACAAAAACAAAGGTCAAGGCCAAGACACTAAGAAGAAGAAGCAATATTGTAAAATCTGTGACAAAGACACTCATCAAACCAAGAGATGTTGGTTTAAGAACAAGCCTCCCAAAGAGAAAGGTCAAAAGAAAAACCAAGGCAATGTTGCAAATGAGATGTCTAATACAGATTCTGATTCTGGTTCAGAGAAAGCACACAGAGTGCTAATTGCTAGAACGGTTTTGTAGAAGGAAAACACATGTGTCCCTTGGGCAAAAGCACCATTTTCTCTCTCTCCTCTTTTTGGCTTCATAAATAGCATAAGTATTTTGTTTGAAGACCTTACAAATAAGGGGTGCTTGTACCTCTTTTAGGCTTCATAAATAGCAAATTCTAGGTGTTTGAAGTACTTGTAACAAGAGGAGCGACTTTTTGTGATGTAAAATTGTCTAGGAGGCAATATTTGTAAAATCCTTTACAACACTCTTTAGTTGCACACTTTTTGCAATTGAGGGGGGACATAAATTTCTTTTCTTCACAATTTTTTTTGTAAAAAGGGAAGCAGGCTTATAAGGGTGCATTTTCGGCTTCGACCGACACCTTAGTCACACTTCCTTCAAAAATTAATTACACTATGTTTTGCAACGAGAAGGGGGGAACTTATAAGGGTGCATTTTTGGCAGCGACCGACACCTTAGCTACCTTATCTTTTGCAAAATTCATATTGTAAATGAATGAACCTTGTATGAAGTGATCTATTCTACTACACCTAGCGATTGCAACGGCTGGTTACCCATGCAATTCGGTTGGATGATGTGATTACCATAAGGACATTTGTTGGCATGAAGACAAAGTGAGGAATGACCCACTTTTTGCTTAGAAGCAGCCAGAGTACTGTGACAGAGCAAAGAACCAGCAGATCAACATCTTCTTCACTGTATTGGGGCAGTTATATACTTTACCCAAATATTGTTATATAGAGGGATATGTATGTATTACCCAAATAATGTAATAAGGGGGGATGTTAGAGTAATATTCCATTACTTGGGATACTTACCATTTACTCCACAAGGTAAAAGAATATTTACATTCATCTTTTACCATTTACCATGAAGATATTTCACTGTTGGAAATATCTTATGGTAAACTAGGTTAGCAGGTTATCTATCCTACCTAGGTTGTTGGTTAGCTACACGTCTCTCCTACCATGTTGGTTAGCGAGATAGACGATGTTAGTTGATTAGAATGTTATATATATTCATTTAATCAAATGCAATACCTAATGTTCATTTTCTAATTAATCTGGACTTACCTCGGACCTACAGTTCCTATTCATGATCCTATATCTGTTCATATTCTTGTTCCTGTTGCCTATTTTTGGAATATTTACTCTACACCATCTTGTTGTGTGACCATCATTATTGCACTAATAACAGTTAATGTTATTATTCCTTGGAGGTGCAACTATCTTAAGATTTCTCCTAGTGAAGCCATATCCTCTTCTATCATGAATCTTTCAATTCATTGCCTTGTGACCAAACTCATTATATGAATAGCAATATCCTTGGAAAATTTATCTTTTTCCATATTCCTGTCTTTCACGTGTCCTGCATTGTGAAGCCATGTGCTCAAACCTGTGACATGAAAAACATCTTCCATTGAAGATTTCTTGTCTTGACCTCAATGGTCTCCTATTCTGATTGTTGTTCCATTTGTATCTTCTCTGTGCATTGTTCCTATATTTGTTTAACTCTTTGTTGTCCAACTCATCCTTTGATGTCTCACTCCCACTTACACTGTCTTCTTCTGATGTATCTTATTTTGAATTTTCTTCTTCTTCAAGACTGGAAGTAGACTCTTCTTCCCTTTTCTTTTGAACCTGATTAGAACCAAAGCATGTATTGTTTTTTGCTCTTCTTTGTATCTTGACTATTTTATCCACACTCTTTGCATTGTTTACATACTTGTATAGCTTATTCTTGGAGTCTTATACATCTTCCTTTAGTAGAGCCACTTCTTGTGCTAGCTTATCACATTCCAAGATCAGTTCTTCTAACTTATCTTTAAACTTTCTTGCCTTAGCCTTTGATTTTTCTAAATCCTCTATGAACAATAATATTTCTTCGTAACATTCTTGAAATTGACTTTCAAGCTTAGAGTGTTGCTTTATTACATTATTTATAGTGTCAAGGGCATAGATAAGTTCTCCCTTGAGATCATAACCATTCTCTGCTGAATAATCCTCTATTTTTTTGCCTTTGTCCATATCATTTATTTCTTTTGGCTTGTCTTCTATAGGATCACTCACTTCTTCTAATGCCATAAGAATATTTTCATCTGGTCTATCAAGTGCATATTCAAAATCATCATCACTAAAACTATAACCATCCCTTGTACAATCATCTTCAAGATGTCCAAATTTACCACATCTAAAATACTTTAGAATAATTGGAGTTCTTTTCTTAACTGGATCTTTATCTTCAACCATAAATAGGACTTCATGTCTATCATTGTTTGAAAAACTAGCATCACTATCATTTGAGTACTTACTTGCATTATCCACATAGTAGCTTCTCTTTTGCCTTTGGAAAAAATTATTTCATTGTCTATTTTTTCCATCCTTGCTTTTCTTTTGGTATCTATGTCTTTCTGATTCCTTGTACCTGTGATCCTATTTTTCTTCATCATTGTTGCTCTTTGGCTCTTTGCACTCTGTTGCATAATGTTTATACTTTCCACAATTAAAAAACTTAACAGATCTTAGATCTATGGGTATTATGGAACATTTATCTCTTTTGTCATAATTTGCTTCTTCATCACTAGAAGACTCACTACTTTATTCTGACTTCTTACCCTTTATTTTTTTGTTCATTTTGAATGCATCTTATTTTGGAGGAATAGGATATTTTGTTCTTATCTCAAAATTTGTGAGCATGCCAAGAAAAGAATTTCTTGTTAGACTATCACCATCAATTGATGTTTCTATAGAAGAGACATTTTCACTGTACCTTTTTGGAAGAGTTCTCAAGATCTTATCACAAGCATCAGATTCATCAATCTTCATTCCAAGACCTTTCATCTCATGTATAAGTTCATCAACCTTGCTGAGATAGTCATGAATATTTTCATCATCCCACATTCTTAGCTTCTCAAATTCTCCTTTGAGATTTATGATTTTAGCTTTCCTAACACTTTTATCTCCTTCATATATGGTATGCAATAGTTTCCACATATCTTTTGTTGTTTTACAATCCATAACCTTCATAGATTCTAATCTTCACAATCCTTTTATAATTGCATTCATAGCTCTTTAATTTACATGCATTAGAAGCTTACCTTCCTTATCTATAGGAGGATTGACTACTAAATCATATCCAAATCCCACTGCATCCCAAACTTCATTGCCAGGTGCCATCAGGTGAAATCTCATAAGCACACACCAATACAAGAAGTCACTTCCATCAAATACTGGTACTACATTATTGATGGACCTATCATTTTTATCCTTTTGATCCATTGTGTTCTTATATTGCTTTTCCTTCAAGATATAAAACTCTTCTTAAGGAACCCACTCTAATACCAATTGAAGAACACAAGCTTATACTAAGAGGGGGGTGAACAGTATAAGACCACTTTTTACTTTTCTTTTCAAATAAATATTATGCAATGTATAGATAGCAATATCAATATCAGTAATCAAAGCAATGCACAAAACACCATACACAATAGAGACATAGATTTAATGTGGTTCACCCAATGTGGGCTACCTCCACAAAGAAAATATTTCTTCTAAATATTTCTCAAATAATATTTTGGAAATCCTTCCCAATTACATGTTTATGGACCACTGTACAAAGGAGATGCTAATCCCCTAAATTTGGTTTATGGATATCTATCCATAGGAGAACTCCTTCTCCTCTTCTCTAGATGGTGATCTTCTAGAAGACACTACCTCCACTACACTAATTGTGTATCTCTCTCCACTTGAATACTCTTGTACCACACTTAGAAGACCTATCCTTAATGTCTTCGCTGATGGATCTCTATCCACTGGAGACTCTATCCTCTCTACTCTGTCACCTCCAAAGCTTTTCTCAATAGGTTCACTCAGAATCTTCTCAAATCTACTCAACAGGTCCACTCAAAACCTGCTCAAATATGCTCAATAGGTCCACTTAGAACCTACTCAAATTTTCTCAACAGGTCCACTTAGAACCTACTCAAATATACTCAATAGGTCCACTCAGAACCTACTCAAATATGCTTAATAGGTCCACTCAAAACTTGCTCAAATATGCTCAACAGGTCCACTTAGAACCTGCTCAAATATGCTCAATAGGTCCACTCAGAACCTGTTCAAATTTGCTCAATAGGTCCACACAAAACCTATCAAAATATGTTCAACAGGTCCACATAGAACCTATCCAAATATGCTCAACAAGCTCACACATAACTTATTAAAATATACTCAATAAGTCCTCTCTAGGACTTTCTCAAATTTGCATTGCAAGTTTCCACAAAATCTCACACAAAAATAGTCCACAAGCCTTCTCAAATACTTACCTCAAATAAGCTTAACAAGTCCACAAAGAACTTGTCCAATCTCATAGAATCATAAAGAGAATTTTTAGAGACTCAATATGTTCTATACTCAATGCTCAATCACTTTCTCAACTCAATCTCATAGAAGCATAAAGAAAATTGTTAGAGACTCAATATGTTCTATACTCAATACTCAATCACTTTCTCAACTCAATATCATAGAAGCATAAAGAGAATTGTTAGAGACTCAATATGTTCTATACTCAATGCTCAATCACTTTCTCAACTCAATCTCATAGAAGCATAAAGAGAATTTTTAGAGACTCAATATGTTCTATACTCAATACTCAATCACTTTCTCAACTCAATCTCATAGAAGCATAAAGAGAATTGTTAGAGACTCAATATGTTCTATTCTCAAATCTCAATCTCAAATCAAATCAGAATATAGAATAGTTTGTTTTATGGAACTTGAACAACCACTATATGCATCCACTTTACTAGGCTCAATCAACTCTACTCAACCAATCACTTCAAGAAACAACCCTTTCTCACAAACCCTAGTCCAAGCATGTATCTCCCAAATCAAAATATTTTCAACAATGCTCAACATAAATTTCACATAACAATGATACTCATGTTCTTTTTTAATTCAAGTTCAAGTTCTTTGCATAAACCATTGGCTTCAACAAAAATGCTAATAAAATAAGGTTTTAATCACAATTCTCAATTTAGAAAGCCTTGAAGCATAAATGAAGAACACGAGCTTATACTGAGGGGGGGGGTGAACAGTATAAGACCTCTTTTTACTTTTTCATTATACTTCAAAATAGTAAAGAAATATACCCAAAGCAATATCAAAGCAATGCACAATATCATCCACAAAGTGACACCAATTTTAACGTGGTTCACCCAAAATGGTTGGGCTACGTCCATAAAAATTTTCTCTAAAAGTTATCTCAAATTTCTTTGGGAATCCTTCCCAATTACAATGTTTATGAGCCTCGGCCCAAAGGAGATACCTTACCCCAATCAGAATTTATGAGCCTCTACTCAAAGGAGATACCTTCCCCTCTGCTCTAGAAATGATCCCTCAGAAGATCAACTGTCTGTACCTCTTTCCAGCACATGAAACTCCTTTCCACCGAAGACCTCTTGTCCTCAATTCTTAGCCTACGAGACCTCTGCCTTCTATGATCACGTCCATAGCAGCTCAACAACCTATACCAAACACAGTCAGTTGGTCTAGTACAAGTCTTCCTCTGTCTTTCAGATTTGTACAAAACTTGAACAAATCAATCCTCTACACACAAGCCTTCTCAAAGACTTGCCAAATCTGTCCTTAGGTTCTTCTCAAAGAACTAGTGCACCTATGTCCTCATATGATAGCACTCCATGTTCGTCTTTGCCCTTTGTGCTCTCTATGCCCTCTGCTCTCTTTGCACAATCACAACTGTACTTGGTCGAATTTCAACCTTTGCACTCTCTGCACAATCATAGCGGCACTTAGAAAAATTCACCACGACTCTTCGCTCACTTTGCACACTTCGATCAAATTTTGCACTCTGCTCTCGGTGATAAAACTTCTCACTCTGCACTCTATCTACGAACGTTGCAACTAACCACACAACCAACTCTTCAAAATAGCCTGCCTTTTATAATAATACTTTCAAGATCAAAACCTTAATCTTAGTCGACTGTAACCCTGATATTTAGTTAGTTGCACAACCCTAAACTTTGTTGGCTGCAAACCCTAATCTTCGTTGGCTCACATTTAACTTTGTCAGCTTCAACTGCCTTTGTAACTCTTCTATAGCTTTTGCCATGAAACTACAACATGTCGCGATATCGTGACACCTTTGCAACCATACACTTTATTTTGGCTTTTGTCGTGATATCACAACACTTCTATAGAAGACCTACTTTCAATTTTTGTCACGAAATCATGTGCTATACTTGCTCCCCACCCCCACCTACTTTCGTCTACTTTCTTTTCTACCTGTCATGAAATCGTGACACTTTCTGCATCCGTACACATTCTTTGCAACCCGTCATGCAATTGCGATGGTTTCAGCTTTCGTACGCTTTCCTTGTAACCCGTCATGAAATCATGAAGCTATCAACTTTTTGTATGTTTTCTTTGCAACCTGTCATGAAATCGCGACGCTTTCAGCTTTCATACATTTTATTTGCTCTTTGAGTCACGAAATTGTGACATGTCGCGATATCGTGACACTTTTCTAACTTGCTTTCTCTCTCCTACTTAAGTCACGAAAATGCGACATGTCGCGATATCACGACACTTTTCTAACTTGCTTTCTCTCTCCTACTTAAGTCACGAAAATGTGACATGTCACGATATCGTGACACTTTTCCTCAGCTCTTTTCTGTTCTTCGAGTCGTGAAAACCCAACATGGCGTGATATCGTGACACTTTTTCTCCTTAGCACTTTTCTTTTCTTCGAGTTGCGAAAACCTGACATGTCACAATATCACTACACTTTTTCACTACGAGATCTTTCTCTCGAACCTGTCAGCTTGGGGTTTGTGAAAGACCTTTGAAACTGTCATGTCGTAACCTTCATCAAAACAAATTATTTGACATCAAATCAAATTCCTTCAAAAGCTTCTTGACATCAATGACAACTTATATACTTGAGCAAATGCAATGTACCCAAAGTACCCAAAATTGCCAACAATATCCCCCTTTGTCATTGATGGCAAACCTTTATCGAAAACACTTCTCAAGAGCCAAAACTAAAACCAACCGTGCTAACAACTGACAAACTGTGCCCACAACTAAGAATCTTCCTTTGAAGTTTTGATCCCCCTGACTTGAAGCTTTCCTCTTCACTTGAAGCTCTCCCCCTTACTCATATCTCTCCCCCTTTGTCATCAATGGAAAAGGGCCACCTTTGGGGCTCGGGACTAAGAATGAGCCTCTTAGCTTAGTCCCTCCCCCCACCTCTTGATGAGGTGATTAATTCTGGGGTGGGAGTAAAACTCCCATTAGGCACTGATCATCATCAGCGTCTATAACTTCCTTGTCGAGCCTTCTCTTGAACTCTTTGTCCATATTCCTATTCTTGTCACTGTTCTTGTTCTTGTTCTCATCCTTGTTCTTGTCCATGCCTTGATCCTTGGACCTGATCATGCCACTGTTCCTATTTCTGTAATCTGGTATTTCAGCTCTACACTGTCTGATTGTGTGACCTTCATTGTTGCACTCGAAACACTTGACGATGTTGTTTCTCTAAGGTAAACCTGATATTTGAATCCACCAGTTCTGACCAAACCTGTTCTGAAAAAACCTATTATGGCCAAACCTATTCTGACCAAACCTATTCTAACCAAACATGTTCTGGCCAAACCTGTTCTGACCAAACCTGTTCCTGTTATTTGCCTTGCAATAAACTGCCTTGTGCCCAAACTGTTGACAAGAGTAGCAATACCCTTGAAAGTAACTAGCACTTCTGAAACTGTCATTTACGTCATTCACTTGAGCCATGCAATGTGAATCCATGTGACCAAACTTATGACAAGCAAAACATCTGCCTTGAAACTTTCCTTTATTTGACCTCTTGGGTCTTGAAAACTTCTTCTTCTCATTCTGAATTCTATTTTCTGTTTCTACGCATCTATCATTCAAATACTCATGATCTAAAATACTTTCCTCATTAGAACTTTCTTTCTTTTGGAGTCTCTTACTAGACTCTCCAACTTGTTCCTTGTGTTGCTTAACAAAACCAAGGCCTATTTTATCTGTTGTATTTCTTTGACCTTTGATGAGTGACTTAACATTTTTGGAGCTATCTTGAAACCTGTAAAGCTTATCCTTGTACTCTTTAGTTTCCTCTTTCAAAGAAGCCATTTTTTGTTCTAACTCACTATACTCAAGAACCTTAGACTCTAATTCATCCTTGAATCATCTCTCTCCATACAACATTCATCTAACTTATCCTTGAGTCTAGCATTCTTCTTTCTTTCCTTTTTCAAAGCACTAAGAGCATTAATAAGTTCACTTTCAAGATCCTTTATTTGTTTGCTTTCTGAATCATCAAAACCTTTTTCAAATTTCTTATCACTAGAGGTGCTACCCTTTTCAAAAACCATACAAGCATCTTCCTTATAGTTTTCTGAAGCATCCTCATACATACTGGAAACCAAATCATTATTTGTACAATCATCCTCAAGGTGACCAAAATTTCCACATCTAAGACATTTCATGATAATGAATCTATGTTTTGGTTCTTCCTCTTTTTTTGATATGAACAACATCTCATTTTCATTATCACTTGAAGAACTTCACTATCACTACTAGAACACTTACTTGCTTTGTCTAGGTAGAAACTCTTCTTGTACTTGTGAGAATACCTCTTTCCTTGATTGTTGTGATCATATTTGTTTTTCCTGTGATGCTTGTGCTTTTTAGAATCCTTGCTCTTAGAATCATGTTTATCTTCATCACTTTCATTCTTGGGAACAATATAGTTAGTAGCATAATGACCAAACTTTCCACAATTGAAACATCTTATATTTTTCACGCTTTTGTGCTTTCTAGAGAACTTGCCTTTCTTGCTATAATATGCCTCTTCATCACTAGAAGACTCATCACTATCTTGAAGTTGTTTACCCTTGGATTTATTGGTAGCATTGAAAGTTGCCTCTTTCTTGACATCAACCTTCACTTGAGTTCTCAACTCAAATGCTGCAAGTATACTATGGAGCTCATCCTTTTTCAACTTATCCAAATATTTAGCTTCCTCAATAGCAGAAATATTTTCACTAAATCTATTAGGAAGAGATCTTAAAATCTTATCACAAACATCATTTTCAGCAAGCTCAAGACCTAAGTCTTTCATGGAGTTAACAACCTCATCCATACGAAGCATGTAGTCACTAATATTTTCATCATCATTCATTTGGAGTTGTTCAAACATACCTTTGAAGTGTCTCAACTTGGCCTTTCTGACATTTGTATCACCTTTATGAACCACATTCAACTGTTTTCACATTTCACTAGCTGTCTTGTAGTGAATCACTTTGGTGAGATCTGCTTTCTGTAAGCCTTTCAGGATTGCATTCATTGCTTTTGAATTGTTGTGATGTAGGAGCATTTCTTCTTTAGTATTAGGACCATGTACAGGAATAGTGTACTCATCTTCAATCACTTCCCATACCTCATTACCAAGTGCCATTATATGAACCTTCATCCTTGCACTCCAAAGACCAAAATCTAACCCATCAAGAATAGGTGTTGCATTGCTACTTGAATGATCCATTGTGTTCTTTACTAGCTTTTCCTTCAAGTCGTTAAAATTTTTGAAGGCACCTGCTTCCGATACCAATTGAAGAACACAAGCTTATACTGAGAGGTGGGGTGAACAGTATAAGACCTCTTTTTACTTTTTCATTATACTTCAAAATAGTAAAGCAATATACCCAAAGCAATATCAAAGCAATGCACAATATCATCCATAAAGTGACATCAATTTTAACGTGGTTCACCCAGAATGGCTGGGCTACATCCACAAAAAAAATTTCTAAAAGTTATCTCGAAGTTCTTTGGGAATCCTTCCCAATTACAATGTTTATGAGCCTTGTCCCAAAGGAGATACCTTCCCCCAATCAAAATTTATGAGCCTCTGCTCAAAGGAGATACCTTCCCCTCTGCTCTAGAAATGATCCCTCAGAAGATCAACTGCCTGTACCTCTTGCTAGCATGTGGAACTCCTTTCCATTGAAGACCTCCTGTCCTTAATGCTTAGCCTAAGAGACCTCTACCTTCTATGATCACGTCCACAGTAGCTTAGCAACCTGTACCAAACACAGTCAATCGATATAGTACAAGTCTTCCTCTGTCTGTCAGATCTTTCCAACACTCGAACAAATCAATCCTCTGCACACATGCCTTCTCAAAGACTTGCCAAATCTATCCTCAGGTTCTTCTCAAAGAACTAGTGCACCTCTGTCCTCATACGATAGCACTCCACATTCATCTTTGCCCTTTGTGCTCTCTACGCCCTCTGCTCTCTTTGTGCAATCATAGCCATACTTGGTAAAACTTCAACCTTTGCACTCTCTACACAATCATAGTGGCACTTAGAACAATTTGCCATGACTCTTCGCTCACTTTGCACACTTCAATCGAATTTCACACTTTGCTCTCGACGATCAAACTTCTCACTCTGTGCTCTATCTACGAACGTCACAGCTAACCACACAACCAACTCTCAAAATAGCCTACCTTTTATAATAATACTTTCAAGATCAAAACCTTAATCTTAGTCGGCTATAACCCTGATCT
The DNA here is from genome assembly GCA_028583015.1 of Wollemia nobilis. Taxonomy (NCBI): domain Eukaryota; kingdom Viridiplantae; phylum Streptophyta; class Pinopsida; order Araucariales; family Araucariaceae; genus Wollemia; species Wollemia nobilis. Next base: position 5,449,727 of record JAQPPZ010002201.1, read on the forward strand.
TTAGTCGGCTGCACAACCCTAAAATTTGTTAGCTACAAACCCTAATCTTCATCGGCTCACATTTAACTTTGTCGGCTTCAACTACCTCTGTAACTCTTCTGTAGCTTTTACCGTGAAACTACAACATGTCGCGATATCACGATACCTTTGCAACCGTACACTTTATTTTGGCTTTTGTCACGATATCGCGAAACTTCTCCTATAAAAGACCTACTTTCAGTTTTTTTTGTGAAATCGTGACACTTCTACTTTCATCTGCTTTCTTTTCTGCTTGTCACGAAATCGTGACACTTTTTGCATCCGTACGCATTCTTTGCAACCCGTCACAAAATTGCAACGCTTTCAACTTTCGTACGCTTTCCTTGTAACTCGTCATGAAATCACGACGCTATCAACTTTTCGTATGTTTTCTTTGCAACCTGTCACGAAATTGTGACTCTTTTAGCTTTCGTATGTTTTCTTTTCTCTTTGAGTCACGAAATTGCGACATGTCATGATATCGTGACACTTTTCTAACTTGCTTTCTCTCTCCTGCTTAAGTCGCAAAAATGCGACATGTCACGATATCGTGACACTTTTCTAACTTGCTTTCTCTCTCCTGCTTAAGTCGCAAAAATGCGACATGTCGTGATATCACGACACTTTTCCTCCTTAGCTCTTTTTTGTTCTTCAAGTCGCAAAAACTCGACATGTCGCGATATCGTTACACTTTTTCTCCTTAGCACTTTTCTTTTCTTTGGGTCATGAAAACCCGACATGTCGCGATATCACTACACTTTTTCACTGCGAGATCTTTCTCTCGAACCTGTTGGCTTGGGGTTTGCGAAAGACCTTTGAAACTGTCATGTCATAACATTCATCAAAACAAATTGTTTGACATCAAATCAAATTCCTTCAAAATCTTCTTGACATCAATGACAACTTATATACTTGAGCAAATGCAATGTACCCAAAGTACCCAAAATTGCCAACAATAAACTCAAAGTGCTTCATTCAAACAATGGTCTAAACAATAATGCTTATCACAACTCTCAATCCAGAAAAATTTGAAGCTTTAACTCAACCACTTTCAAAAAGGAAACCCTAATCAAATCCTTTTCACTCCAAACTTAATTTTGAATCAAGCTAATAACCTAACTCAACAAAGAAGAATTTTACCCATACCTTTTCTTAAAGAGTAGTTGCCATTACAAATATGCCACAGTCATAATTACTTCTTTGAAAAAATCAATAAGGGTTAGAGGTTAATTTTTATATCACAAAAATAATATCACAATTACACCTTATCACTCCAACTTAAACAATAAGCAATATCCTCACAATAATCACAAAACCGTTTATTTAAAATAACATACAACCCACAAAATCTTAATCTTTCAATATTCCACAATAGCAAAATTTAAGACTTGAAAATAAAAATAGAATTCTCCTTATAACTCCTAATGGTGTTTCTCAACTACCAACCTTTATCACAATGCAAAGACTTCAACCATAAAATACCTTATACCTCCAACTTAGACATTAATTAAAATAAAACATAAAAATATACCTTTTCATTTGGAGAGTTTTGAACTCTCAACATAACCCACAAAAACATATTTTCCCATAGTGCAAACCACCACATGAGCTACAAGCTCATTGGGAAGGAAGAAGCACCACGTGCTTCAACACACCTTCCTTTCCTTGCAAAACGTATGTGTAGACACCAAAACAACACCAATCCGATTATGCTACCAAGGCATTGACAAAATTGATGCACAAAGCCCTTAGGGCAGCCCTCAGAGGTCAAGTAGTGGTTCTAACCACTCCCAAAATAGTTTTGGAAGGTTCCTAGGCCAATTAGGGACTTTTTGAGGCTCAGTTCCTATTCGTCCCACCCCGGGATGAATAGTAGTTTCTATTCGTCCCACCCCGGAGCGAATACAACATTCATCTCGGGGTGGAGCGAATAGCAGGTTTGACTGGCAAAAAGTCAAACCTGGACAAGCGGCCACCAAAAATTACCACTTGCCCTACTCCTCGAGACATGCAGGTCAGAACCCAGGGCATGCCTATGACAGCCCCCATCAATGAGGCCATTTTGGGGAGATTCTCTTCCCCCACCAATGCATGTCGCCCTGATGGACAAATGGCCCCTTTGGCCTTGCATGCCCTTGCATGCCTTTTGCACATTTGACCTCCTAGGTCTATAAATTGGATGGCATTCTCATCCACGTAGAGGAGGTCATTGCTAGGAATCACAATGAAGTGCTACCGAGTTATTGCCTCACATCTATTGTGTCCTTTTCATCCATAATTTCTCCTTAGTGAGAGAGGTTATCGGGTGGCAAAAGAAGGTGCAATTTGACTCCAAAACCCGAATTTATTGTTCGAATACCTCATCTAATTTGCCTAAAATACTTCTCCCCTAGTTTTGCATCAACCCACATTGGATTGGCATAGAAATTTGGGAGATTTTTGCAGGCGTCCTGCCCTCGGGTGCCCCCCAATTTGTGACAGTTGAATTCGTCCCACCCCAGTATGAATAGAAATATATGCATAATTTTAAGAATATTTTTAATTAGCTATTTTTAATATATCTCTAGGATACTACATTTCAAATTTCACTGCATTCTGACTTGTATCGGCCGAGATATCACCATTTTATGATTTACATGTATGCGGGCCCCACTTTTGCATGTAGGAGAATTTGAGTAGGATATCTAGAATCTGATCACATGGGTCTCCTTAGAATGTCATTTTATGCTTACTGACCAAATATTGTAGGTTTCTGACATGTCTAGGTAGAGAAATTGCTCATTTGCCTTTTGTAGGTTCACAAAGTGCGATGGGATCGAACGCAGCGACCAGGCTTCCAAAACTTACAAAATTAGGTGATATCATCCCAAAATCACATATTTCATATCACTCTTGAGTTTTATTTCATTTAGAGCTCATTTGATACCTCTACCTTATGTGCACCTTTTTTAGGCTGTGGGGATTGCATGTTTTAGAATCATACATAGATGCTTTTGATCTTATTTTGTTTTCCTATGTGTAGATATAGGTGCCAAAATGTGATAGGAGACATCGGAGGACAAGGATTACATTGATGTAAGTGGCGGTGACATTGAGCCCGCCCACCTCGAGTGTGGGCATGCGGAAGAACAGTGGATGTGCACCACGTTCTTTGGGAGATTGATATCTCTTGGCACTATTTTTGTAACATATTGTATCAAGTGATTCAAGTCCTCAAAGGGAGGCATTGTAATTGAATTTGATATTATTTTATAAGGAGAACGCCCCATTTCACTTTATTGCTTGTCATACATTGTCATTTACTTTGCATGCTTCGTTATTTGCTTTCATAGGACTTAACACGCATTTACAAATTATGTTGCTTCGGTTGGGGTGCACCATTTTTCCATTGCTATAGTGGTGATCATGGTGGGACCCAGTCCCTTTTTGTTTAGGTGATTTGTTGACTCAATTTTCACCTTTTTTTGTTGCAGGTTTTAGTCGCTCCAGACCCAGGCGAACTTGGGACTGCTATTCGTGTCGCCCTGGGATGGATTCAAATCCGTCCCTCCCTGGGATGAATGCAGACCTGCAATTCATCCCACCCTGGAGTGAATAGAAAATAGCAAGTTTTTTGAGTTGGGTTTCAGAACCAATAGACAATGGCAGAGAAGAGGTAGGATCTGAAACACTTTCTTCCTATTTTGCATTTACAGAACTCTGTTTTCTGTTCATTTTTGCTTTATGTGCTTAAGTAGGAAAGTAGAAAACTATCGCAACTTCATTCTGAAAAATGCAAAATTTACAAAAAATGCATAGAGTAGAAAATCATAATTAGGATTGCATCTCCTTTGGCCTGATTGCTTGTCACTCATCCATTGGTGGGTCTTCATTTAGGGTTGCTTTCCTATGCTTAGTGTAGTGGCTTCCATATTTCATATTTCCATATTCTGAAAGTAAAACATTGCCTTTAAGCTTGCATTTAGTAAAAAAAAAAAATCATTGAATGCTCTCTTGTTTACTTTCTTTTGGATTAAAAGGAATCACACGCACCATGATCCACTTAAACACTAACGAGTTGGACTTCATCCCCAACCGTTGGTAGAGCGCAAGTGACGGTGGGTTTCATCTCCATCCACTTGGCTCAAATCCCATGAACCCGATCCATCTTGCCAAGGCCGGTTCCAAGATCCATCATAGCCCATGGGTTATAGCATGCATCGCCCTTCGGGGAGGTGTATCGTAGACTACGGGTGAACTGGGTGAGGAACTGGTAGGACCTGTGCTCCCTGGCCGTGTGTGGGCTTCATTACCACACATCATAGGTGGGATAACGCAACCTAGAGTTCATAGCCAGGTTTTTGAGCTACGAGTATACAGGTGAAATCCATTTTAACTTGAGAATATCATTCAACAACTATCAAACATGGGACACAAGGTCTCTTTACAACAAACTTGAAACACACTAAAACCAGTTTTTAGGATACACCTTTAATCTATTAACAAAGATAAACATCTGTTTGATTGTGTGTTTCCCTTTTGGTATACTATTTCATAAAATTTGTAAGGAAGATAAACATTAAAATATTTGATAGACATTCTTACGATGGTTTTCACCCACAGCCAAGCCCAATCAAGGGCGGACGCTACGGAGAGTGTACATGGAGATACAAGTCATCTCCATTATAGTCCCCAAGATCTGGTCATACCACCTTGGAGGGCTGACACTCACCCCAATCCATGGATAGCTAGGATAGAGCAGGGTCTCCAAGAGACCCCCAGATGGGATACCCCCATGCACCAAGAGCCAACCTAGGGAGATTGCTCCCATTATATGGACACGTCAAACACTCATTTTGATGATGACTGGCTAGTGCGCGAAGAGGCACATAGAGATAGGGTAGTACCATGCATTCACATGCCTATCAGAGTAGAGGCACCCACTCAAGGGCCGGATCCCCACAATGATCATTGGGTGGGGCATGATGACCACATATTACCCTCGTGCCACCTAATTAGGGCTAGAGAGCCCAGATATCAGGATGAGTATGAGGCTCATCATGCAGGGTGAGCTAATTCAGCCCTACCTTTCCTCGTTCATGAGGGAAGATATGAGGAAATCCATGACATTCCTCAAGAGCAAGTCACTGTGTGAGGGCGTTGCACCTCCGCACCACCTGAGTATCAGGAGCACCTGCCTCGACCAGAGCCACAGGTCAATGCTGCCAACCTCGACAGAGGGAAGCACGTTATAGAGGTCTCGGATCACCATGATCGAGAAAGAGATCGAGGGGAACCATCTAGGCCACCTAGACCCCAAATGATAGAACAAGTCCAATAGGTGGTTGCCATATACGCAGAATGCCAAGCTCAATTCAAACAACTTCGACATGATAAAGAGCAACTAGACCACCTACATCAGCTCGAGAAAGAATGTATTCAATGTCAAACCAATGAGTTGTTCCAAAAGACCCTACATGAGCGGGTTTCGACCCCAAGCACTCATAGGGTAGAGACCTATCGGAGGCAACAACCCCTAGTCAGAGAGAGGTCGCCTAGACCTTATAGAGGATTGCCTCCTAGACCTCCCCGATCTGATCGGGATTTGACTCCCAGGACTGATGCAGGGCACCCTCCACGGGTAGCCACACAGGTTTATAGACCAGCTCCAGAGATGCCTTACGAGGAGTATGATGGATATGAGCTAGAAGAAGAGCATGTAGAAGCACCATATCAAGGTAGGGGGGTTGTTCCGCAACCACCCTATAATAGGCCTCACGTTCCTCGCAACCCACCATAGGAACAGGACAAAGAGGAGGAGATCAAGTCCTTCGATGCCTACAAGGCACTGCTAGAGCATCTCGAGTCAGTCGAGAATAGAACCTCTGGGCCCCAAAAGCCTATGTTACGTCAGCTCCGTAGTCACCCTATGCATCCATCGGTTCCTATGCCTCCCTACCCTAAACAATTCAAGATGCCTCAGTTGGCTACATTCAAGGGGGAAGAGGATGCGCAGGAGCATGTTACCCATTTCCTGAGCCAATGTTTTTGGTATTTAGGACCATGATGCCTTGCTTCTAAGAACATTCATGACCACCCTCATAGGCCCCACCTCTGATTGGTTCACATAGCTCCCGAAGCATAGCATCCACAACTTGGACCAGCTCGTGGATGCATTCCTAGAATGTTTCACCTTCAATACCAAGAGGAAGGCAACACTTGCTGACTTGGCTGGTCTCAAGCAGTATGACGATGAGTCAGTTAACAACTATGGAAACAGATGGAGGGCTATGCTTTCAAAAGTGCCCTATCTACTCCCTACGTTGGAGTTAACCCAAATGTTTACTAAGAGCTGCTTGAGACCCATCTCCTTGCTTTTACAACTCCAGCAATATGCCACTCTTGAGGATGCCTTAGTGCAAGCTAGGACCATCGAAGAAATCAAGATCCAAGATGGCGAGATTGCAAAACCTCGCAAGAAGGAGTGGACCAAGACCACCAAAACCAACACAGTGCAACCGAAACCCACCATGGTCAATCAGGTTGCCATCAGTGTTCCAGGGCCGGCACAAACACAACAGCCTCAAAAGGTAGAGTATCATGCCACGCCCCCTACGAACTATGAGAAAGAAAACCAAAAACAAGGGCAGAATCAATAGCGCCACCCCAAGCAGTAATTTATGCCCATAACAAAATCTATGGATTCCTTGTTTGACCGCCTCTACGCGGCTAGTTTGGTCCACCTACCTGAGAGTAGACCTATGGATCCTAATGCACCAAAGCCCAAAGGCTACCAGGAAGACTTGTATTGCAAGTACCACCGACAGAAGGGTCATGACATCTTTGGATGCTACAAGTTCAAGAACTTGGTGCAGGACCTGATCGACAACAAGTCTCTCACGGTAGATAACCCCATGGCGCCAAACAACCAATAGATGGAGGTCTTCAAAGATCCCTTGCTAGCCCATGGAGGGTAGGCTAAGCCCACAGCCCAAGTAAACGAGGTCCATCAGGCCTATCCCAAGCAGGGATTTGTGGGCATGGTGAGCATTGTGACATGGAACAAGAAGTACCCAAGTCCAACCGTAGCCCCTATGGCTTCAAGCAATGTTCCGTCAACTTCACAAGCTGCACCACCATCAGTGCAGACTCCCCCACCTAGGCCTATGGCCATGATTTAGACCAAAATCACTCAGATTTTGAGGACCACATCGGCTAGGCTCTCCATCTATGAGCTCATCCAGTAGTCGCAGCCTCACAGGGAGGCCCTGATGGAGATTTTGAAAGCCATTGAGCTGCAGCCCTAGGAAGCTAATTATTTCAACAATTTCATGGGGCATGTACGCCAATGCACCGAGCCAGTCATCACGTTCAGGGAAGATGAGCTAAGGCTAGTCCCCATTGACATGGTGGATCCACCTTTACACATCATCGCATGTGTGAATGGAACCCCATTCAAGAGGGTTCTGATAGACACTGGTTCATCCAGTAATATCATTACTACAATGGCACTAGAGCACCTCAAACTACCTATAATGCACATCATTGTGTCCACCTACACCCTCTGAGCATTCAATGATGCTATATGCTCGATAGTTGGCATGATTGTCTTGCCCATTCAAGTTGGGCAAAAGATGATTCTAACATTGTGCCACATAATAGAGGGTGAGATGGCATATAACATCTTGCTAGGTAGACCCTAGATCAGGAACATGAAGTGTGTCCCATCAATCATGCACAAGTGTCTGAAGTACATGTATGAAGGGTAGGTTCACGTCATTTTGGTAGACCTCGAGCCCTTCAAATACTGCAACCTAGTGCAACAGTTGCCCAAGTCGACCCTACCATCACCTCATCTGGACTTCTAGTTGAACAAGTCTCATATGGGTTTGATTTTGGCATCACCCCCTCTCATAGAGTCAGCCTTCATCATAGTCCATCCCATGTTCATCGTCAGCTCCTTCACAGGCATCACCATCATCTATGGCCCCATTGTCGAAGGACACCGAGAAGAGGCTCATCGAAGAGGTTCCCCCAATAGTTTCCACCATCTCCTCTGAAGAAGTGCCTAGCATGATGGAGGAATGGGCGGTCGATGAGCTCATCATGGAATGGGCCCAAGAAGCACTCCCGTTTCCCCCTTCACCATGATCATTGATCATAGTTGAGATGGCTAGTACGGGTCTAGGGGAGTACATGATTCAAAATGTCATGGCAACACCTACAGTTGAGTCCATGCAAGACATGGGCAGACCTCTCCTTTCGAGAGGCACCCTCGTGCCTTTAGGCCTCCCTCCTAATTAGACAAAATTCATGTATGGAGGCCTTGATTATGGCATAGAGCCCTACCAGCAGGAGGAGGAAGACGAGGAGCCTTTTGGGGAGTATATTGATTACTTGTCTAACCTAGACTTTGCACTGAAGTATTTTGACCTATGCAACTGGCAGGGTTTTGGATTAGGTAGATATGAGCAGGGTATGCGGGCCCCTTTTTAGCCACAATATCATATGGCATATGACAAATTAGGATTAGGGCATAACAACCCATTGCCCCTGGATGTCCTCATGGATGGCATCGATCACTTGTGCATAGGTCAGAGAGATGAGTTGGCTAGGGACCCCTACGCCAACCCGCACACCATCTACTCATTGGGAGACTATTTCTCGATATCGGATGGGAACCCTGTAATCCTTAGTGACATCCTCCCCCATTTTGAGAGAGGTGAGAGCTCGCAAGCATGTCCTCACATTTGTGATGAGGGCCCCTCTTATGAGTGGACCTCGGATGATGACTTTGATTACAAGGTAGCACCGTACGACCCATTTGAGTCGGACAATGATCATTCGTAGGTCATCCCCATTGATGATGAGTAGGAGGAATTCATGTGCATGTTCCCCATCGATGACCCCATCTGGCAGTAGCTCCTACCTCCTGAAGAGCTAGTCCACCCTCAAGAAGTCAGACCGCCTGGTGAGGGTGCCATCCATTTGCTCGAACTACTCGATCCTCACGTGCCAAGGGCACCACAGGACGAGAGTGAAGAAGTCCTCATCCATGATGATGATTATGAGGAGCGAGCATATATGGGACCTCATCTGCCAGATCGCCCAATTCCTGTGGGTAGAGGTGAGGGACTAATATACGATAGTGATGATGAGGATGAGATGGAGAGGGCCTACCTTGGTCCTCCTTATTTATGCCATCATCACCAGCCCATCGACATAGATGAGGTGTATCATCAGCTACGCGTTGGCCCACGCTTAAGGGCAAGACCAGTCAATCTGGATCAGATCTATCATGCGGTATTTTTGGACCCACCAACTCACATGGAGCTCCTTGAGCCCAATGATCCCATCCTATAGTCTATTCATAGACAGGATCCGGTGATCCCTATCCCCCCACCACCGCACTTGGGGGTAGGAAGTGATACAGATAATGAGTCCTTCACCCATGGTCCTGGAGAACAAATTCATTCCATCAACATGATCTCCATTGATTTGACCACACCACTCCGCAATCCAGTCGATCCTTCCAAGCCATTGCACCTTGCCCTAGATGCTATCGATTGGGATCATGTTGATTCACCCCCATCACCTTCTGAGTATTGGCCATGTGGTGAGATGTTTCATTTCACCCCAAAACTTACTCAGGATGTCTTTCATGCTAAAGAGGAACCTGACATTCCCATCGATGATCTTAATTCAGTAGATGACATCCACTTGATCCCTACTCCACATCAGTTGGAGGACGGATCGCATATGTCAGTCGAGCCAATGATTGATCGAGACATAGGCTCAGATCCAGATAATCCATAGTTTATCAAGCTAGGGGAAGGCTTATCCCCTGAAGAGCAAGCCATATACATTCATATTCTCATAGAGAGAAAGCAAGATTTTGCATGGTCATACAAGGATATGCCAGGACTAGACCCAAATCTGGTCATGCATAATTTAACACTCAACCCGATAGTCAAACTGGTAAAGCAAAAGTTGCGGAAGATGCATCCAATAGTAGCCTTGATGGTGAAGGATGAGATACAAAAGCTCTTGGATGCCCGATTCGTTATCCCCATAGATTACCCACCATGGTTGTCCAACATGGTTCCCATCAAGAAGCCTGATGGGAGGATTCGCATATGCACAGAATTTTGAGATCTAAACAAAGCGAGTCCTAAGGATGATTTTCCTTTGCCTAGCATCGATGCACTGGTAGATGCAATAGTAGGCCATGAAATGCTTTCCCTCATGGATGGTTTTTTTGGATATAATCAGATTCGTATCAACCTAGAAGACCAGATCAAAATGGCATTTATGACGCCTTGGGGAACATTTTGTTATAGGGTCATGCCCTTCGGTCTCAAGAATGTTGGCACCACCTATCAGCGAGCCATGACATACATCTTCCATGATTACATGCACAAGATATTGGAAGATTACATGGATGACTTATTGGCTAAGTCTCTATTACGTCATGAGCATCCCGATGTCTTATGCAAAGTCCTCGATCGCCTCATTGAGCACAATGTTAGGCTTAACCCCAAGAAGTGCGTCTTTGGCGTCACATCTGGAAAACTCTTGGGTTTCATAGTCTCCAAGCGAGGCATCGAGGTGGACCCTAATAAAGTCAAGGCTATCCTAGAAATGCCTCCCCCGACCACCATCAAGCAAGTGTGAAGCCTACAAGGCAAAATTATATCTATTAAATGCTTCATAGCATAGTTATCAGATAAGTGTCGACCAATGAATAGACTCTTGCATAAGGGAGTTGCATTCCACTGGGATGACGAGTGCCAAGAAGCCTTTGATGAGATAAAGCAATACCTAGTTTCACCACCAGTATTGGCACCTCCTCGACTAGGAGTACCATTCTATTTATACATCTCAGCCACTGAGATCGCACTAGGGCCATGTTGGCATAGAAGAACGAGTTTTTCAAAGATTAGGCTACTTACTATCTTAGCCACACCTTGGTCAGTTATGAGGTTCGATATGCATATGTCGAGAAGTTGTGCTTAGTAGTGGTTTTTGCCACTAGAAAGCCTCGATCAACGAATCATTTTGCGGATACTATGGCCTCCTTGGGGTCACTTATCCCGTAGAACCCTTTAGATGACATCACCACCATTCATGTTAAAATGGTATCACAACTTGTGATGAAGCACGAGATCTCTGAAGCCATGCCAGGCATCCACATGATTCAAATTAAACCATATCACGATAGATTCTCACAAATTTATGATCACCTAAATCTTGTCGATTGGGGGTCCTTATTCCCCCAAACATCTTTTAATAGCAGTACCATGCTATTCTTATAGGTTCTCCCCCAATCAACTTTTGCTAGGGATGAACTTTTAAAGGGTCAGGTCATTCACGCCATCAAAGCTTCTATGCAGCAGGACTGGTATACTCCCATTCAAGACTACCTCAAGCTTGGTAGCCTCCCACCTAGATTATCGCATGCCACCAAAAGGACACTCAAATAGAAAGTGGAAAATCATGTCTTGTTAGGAGAAATTTTGTATCATCAAAGCTACAAGGGAATCCTCCTTCATTGCTTGGAACAATAGGAAGCTACTTGGGCCATTGCCCAAGCACATGATGGTACATGCGATGGCCACTTTAGTGGTATGGCCATCATAAAGCACATCCTTCACATGGGCTATTACTGGCCATATTTAGAGTGATATTATTGTGCATATGTTAGGAAGTGCATGAAGTGTCAACATCATGCTAACTTGACACACGTACCTTCCTAGGCCTTGCAAATGATCCAATCGATTTGGCCATTTTTGTAGTGGGGACTAGATCTAATTAGGAAGATATCCCTCGCATCCTTATGCCATCACATGTTCATCATCATGGCAATAATGTACTTCACCAAGTGGGTGGAAGCAATTCCCATTACCTCAATGACTGGACCCCACATAGTGGAGTTCATAATGAATCATATCATTTGTCATTTTGGTATTCCATCCAAAATCATTTTGGATAATGGGACATTGTTCAAAAACAAGGTTGTGCATGCTTTAATGAATAAGTACAAAATCAAACATAGCTTCTTAACATTGTACTATCCATAAGCAAATGGGCAAGCATAGGCCTAAAAAAAAATTCTAGTTGCCATCCTTAAGAAGATAGTTAATGCAAGTCATAAAGATTGACACACACAAATCCCTCTTGCCCTATGGGATTATCACACTAGTATTTGGATGCCAACTGGGGCAACCCCATTATCACTAGTGTATGGTGAAGAGGTAGTCATGCCTCTAGAGCTAGAAATCCCCTCACTACGCATATCCATGCAAGAATTCATCGATGATGATACTACATGATAGGCTCGACTGGACCAACTTACATTGCTTGATGAACAATGCATCCATGCCCTAGAGCATTTGTGTGTTTATCAGGAGTGACTAAAGAGAGCCTACAATATGAAAGTCCATCTCAGGGACTTCCAGGTTGGTGACCTCATCCTAAAAGAGAACCAACAAAATTCTAACTTGCCATCCCACCTGAGGGATAAGTTCACAATAAACTGGTTAGGTCCTTTTCTCATCACTAGTAAAATAGGACCTGGAACATATCGACTCACCTCTTTTGAAGGAGTCAAAGATCTCGAACCCTTGAACATCATCCATTTGAGGTTTTTCCATGCTTAGAGCACCATAGTGCCCCAAAATTCTCCAAGTGTGCCTTAACCCTCTTGGTCAACCCAAAAATGCTCATAGGTGGTCTAGAACCGTCTAGGTCACCCCAAAATACCCCAAAGGTGCCTTACCCAATTGGTCAACCCAAAAATCTCCTAGGTGGTCTAGAACCATCTAGGTCACCCCAAAATGCTCATAGGTGGTCTAAAACCATCTAGGTCAACCAAAAGCCCAAAGCACCCATAAGCCCTTTGTCACCACAAAACCCCAAAGGCACCCATAAGCCTTTGGTCACCCCAAATGCCAAGCCCCCAATAAGCCTGGCACAATACAACGATATATCAATAAAAAATCAAAAAACATCAAAAAAAAATACAAAAAACATGAATACAACAATATATCAAAAAAAAAAAAAAAAAATCAAAAATCCAAAAACATTATCAAAACATCAAAAATACAAAAATATTGCATTCTCATCAAGCTGCATATCATTGCATTATCGCCTGCATTAGGCATGTCCTTCATCGCACATTGCATTTTTTAGAGTGGCTCATACATGGCTAGCATTAAAATAGTACACTAAGTATAATGCACAATCAATGTTATCGAGGTCATCACTCACCTCATTCCATATTCTACCTATCATTTCCATCTATATTTCCTACATTTCCATAGTCGTGTCTATTCCCTTCACTTAGCCATTTGTTTTAGAATGTCAGTAGGGTTTTCGGTCACTCAGCCATATCCAGTCTCTACTCAGATTTTGTAGAAGGCTAGCAAGATTTTTAGGAGGTAGAGTCTTGCTTAGATTGTGCCTCGTATACATCAAATCCCAACACATTTCACACTAATAAATCCAAGTTTTACGAAAGGAAAGATGAAACCCACAAAGTGGTCTAGGGTACCTTGAGTGAAAAGTTTTTCCTGCTCATCCCCCTATGTGAATGGTTCAAAGATGTTGAGAATTGGCAAAAGGACAAGCTCTTCCCTACCCAATTCCCCAAAATAAACAGTGGTTTTCACCACTATCAAAAATTTTCAACAACCCTTGATCCCTAAAGTCGTAAGGATTCATACTACACGTCCCTGAGAAGGATGGGTAATCATCCCCAAGGCCTAAAAGATCAATCCATTCCAAAGAAAATTCCTCAAAAGTTCAAAATTCAAAATAAAAATCCTCAAAAAGCAACAATCAAAGATAACAGTGGTTATCACCACTCCCCAAATCCCTTGCTCAAAGAAAATCAAATACAAAATAAACAATGATTATCATCACTACATATGAGCAAGTATCCCAATAAAATTGAATAAAAGTAGGGCGCTTGAGCTTGAATCCCTGGAATTCTCAGCATTTGAAAAACCATCTAGGTGATCCTCATTACGGGTTTGGTGGATAGCCTATCTGGAAATGGCGGTATCCTAAACGCATGACGATATGTCTACCACATTAGCTTTGCATGTGTGTAGACCAATGTTTGCATGTGGATGAGCTAGATTTTGGTCCCCTATACTACCTAGTGGTCTAATCCAACTGAGTACAAAACTACAAATTATGGCATTCATAGAGTGATCCTCATTATAGGTTTGGTGGATAGCCTATCTAGAAATGGCGGTATCTTTATGCATCTCACAAGAATGAACTCACTTGCACACATAGGGATATTGAGTATCTTGGTCATCCTAACAGATTCATACCTTGTCAAAAAGTCCTGCATGGTTAATATCCAACTTTTGAGCAATTGACTAGAATGTTTGAGTCTCATGAAAACCTCATAGACATCTTATAAAAATAATGTCATTCATATCATTTCACCACATCCATTTCAATTCCACTATGCACAAATCCATTACATAATCTCATAGCAAAAGTACATATGAATTAATGCATTCTATATCATCTATGGTGATAGCATAATATGTCATATAGTCTACACATTTTATCATCTAGATCAATAAATCATCCATCTCATCATACATCCATGCATGTACAAAATCAGATCAAATCACATTACAACATATGCATACATGATAGACATCCATCATCATATCATAGATCAATAAACATATTGCACATCATCAATAAATCCATACACCACATTGCATTCATACAAAACAACAATAAGCGAAACACATGATGACAAATAACAAAATCTCATATATATATATGGGGTAAAATAGTACATCATAGTTTCCAAAATACCTGAAGGCTACAATAAGGTGGGTCCTCAAACCTCACCCATACCAAAAATAAGGCCCTATCCATGTCGGCCACCATGATCACGTAGGATCGATGCTACGACTAGTACTACCGCCCATAGTATGTGACCACTGTGACCTCTCCATTTGGTTGCCACCCACTTGACTCCCACCAACCACCTTGATCCTCCACCTCAATGAGATAGATTGCTCTGTCTTGCTCCATAGGGTTCGATGAGAGGTGTTGCCCTCGCTCAACTTTGGTAACCATCCCTCGATCTAGATCACCTCTCACTCTAGCTCGCTCCTATAAGTCTGCACCTGAGCCTCCCATGCCTGATATGTCTTCACCACTTGTAGTACATGGTCCCATAGTGATCTCACCTTAGTATCTAGCTCTTGCACTCACATCCGTAGACCTCTTCTAGGTCACCCTTCCCCTACACCTATACCCGTAGGAGATCCCTCTCCTACCGAACCCTAGCTAGCTCTACCTACAACTCGGTATACTGATCTATTGGTGCATCCTACTACTCAGACACCCCATGATCCTCCATATCCACATCCTCATCCTCACCCTGATCATCCATGATCAAGAGGTCCACCTACTCGTCCATATGGTAGGGTGACTCCACCCGATATTCCTCAGGTGCATCCTGAGGCATATCCTCACCTACCACCACTACATCTTCCCCAAGGGCCTCCTTCACCCACCATCATTGCATAACCCACCATGTGTCATACTCAATTCTCACCCTGACATCATCCACATTGAGAACCACTATAGCTGGATCAGCTGCCTCATCAGTCTCCACAACCATAGGCCAAGTTAGGGTCTGCTCATCCCCATGGTGCCTATAGATCACGGGCACCCCAAGAAACCCCTGGCATACCCTAAAATACCATGTCACTCACTCATAGGGTAAGAACTCCTTCTCCATGCCATTTCACCCTATCAACCATCTCCCTCACTTTCTCCTCCGTAGCCACTCCCTAGCCTCAGGCCATGTTGGGCAGTCTCTGTAAGGTCACCAACTAACATCACCCATCGTCAGCTTAGCAAAAGCCTTGGTGTAGTGACCCACATCACCCACCCAATGCCTAATCTAACCCACCTCCCATACCTTCTACTAAAATATGGCATACCCAATATCCAATTCCTCCAACTCACCCCGAGTCATCCATGATAGCCCTGATGGTCGCTCCATAGCTATGTGCTACCATGCCCAACACTATAGTAGGTAACTGCACCCTATCCCCTTCCACTTTTGATAGTGGATCTTGTACAACTCATCGTAGATCTTAGTAGTGTAGTACCCCATGCCATCACCAATGGTCTCTTCTTAGTGCTTGCCACCAAGGCAAACACTAGCTCCAGTAGGTTCCATGGGAACCTCACTCCAGAGGAGTTGGGTAGAAGCATATTGGAGATGAGGGTCATGAGTAATGCATGCCTCACCTTCAATACCTTCTCCCCAAACTAGTAACCAACCAATATACCACCCTTCAGGCAGTCATCCTCCGCATCCTCTGCCTGATCACCAAAGTAGCGAGTCAGCACTGCACCTCTCAGGTCATGGTGCATCATCTTGATGGGTCACCCCTCTATCGAAATCCTCAAAATCTGATAAACATCATCCAAAGTCACCATCATATCCCCTGTCGGGAGGTGAAAGGTATTGGTGTGGGGGTCCCATAAGTTAATCAGGGCCATCAAGTAGGCATGGTCACCTATCACAGGCTCCAACCGCGTCACTTGCTTAAGCCCCAACTGATCCAGCCACTCCCAATCCACCTCACTCAAGGCAGCCCGGGTGGTCTCAAACAACTTTGGATTATGATATCGCCCCCTCACCTAATAAAACATAGCACAAAAAAAGTCAGTAAGCATTCTTATGCTTCACAAAATGGCCTTTCTAAAGGCCTCAACAATCAAAGCAAAATAAAAACAAAATAACAAAGCAAAAAACACAAAATTCAAAAATAGCACTAAAGCATGATCGAGGAGTCACTACATACCCACGTCACACCAGATCCTCTATTGGATGCTCTAGTTTACTAGCTCATGGTGTCCTGGACCAAGTTCGACAATGCTTCATTGTGCACAATCGCTTTCCTCCTCCTCACCACTCGAATTGCCAAAAGAAACTTGCAATAATGGACCCCACACCGCAATTTTAGGGGTTTTATAGGCTATTTGGGTTGTGTTCATCCTAGGGAGGGATGAGCACATTAATTTGTGCTCATACCACCCTAGGATGAATACAAAATTTGCATTCACCCCACCCTGGGATGAATACAACTCCCAACTTTTAAAATAACACAAAACAACCCCAAAAAGGCTCCAAAACAACATAAAACTGCCTAAACTTGGTCAATTTCATACCCAAGCATAAAGGCATAATATACCACCACCGGGGTCATAGAGAGACTTGAATTTACTCCCCAAGAAGGCTAGTATAGCTGGACTGCTCCACGAGAACAAGGTTTATCTCTCTCTCTTACTCCAAAAAGCACCAAAAATGGGTTAAAACCCACCAATAATAGGTCAAATTTGATACGGTTCATTCAAACTCAAGGTACAATTCAAGAGCACCATGGAAGTGTGAGAACCACTCCTTTAATCCCTAAGAAATCCGTAATGGTTGGACCGCTCCATGGGAACGAAGTTGGTGACCCTCTCTCCCCCATGAGACATCTATCGGATCGATAATATCCTTCCAAAATTGCCATAATCTTCATGAGTACACCTAAAGGCAACCCAAAAAAGTCATCTAGGTCAAGTGACTCGTCACTTTTCTCACTAAGTCCTTCCCTCATCGACTCATCGCTTGAGGGGGTAGTCATACTCATAATCATAATCAACAACTAAACACTCAATCATGCAAATTACGTTCGTCCAATGAATCTTTGACAAAGACAATCATGCTCCTTCTTGGGGCAGAAAACAAGCACAAAAATGATTAAATCAAAATTCTTGGCATCTAGTAAGCATGTGTAATGTCGGGGAGCACCCATTTCATGACTGAACGACATCCAAGATAAAGCAGACTCCTTAGCTCGTCAAAAGCAAGGATTCAAGAACGCATGCTCTTTCCATGATTGGGGCATCCAAAGTTGGTTAGGTTACTGAATAACCATAATAATTGAGCACTTTGGTCATCTATTTTTTCTCAGTGTTGTGTTACACATAGTGCTTCTCAAAAAGGGGCATCTGTAGACACCAAAACAACACCAATCCGATTATGCTACCAAGGCATTGATAAAATTGATGCACAAAGCCCTTAGGGCAGCCCTCAGAGGTCAAGCAATGGTTCTAACCACTCCCAAAATAGTTTTGGAAGGTTCCTAGGCCAATTAGGGAATTTTTGAGGCTCATTTCCTATTCGTCCCACCCCGGGATGAATAGCAGTTTCTATTCATCCCACCCCAAAGTGAATACAACATTCATCCCGGGGTGGAGCGAATAGCAGGTTTGACTGGCAAAAAGTCAAACCTGGACAAGTGACCACCATAAATTGCCACTTGCCCTACTCCTTGAGACATGTAGGTTAGAACCCAGGGCATGCCTATGACAGCCCCCATCAATGAGGCCATTTTGGGGAGATTCTCTTCCCCCACCAATGCATGTCACCCTGATGGACAAATGGCCCCTTTGGCCTTGCATGCCCTTGCATGCCTTTTGCACATTTGACCTCCTAGGTCTATAAATTGGATGGCATTCTCATCCACGTAGAGGAGGTCATTGCTAGGAATCACAACGAAGTGCTACCGAGTTATTGCCTCACATCTATTGTGTCCTTTTCATCCATAATTTCTCCTTAGTGAGAGAGGTTATCGGGTGGCAAAAGAAGGTGCAATTTGACTCCAAAACCCGAATTGATTGTTCAAATACCTCATCTAATTTGCCTAAAATACTTCTCCCCTAGTTTTGCATCAACCCACATTGGATTGGCGTAGAAATTTGGGAGATTTTGGCGGGCATCCTGCCCTCGGGCGCCCCCCAATTTGTGATAGTCGAATTCGTCCCACCCCCGGATGAATAGAAATATATGTATAATTTTAAGACTATTTTTAATTAACTATTTTTAATATGTCTCTAGGATACTACATTTCAAATTTCATTGCATTTTGACTTGTATCGGCCGAGATATCACCATTTTATGATTTACATGTATGCGGGCCCCACTTTTGCATGCAGGAGAATTTGAGTAGGATATCTAGAATATGATCACATGGGTCTCCTTATAATGTCATTTTATGCTTACTGACCAAATATTGTAGGTTTCTGACATGTCTAGGTAGAGAAATTGCTCGTTTGCCTTTTGCAGGTTCACAAAGTGCGATGGGATCGAACGCAACGACCAGGATTCCAAAACTTACAAAATTAGGTGATATCATCCCAAAATCACATATTTCATATCACTCTTGAGTTTTGTTTTGTTTAGAGCTCATTTGATACCTCTACCTTATGTGCACCTTTTTCAGGCTGTGGGGATTGCATGTTTTAGAATCATACATAGATGCTTTTGATCTTCTTTTATTTTCCTGTGTGCAGATATAGGTGCCAAAATGTGATAGGATACATCGTAGGACAAGGATTACATTGATGTAAGTGGCGGTGACATTGAGCCCACCCACCTCGAGTGTGGGCATGTGAAAGAACAGTGGATGTGCACCACGTTCTTTGGGAGATTGATATCTCTTGGCACTATTTTTGTAATAGATTGTATCAAGTGATTCAAGTCCTCAAATGGAGGCATTGTAATTGAATTTTATATTATTTTATAAGGAGAACGCCCCATTTCACTTTATTGCTTGTCATACATTGTCATTTACTTTGCATGCTTCGTTATTTGCTTTCATAGGACTTAACACGCATTTATAAATTTTGTTGCTTCGGTTGGGGTGCACCATTTTTCCGTTGCTATAGTATGTGCCTAATGATTGGTGCCTTCAACACATCCACCAAAAGCTTATGCGATATTTGAACACTATCCACCATGCACACCAAAATTTAAGCTTGCATCCCACTTGCCACTAGGCCAAGGTGCCTTGTTGGCCTCCAACTAATAAACATGATTGCTTTTGTTTCCTTTTGTCTTCAATTAAAACACGAATTTCACAATTCTATCTCACAAGTTCTGCATTTAATTTGTATGCTTTCTCTTTCTAGTTCGAGTAAGGATAATTCAGAAATCAACTTTGGGCATGGTATTTATATGCATTTCCACTAAATCAAAAAATATTGGCGCTTCCCTTTGGCTTCTATGACATCAACGGAAATAAACTTTACCTTGTTTAAAAACTTTAAATACAACCTTTGGATTTATTAAAATAATCTTTGGTCTTAAACCTTTAAACCCGACGTTTGGGTTTATTAAGATATTTTTAGACTTTATAAACCCACTTTTGCAATATAAAATATTGTAATGAAAATTACAAATATTTTATTTTGGGTTTTCACCATGGCACTTCTAACCATTATAATATTTCACCTTTGAAAAAGTACCTTTTAATATTTATTTTATAAAATTTAAATTCATCCTAAATTTAAATAGTTTATAAAATAAATATTATAACTCCTTTTTAACTTCTGTATTTTGCACTGTTTCACTCAAAATTCTGCCTTCTTGTTGAATATCAAATGACCATCTTTGTCACCTTTATTTCCTTCTGAAATATTTGGTATTAATGATGAATCCATATAGTGGCATCAATGGTGACATCAATGACAACTTTGACTTAGGGACTCAAATTTTCCAACACTTAATGAAGTAGGTGATGATTAGAAAAGAGAAGTGCTAGGAAAGCACCCAATTTTATAGGATTTTAAGGATGTATTTCTAGAGGATTTACCTGGACTACCTCCTATAAGGGAATTTGACTTCACAATTGATCTTATGTCAGGATGAAAACCTATCCATAGATCATCGTATAGGATGAATCCTATCGAGATGCAAGAACTAAAGGTTCAATTGCAAGGGTTATTGGAAAAGGGACTGATAAAACCAAGTGTGTCATCGTGGGGTGCGTTGGTTTTATTTGTCAAAAAGAAAGACGTTTATTTAAGATTGTGTATTGATTAGAGGATGCTAAATAAGGCTACAATTAAGAACCTATATCCTTTACCTAGGCTCAAAGGTTTATTTGATCAACTGAGAGATACCATAATATTCACTAAGATTGATATGATATCAGGGTATCACCAGTTAAGAATACGTGAGGAGGACACTCACAAAATGACATTTAAGACTAATGTCCCAACTATGTTCATGAATCTAATGAAAAATGTGTTTAGAAGACACATGGATCAATTTTTCCTTGTATTCCTAAATGATATTTTAATCTACTCTTGGAATAAGGAAGAGCACAATGAGCACATTAAGATCGTGCTAGAGTTGCTAAGGGAAAATCAACTCTATGGAAATCTAACTAAAAGTGATTTCTATGTTTCAGAGGTATGATATCTTGGACATATCATATCAACAGAAGGAATTGTTGTGGATTCGAAGAAAATAGAGGTCATTCTAAATTGGCCACCCCCTAATAATGTAACTGAAGTGACGAGTTTCATGGGGTTAACGAGCTACTATAGAGGTTACATAAAGGATTACTCCAAGATTGTTTCTACAATAACTAACCTTCGAATGTTGGATACTTTGAGTCAAATTTTTCATTTATGTCAAGAAATGAAGTTGTGATTGATATCAAGCAATAAGCTTCGTTGATGTCAAAATGTCAAAAGTAACAATGCACAGGTTAAATGCAAAGAGCTTCACAATATTTTAATATTATGTGGAAACATAAGTTAGAAGGGTTTTAGTTAAAACCATGTGAGCAAGTTGTAATGTTTTTTATATAAACCTAAAGAGACCCTTAAGTTTGGTTTAAGGCCAAAATACCATGTTAATTATTAAATTATAATAATTAAATTCTTAAAGAATTTAATTTATTATATTTAATAAATTGCCAAAGTTAAATTTTGGTCACTGGTTTGTTCGCGTGCAAAGTTACCCCTCTTTCGCCAACGTCACTGCTTGCTAGATGATGTCCTCACTACCTATGTGGAGCAATGAACATGTATGGTATATAAATACCGTAGCCTTCTCAAAGGTAAGGTATCCACTCACATCCATAGAAAATAATTAACGTCGGTTTTCATGTGTAATTCCCTTGTGATAGCAGTTCGTGTGAAGTTTTTGGATAGCGTGAGTAAAGGTGCCAATTCATGGCTCGTGTGAATAGTGGAAGTCAAAGGGCATAAGGTAGTGGAGGTTCCAAAGGGAGAACGTGGCTCCATGATGTTGGGAGCCATAGTGAAAGCGCTTGTGGAGAGAAGCGCTCAGTTCGAATCTTCGTGCAATGCAAAGTGGTAACACTCTTTTAAATTAAAATATTTTGATTTTTGACTTAGGCTAAGGTTAATATTAGGAGAAATAAGGAGGTAAATGATTTTGGATTTTTTCCTAAGTTAAAAAGGAAATTTTGTGGGTTTTATAAAGTGTTTTCTAAAAATTTAAGTGGTGGGTAAAAATTCTTTTACCTTAGAAAAGAAAAGATTAGTTGTTGCATTAGTTTTCAAAAGAATTATCTTTAAAAATGCAATGTTAAAGTAGGGAGTCATAAGTAGAAATTGGATTGATTTTTGAAGAATAAAATTCTAAAGTGGCTTATGTCAAATATGATTGATTGAGATAAATTTATGATGAGTTAGGGTTTTTGAGAAGTGAATATTCAAACTATTGTGGTGTTAGATATTATTTTAAGAAAGAAGTAATAAGGTGTATTTGTGAGTGATTATACAATTTGTATTGTTTGTCTAAATTCCTTAAGACTGGCAAAAATATGTTTCTGGTTGTGACAGATATTTGAGGTTCCTTCATCAAGAAAAAGGTATGCGCACATTCTTCCATAAATGATTTGATTGGTTGGTTTTCTGAAAATAAGTTTAGAGTGAAAAGGACTTGATTAGGATTTCCTTATTGAGTGTGTTGAGTTAATGCTTCAAGGTTTCTTGGAATAAAGAGTGGTTGTTAAAACATTATTTTATAAAGCATTTTTGTTGAAGCCATTGGTTGTGTGAAGAACTTGAAATAGGGTTTGCAAAGAACATGAGTATCATTGCTATGCAAGAGTGGTTGATGAAGCATTATTCGGAACATTTCGAGTGAGTGTTTATATGCTTAGACTAGGGTTTGTAAGCAAGGATTGTTTCATTGAGTGTTTGGTTGAGTAGAGTTGGTTGAGCATAGTCAAGTGGATGTGTGAAGTGATTTTTCAAGTTCCATAAAATAAACTATTCTATATTCTAAATTGATTTGAGAAAGTGATTGAGTATTATAGGGCATATTGAGTCTCTAACAATTCTCTTTATGTTTCTATGAGATTGAACAAGTTCTAGTGTGCGCTTGTTGAATAGATTTAAGGCAATTCTTTGAGAAGACTTGTGGACAAATTTGAGGACAAATATTGAGTACAGATTCGAGGATAGAGTTTGGTGCAGATTTGAGGACAGTTTTGTGCCAGACTAGAGATAGATATTAAGGACAAATTTGTGCTAGACTGAAGGACTGTGTTTAATGTAGAATTGATACAAAGCTTTGGAGGTGATAGAGTTGAGGACAAATATCTCTAGCTATAGTAGGGAGGATAGGTGTATTTTATGGATAGAGTTCCATTTGCTAAGGGCAGTGGAGGCAGAGGTCTTCTAGAGGATCACCATCCAGAGTAGAGATAGGAGATTGGTGTCTTCTATGGATAGAGATCCACTAACATGATCAAGGGGATTGGTGTATCCTTTGGACAGAGGTCCATAAACATTGTAGGGAAAGGATTCCCAAGAGAAATTATTTGAGGAAAAAATATAAGAAATATTTTCTTCGTGGAGTAGCCCACATTGGGTGAACCACGTAAAATCATGTCTCTCATGTGTGTGATGCTTTGTGTAATGTTTACTACTTTAATATTGCTTATGCTATTATTTGTATTAAAAAGCAAAAAGTTTTATCTTATACTATTCACCCCCCTCTTAATATAAGCACATGTTCTTCAATTGGTATCAGAGCGGGTCTCTCCGTGAAAAGACTAACAACTTGGAGGAGGATCCATAAAAAACACACATGAATTTAGAAAATGAAAAAGAGACCATGTTTGATATAAAATAAGAATTATTTACTGCTCTTAGAAAATTGGAAAGGATTAGGGAAAATAATTCAAGCTTGAAGGAACAAATTCAAGAGGAGGAAGAAACAAGGATAGACTTCTACAAAATCTCACAGAACTCAAGGTAAAGGTAGAAGAAGGAAAAAATATTGAGTAGGATATAACAGATCTATTAAGAGCCAGAGAAACAAAATATGAAAGATTAGAAGTAAAAATTATGTACCTAAGAAATGAAGTTGAAAGGACCAAAGCACTACAAGATGTAGAATATGAGAAACAGAAAGAGGAATCAAGTCTTCAAAAAGTAGAAACTTCAAACAAAGATAAGCAATCAAAGTATATCAGAAAGGAAGAAAGCAAATAAGAACCTTGGATAAGAGTTAATCATAAGAGAAATAATACTTCATAAAAAATACCAAGGCATCCAAATAGGTTACATAACTTCTTCCACGATCATTGCTTTTATTGTAATAAATATGGTCATAGAGGTGTACATTGTATTAATCATGCGAGAAATAATTCCAATAGAAGTTTTTGTTGGAAAATGACATAGTGAAAAGGGGTAAAAATTTGTTTACAACGGTAAGCTTTGGACCTTACCCTTTTACTTCCTTGGACGGTAGCTGACTGGGCAGGAAGATTGACTTGGACGTCATATGACTGGATAGATTGGACAACATGGGTGGCGAGGCAGTTGACACCAAATTCCCTTCTATCTTTCCTCCCTATTTTCTTTCATTTCCTAACTTCCATTAATTTCTTCTAAGGTTGTTATGCCTATAGTATTTAAGCAATGTAACCGATGATTTTCATGCGCATTTCAATATATTTTCTTAAGTTTATTTTCTCCTATTCCCAAGTGCAATATCTGGTATCAGAATGAGGTCAAAGAGGGCCCGTAGATTGAGGTCAAAGTAAGCCTACACATGAACCAATGCAAGGTCAAATTGAGGTGAGTTCGAGAGGACTCAAACAGTCTTGAGCAAACCCAGGGATCACAAGTTGAGGCGATGTCGAGAGGAACTAAGCAGGCCCAAGCACACAACACGTGAGGAGGAGAAGACTCAGAAGTAACAACCAACTAGAATGTGCCATGTTGCGAAGACACAAGCAACATGGCAGACAGCAGACAGAGCTTAGACTACATGGCAAAAGGAAGACAAATTATAAGACAAGTGGCAAGCATAGGTGACGGGAAACATGGCATAATGCAAGAGGTTTGAAGGAGGCTAAAATTGCGGTCTTGATTGCTTGAAGTCAATTGAGTAACTATTCGCCCATTGAAGGTTTTAAACACCTTCACTATTCTCTATGAGATAGATGTGGGACTAAAGTCCCAAAAAAAAAAATCCCTTTGGTCGGTCAAGAAGGGCATAAGGAAGGCAAGCTTCCCTTGCCTTCTCATCGAGCCACGTAGCTCGACTGGCTCGTGGAGCCAGTGCTAAATATTTCACCCCCTGCAGGTCGCGGGTTCGAATCCCGACGACGAAGTAATAATATTTTTTTTCAAAATTTTGAATTGATCAGGCTATATAAGTGTTATTGTTGTTTGGTTTCATCGGTGGTTGTGGTCGAGTTGGCTAGGAAGCTTAGCCTAGCAGATAGGAGTCGTGGATTCGATTCCTGTGGAGTCAATTTTTGATATATTTTTTTTAAGGCATTTTTTTTATATTATATTTAAAATCACTTTATTTTATTTAATAAAATTATAAATAATTTTTTTTTTTTTAAATGGCAATTATATTTTTTTTTATTAAATAAAAGATATAAGTTTATATATATATATATATATATATATAATAAAATAAAATAAAAAAGAGGGGAAAAGAGAGAACAAAAGAACATTGCGTAAGAGGCTTAATTTTGTAAAAGGCATTGATGATTATACCCAATGGGTGTTATCATGCCTTATGTGCAATTCTAGCAAGAGAAAGTGCAGATAGGTTTGATGAAAAGGTAAGGGGTTATGGACTCAATATTGTATTTAGTCAACTCCAAAATGTTGTAATCACACATCAAAGACATCCCGACTTAGGATAGGAAGCATATTTTGAAGATAATTCATTTAGAAGTCAATTTGAACAATCAAAATCCATCCAAGGAGCACAACAAGAATCAGAGTACTCACACTACAACAATTTAGTGGAAATCCTAGAACCACCATCACCAGAAATCATACCAATAAGTGACGACGAAGAAGAAGTGGCAGATAATTTTGCAAATCAAGAGGTAGCATCCCCACATCAAGAGGAGCAAGCAATCAATGATAGGGTAAAACAAGTCAGATTTGACTTAAATTTGTAAACCCTTCCTTATTTCTTCTTCTTTTTTCTTTCATTCAGCAAAGTATTTTTTGTAACCGTGAAATAAATTTTTTTTTGGTAACTATGGATTCACACAATAGTTTACCCATCCTAGAATTTACCGGTTATGATTATGAGTACTGGTCTATAAATATGAAGACCTTACTCATAGGAAGAGGATTGTGGGACATCATAGAGGAAGGTTATACGAAACCCACAGATTGGTCCACACTTAGTGTAGCAGACAAAAAGACTCGAAAAGAAGAGAAGAATAGCAACTCTGGTAAGGTCTTCCTTACCTTCCCTCACCCAAATGCATGGAAACACAACTTATTGAACGTAAATATAACAGTGAATATAGACGACAACGGAAGTATACAGGTAAATCAGTGAAGGATGAATTAATGAAATGAATATCGCCACTAGGAGGGCAGATCCCATCGTAAAGGCTTATATGCGAGAACGCAAATGAAATATGAGAATAAAATATGATAAATGATTTAAAACAAAACAATTGGATTTATATAATCAAATGAAATCTTTCATAATATAGCCGACGACTATATTATGTTTGGTATGTAACATGACTCCCCTCCTCGAAAAGCTTTGTCCTCAAAGCTGGAAATGTCTGGAAAATCCTTTCAGGTTCCCATGTAGCCTCTTCATCTAGTAGGCCCTGCCATTTGATGAGAAATTCTTGGATGTGACGAGAGCTCCGTATGCGTGTTCTGCTTTGTAGAACTGCTTCTGGCTGGAGATATATATGCCCTTCTGCATCTAGTATTGGTACTTCTGACTGAGATTTCACTTTTTGGCCGATCACCTTCTTGAGACACTGTCTGGCATGGTCATGGGATCTTTTGGGAGGTAGTCCCTTTGGTTCTTGGAAGACCTCTTCGTAATGTGCTACGATGTCCCATAAATCTGGAGCAAAAATACCCAAAGTTGCTCGAGATTGCTTTTCCAAACAATTAATTTGAGCTATGAATCTGTATCCACCCTTTTTTAATATTTTCTCCATACTATGAGAGCTCACCATCTGTGATGGGGGAGTAGTAATACCTTGTAAGCGAATGACCCATCCGTTTTCCTTCCATTCCACAAATAATTTTTTGAAATTGAAGCTAACCGTGTCTAGTGTTTCCAACCATTCGACTCCCAAAATGACATCAGAGTTCCCTAAATTCATTACGAAGAGAGATCCATACCATGTATAAGTTCCCATTTTAATGGAAACTTGAGATGTTCTCCCAATACATTGAGCGTTCAACCCGTTGGCTACTAGAACCTGGAATTTGTCTTTGTTGGAAGAGTTAATGAATAAATTCAAAGCTTTTGCTATTTTGATGTCGATAAAATTGTGGGTACTGCCTGAATCAATTAGCACATTCACCTTTTTCTAGCAGAGAAATCCGAGTACCTTGATTGTATGGTGGGTTGTTAACCCCATGAGGGCATGCACGAAAATAGCCATTGTATCCTCTTCCTTCTCTTCTAGAACAATCGATAGTTCTTCTTGAATAGGTTCTTCCTGGTGGTATGCTTCTTCCTCTTCTCCTTCATATTGAGCGCATTCAATATGAAAGTTTTGTTTTTGTGCACATGCTTGTTCTCTGGGATGGTGATTGTGACATTTATAGCAGAAGTATCTTGATGGTTGATCATTTCTGTGAAAAGAGTTGTTGCCATACGAAGGATGACTATAAGTTTCATGTTGTGTATACATCTGAATTCTCTTCTCAGCTAGCTTGGCTATTCTTATGCAATCGTTCAACGAGGTTGGATTTTGAATGTCCACCTCCACCTTAATATTTTCTTTCAATCCATTACGAAAAGCTCCTACCACTGTGTCTAGACTGAGGTGTAATGCATACGGTAGTAAACTGGTGAATTTGGAGATGAACTCACTAACTGATCTTTCTTGTTTAAGAGATAACAGTCTTACTATGTATGATGATGTAGCTCCTTCATCAAATCTTTCTAAAAAATAGGTAGTGAAATTATTCCAGCAAACAGTAGCTCCTTTCTCACATTTAAGCCATACGAACCATTGGTAAGCCTCAGTGCCTAATTTTGATGTCGCGAAAGGGACTTTATCAGAATCCCTAATTTGGTATAAGTCCATAATGCCTTCCATATTTGCTATCCAACCACAAGGATCATGACCTTCAAAAGTGGGCATATCAATGCGTGGAAAATTATTAGGGCCTCTCGGTTGGTGATAACCCATATCCCTATCCTGATCTTGGTTATATCTCTGTCGATGAAGGTGATTCTTGTAATTATCCGGATTGCCTCTTTGCTGCTCCCAATTTTCATCTTGGTCATTATTTTCCTCATTCCTTTGTTCGTGATAGTGATTTTGGGAATTAGCATTGGGATTAGGTCGAGTTTGTGTGTCCAATAGTTTAGATATTTTGATATTAAGTTGGGCCATACCATCTAGTAAGAGTCAAAGAGCTTCATCAGTGGTAATGGCAGAGTTGCTTGATTCTCCTTGTGTGACGTTTTCGTGAGTTGGGGGAGGGTTAGTAGCCATGGGGTCAACCAGTGGATGACTCGAATTATAACTACCAATTTGAAAGGAGAAGGAGAATTATTTGTACCTTGGCCTCGATGAGGTCTTCTTATGTTTGAATTTTCTTTGTTGGGAGCTTTTGAGCTTGTTAATCGACCATCAGATCTTTTGATCCAACTTCTACTCATGCACTGTTCAAAATTTCCTGCTTAGTAATCCTTGAGCTTCAATTTCTGCAAAATTTGGTTGAATTTGGCAAAAATTTGGATTCCGCTTCAACTGTCGCTCCAACTGCGATGCGGATTTGAATTTGGGTGGCCTCCTTGATAGCAACTTTCAACAACTTTTCAATTTGGACAATTTCAGCAACTTTGACAGCAAGTTTTTAGCAACTGTTGACAATTTTTGTACAACTTTGACAATAACTGGACTGGGACTAACCACTAACCGCAAGACAAAAATGTAATGACATGACTAGACCGAAGATGACGAACAACGGACAGCTAGGACGAAGACAACGGACAACAGACAACCAAGACACAGACGACAAATGACAGATAGAAAATGAGGAACGAAATGGACAAAAAGGATGAGGAACAGAAAGCGAGGACACAGGTGACAAACAGACAGCAAGGACACGACAATACTAAAGACAATGGACTGACAGTGAGGACATGACAAGACTGAAGATGGAACAAACAGCAAGGAACCAAAACTGACACGATGCAAGAGGCACAATGAAGAATCGAAACTAACACGATGCAAGTGGCACGAACAGACACGTGGGACACAGATGGAAGACATGACGGAGACCAACAACTGGTAGGACAGATAAGGTGGAACACGGGGACAGGAAGCAAAGAACACACTTGGATAGGAAGTGACGAAAGCAAAGAAAACAATAGGACAGGAACCAAATGGTGGGGTTTGGATGATGACTAAGCTGGCTTGCACGGGAGGTGAATCATGTGGCCCAAAGCCACAACTAAACCTTAGACCACTTTGCACTTATAAACCTCTGATTGTCAACTCCTTCCCGAATGTGGGATAAATGATTTTGACGCGTTAATCAACCAACTAAAATTTAGATTAAAACCTTATAAAACGTGAATAATTTTTTTGGTACCTGATGCGTGATTGGCTGGTGGGTTAAGCTCGGCTACGAACGTGTTTCGAAGGTTTGGTGCATTTTGTTTTGTGACGTCTCTGGTTTTAGCAGTGACCCTTCGTTGCGCCCATGATTTTTTTGTGTAAATAACTGTGACCCTTCGGATGCTTGAAACCCTTAATCTCCTATTTCTGCCCGATGTTAAGTTGCTACGATCATTACTGGAAGGACGCGCTAGTCTGCGTTTCGTGATGTCATCGCATGTATCCTATTTTACGTAATATCCTACAGCTTCCCTGTGATGTTTGTTGGGCCACGAAACACAACGCTGCCTGGTTTTGCCTCCTATATTTACTACACTCGATGATTACTTGTTGCCTCTCGAATGGTTTTTGATGCGCTTGGAATTTTCTCGTAAATCGAACCAATCTCGTGATACCACATGGTAAGGTCTTCCTTACCTTCCCTCGCCCAAATGCATGGAAACACAACTTATTGAACGTAAATATAACAGTGAATATAGACGACAGTGAAAGTATACAGGTAAATCAGTGAAGGATGAATTAATGAAATGAATATCGCCACTAGGAGGGTAGATCCCACCGTAAAGGCTTATATGCGAGAACACAAATGAAATATGAGAATAAAAGATGATAAATGATTTAAAACAAAACAATTGGATTTATATAATCAAATGAAATCTTTCATAATATAGCCGACGGCTATATTATGTTTGGTATGTAACAAACTCATCTGCTCTTTCTCATCTCCAAGCTGCATTGGAGAAAAACATATTTCCTAGAATTTTTTCTTTTACAACTGCACAAGCCATATGGAAAGCATTGAGTGATGGATTTCAAGGTAGTAATCAAGTCCAACAGGTAAGGCTTCAAACATTGAAGCGATATTTTGAGAATCTCCGGATGAAAGATGATGAAAAAGTAGGTGATTATTGTGTTAGAGTAAAAGCACTTGTAGATGAGCCTGGTACTTACGTATTGATGGATATTTTAGTGAGTATGTATTCACAAGAAGCAAAAGTGAACCAAATCTATACTACCTAAAGCATGGAGTAGACATTCTCATAGTTTTTTTGCATGTGGATGATCTAATATTTATGGGTAGTAATAATAAAATGAATATGGAGTTCAAAAACTCCATTATGAAACAGTTCGAGATGAAAGATCTTGGTTTAATGTGATACTTCCTAGGCATGTAAGTGCATCAATCAAATAAAGGTATCTTCATATGTCAACACAAGTATGCTCGAGACATGATAAAGAAATTTGCCATGGAGCAGTGCAAATCAGTTGCAACTCCAACTGGACATGGAATCCAATTGAGCAAGGAATATGGAGCATCAAAGGTTGACATGACCACTTACGAAGCATGGTTGGGAGTCCGATGTTTCTCACCAACACTAGGCCGGATATTCAATATGTTGTTTCTCTAGTTTCAAGATTTATGGATAGTCCTTCTGAACTGCATCTACAAGCAACTAAAAGGATATTAAGATATGTAAAAGGTACATTGGATTTTGGAATCCATTACCAAAAATGTAACTCTGTGAATTTAGTTGGCTTCAGTGACAATGATTGGGGCAGCAACACAGATGATAGGAAATCTACATCAGGAAATTGTTTTAGTCTAGGATCAAGACTAATTACATGGAGTTCCAAGAAATAAATTGTTGTAGCATTGTCATCAACTGAGGTTGAGTATATAGCCATCACTCATGCTAGTACTCAGGCCCTATGGTTAAGAAAAGTTCTTGAAGAGAATGGAGAAATTCAAAGTGGTCCAACACGACTATATTGTGATAGCATAAGTGCCATTCAATTGGCATATAATATAGTCCACCATAGTAGATCAAAACATTTTGATATGAAGTATCACTTCATTTGAGATATGGTGGAACAATAGATAGTTGAGCTTCAATATTGTAATACTTTGGATAATATTGCTGACATCTTCACCAAAGGTATAGCTAAAGCTCAATATATAAAGTTGAGAGATTTTATAGTCAGGCCTCTCAACTTTAAGGGGGAGAATGTTGGAAAATGACACAGTGAAAAGGGGTAAAAATTTGTTTACAATGGTAAGCTTTGGACCTTACCATTTTACTTCCTTGGACGACAGCTGACTGGGAAGGAAGATTGACTTGGATGGTAGCTAACTAGACAGATTGGACAGCATGGGCGGTGATGCAGTTGACAAAAAATTCCCTTCTATCTTTCCTCCCTATTTTCTTTCATTTCCTAACTTCCCTTAATTTCTTCTAAGGTTGTTAAGCCTATAGTATTTAAGCAATGTAACCGATGATTTTCATGCGCATTTAAATATATTTTCTTAAGTTTATTTTCTCCTATTCCCACATGCAATAGTTTTAATTATTTTGCACGTATTATGGATGATGGTATTATATGTTACAAATGCAATAATTTTGGTTACAAGGCTATATGGTGTAAAATGATACTTCCTAAGTCTAGAAAAATAAATTTAACAACTAGGAAAGATGAAAGGGAAAATGTTAAGGCTAGATCAATGTTAGTTCAAGTAGCCCTTCATGCTTAGGATAAAGAAGAACAATGGTATCTTGATAGTGGATGCTCTAGTCACATGACAGGAGACAAATACAAATTCATTGTACTAAAATAAACCAATAGAGGATTAGTAAGTTTTGGTGATAATGGATCAACAAGGATTGGTGAAAGAGGAACTCTAAGTTTAGATAATGGAAAAACAAAAATAGAAAATGTGTTGTATGTTAAAGGGTTAAAACATAATCTGCTAAGTATAAGTCAACTTTGTGATCAATGGTATATGGTTACTTTCCATCCGGATAGATGTGAGATAAGAAAATCATAAACTAGAAAATTTATTGCCAATGCAAGAAGAACCCCCAATAATGTATACATGCTCAATGAGATCAAATGGGAAAAGTGCTTTATATCACAAGAATATGAGAGCTAGTTGTGGCATAGAATATTGGGTCACTTGAATTTTGACAACATAGTCAACATAAGCAATAAACAAGCGATCATAGATTTACCCAAAATAAGAAGATCTCAAAGCACAATCTGTGCACCCTGTCAACATGGAAAGCAAACTAGGATAACATTTAAATAAAAAGGATATATGTCATCTGAGCTATTGATTCTAATACATACTGATATGTGTGGTCCTACCAAAACACAAATTATTTAGGGTGAGAGCTGCTTTATACTGTTTATAGATTATTATTCTAGAATGGTTTGGATAGCCTTCCTAAAAGAGAAGTCATAGGCCTTTGAAAAATTCAAATCATTTAAGGAATTGGTTGAAACTAAAACTGGCAAATGGATTAAGTGTTTGAGATCTGACAAAGGAGGAGAATTTACTTCTAATTAATTTATAGAGTTTTACAAGCAACATGGAATCAAAAGAGAATATTCAACAATAAGAAATCCTCAACAAAATGGAGTAGTTGAAAGGAAAAATAGGACTATTGAGAATATAGCTAGAGCTATTCTAAATGATTCTAAGATCTCAGATGGATTTTGGAGAGAAGCAGTCAACAAAACAATATACATAATCACTAGGGCTCAAATAAGGGTAAATCATCACAAAACTCCATATGAGCTTTGGAAAGGAAGACCTACCACTGTAAAACACTTTAGGATTTTTGGAAGCTAGTGTTACATAAGAAGAGAAGATCAAAACTTAGGTAAGTTTGATCCAAGATGTGATGAGGGAATATTTATTGGTTATTCCTCAAGGAGTAAAGACTATAGATGCTTCAACAAGAGAACACGTACTATGGTGGAAATTATAAATGTAACAATTTATGAGAAGAGAACCATTTCAATAAATTATGTATCAAGAAGATGGATGTTGTCAAGAAGAATTTTATGAGGAATCAAATAAAGAAGAAGAAGAAACACAAATACTTCTTCCCAAAACTCCATCTAGGTATGTACAGAAGCATCATCCAAAAGAGCAAATCACTAGGAATCCAGATGAAATATAGACAAGGAGAAGAAGAATAACACCATCTCAACAAGAAAATTTTTCTTTACTATCTAAGATTGAGCCAAAAGACTTCACTCAAGAAAGTGAGGATAAATTTTGGATTAAGGTAATGGATGAGGAATTAGATGAGATAGAGAAAAGAAAACTTGGGAACTTGTTCCATGACCAAAGGATAAAAATGTGATCAGCATAAAATGGGTATTCAGAAATAAGTTAAATGAAGATGGATAGGTGGTCAAGAATAAAGTAAGGTTAGCATACAAAGGTTATGCACATGTAGATGGAATTGAATTTGATGAGACATTTGCTCTAGTTGCATGGATCAAATCCATAAGAATTTTTTTAGCCTTCTCAAGTTTCAAAAACTTCAAGGTATATCAGATGGATGTCAAGTCGACATTTCTAAATGGTGTTCTAGAAGATAAAGTTTATATTGAATAGCTAGAATGATTCATATTAGCATATAACCCAGATCATGTATGCAAATTGAAAAAGGTATTTTATGGTTTAAAGCAGGATCCAAGAGCATGGTACTCAAGATTGGATAAGTATCTTCAGGAATAAGGATTTAGAAAAGGAATATCAGAAAGTAATTTATATATCAAAAATTAAGGGAATGATCTACTAATTGTGGTGGTTTATGTTGATGACATTATTTTTGGGGGAAACAATGAGAAGATGTGTAAATATTTCTAAGAACATGAAAAATGAATTTGAGATGTCTATGCTTGGTGAATTGTCCTTATTTCTTGGACTTCAGATTTCACAATCAGAGAAAGGGGTATTTATCTCACAAGCCAAGTATATAAAAAAAATGTTAAAGAAATTAAGGTTAGAAGTTTGTAAACCAGTAAGTAACCCCATGGTCATAAGATGCAAGTTGAGTAAGGATGATGAATCTCCATAGGTAGATCAGAGATTATACAGATCTATGATTGGTAACTTATTGTATGTTATAGCTACAAGACCAGACATACTATAGTCAATGGGATTAGTGGCAAGGTTTCAGGTAGCATCTAAGGAAACACGTGTGGTAGTGGTAAAAATTACTTTTAGAGGAATTGTGGATTTTGGACTTTGGTATCCCAAAAGTGATAGTTTCGCACTAACAACATATACATATGTAGATTGGGCTAGCAGCATTTATGACATAAAAAGCATAAGTGGAGGAGAATTATTTCTTGGATACTGTTTAGTCTCTTGGTTAAGTAAGAAGCATGTTTTAGTATCCTTATCTATAGCAAAAGAAGAATATATTACAATAGTAGCCAGTTGTACATAGGTGTTACAGATGAAGGGAACTCTAGAAGACTTCAAGATAAAACATGATCATCCTATTTCCATACTATGTGATAATTCAAGTACTATAAGTATCTCAAAAAATCCAATGATGCACTCTAGGACAAAGCACATTCTAATTAGATATCATTTTCTAAGAGAACAGGTGACAGATAAACATGTCGGGTTGGAATATGTTACTACAAAAGAATAGATAATAGACATTTTCACTAAGCCACTTTCAAAGGAAACCTTTGAGTATCTTTAAGGAAAACTGGTAGTAAGACTCCCAAACCAGAATTAACCATCTCAAAAAGAGGTGGGGGAAGGGCTAAGCTAAGAGGCTCATTCTTAGCCCCGAGCCCCAAAGGTGACCCTTTGCCATTGATGTCAAAGGGGGAGATATTTGAGTAAGGGGGAGAGATTTGGTATTTGAGTAAAGAGAAGAGATTTAAAAAGAGCATTGAGCTAGGGAGAGCAATGTCCCAGGGGGAGCAAAACAAAGAAAAGGTTAAGTTTTTGGTAAAAATAATTTGGATTGCCATCAATGACAAAGGGGGAAATTGTTGGACATTTTGAGTCAAAGTTGTCATTGATGTCAAGGAATGAAGTTGTCATTGATATCAAGGAATAAGCTCCGTTGATGTCAAAATATCAAGAGGAAAAATGCACAGGTTAAAGGCAAAGAGCTTCATAATATTTTAATATTATGTGAAAACATAAGTTAGAAGGGTTTTCATTAAAACCATGTGAGCAAGTTGTAAGGTTTTTTCTAAAAACCTAAAGAGGCCCTTAATTTTGGTTTAAGGCCAAAAGACCATGTTAATTATTAAATTATAATAATTAAATTCTTAAAGAATTTAATTTATTATATTTAATAAATTACCAAATCTAAAGTTTGGGCACATTTCATAGAGTTTGGGCGTCGATTTGTTCGCATGCAAAGTTGCCCCTCTTTCGTCGACATCACTGCTTGCTAGATGACGTCCTCACCACCGACGTGGAGCAATGAAGGCATATGGTATATAAATACCATAACCTTCTCAAAGGTAAGGTATCCACTCACATTCATCGAAAATAATTAACACCGGTTTTTGTGCATAATTCCCTCGTGATAGCAGTTCATGCAAAGTTTTTGGATAGCGTGAGTGAAGGAGCCAATTTGTGGCTTGTGCAAATAGTGGAAGTCAAAGGGCGTAAGATAGTGGAGGTTCCAAAGGGAGCATGTGGCTCCACGACATTGGGATCCATGATGAAAGCACTTGTGGAGAGAAGCGCTCAGTTCGAATATTCATGCAATGCAAAGTGGTAACACTATTTTAAATTAAAATATTTTGATTTGTGACTTAGGCTAAGGTTAGTCTTAGGAGAAATAAGGAGGTAAATGATTTTGGATTTTTGCCTAAGTTAAAAAGGAATTTTTGTGGGTTTTATAAAGTGTTTGCTAAAAATTTAAGTGGTGGGTAAAAATTCTTTTACCTTAGAAAAGGAAAGATTAGTTGTTGCATTATTTTTCAAAAGAATTATCTTTAAAAATGAAATGTTAAAGTAGGGAGTCAAGTAGAAATTGGATTGATTTTTGAAGAATAAAATTCTAAAGTGGCTTATGTCAAATATGATTGATTGAGATAAATTTATGATGAGTTAGGGTTTTTGAGAAGTGAATATTTAAAATATTGTGGTGTTAGATATTATTTTAAGAAAGGAGTAATTAGGTGTATTTGTGAGTGATTATATTATTTGTATTGTTTGTCTAAATTTCTTGAGATTGGCAAAAGAATGTTTATGGTTGTGACAGATATTTGAGGTTCCTTCATCATTAAGAAAAGGGTATGAGCACATTCTTCCATAAATGAGTTGATTGGTTGGTTTTCTAAAAATAATTTTAGAGTGAAAAGGACTTGATTAGGATTTCCTTATTGAGTGTGTTGATTTAATGCTTCAAGGTTTTCTAGAATAAAGAGTGGTTGTTAAAACCTTGTTTTATAAAGCATTGTTGTTGAAGCCATTGGTTGTGTGAAGAACTTGAAATAGGGTTTGCAAAGAATATGAGTATAATTGCTATGTAAGAGTGGTTGATGAAGCATTGTTTGGAACATTTTGAGTGAGTGTTTATATGCTTGGACTAGGGTTTGTAAGCAAGGATTGTTTCATTGAGTGTTTGGTTGAGTAGATTTGGTTGAGCATAGTCAAGTGGATGTGTGAAGTGATTGTTCAAGTTCCATAAAACAAACTATTCTATATTCTAAATTGATTTGAGAAAGTGATTGAGCATTATAGGGAATATTGAGTCTCTAACAATTCTCATTATGTTTCTATGACATTGGACAAGTTCTAGTGTGGACTTTTTGAGCATATTTAAGGTAAGTCTTTGAGAAGACTTGTGGATAAATTTGAGGATAGAGATTGAGTACAAATTTGAGGATAGATTTTGGTGCAGATTTGAGGATAGGTTTGTGCTAGACCAGAGATAGAGATTGAGGACATATTTGTGCTAGATCGAAGGACTATATTTAGTGCAAACTTGAGATAGAGCTTTGGAGGTGATAGAGTTGAGGATGGATATCTCCAGCCAGATCAGGGAGGATAGGTGTCTTCTATGGATAGAGTTACATTTGCTAAGGGTAGTGGAGGTAGAGGTCTTCTAGAGGATCACTATCCAGAGAAAATATAGGAGATTGGTGTATCCTGTGGATAGAGACCCAATAAATTTATCAAGGGGATTGGTGTCTCCTTTGTACAGAGGTCCATAAACATTGTAGGGAAAGGATTCCCAAGAGAAATTATTTGAGAAAAAATTATAAGAAATATTTTCTCCGTGGAGTAGCCCATATTGGGTGAACCACGTAAAA
Organism: Wollemia nobilis; assembly: GCA_028583015.1. Lineage (NCBI taxonomy): Eukaryota > Viridiplantae > Streptophyta > Pinopsida > Araucariales > Araucariaceae > Wollemia > Wollemia nobilis. The sequence goes on from JAQPPZ010002201.1 coordinate 5,487,802, forward strand.
TCACGTCTCTCATGTGTGTGATGCTTTTTGTGATGTTTATTGCTTTAATATTGTTGATGCTATTATTTGGATTAAAAATAAAAAAGTTTTATCTTATACTATTCACCCCCCATATTAGTATAAGCACATATTATTCATAGAAGAAGAGAAAGGAATTAAAGTGGTCAAAGAAGTGTGAAGCTACTTTTGCATTGCTAAAACATAAACTCACTCTTGCACCAATAATGAAGATTCTTGACCCTCAAGGGGACTTTTTAGTATGCATAGATGCATCATTGGAAGTATTAGGAGGAGTACTCTCTCAAGAGGAGTCAGTGGTGGTATATACTTCAAGAAAGCTAAATAAGCATGAAGTTAATTATATCACACATGATTTAGAGCTAATTGCAGTAGTGCATGCTCTAAAGGCCCGGTGCCACTACTTGGTGGGAAGGCCCTTTGAATTAAAAATTAACCATCAAAGTCTAAGGTATATATTTACCTAACCTATACTCAATGCGATATAGAGAAGATGGGTTGAGTTTCTCATTGAGTACGACTTTGAAATTGAGTACATAAAAAGAAAGGAAAAAAATATTGATGATGCTTTGGATAGAAGGAAACACATGGTAGCCATAACTAGAAGTCACATAGATCTAATGGATCAAGTGAGACAAGAGCAATCTCAAGATGAGTATTGCTAGGAAATTTGAGTCAATATGAATAGAGACCCAAAGGGTAATAAGGAATTTGACATGAAGGATGACCTTTTATGTTACAAAGGTAGAGTCATCATACCAAAAATGGGTGATTTAAGAAAACTAATAATGCAAGAAGCCCATAGATATTCTTATTCTACTCATCCTAGAGGAGATAAAATGTGATAAAACATGAAAATAACCTTCTTCTAGGTTGGAATGAATAAGGATATCAATAATTTTGTAGTTTGATGCCTTGAATGTCAAAAAGTTAAGGTAGAATGCAAGCATTCTGTAGGAAATTTGTATCTGCACGATATACCTACACAAAAATTGCAGGTTATATCTCTAGATTTTATAGTAGGATTACCCAATACCAAGAATCAACATGATGCAATCTTGATGATAGTCCACAAATTAACTAAATTTGCACATTTTATACTAGGAAACATCAAGGATGATTCTCAGGTAGTAGCTAATAGATTTTACAAAGAGGTATTCCTTTTACATAGATTTATTGAGGTGATCATTTCAAATAGATATTCCAATTTCACTTCTAAATTTTGGAGGTCCCTACATCATGCAATATGCATGAAACTGAATATGAGCTCAGGATACCACTCTGAAATAGATGGTCAAACTGAATGGGTAAACCAAGTACTAGAGGACATGCTTTGCATGTACTGCATGGATCACAAGTCTCATTGGGAAGACTACTTGCATCTTGTGGAATTTTCCTACAATAATGGATATCACTCCTCTCTAGGAATGGCTTATTTCAATGCCTTGTATGGGTGAAAGTGTATAACACCATTATCATGGGATAACCTAGAATATCGAGTTGTGATTGAGCCATATATGGTTAGATAAATGGAAGATCAGTTAAAGGTAATCAAGAAAAGACTTAAAGAAGCTACCGATAGGTAGAAAAGGTATGCTGATCTAAAGAAAAATTCAAGAGAGTACTTAGTTGGAAATAAAGTATTTTTCAGGTTTAAGCCAATGAAAAGAGCTATTAAATCCATAAAGTTGGATCCATGGTTTGTGGGACCCTTTAAAATCACTAAAAATATCAGTCTGGTTGCATATCGACTTGCCTTACCACTTAATTTGTCAAATATAAATGATACCTTCCATATATTATTGCTTAGGAAATATGTTTCTAACCCTAAACATGTGTGGGATGTTTCTAATTTGCAAAAGGAAAATTCGAAGGCTATTGAAGTGATGTCGGTAAAGATCCTTGAGTTTCGTTCTAAGTCTATATAAAATCAGACTCTTGAGCAATGTAAGGTCTAGTGGGACTAGTTTTCTAAAAGAAATTCCACTTGGAAAAAGTGGATGATATGCAAAAACATTTTCCCTTCTTGTTTGAAAATATATAATGTAATAATTTTTACTTTTATTTTGTGAAAACTGAAAACACCCGGGATAGTGTTTAGTCCAAGGAGGTAGGATGTCATGATCCTCCTTGGTGGACTTTTTGGAACAAAGAAACAATGTATTAATCTATGATGTTTTAATACCTAATTTGAGCAATTGAACCAACTATATGATGTTTAGTTGATTTATAAGAGCATGGTATTGTTGACATATTGCCAAATGTGCAGGATCAGGTACACTCATGGGTGGAAAAAGTAGAATCATCCACAAAATGCAGGGGTACTTGAGGTTGGGGAAATGATGATTAAGGCAACTCGGGGGTAACATTGATGGATACCTTCATATAGGCATGCATTCAATTAGGGATAATCATCAAAAGCTAGCCACCTTGAGTTCTAGATTGATAGCCTAGTAGCTATCATAAAATCTTGAGGTTGAGACAAGTGTCTAGGTTGATGGAAAGATTCCCTTTTTCTTGTTGCATATGCTTGTTTGTCTTTTACTTCATCACTTAACAACATTTTGGTTTTCTTTAGAAAAGAGTGCATGAATTTGATTGCCTTTTAATCCTAAACTGCTGTTAGCAAAGTAAATTACTAGTTATGCTAAGAAAAACTTGTTTGTAATGGAGAATAAAATAAACATTAAACAACAAATAAATATTTATTTAGTTAGATAATAAAATCTACATTAAATAATAATTAAGATTTATTTAATTAGATAATAAAATCTACATTAAATAATAATTGAGCTTTATTTAATTAGATAATAAAATCTACATTAAATAATAAGTGAGCTTTATTGAATTAGATAATAAAATCTACATTAAGTAATAATTGAGCTTTATTTAATTAGATAATAAAGATCTATGATAAAAAAAATAACCTAACTTTATTTTAATAGATGGTAAAACCTACATTGTCTTATGAAAAGAGTTTTACCTAAATGAAAATTAAATCCTACTCAATTAAGCAACAAAGTTGCATAGGTTTTAATTCCAAGTAAGGTTATACTTTTATTACTTAAAAAGTAATATTTGATTCATAAGTTCTTTTAATAAAGAACTTAACCTAAGCAAGATATGAGCCTCCTCGGAAGACCCTCATTTTAGTGAAAGAGAGGGCTACATGGATTTAATCTCAGACTATGAGAATAGTCTTCACTAAGCAATTAATGAAAATCCTACCAAGATATGGTGGTTGCGAACACTTGCAGCGGAAGCTTCTTATCATCGTCTAAAGGAGAACCTCTTAATGGTAAACTTTATAATAAGCATACAATAGTTTTAAAAAATAAAAATATCTTGCTCGGATGAGGATGAATTAAATGGATTAATGGTAAGAGGTATGGTGGATGGGTGAGCACGTCAAAAGACGTGGCATCAAGTCTCCATCCTTATAAGGGAAAAGGCAAGATATATGAAGGGTTGGCTTTTCTTGGGATGAAAATAAAAGAAGAACCCAGAGAAGAAGTAGATGCAAGAACCAAAGAAGTAGATGTGAGAACCAAAGAAGAAGTTGACATGAAAACCAAAGGGCAGATCGCTTGACAAAGGAGGACACTCCAAAATGACATCTCATAGTTCGAAAGGACAGCCAAGTTGGTATGAGGGTATACTTGCCCCTAGCTGGGTTAAACCTTTGAATGCTTTCTTTTAATGGGTGTTTCATCAAAGCTTCATAAGCTTCTATGTCTTTCTTGTTTATTTTCCATAGTCAGCTATTGTTGCACCCTTTTTGGCTAGAATCCTTTTGTGGACAGTGAGTCGTGGGCCCTAGTTTTCTACCATTCCACTATCATATTGGTTGTCATAGTTTAGACAAAGTTGGCATCATGGTCAGCGCTACGCTAGTTGGGCACTATGTTAGTCTACCTAGTCAAGCAACGTTTCAATGTGAGGCACCACAACCCTTGAGGAGTATTTCCTTTTGTTGTGTGCTCCCTTTTTGTCAACCTTACGATGATAGGTTGTATTTGTGTCGGTGTTGAGCTCTATTGGTTAAAGATGTCCCATCGAGTCGGTCAGACAATGTGGTTTTAGCACTACTTTTGTTGAGACGTCACTTGGACATCGTTCGCTTAAGTAGCAAACCCCTACTGTGCATACTTGATTGTGTTAAACCCTGTTCGTGAGAAGCCGTCGTAGGGAACTCGAACGTTTTGAGAGAGAGAGTTCAGTAGCAATAGGTGGTGGTTTCTAGTCTTGTAATTTCAACACCTTCCTTTAAACCTCTCTACCAAGTTCTACCAGTGGTGGCATAGCATTTTATGCAATAGTTTCACCTTAATTTCGTAGGTGGTTGTAGTCAAGGATGCCCCTGTGTTCTTTAGTAGTTCTCTTAAATGTTTAATTAAATTCCAAATATCTAAGTTTGTTTCTTAGAATTTAGGAGCATTGGTTCTATTAGTTAATCATTGATTATTAAATTTTGATTAATGAAAACAATAAAACTTTGGATTTTTATAACTGAATATTATGTTATTCATTTTAAAGAGAAAAGGGACTTTGGTTTATTTAAATAACTAAACATTATGTTATTTGGTTTATTAAATAAAATGAAAAGAAAATGGTTTAGTTTTGTTATGTAGAGGTATGGGACTCTATTTAGTGAAAATAAAAAGGAAATGGTTTATTTTTGTTATGTAGAGGTATGGGACTCTATTTAGTGAAAATAAAATGGAAATGGTTTATTTTTGTTATGTAGAGGTATGAGACTCTATTTAGTGAAAATAAAAAATAAAATGGTTTATTTTTGTTATGTAGAGGTATGGGACTTGTTGGGGGAAATTCCTACACCCTTAATAGAATTGTCATGCTGCAAGACTTCCCTATTCCAATCAGCATTATGGATTCTGGTAGATCCACCTCTTTAACTCAGGAAAATATTATCACAAAAATCTAGACATATCAAGTAAGGTAAGGAAACCCTAGAGGTGAGCCTACAATATTTCTTATATGCTCATGCTCATCCAAATTGAAAAATAATAATAAAAAATTAAATAAAACTGCAACATAAAAGTTGATCAATTTTCAAAGTAACTCCTAGCTAGTGCTTCAAAAAATAGACTGGTGCCTTATCCATTGGGAAATTGTAGCAAAAACTAAAATATGGTGAAGAGAGAAGGGGGGAGAAGATAAAATTGAGTCAACCACATTAATTCAAATAATGCAACAAAGATGATCAAACATGCTAGTGAAAGAAGACGTCATTTACACATTCAAATTATGTAACATGTAAATAGGAAAACAAGCAAAACTGTAAATAGAACTACTGAAAGGAGGAAGTAGGATTGTATTATCCAATAAATCATTACAATGGGAGTCTGATCAATGTAATCAGATCTCACTATGCAAATACAAATGATTTCTCCATTCAAATGATGCAATAGAGAACTACAACTCTTTGTTAAAATTATATAACAAAGAGCCTCCTAGCTTTTGGCCTCATCCATTGGAACTAATATCAATAAATTGGACACCTCCTTGTAAAAAAGATACACAATAATGAAAAAGAAAAGGGGGTAAATAGACAAGATACACAAAGGAAAATACAACCGACAAGGATGGGCACTCTGATATACTCTTACAAAATTATTGTGTAGAAACTTGATCCTTTTTATGTTGCAACAACTCTCTCATATAGCCTAAAAATTGGTTCTCATTCAAAGCTCGATGATGGTCCATAATTACAAAAATTGTAACTATTTTGATGATGGCCCATAACTGCAACTGTCTTCATGATGACCCATATTATTAATTGTGCTTGTAGTGGTTCTTATTTGTAGTGTGATAGTGGTCTTAGTTGGTCAAAAATACCTATTACATAAATCTTGATAATAATAATATTTTATAACTACAATTACCAGAGTTGAATGATGGCCTCTCACTATCTCTTAATTGGATCTCAAAAATGGTCTATAATAGCTTGCCTTCTGGAGGGCATAACTTTTGATCTGACTGTTGGATTGGCTTGAATTTTTTTATGGAGCTAGATAAAGAGGAATATAATGTCATGGAGGGGTTTTTTTACAAGCCTTGAATATTTTTTAGTGTGTTATCGGGCCCTAATTACTTCATCTAGTGCCCCAAAAGTGGGATTTAGTGTTTTTTTTTTAGAAAAACTAGAAGAAAGAAAAATGGAATTTAATGATTTTTTATAAATGGATAGGTGTTGATATTTTCTAAGAAGTCTAATATGATAAATTCAATAATTTGTATTAATTTAGGAGGCTATATAGGATTTTTTGGGTCTTACTAAAATAAGGTGGCCAAAAATAACAAATTACCCAAAATAGTAATTTTTTTTTAAATTTATAAAAGGGGGGCAAACTCAAGTTGGATTTTTGGAATCCAACTATTATAGGTGATGAAAAATGCTTTTGACAATGAATCACCTAAGAATTACAGGATCTCCAATAGACCACAAAAACTCAAAAAATTGCCTAATCACCTAAAAGGGACTCCTTAATCACCTAAAAATTGAAAACTTAATCACCTAGAAAGGACAAGATTGAAACACACTTTTTTTGTGGCTTCTCAAGCCCTTAGTGTAGAATGATACAATTTCAAATGTTGGCCATTGATAGGAATTAAAAATTCTGCACCATCTAGAGTTTGCAATTTGTAAGTATGCTAGCCTACATTCTAGAGGATTTGATAAGGGCCAAGCCATTTAGGCTCCCATTTCTATTTTTCACCATGTTTGTCATTTTTGGGGAGCTGACGATGGGTGATGTTATTTGGTGACCTTACAGAGACTGCCCAGCATAGCCTAAGGTTGGGGAGTGGCTGCAGAGGACCAAGTGAGGGAGATGGTTGATAGGGTGACATGGCACAAAAGAGTTCTTACCCTATGAGTGAGTGACACGATAGTTCATGGTATGCCAAGGGTTGCCTAGGGTGCCCGTGATCTATAGGCACCATGGGATGAGTGGACCCTAACTTGGTTCACGGTTGTGGAGACTGATGAGGTGGTTGATCCAGCTATAGTGGTTTACCTTTGGATTTCTTATTGAATAATTGCATTATTTTGTGATCTTGCTCAGTCATCTTCATTATTGTATCCTTTCTCTATTCCTACAACTTTATAATTTGATCAAGTATTCTATGCAAGACATTTAGATTTATATGATCCTAAATAAGTAAATATAAAACATGACTTTCCACTTGAGGGGGTAGTAGAGCACTCTCACCATATACTAGTTCATAGGAGGACTTTCCTATACTTATTTTGATAGATATCTTATCAGCCCATAAAGCATACTTCAACTCACTGTCCCAACTTCTTTTGTTTCTATCTAATGCTCTTATAATTCTTGTGGTCAAATTCTTATTTGAGGATTCTATTAAACCAATCCCTTGAGAATAGTAATTTTTAGAATGAGAAAGCTTTATGCTATACCTAGCACAAAATTCAATCATCTCAAAATAAGCGAAGTAGTTACCATTATCTATGACTATCTTCTTGGGAAACCCAAATCTTGTCAATATTTGCTCTTATAAAAACTTGATGACCACTTCTGTAGTGGATTTCTTGAGAGAAGCTACTTCTACCCACTTGGTAAAATAGTTTGTTGCTGTAATGATCTACCTATGACCTCCAAAATAATTGGGATTAATATCACCTATGAGATCTATTCCCCATTTAGTAAAAGAAGATTCCACAACCACTATCTTTAGGGGTATGGCTGGAAAATTCTTTTTTCTTGCAAAAATATAACAGTTATAACAACTTCTAACAAAATGGTAAACATATTTAAATAGGGAGGGCTAATAATAACTAGCTCTCATGATCTTTTGAGCATAGCCTTTGGAGCAAAGTAACCCCCACAAAAGCTAGAATGATATTCTTTTAGCACTTGAGGGACCTCTTTCTCAAATAATAAAAGAAGCAACACACCATCTGGATGTCTCCAATACAATATACCTTCTTGAATGTAATACCTTTGGGCCAATTTCTTGATAGATATCCTTTTATTTTTGGACATGTCTTCTATAAATGACAAGTTTTGAAGGTAAAACATAATGCCATCATACCATTGGCAATCATAATTATCAACTGCTCTAGCTTCTTGTTGTTCATCTACTACAATAGTGTTATTCATAATATCCCCTTCTTTGTTAGCTAGATACTTTACCAATCCTTGTCCTCTGATAATTTGTACAGCTTTAAATTCCACATCATACTACAAAAATTTAGCCATCCACCTTGCAAGGCTACCTAAAGGTTCATTTTGAGTGAAAATATATTTAACAACAATGTAAGGGATACATGTTATTACCTTATTAGACCCAAAAATACACTTGAAATGATCCAATGCTCTGATTAATGCATAAGCCTATTTTTCCAACAAAGAGTATTTTAGTTTAGCACCCTTCAATGTTGTACTCATAAAGGCTATGGGCCTTTCATTTTTCTCTTCATCTTGCTGAGCTAGAACTACAACAATAGTGTGTCTCGAAGCAAATGAGTATATTTTAAAATATTTGGAGTAATCAAGGCACTTCAATACTGGAGGGGGAATTTTAGTGATTGCCTCTATTCTTTGTGGATCAATGCTAATTCCATCCTTTGAAACAATATGCCCAAGAAGTTTACCTTGTGTGGTCCCAAACACACATTTTATAGGATTCAAGGATATGCCAAACTCCTTGCACCTGTCAAACACTTGAGTTAGATGTGCAAAATGATCTTCAAGAATTTTGGAAAAAAACTCTAATGTCATCAAGATATACTACCACTATCTTGAACATAAATCATTTAAACGAAACACCCATTACTCTCTGAAATGTTGTCCCTACATTCATCAACCCAAAGGGCATCCTGAGATATTCAAATGTTCCCCATGGTGTGGTGAAAGTTGTTTTGTGTCTATCTTCTGGATTCACTACAATTTGATTATAACCTAAAAATCCATCCAATAAAGACATTCTTGATGATCCAACCATTTCTTGAAGCAACTGTTCCATATTTGGAAGTGGGTAGTTGTCTTTAAGAGATATTTTATTCAAATTCCTAAAATATACACAAAGCCTAATCTCACCATTCTTCTTTCTAACTGGAACAAGATTTTCCAACCAAGAAGAAAATCTCACCTTCTTGATTATCTTGGTATCCAGTAACTTTTGCACTTCTTTCTGCATAATTGGATACAAAGTGGGATTGAAATTTCTGTGTTTCTATCTAAAAGTCTTGGTATCCTTCTGAAGAGGTATTATGTGAGTCATTACATTTGTATTGAAGGTCTTCAAATCTTCATAACTCCAAGCAAAAGCATCCATGTTCTTTTTCAAGAATTTGATATACTGTTGCTTCTCTTTTCTTGACAGAGCTTTATTTATCTCGATAATCTTGGACTCTTCCTGTATTCCAATATTAATTTCATCAATCTCAGATTCCTAAACCATAGGTTTATATGCTCTATGTTGGAAATTTTGGGTACCTTGGGTACATTGCCTTTTCTCAAGTGTATAAGATGTCATTGATGTCAAGAAGCTTTTGAAAGAATTTGATTTGATATAAAATAATTTGTTTTGATGAAAGTTACGGCATGACAGGTTCAAAAGAAAGTAAGTTAGAAAAGTGTCATGATATCGCGACATGTCACAGTTTCGCGACTCAAAGAGGAGAGAGAATGTTCGGAGTCAAAAATATCGTGATTTCATGACATACTGCAAGGAAGGTTGAATGGAAAAAAAAGTGTCACGATTTCGTGACATGTTGCAAGAGAGAGAGTTCAAAAGAAAAAGTGTCATGATTTCATGACATAATGCAGGAGAGAGATTCCAGGAGAAAAAGTGTCATGATATCATGACATGTCAGGTTTTTGTGACCCAAAGAAAAGAAAAGCACTAAGGAGAAAAAGTGTCACGATTTCATGACAAGTCAAAAGACAAAGTGGAAGCAAGATAAAGTGTCGCGATTTTGTGACATGCTACAGAACTCGAAGTGAGAACTGTCATGATTTCACAACATGCAGCAAAGGGAAGAGTCTAAAATGAGAAGCATCATGATTTTGTGATAGGTTGCAAAGAAGATGTACGAAAGCTGAAAGCATCACAATTTTGCGACAGGATGCAAAGATGTACGAAAGCTAAAAGCGTCACGATTTGGCAACAGGTTGAAGAGAAAGCAAACAGATGCAGAAAGTGTCATGATTTCATGATAGATCGAGTTGGCAGCATTCGGTTGGAGAAAGTGTCATGATTTTGCGACAAAAGCAGAGAGGAAGGCTATGAATATAGAAGTGTTGCGATTTCATGATAGAAGTGAAGTCGAAGTTTGCAGATGCAGAAGTGTCATGATTTCATGACAAAAGCAGAAAGGATGTCGACGAAGGGAGAAGTGTCATGATATCACGACAAAAGCAAAGTTGATGCTAACAAAGACAAAAGTGTCACGATATCATGAAAAGAGCTTAGTTGAAGTCGTCAAAGGCTAAAGTGTCGTGATATTACGACAAAGGCCAAAAGAAAGTGTACGGTTGCAAAGGTGTTGTGATATCACGACATGTTGTAGTTTCGCGACAGAAGCTATAGAAAAGTTGCAGAGGCAGTGAAGCCAACAAAGTTAAATTTGGGTTGACAAAGTGTTAGCGTACTGTAGTTTTGTCCCTATTACATTGATTAGCTGACTGTTACAACTACTGTAACAAGATCAGTTCCGCCGGTGTTCTATTCCTGGCTGCTGTAATATTATTTATACCTGCTTTGCTGAATAATATATTGTTCGTTGAATCTAACATGGCATCAGAGCCAGTGGCGTGAAGGGAGAAGGCGGAAGCGGAAGCAGAGAAGCCGAACATCAGGCGGAGAATTTTTTTTTTTAATTTTCTAGGCGGAGAAATTTTTCGTCACTCTGGAATTGGCAGCCGGAGAAATTTTTTTTTCGGGTTTGCTGGGCAGAGGACTCGTTTGGTGAAGAATTAAAAAAAAAAAAAAAAAAAAAAAGGCTTATGCGCGACCGGAGAGAGTCGTGAAGCACAGCCCCGGTCTGTAACACGCGCAGACCTGAGCGCGTGGTGACGCGGGTCCCACGCGCGACGTCACCAAGGAGGACAGCACGCACCCCGTGGACGTAGTCGGCGTGCTGCGTCGCGGAGTGCCTCTCCCTCCGCTCGGACGCAGACGTCTGGCTGGGACGTACTGTCCCGTGCACAAACGTCCGGGACGCACTGTCCCACGTGCGTCCGGCCGGCTGGTACGTACTGTCCGGTTGCGCGGACCACGTCCGGCCGCGCGCCCCCCTCCCCACCACCCGCGTGGGAATTTAAAAATTCCCCCGCATGGGAATTTGGGGCAGGTATAAACCCCCCCATTTTTTGTGTGCAGCGAAATCGCTGCGCACGCCCTACGCCCCCCCCCCCCCCTCTTTCGTTTTGTTTTAGAATTTTTTTTTCGAAATTAAAAAAAAAAAAAAAAAAAAAAGTAGGGACGAATTATTTTTTGAAAAAAAAAAAAAAAAAAACCCGAAACCTCCCCCCCCTCCCCGCGCGACGGAGTTGCTGGAAAGGTGCGACGGACAGGCGGGGACTGCGTTTTCTTTTTAAACGCGACAGTAGCAGAGGAGGCTCGGGAAGCAGCAGAGGTCGGGTGAGGTTGAAAAAGGAGGGTTCAACTGATCCCTTCGGATCAGCCCGCTAGCTCACTTGGCAGTGAGCTGTGCGGTAAGGCTTAGGGAGCCTGCAAGTCGGGGGTTCAAATCCCGTCGACTTCCCCCAAAGGTATAATTTTTTTTTGCAGTGTTTTTTAATTATTATTTTTTTAATTAAAATTTTTAATTTTAATTTTTTTTTAATATAGTTTTTAAACTTTATAAATTAAAATTTAATTTTAATTTATTTTTCTTAAAGTTTTAAAACTATATAAAATTAAAATTATTTATTTTAATTTTAAATATATAATAATTATTAAAATGCTTTGTTAAAGAGAATTTTAAGGGGGGATATTTTTTCAAAAAATCAAAGGGGGATAGTGAGTAATTTTTCAAAAAATAGCAATTTGGCAAATTGTAAAAAGGTGCATTTTCGGCTGTGACCAACACCTTGTGGGTTATTCTTGTGGGCGGTTTTTTTATGTTGTATGTTGCATATTTCATTTTTGCACTATAACATTAAAAATTTAAAATCAAAACACTCCCTAAGTCCCCGGAATATAAAACCCATCCGTGCAATTTTATTGCACTGCAGCATTCAGTATTTGTGATACCTCTGGCCAGCACTTACAGGTAAAGCTGTCGTGATTTGGCTACTGTATCCGCTGCCTAATATAGCTGCTACAACAACGTCTGAGCTTGTTCTGTATAAATCGTCGAGGAGGAATAAGTACGCCATTTTGCATTTTTTACTCCATCCACTACCCTTTATCACACTTGTGTTTAGGCGTAAATCCTGATGAAGTATTCTTCATAGTGTTTAGGGGAATTTACGCCCCACGCATGAGAATAATATTCTATGGTAGGTGCCATCAACAAGGCGATTCCCTTTCAGTACCGCTTATGTTCCACGTATCGTATGATCTCTAAAACTCACCTATAGTCTCCCTCACATAAGGGCGGGTGATTTTTTGTTGATCTTTCTAAATACCTATAGTTTCCCTCACGTAAGGGCGGGTATTTTGTATGGTATATTGGCATAGAAAAAGGTATATCGAAAGGGGGACCAATTGGTGATATAAGGAACCTTCACTATGGCCGCTGTTGCAAAATTGATGACTGATCCGCATCAGTTATTGAAAGGTCCAAATTATACACCATGGAAACATAAGATGAAGGCTATTCTCCAAATGGAATATTTGTGGGATATTTTTACTGGAGTAGCAACTAGGCCTTCACCAATAGCAGGATCCATAGGTCCTTCAACAGATCAGATAGCTTTTGACAAGAAAGACAGTCGAGCAAAGGTGCTCATTTTGTTTGCTGTTTCAGATGAAGTGCAACCTCATATAGCTGACAAAGCAAGTGGTAAAGAGGCATGGGATGCCCTTAGAACCATCTATGAGGGGAAGAATGATTCAACCATTCTTCATCTTCAACAACAACTTCATAACCTGAGTTTGAGGCAGGGTGAAACAGTTGAACTCTTTCTATGTAGAGTGTCTGAGTTGAAAGAGAAATTGAGTTCTCTAGGAGATACTATGGACAAAAAGCTTCTCATTTCACTTGTGATGAGAGATTTACCTTCTTCATTTGATATGTTGATAACCTCCATCTAGGTGTCTCAACGACAAATTACCTACATCGAGTTGGTCAATCTACTTCAACAACAGGAGGCACGCCAACTTCACAAGGATGATTCTTCCAATACAGCCCTATACACCAACAAGCAGGGTTCTCGAAAGAAAGGTAATGGGCAAAAAGGAGGCAACTTTCAAAAATAAGGAAATTCTCAACAGGATATGAAAGGAAAAGGCAAACAACCTCAACAGAAGAAGAGGTGGTGCAAGATCTGTGAGAAAGACAACCATGACACCAACAGGTGTTGGCATAAGAACAAGCAAAAAGGCCAAAACAAACTACAAAATAAAAACAAGCAACCCCAGGTGAATGTTGCTGTTGAAGAATCTGACTCAGATTCTGAATGGGCACACAAGGTGCTCATAACTACCACAGATTCCACACAGAGGGATCCTATTTGGTATGTCGATTCCGGAGCTAGCAAACATATGGTCGGCGACGGATCGTGGTTTGAATTATTTGTGGCCAAAGAGGGCAAACCTGTCACCATTGATGATGATAAAACCTATAGGGTTCGGGGGAGAGGGTACGGTTTCGAGTCACTCTTCCCGATGGCAAGTGTCGAGTTGACAAAGTCCTCTATGTTCGGGATTGGCCAACAATTTTTTGTCGGTGACACAAATCCCCGGACAGAAATATGGTTGTCAACTTTCGTGTTGAGAATGGAAAGAAGTGTTGTACCATTACCGGGAAGGGTAAGCGGATTGCAATGACTTCATATAAGCACGGCTTATTTGCACTAGATGCTATCTCTACTCCACATGTTGCCATGATTGTCTCTACTAAGGAGGCAACTTCCCTATGGCACAAGAGATATGGGCATCTTAGTTCTGGCTACTTACTTGAGCTCAGCAAGTATGAGATGGTAAAGGGTCTTCCTTCCCTTTCTGCCACATTGCCAGTGTGCTCTGACTACTTGGCAGGAAAGCAGCATAGAGTACCATTTGAGATGAGCTCTACAAGAGCACAAAAACCTCTGGAGTTAATTCATACCGATCTGTGCGGTCCTTTCACACCCAACATTTGTGGAGGGAAGAGGTACTTTCAGTTATTCGTAGATGACTACTCATGAAAGATGTGGGTTTTCTTTCTCCAACTGAAATCTGAAGCTTTCGCATTCTTCCAACAGTTCAAGAAATCCATTGAGAAGGAGTCAGGAGCTTCTATTAAAACCCTCCACTCAGATCGAGGGGGAGAGTTTACCTCTAATGAATTTTCTACATTTCTAGATAAGCATGGAATCAAGCAACAGTTAACAACTGCCTATACTCCTCAGCAAAATGGAGTTGCTGAGAGAAGGAACCATTCTATCATGGAAATGGTTTGTTGTATGCTCACAGGAGCTACTCTTGGGCAACAATATTGGGTAGAAGCTATCACCACTACAGTGTATCTGTTGAATAGGGCTCCCACAAAGGCCCTAAAAGGAATGACTCCACAGGAAGCATGGAGTGGTCAAAAACCCTCCATATCTCATCTACGTATTTTCGGATGTCAAGCTTTCATGCACATACCAAAAGAGAAAAGTAAGAAGCTAGATGAGAAAACACTGAGATGTATTTTTCTTGGTTATTCTAAGCACTCTAAAGGATATCGGTTGATAGATCCTTTGACCAATAAAATTCATATCAGCAGAGATGTTGTCTTTGATGAAGCTTTCACATCACAGAGCACATCTAAAGTACACCAAGATATTGTGGAACCTAAGGAAGAGAAGATTCTTTCGTCAACACAGACAGGAGGTCCTTCTACATCTTCTTCAACTCCACCGAAGAAGAATCCTAAATGGTGTACAAATACAATCAGAGATGCAAATTTATCCACTCCTCCCAATTTGAATTTGGATAGACCTCGTACACGCAGTATGGCTCAAAAGGAAAAAGAAGCCAAAGAAACTGGTGAGGTTGATGATCTTTGTCAATCTTTTGAGGAACTTTCTATAACTCCAAGTACAAAAGTTGAGGATATGGATATTGATGATGACAGGGCATTCATGTCTACCATAGATAGTCTTGAACCTACATCAGTGCAAGATGCTCTCAGTGAGCCTCAGTGGAAGGCCGCTATGGATACAGAGTATGAGTCTTTGATGAAAAATAAAACTTGGAAGCTTGTTGATCTGTCGCATGGAAAGAAGCCCATTAGCTGCAAATGGGTATATAAAGTCAAGTACAAGGCAGATGGAACAATTGATAAGCATAAGGCCCGTCTTGTTGCAAAGGGCTATGCTCAAAAAGAAGGCATTGACTACGAGGAAACTTTTGCACCTACTGCTCGGATGACCACAATTCGAGTTATGTGTGCTATGGCAGCACAATATGGGTGGAAAGTTCACCAGATGGATGTCAAAAGTGCATTTCTAAATGGTGATCTCCAAGAAGAAGTCTACATGACACAGCCTAAAGGATTTAAAGTGGAAGGCCAAGAGCAGAAAGTTTGCAAGTTGGTCAAATCCTTGTATGGTCTGAAACAAGCTCCTCGAGCTTGGTATATAAAAATGGACAATCACCTTATGCATCATGGATTTAAGAGATGTCCGTCAGATGCAAACCTCTATTTCAAGAAACAGGGTTTTGAGATAGTGTTGCTTGTACTCTATGTGGATGATCTGCTCATTACAGGGAGTTCAGAAACTATGATCTCTACTGTCAAAAGAAACTTGTGCAAATATTTTGAGATGACAGATCTCGGACTTCTCCATTATTGTCTTGGTCTGGAATTCAGCCAGAAGGAGCACTCCATCAAAGTGTCTCAGAAAAAATATGCCAAGACATTGTTGGATAAATATCGCATGACTAATTGCAAGCCAATGGCAACTCCGATGGATAATGGACTTCAGTTATCGTGATATGATGACTCACCTCAGGTAGATGGTACTCTCTATCGACAGTTGATTGGGAGTCTCATATATCTGACCAATACTAGGCCAGATCTCGTGTTTGCTGTCAACTATCTTTCGAGGTTCATGCAGGAGCTTAAGACCACTCATTGGAAAGCAACAAAACGTGTTCTTCACTATGTCCGTGGTACTATGGAATATGGCCTAGAATACAAGAGGAACAACAAATTCTTCTTGCAAGGATACACGGACTCCGACTATGCCGGATCATTTGATGATCGCAAGTCAACTTCTGGATACATTTTTCATCTGGGATCTGATCCTATCTCTTGGCACAGCAAGAAGCAATAGGTGGTTGCTATTTCATCAATAGAGGCAGAGTATCGCACTACACGTGAAGCTGTGTGTGAAGTGATATGGTTACGTCGCATTCTGACAAGTATGGGCCATCCATCAAAATCTCCAATACACTTGTTTTGCGACAATCAGGGTGTTCTGAACCTCGTCAAGAATCCAGTCCATCAAGAAAGAACAAAGCACATTGACACACAATGTCATTTCATTCGAGATGAAGTTCCAAAGCATCGAATTTAGCTTCAACACATTCCCACTAATGCTCAAGTTGCAAAAATTTTCACTAAGGCACTTGGATGTGTCAAATTTGAATTGTTTCGCAGCTCACTTTGTATTGCAAAATAATGTAAGGGGATGTTAGTATAGCTATTAGTTATTACATTACCCAAATAATGTAATAAAGGGGGATGTTAGCATACTGTAGTTTTGTCCCTATTACGTTGATTAGCTGACTGTTACAACTACTGTAACAAGATCAGTTCCGTCGGTGTTCTATTCTCGGCTGCTGTAATATTATTTATACCTGCTTTGCTGAATAATATATTGTTCGTTGAATCTAACACAAAGATTAGGGTTTGTAGCCAACGAAGTTTAGGGTTGTGCAGCCGACTAAAGATCAGGGTTACAGCCGACTAAGAGTAATATTTTGATCTTAAAAGTGTTATTATAAAAGGCAGACTATTTTGAAGAGTTGGAGTTGTTGGGTGTTGCGACATTCATAGATAGTGCACAGAGCAAGAAGTTCGATCGTCGAGAGTAGAGTGCAAAATTCGATCGTAGTGTGCAAGAGTGCATTTCGTCAAATCATTCCAAGTGTGAAAGATTGCAAAGGAAGCAGAGTGTGCGAAGACGGTGCCACTGTGATTGCGTAGAGGTGCATTGGTTCTTTGAGAAGAACCTAAGGACATATTTGGCAAGTCTTTGAGAAGGCTTGTGTGCAGAGGATTATTATGTTCAAGTTTTGGATAGATCTGACAGACAGAGGAAGACTTGTGCTAGACCGACTGATTGTGTTTGGTACAGGTTGCTAAGCTGTTGTGGACGTGATCATAGAAGGCAGAGGTCTCTTAGGCTAAGCATTGAGGATAGGATGTCTTCAATGGAAAGGAGTTCCATGTGCTAGCAGAGGTAGAGACAGTTGATCTTCTAAGGGATCATTTCTAGAGCAGAGGGGAAGGCATCTCCTTTGAGCAGAGGCTCATAAATTCTATTTGGGGGAAGGTATCTCCTTTGGGCCGAGGCTCATAAAATTTTTAATTGGGAATGATTCCCAAAGAACTTCGAGATAACTTTTAGAGAAAATTTTTGTGGATGTAGCCCAGCCATTCTGGGTGAACCACGTAAAAATTGGTGTCACTTTGTGGATGATATTGTGCATTGTTTTGATATTGTTGTAGGTATATTGTTTTACTATTTTGTAATATAAAGGAAAAAGTAAAAAGAGGTCTTATACTATTCACCCCCCCTCTCAGTATAAGCTTGTGTTCTTCAATTGGTATCAGAGCGGGTGCCTTTGAAAATTTTAATAGCTTGAAGGAAAATCTAGTAAAGAACACAATGGATTATTCAAGTGGCAGTGCAACACCTATTCTTGATGGGTCATATTTTGGTCTTTGGAGTGCAAGGATGAAGGTTCATCTAATGGCACTTGGTAATGAGGTATGGGAAGTAATTGAAAATGAGTACACTATTCCTGTACATGGTCCAAATACTAAAGAAGAAAGACTTCTACATCACAACAATTCAAAAGCAATGAATGCAATTCTAAAAGGCTTACAGAAAGCATATCTCACCAAAGTGATTCACTACAAGACAACTAGTGAAATATGGAAACAGTTGTAGGTGGTTCATACAGGTGATACAAATGTTAGAAAGGCCAAGTTGAGACACTTCAAAGGTATGTTTGAACAACTCAAGATGAATGATGATGAAAATATTAGTGACTACATGCTTTGTATGGATGAGGTTGTTAACTCCATGAAAGACTTAGGTCTTGAGCTTGCTGAAAATGATGTTTGTGATAAGATTTTAAGATCTCTTCCTAATATATTTAGTGAAAATATTTCTACTATTGAGGAAGCTAAATATTTGTATAAATTGAAAAAGGATGAGCTCCATAGTATACTTGCAGCATTTGAGTTGAGAACTCAAGTGAAGGTTGACGTCAAGAAAGAGGTAGCTTTCAAGGCTACCAAGAAATCCAAGGGTAAATAGCTTCAAGAGAGTGATGAGTCTTCTAGTGATGAAGAGGCATATTACAGCAAGAAAGGAAAATTCTTTAGAAATCACAAAAGCGTGAAAAATATAAGATGTTTCAATTGCGGAAAGTTTGGTCATTATGCTACAGACTGTACTATTCCCAAGGATGAAAGTGATGAAGATAAACAGGATTCTAAGAGCAAGGATTCTAAAAATCACAAGCATCACAGAAAGAACAAATATGAGCACAAAAATCAAGGAAAGAGGTATTCTCACAAGCACAAGAAGAGTTTCTACCTAGACAAAGCAAGTGTTCTAGTAGTGATAGTGAAAGTTCTTCAAGTGAAAATAAAAATGAGATGTTGTTCATATCAGAAAAGGAGGAAGAACCGAAACATAGATTCATTATCATGAAATGTCTTAGATGTGGAAATTTTGGTCACCTTGAGGATGATTACACAAATAATGATTTGGTTTCTAGTATGTATGAGGATGCTTCAGAAAACTATAAGGAATATGCATGTATGGTTTTTGAAAAAGGTAGCACCTCTAGTGATAAGAAATCTGAAAAAGGCTTTGATGATTCTGAAAGCAAACAAATAAAGGATCATGAAAGTGAACTTAGTAGTGCTCTTAGTGCTTTGAAAAAGGAAAGAAAGAAGAATGCTAGACTCAAGGATAAGTTAGATGAATGGTGTATGGAGAGAGATGATCTTATAGAAAATCTTGAATTCTCTATAGCTAAGACGCAAGAACTCAAGGATGAGTTAGAGTCTAAGGTTCTTGAGTATAGTAAGTTAGAACAAAAAATGGCTTCTTTGAAAGAAGAAACTAAAGAATACAAGGATAAGCTTTACAGGTTTCAAGATAGCTCCAAAAGGGTTAAATCTCTCATCAAAGGTCAAAGAAAGACAACGGATAAAACAGGTCTTGGTTTTGGTAAGAAACGTAAGGAACAGGTTGGGGAATCTAGTAAGAGATTCCAAAAGGAAGAGATTTCTGATGAGGAAAGTATTTCAGATCATGAGTCCTTGAATGATAGATGCGCAGAAATAGAAAACAGAATTCAGAATGAGAAGAAGTTTTTAGGACCCAAGAGGTCGAATAAAGGAAAATTTCATGGCAGATGTTTTACGTGTCACAAGTTTTGTCACATGGCTTTGCATTGCATGACTCAAGTAAGGAAGGTAAATGATAGTTTTAGAGGTGGTAATTTCTTTCAAGGGTATTGCTACTCTTGTAAACAGTTTGGGCATAAGGCAATTTTTTGCAAGGCTAATAACAGGAAAAGGGTTAGTCATAACAGGCGGATTCAAAGAACATGTATGCCTAAAAGAAATAACATTGTTACTTGTTATAAGTGCAACAATGAAGGTCACACAACTAGACAGTGTAGAGCTAAACTTCCAAGGTATAGGAACAAGAATAGTGGTATGAACAGGTCCAAGGATCAAGGCATGGATAAGAACAGGAATGATAACAGGAACAGGAATATGAACAAAGAGTTCAAGAGAAGGCCTGACAAGGAAGTGATAGACACTGATGATGATCAATGCCTAATGGGAGTTTTACTTCCACCCCAGAATTAATCACCTCATCATGAGGTGGGGGAGGGACTAAGATAAGAGGCTCATTCTTAGTCTCGATCCCCAAAGGTGACCCTTTGCCATTGATGATAAATGGGGAGAGATATGAGTAAGGGGGACAACTTCAAGTGAAGATGAAAGCTTCAAGTCAGGGGGAGCAAAAATTCAAAGGAATATTCTCAGTTGTGGGCACAGTTTCTTAGTTTTTAGAACATTTGGTTTCAGTTTTGGCTCTTGAGACATGTTTTCAGTAAAGGTTTGCCATCAATGACAAAGGGGAATATTGTTGGCAATTTTGGGTACCTTGGGTACATTGCATTTTCTCAAGTGTATAAGTTGTCATTGATGTCAAGAAGCTTTTGAAGGAATTTGATTTGATGTAAAATAATTTGTTTTGATGAAAGTTACGGCATGAAACGTTCAAAAGAAAGCAAGTTAGAAAAGTGTCGCGATATCACGACATGTCATAGTTTCGTGACTCAAAGAGGAGAGAGAATGTTCGGAGTCAGAAATGTCACAATTTTGTGACATATTGCAAGGAAGGTTGAACGGACGAAAAAGTGTTGCAATTTTGCGACATGTAGGAGAGAGAGTCCGAAAGAAAAAGTGTCACGATTTCACGACATAATGCAGGAGAGAGTTCGAGAGAAAAAGTGTTGTGATATCGCGACATGTCGGGTTTTCACGACCCAAAGAAAATAAAAGTGCTAAGGAGAAAAAGTTTCACGATTTCATGACAAGTCAAAAGACAAAGTGGAAGCAAGATAAAGTGTCACGATTTCGTGACATGCTATAGAACTCGAAGTGAGAACTGTCGTGATTTCGTGACATGCAGCAAAGGGAAGAGTTTGAAATGAGAAGCATCACAATTTCGTGATAGGTTGCAAAGAAGACTTACGAAAGCTGAAAGTGTCATGATTTTGTGACAGATTGCAAAGAAGACGTATGGAAGTTGAAAGCATCATGATTTCACGACAGGTTGAAGAGAAAGAAAATAGATGCAGAAAGTGTCGTGATTTCGTGACAGATCGAGTTGGCAGCGTTCGGTTGGAGAAAGTGTCATTATTTCATGACAAAAGCAGAGAGGAAGGCTATGAAGACAGAAGTGTCACAATTTTAGGACAGAAGTGAATTCAAAGTTTGCAGAGGTAGAAGTGTCACGATTTTGTGACAAAAGCAAAAAGGAGGTCGACGAAGGGAGAAGTGTCGCGATATCACAACAAAAGCAAAGTTGATGCTAACAAAGACAAAAGTGTCGCAATATCATGACAAGAGCTTAGTTGAAGTCATCAAAGGCTAAAGTGTCATGATATCATGACAAAAGCCAAAAGAAAGTGTATGGTTGCAAAGGTGTCACGATATCACGACATGTTGTAGTTTCGCGGTAGAAGCTACAGAAGAGTTTTAGAGGCAGTGAAGCCGACAAAGTTAAATTTGGGCCGACGAAGATTAGGGTTTGTAGCCGACGAAGTTTAGGGTTGTGCAGCTGACTAAAGATCAGGGTTACAACCGACTAAGAGTAAGATTTTGATCTTAAAAGTGTTATTATAAAAGGTAGGCTATTTTGAAGAGTTGGAGTTGTTGGGTGTTGCGACATTTGCAGATAGTGCGCAGAGCAAAAAGTTCTATCGCTGAGAGCAAAGTGCAAAAGTTGATCGTAGTGTGCAAGAGTGCATTTCATCAAATAATTCCAAGTGTGAAAGATCGCAAAGGAAGCAGAGTGTGTGAATATGGTGCTGCTATGATTGTGCAAAGGTGCATTGGTTCTTTGAGAAGAACCTGAGGAAAAATTTGGCAAATCTTTGAGAAAGCTTGTGTGCAGAGGATTGATCTGTTCAAGTGTTGGAAAGATCTGATAGACAGAGGAAGACTTGTGCTAGACCGACTGACTATGTTTGGTACAGGTTGCTGAGCTACTGTGGACATGATCATAGAAGGCAGAGGTCTCTTAGGCTAAGCATTGAGGACGGGAGGTCTTCGGTGGAAAGGAGTTCCATGTTCGGCAGAGGTAGAGACAGTTGATCTTCCGAGGGATCATTTCCAGGAGAGCAGAGGGGAAGGTATCTCCTTTGAGCAGAGGCTCATAAATTCTATTTGGGGGAAGGTATCTCCTTTGGGCCGAGGCTCATAAACTTTGTAATTGGGAAGGATTCCCAAAGAACTTTGAGATAACTTTTAGAGAAAAGTTTTGTGGACGTAGCCCAGCCATTCTAGGTGAACCATGCAAAAATTGGTGTCACTTTGTGGATGATATTGTGCATTGTTTTGATATTGTTGTAGGTATATTGTTTTACTGTTTTGTAATATAAAGGAAAAAGTAAAAAGAGGTCTTATACTGTTCACCCCCCTCTCAGTATAAGCTTGTGTTCTTCACTCTATCAAAGTCATCAAACAAGATCTCCAAAGATACCAACCTCCTAGGTATCCTATTGGTCTTCAATTGTATAACTTTTTTGGGTTCTCCAATAACATCCATTAGTTTTTCTTCATCACTTTCATCACAAATAACATCAAAAAAATCATTCTACATAGTCATAAAAGCATTAACATGTATATCATCATGAAAAACTTATAAATATACCATATTGTCAAGGACATGTGGTTTATAAATAGATATGGTTAGGAACCTTTCCATAAACAAAGTTTCTATATCAAGGTTTTCTACTCTAGAAGCATTAATGGCCAAAATATTAGCATTATGATTTTGTGCTCTAGGAATAAATTGCAAATCAAAATACAAAAACCTATCTATTTCATACAACACTGCTTGCTTATATTGCTTTAATCTAGGTGCTTTGTTTGATATTTCCCCTTGATTTTTTGAATTATGAGCTAAGAATCCCCACTGAATTTGAGGTAATTAATACCCAATTCTTTGGCTTTTCTTAGCCCTAGCAATAAATCTTCATACTCTACAATATTATTTGTACAATAAATTTCTAACTTGTATAGTATGCCAAGATAGCTGCCATTGATGTCTGTCAATAATACTCCAGCTCCTGCTATTGCTTTAGATTTCACCCCATCAAAGGTCATAGTCCACAACTCTATAATCATAATTCTATTAGTTTTTTCATCTATTTTAGCCTTTATTTTTGGATCCATATTCTTAGCATTAAGCACTTCTAAAAATAAAGGAGAATGCCAAATAGAGTAAACCCCCATATCCTTTTCCTCAATAGAATCCATGATATTAACCATATTATCATTAGAATATTTGAATTCAACTGAATACCTATTAAAGGGTTCTCTTTTTAATATCACTTTTTCCTTACCCTACATTGGGATAGTGGCATATAACCAATCCAACTGAATAGTGCCACCTAGGTGCTCTACCCAATGCCTAGAGAGTAATATGGAAAATGGAGGGTCCACATATACAACTACAACATCCATTACCACACACTTCTTAGGATATTTTTAAATATGTACAAGAATTTTGGTGATAATACCTACACAAGGTACTCTCCTATTATCCATTACAAAAATAGGGGGATGCTCTTTTTAACAAATCAAACCTAACTGATCAACTACCTGTTTTGACATCACATTCATGGAAGCACCACTATCAAGCATGTAGTTATGAATAACATATTAGTCCCCATAGCCTGATGTGTATCTTAGTGATATATAAAATGGCTTAACTAAATATGGGGCTTTGACTGCATTATTCACAAGGCCTATGGGGTTTTGAGGTTTTCCTCCTGATTGATCAACTAATTTGAAGTCTCTACATACATGATACCAATACTTTAGAATAGTCATTAATTCCCCAAAAGTGATGCTAAACTTTTGCTTGGTAATATCTATACCTAGATTAAATTGATATTTCTTATCATCAATTCATTTTCTAGCTTTCTTATTATCCAAGTGATTTTGTTACTTTTGGATAATTTTTCTACATCAGGCTCTTCAAGAATCATTTGCAGCTTCATGTGATTTACCTTTTTTTGTGAAATAACTCCTATATTTTTCTCCTTTTGTGTAGGCCCTTCATCAAATTTTTTCTCTACTATTATGTTCTAGAGATTGATAACATGTATCCTTTCTAAATATTCAACCTCTTCTATTGTAGGTACAAGTTTCCCATACTTCATTCTATCAAATCTGGTATTAGGAGGTTCACTTGAGGTTGATGCCTATCCAAATACTAAGGCTCTTTGCTCATAAATACTAGCACATATTTCCATGTCCCTTTAAAACTCTTGTTCTCTGGTTTCATCCTCCTGAGTCCAACACACATTATTTCTAATATCTTCATATTGATAATAAAAAATGCATACTTAGTTAAATACCACAATCAGTAGGGTTATGTGGTGCATCACAGGTAGATAAATAAAAGGGATGATCTTATGCTATATTATTTGATGGCATGGGATTTGTAATAGAATATATATCTCTATATATTTATTTCTTATTCCAGTTTCCATTTTGATTCCTCTTTTCCTCTTCAT
This sequence comes from Wollemia nobilis, assembly GCA_028583015.1. Taxonomy (NCBI): domain Eukaryota; kingdom Viridiplantae; phylum Streptophyta; class Pinopsida; order Araucariales; family Araucariaceae; genus Wollemia; species Wollemia nobilis. The sequence goes on from JAQPPZ010002201.1 coordinate 5,512,528, forward strand.
TTTCATTGTTATTCTAGTTTCTATTGAAATTCCTCCTAAAAGGAGGCTTGTTATCTTCTTGTTGTCTATTATTACCCTGTGAAGTTTTTGCAATGTTGTATTTACATTTTTCAATTCTAGCCAACCTATTATTCAAAGTAGTAAACATCTCACTCAACTAATTAGCTATTTTGTTCATAGGATCTTGATCTGTTTTCTTAGGGACAGAGAACTCAACCTTCTTGGGCTTCCTTTCAGGTTGATTGGGCTCTAAATATTATGATTTCATCTTACCACTATCAATCATATGTATCTCTATTTCAATATCCCTTTCCATATATATCAATGGTGGCCAATACTTGTTGTCTCAACTCATAACTAAAATATCTAGGGAAAGCATTTTTGTAGAAACAAATGGACTGATCATAATTTGGCCTTAATGCTACAAAAATCTTATTTTTGGTCTTAAATAATCTTCTATTGAAATATTTCACTGATTTATTTTCTTTCTTTTTTATGGTAGCCAATCCTATCAGCAAGTATTGTTCGTTCTTCCTCTCTCTATATTTCCTAAGGAAAGTGTGCTCTAGCTCTTGAAAATTACTAATTGTACTATCTCCAAGGTTGTTCAACCATTATCGAGTATCCTTATCTAAAGTTTGAAAGAAAAATCTAAGGACAACATCTTCATCATATACCTCAAGACTATCCATGGCATATAGAAAATCCCTAATATGATATTCACTAGTCACAACATTGTTTCCTTAGAATTTAGGCAAGTACTTATGAGCTTTACCAGGGAAAGGATTTAGATTTATAGGTAACACAAAAGCTCCAATCTATTGGTTCTTCATTGATTAACATTAAAATTGGCATTTTGATTGATATTTTTATTTATATTGATATTTTGATTTGTATTAGGATCTGCCATACTCACTACAAGTTGATTCACTATAGGGACTTGGTTTATGACAAGAGAAGACTGATTCAAACAAATATTTGGGCTAGAAACAAAAATTGGATTGAATATTTTCTATGAGACTTGAATAATACCTTAGGATTTGGCACTCTAGAAAGCACTTATTTGTCACTCCTTCTTGTAGACACCAAATCTATCTTCTCCTTTGATTTTTAAATTTTTTATTTCATTCAGTGTCGCCAACATAGATGTGCAAAGAAAGAGTAAGATCTTCAACAATACTTGGGCCAAGATTACTCAACTTGATATTCACTCAATTATCACAAATTTCACTCCAAGAAAGACTATGAGAAAAACAAACTCAAAATTATACTAAGTCTTCCTTAGCAACGGTGCCAAACATTGTTGGGGGAAATTCGTGCACCCTTTATAGATTTATCATGCTGCAAGAATTCTCTGATCTAATCAGTGTTGTGGATTCTGGTGGATCCACTTCCTTAACTCGGGAAAATATTATCCTAAGACTCTAGACATACCAAGTAAGGTAAGGAAACCCTAGAGGTGAGCCTACAATATTTATAATATATTCATGCTCATCCAAATTGTAAATAAAATAAAATAAAATAAAATTGTAACATAAAAATTGACCAATATTCGAAGTAACTCCCAATTAGCACTTCAAAAAGTATATCAATGTCTTATCTATTGGGAAATTATATCCAGAATTAAAATATGGTGAAGAGAGAAGGGGAAAAAAGATAAAACTGAGTCAACCACATTCATTAAAATAATGCAACAAAGGTGATCAAGCATGTCAGTGAAAGAAGATGCCATTTACACATTCAAATGATGTAACATGTAAATAGGACAACAAACAAAAATGCATATAGAACTACTGAAAGGAGGAAACATGATTGTATTATCCAATAAATAATTACAATGGGAGTCTGATCAGTGTAATCAAATCTCACTTTGTAAATACAAATGAGTTATCCATTCAAATGATGCAATAGAGAACTACAACTCTTCATTCAAATGATGTTCAAATGGTTTATTTTTATTATGTAGAGGTATTGGGACTCTATTTAGTTAAAAAAAATGATTTATTTTTGTTATGTAGAGGTATGGGACTCTATTTAATGAAAATAAAAAAGAAATGGTTTATTTTTGTTATATAGAGGTATGGGACTCTATTTAGTGAAAATAAAGGAAGATTTTTTATTAATTAAAGATGTGTGACTTTAATTAGTGAAAGTAAATGAATTATGTTTCATTTAATTGTATAGTTGCAATTTGGGCAAGAAATAAGTAAATGCATTTAGAAGCATGTCTATCATGGAACCATGTGTGCCTTCATCTCCTACTATCCTTAAATGATCGAAAGATAGAGAAGCAGAATCAAAGGAGTAGTTGGAACCACTGAAGTAGACTAATCTTACTTTTATTGATTTACTTATGCTCAAATAGATTAACTATGTGGGGAGATTTCCCTGATGAAATTGATGTAATGTATTATTCTTTAAAGAGTATGGAGGATTTACCATACTTGTTTATATGTAATAATGACTATGTTGTTGGGAGATGTACCTTTGTATTATTGATTGAAACCATTTATGTTTTGTATTTGCATTATATTAATTCTTGTATCTTTTGTATGCTTTGTGACTTATGCTCTTCTATTAGATTTAGTATCTTAGCTATTTTGATTTTGTTAATAACATCATAAATAATTGACCTCGTGCTACGACCGCTACAGGTATGAACACAATAGAATGAGCTTTAACTAGTTTTGCTGTGTTTTAATTTTAAAGTTATTTGGATTTTGACCTCGGTGACAAGAATATGGATGGACAGTTGGAATATGTTCCTTTCAAGAATTTAAATTTCTATAATTTTAAAACCATGTTGTTATTTTATATGAACATAATGACTTTGTGTAACCAATATTAAGTGTAATTTCTTGCTAAAAATTTGAAAAATAAATATTAAGTTCTAGGGTGAACTAAGGGATTAAGATCCCTTAAAGTGAACATAGTGGACCTAAGGTATTAAGACCCCTTAGGGATATTGATAATTGAGTTTAATGGAATACTACATCTAAGTTAAGATAGCACATTGTGGAAACGATATGGATAGCTTAATTCACAATACGTGTAGCATACCTACACAACTTGGCTTGTGTATGATATGGTGATGGAAGTATACCTTCGATTGGTTGAAGGTAATAAGTTTAGCTCATCAAGAGTGATGAGAAGGATAAAATTATTTGTGATAACATGTAATACACCTACATAGTTAGATTTGTGCTAGGGTATTTAGTGAGGTGTAGCTCTTCAAGAAACTTAAGGGTTTTTATTAACATTAGACCAATTAGGAATCAGATAGGGGTTTATGAATCCCTCTCCTTAATTAAAAAAATTATTTTCTTTCTATGTGTTTTCTTGTAGTTGAGTTTTGTGTCATTACACAACCACTAGAGGATCCACAAAAATCTCCATCTTGAGCCATTAAATCACCATATATGTATGTAGGAGATCATTAAAGTGAAGAGACTTCAAGATGAAGTTGAAAGGATGTGGAGAAGACAATAGGGTTAGTTGAAATCATAACAACTAAAGGAGAAGCAAACATTGGCTTCCATAATCACCAATATACTAAAGAGAGTGTGGCAGTTGTTGCATGGTGAGGTAGAACAAATGCTCAACTATGTAGGCATTATACTGAAAGAATTTGTAGGAGGTTGGGTACAATATTAAGCATTACAAAAGAACAATGTTGAAAATGAGAAGAAGAGCCATTTGAAAAGGTCATTGAAAAAATTATTACCACTTGGTATACTAAAGGAGAAATGCCAAGGATTATTGGTAGGTGAAATAATACCTTAAAAATAATATTAAATACATTAGAGGAGGTTACACTATAGAGGGCAGAGTGAAAGGAAGAACATAGCCTAAAAATATTGAATCTCAAGCTTGTATTTGAAGAGTGCCTAAAGGAGAAAAATATTTTGAGCATGAGAAGCTCATAATTAAAGGTGAAGTTATTTATAATTTTGAAGAATATATTCAAATCCCATTCACCAAGGAGACCAATGTGTTCAAGGAACATAAGGAAGGCAAAGATATTCATTATTTTTGAGAAGATCATTCATCAAGGATACCAACATGTTCGAGGAGTGCACATGTGAAGAAGATTGAGATATTTGAAGCTCCTACATATAGGACATCAAGAGCCTTAAACCTATTTATAAGAGGAAGTGAAAGGTCATTGAGAAAAAAAATTTCATGGAGAATGAAACCTACAATATAGTATGACTATGTAGAGGAATTAATTTTTGATAACAAAGAAGACTTCAAGCAACCAGAGGAAGGCCAAAGCATTTGAAAATAATATTAGTAGGTACAATTTGCAAGGAGGTACATAAAATTTAATTTAATTCAATTATAACAAAGGTTAAGGAGCCATAAGGGATATTGATTCTAACTATTCTAAGGTTGAGATTTATTAATCTAGTACATTTTATATTAATTGAATTAATGGAGAGATAAGGTAGCAAATTGAATGTAAGCAAAATTTGAAGTTTAAGAATTTTTTGGGTAGGAATATCAGCTAAGGCGAAAGAGGTAGAGCAGGTATGGAAGGGGCGGGTGGGAACCTCGAGCATGGATCAAGCAAGGATCTAGAGAAAGGTGGTCAGGTTGCATCATATTTGGAGGTGGGCATCACGCGGGGGCCTGACCCTCCTCAGAAAGACTCCGACAAAAAAGATATGAAGGACAATGCAAGGCCCAAGAAGTGGTTATATTTTGCTGAGACTCTTAGAGGAAAAAGAAATGAGGTTCTCTCTCTTCCATCCCTAGTTCCAGCAAATAATAAAACTTTAGCCCTGACAAGTTCCATGAGTCCTTTTCTTTTAAAGGAAAAATTATCCCTGGTAGGCAATTTTTTGGGAGGTAGGTTAGACATGGAGACTATTAGGGCTTGGGCGATGGGTAAATGACAACCGATAAGCAGCTTGGAGTTGGTAGCTCTTACTCAAGGGTTCTTCATTATCTATTTTAACAATATGGAGGATGCTAACCACAATTTAACAAGAGGTCCTTGGTTTCTGGGCAAAGGGAGCTTTTTTCTCAGATGATGGGGTGAAGATTTTGACCCTGAAAAGAAAAATATTAACATTACCCCTATTTGGGTTTGTCTCTCGAGTCTACTTGCCTCGTTATTTAATGAATATTGGATGCAGGGCATAGATAGAACTATAGGGGACCTGATCTCCATTGACCATGCGACCTTGGCCAGGACAAGGATGACTCATGCACAAATCTATGTAAATGCTAATTTGGATAATGAATTTCCAAGGTTTCTAGAGCTAGAGTATGGAGAATACTATAAAAAATAGTCAGTAGAATACGATAATAAACCAAAATTCTATGTAGAATGAAAAAATCAAGGACATCTATGCAATCAATGCCCTAACCTGGAAATGAATAGAGAAAAGTAGAAGTAGAGAATGCTAGATAGAGGAAATTTGAGGAATTTCCTAGGCAGAGGTGATTTCAATCAGGTAAACTATGTCTACCAAAAAAAGAAAAGAGAGGGTGCAGGGTCCCAGCAAGACAAAGAAAAACAATAGGTTGTTGGCAACCAAAATACTCAGGTAAGTTCCAATCCTCTCGTTTCAAATAAATTTTTAATTCTATCCAATATGGGAGTAGGAGGATTATCGAAAGACATGGAAGCCCAGAACCTTCAGGCTAACCTTACTGACTCTCTAGAATCTCCATCCAATTCAGGATCCTTAAACCCTAATGCTAAAATTACTGTAAGCCCCGTGGGCATCATAAAGCCAAACCCTAATGCCCGATCTCTAGAATCCCTATACAATTTAGGATCCTTAAACCCCAATGCTGAAAATACTTCAAGCCCAGTGGGCATCCCATAGCCAAACCCTAATGCTGAAGAACTTAGGAAGAAATTTGAGGCATTGGATAATAAAAAATCTCATCTCCCTAACTTCATCACTAGGACCCAAGTGAATCCTACTGAGGGGTCATCCCGCATACCATGGGAATACAGGAAAAAAGGAGAATATTTGGATGTAGGGGTGGAGATATGTGAAACTCTTCACACTGAGGAATATGGCAGTATGGTTCTACAACAAATTACCTCCCCCCAATTTAGTCCTAAACAAACCAGGAGCACTATGAAGTCTCCAAAAGAAGTGGGAGAATATCAAATGCTAAGCATCAAAAAATTAAAACTGATAATGACATTGCCAATGGAAAATAGAGAACCTTGTTTCAACAGGTTATTTCGGGTTCTGAAGACAACAAATTAGGAAAACCCCCTCAAGGGAGGGGGAGAGGAAGAAATACCAAACAATCTAAATGAAGTTCCTATCATGGAACGTGAGAGGCCTCAATGGCCTGCCCAAACACAGGGAAGTCAGTGCAATAAGAAATCAAGTGAATCCAACTATTATCATGTTGTAATAAATAAAAACTGATGAGATTCAGTCAAAAAAAGTAGCAAAAAAATCTAGAATCAAGGGGATATGGTTTGTAAATCATACAGAGGAGATTTTGGAGGCCTTATGACTTTATGGGATCCCAAGATAGTAGAAGGTACCATTATTCAAAAATATGATAGGGTTTTTAGTGTTTTATTTAAGGAAATAAACAACAACAGGTCATGGATCCTTTCAAATATTTATGCACTGACTTAAATTCAAGGGAGAGCTCTACTATGGGATTACTTAGGCAATTTGAGTGAAATCTTCCATAATGTCCCCTAGATTATGGCTGGGGATTTTAACACTCCTCTTTACCCTTCAGACAAAATGGGTGGAAATGGACCACCTATCAAGAGCATGGATGAGTTTAATGACTTTGTGAAATCCAAAATGTTGATGGATGTAAATCTTAGAGGAGAGAATATACCTAGAGCAATCGGCGGATAGGATGTCATCTCATTCAAGAAAGGCTTGACAGGTTTTTTCTATCAAAAGAGGCTACAACTTTGTTTAGTGATTCTACCATGCAAGTCCTTCCTATAATTACCTCTGATCATAATCCCATTTTTTTGGAGATCCCTAACCCCATGTCCTTCAATAAACCTTTTATATTTCAATCCATGTGGATCAAAAATTCTAGTTTTTAGAGATAACTTAATTCAGTGGTCGTACCAGCCTGTTAGGGGTAGTGTAGCTTTTAAACTTGCTGGAAAATTAAATTTTGTTAAGGAAAAGCTTCAAACTTGGAAAAAAGAGGTCTTTGGGAACCTATTTGAAAATGAAAAATAGGTTGTTGAAAGTTTGAAGATAATTGATCAGAGGATTCAACATAGTGATGCTGATGAAACTACTAGGTAGGAGGGACAGATAAAACTAGTAGAGTTTCATAAAATTTTGGCTTGTGAGGAAATCTATTGGAGGCAAATATCAAGGGCTATTTGGTTGAAATATGGATATTCAAATTCCAAGTTTTTTCACGTCACCATGCTTAGAAACATAAGCAATAACAAGATAAAATTTAAAAAAAATCAGATGGTTCTATTACTCAGGACTTAACAGAAATCAGAAAGGAGGCAGTAACTTATTTCAATTCTATCATTGGTTAGGAATTGTAGTGCAATGATGAGGCCAACTATATTCTCTTGCAATCCATTCCTAGCATAATAAATGAGGATATAAACCTTAAGCTTCTAGCTCCATTTTCTAATGAGAAAATTAAGGAAGCCTTGTTTAGCATGGAGCCAAACAAAGCCCCGGGACCCAACGACTTTCCCCCTTGTTTCTATCAAGATTTTTGGGACATCATAAGTGAGGATGTAATTTATACTATTAGAGAATTCCAAGCAAGCAATCATATCCCAAAATGTCTCAACTCTACTTTTATTTCTCTAATTCCTAAGAAGTAAACCCCTGAATCTATGGTTGATTTTAGGCCAATCAGTCTGTGCAATGTTTCGTACAAGATCCTAACTAAAGCCATTGTAAATAGAATGAGAGATGTTCTGCCCCACATCATAGATCCATGCTAGGGAATCTCTTATTAGGGTAGGTCAATCTTGGATGGAGTTATCCCAGTTCATGAAGCTCTGCACTCTGCTCATAAGACTAACAGGTATATTTTTGCCCTCAAGCTTGATATGAACAAAGCATTTGATAGGCTAAATTTGGACTTTCTGATTTTTGTCCTCCTTAAGTTTGGTTTTCACCACCAATGGGTTAATTTGATCAAAGAATGCATTTCTAAAGGATGGTTATCGATTTTGGTTAATGGAACAACTGTTGGTTACTTTCAAAGTCACAGAGGAATTCGATAGGGGGACCCTATCAGCCCCATGTTATTCATCATTGTGGTAGAAGCTTTAGGAAAAACCATCAAAAATGCTTGCATTTCAAGGCTAATATCAGGAATCAAGGCAACATATCTCACTAGGGCTATTTCTCACCAACAATTCATCGATGATACCCTTCTATTGACTAAGGCATCGGTGGTTGAGGCCAAAAGAATTAAATACATCCTACAACTCTATGAGGATGCTACTGGTCAGAAAGTTAATTTCATTAAAAGCAAGTTATATTTCTTGAACACCCCCATTCAAAGGCAATGAAGGATTGCAAAAATTTTAAGGTGTGATATAGCAAACCTCCCAACTTCGTATCTTGGTCTCCCTATTTTCATTGGTTCTCCGAGAGAGTCAATGTGGGATAGGGTTATTGAAAGGGATAGGGTTATTGAAATAATTAAAAAAAACTTGCTGGATGGAAAGGTCATATTCTATCTCAAGTAGGAAAGTTGACCCTCACTAAGGCCTCTCTTCAGAGCATTCCAGTCTATTTTCTCTCTGTTTTCAAAGCCCTTGTGAAGGTTTTCCATAAAATTGAGAAACTCCAAAAAAAAAAATTATGAACTAGATCAGAGGAGAAAAAAAGGATACACCTTGTAGGATGGACCAAAATGTGCAAACCCAAGGAAAATTGGGGCTTAGGTCTGAGGAGAATTTCTCATATTAATTTAGCTTTACTAGCTAAGCAAGCATGGTGCCTCATTTCTGGTGAAGAAAATGAATGGACAACTATCATCAAATGAAAGCATATTCAAAATATGGAATTTCTAAGTGACTCAGTTCCAATCAAAGGTTCTATTTTTGGAAAGCAATTCTCAATTGTAAGGAAATCATCAAAAAAGGTTTAATATGGGTTTTAGGCAATGGTGAGAGGATAAATTTTTAGAATGACAGGTGGGCTAAGGACGAACCACTGACGCAATATCCTAACTTAGCCCGAATCAGAGATATCATGGAAGAACTCATTAGCAAAAAAGTCTTTGATTATATGGTTGAGGATAGAAGTAGAATGAAGTGGAAACAAATAAGGATTCAAGGATTTCAAGCAGAATCAAATGATCTTTGTAATATTCTTGGGCAACATTTTATCCCAATGAGACCCAAGGAAGATCAAGTGACCTAGTATCCTACAGAAAATGAGCAGTTCACTGTTAAATCATCTTACAAGCTTCTGCTTGATGACGAGGATTTTTTCCTCCAAAAGGATTTAGTTTGGATAAAAAATTTAATTCCAAAAATTGTAGTCTTTTCATGGTTGGTTATCCAAGGAAGAATTCTAACCATTGATAATATGATGCGTAAAGGTATTTGTATCACTAATCATTGTTATCTGTGCAGGGCTAATTGGGAGACCATTTATCACATTTTCCTTGAGTGCCCTTTTTCCTTGACTGTCATAAGTGGGGTTTTTTAGGCCTTCAATATTTCTTGGGTTAAACCAGCCATCGTACTTAATTTTTTCATCTAGTGGCCTTGCCCCTTTTCAAGCCAAAGACTTAGATACATGTGGAAAATTTGTCTCAATCACTATCTTTGGCAGGTGTGGTTAGAAAGGAACCATAGAGTCTTTAATAAGTCTATCCATGATCATCAAACTATCATTGCCAAGATCCTATCCTTTGCCAATGAGAATGTGAACCTTATTCCTTTTGATATCTATAAACCTCATCTGTAGGAGACCATGATTGCTCAATATTTAAGCTTAACCTTATTAGATGAGTCTGTGCCTAGGGTAGTCAAACTTAGAGCCAATGTTAAGTGGTCCCCACCTCCTATGGGTTGGTTTAAGCTTAATTTTGATGGAGCGGCTAAGAACAATTCTGGAAGAGCAGGCACTAACGACATTGTACGATATCATAATGGGAATATGATGCTTGCATTTTATGAATATTTGGGAATAAGGATGAACAACGAAGTTGAAGCTAGAGCTATGTGGAGAGGCCTTCAAATGACTCAAGGCTTAGAAGGAAAGTTGATCATAGAAGGAGACTCTATGCATGTTATAAATCTCCTCAATAATTGTAAAACACCTCCTTGGAGGATTAAAACAATTGTTGAAGAGGCTAGGATCATTTTTTAGGGAAGACAAGATAGAAAAGCCCAACATGTCTTTCGAAAAGCTAACAAAATTGCTGATAAGTTGACCAATTTTGGTGTTGATGGTGACAAAATTTACAAATGGGAACACGGTGTCCCGAGTGAAGTAAAGGAGCTTATTCAATAAGAATGCCAAGAATGATAGTTGAATTTACCAACAAGGAAGGCATTGTAATTTCGAAGGCTAGGAGTATTCTCGCCTCTTTTTTGAAATGGACTCACAATAAAAATTATCCGAGTTATCAGTCTTCATGGATGTTGCTTGGAAATACCACAAAGACTAATGGGGATAGTCACATGTTAGATAACATGGCTCCTATTCATCTTAGTAATTTGAGGTTGGTTGATAATCACAGGGTAGGAAAGAAACGAGAATATAAGACTTCGAACCAGAGCCATGTGGACCACCAGAGAGCCACCACCATAAATCTAGCCAACAGGTTCACTTCTCCAAGGTTGATTGGCCAAGACGGGATGTGGTCCCAAAGCATATCATATATGAAAGAAAGCAATTACCAAAGAATTATTAAGAGTAACTATCAATACAGAGTTTGTGGGAGTTTTTTTAGTACTTTGTTATGTGTGTCTGCAACTTTTTGTTTCTCCACTATTTCAAGGAAGAGATTCGTGTCTGTTTCTTTTTTGTAATTATGATGCAAGTGTGTTTCCTCGAGGTATACCAAAAATGTTGTATGGGAAGTTTATTTTTGATAACAGGCTATGTGCCTTACCGGATGTAATGGCTTTGGCGGCATGTAGATTTTACATATATAGGATCCTTAGTAAGGACATGTTCATCAACAACCCTGGGCTGATTTTTGTAAAAGGTTTTTGGGTCAACCTGTAAAACCCAATATTAATGCTATAGTATCTTATCTACCAAAAAAAAAAGGTAGCAAATTAAATATTTAAAACCTTAGCAACTATATTGATTAATTTAGAATATTTTGGAAATACGATTTAAAGGTTTTATAATTATGTCATACTATTTGAAATTCAAGCCACATTGAAATATTTGCAAATAGTTTAACTTGGAGGAATAAGGACTTCTACATAAACTAGGAATATTAAAATTTGCAAATATATTTGTTTTCTAATTTTCTTATTTAGGAGTTATAAGGACTTCAACATCAAATTAGTTTTTTGAAATTTAAAAACCATATTATTGAAAATTTGAGAGATATAAAGCTTACAACATAGAGCCTTTTGAAAGTTGGAAAATTACATTGATATTAGTCTCTTGTTCAAATTAATGAGACATAAGGAATCCGATTTATGCTTGCTTTTTCTTTGTAGCTCATGTAGACTCATATGAAGCTAGAGATAGTGTGCCATAGAAAATAAATTATTTTTTCTTGTTAGTTTTACTTTGGATTAAAACATGTGTCAAAAAAAACATTTAGTTGATTTTATTAGCCAATGTTGAGCCCCTAACTATTAAAACTCTAGGCACTTAATATTGTAATTTTGTTGGACATCTTAGTCATTTATCCTTTGATTCTCGCTTTAGACTCATAATGCTATACAAACAGAAGTGCACTAGCTAGTATTTAGAAGAATTTAATTTATAGGATTGGTGATGTATGTTCCACATGGGAAAACTATAACAAATATTTTTTCCACATATTCCTATGAAACATTGGACCATTATAACAATTAACAAGAAATTAACTTTATTATAAGTTTGAAAAATCTTAGTAAAGCTGAAAACTAGAAACACAAAATTGAAATTGCAGTAACATTGTATTTCAGCTTTCTTTTTATAATTAGGGATACAAAAGGGATTCAACTCAAAGGATAATTTAGAAAGCTAAGTATTTTATCAAAGATATATATATTCAAAACATTGGAGAGATATAAGTTAGTCTACAAGTATCATCATGACAACAAATAAATTTATTCTTTCATAATCCCAACTTCTTAAAGGACCTAATTACACTTCATGAAAAAATAAAGTGAGGTCAATGTTAACAGTTGAAAAGCTTTGGCATATTGTTAAAGGAGAAAAAATCTATCGCAGATGCTAGAGAGATTCAAAAGTATGAAGAAGATGAAGCAAAAGCACTAATGATAATAACATTTGTAATTACATATGATATACAACCATACATTAGTTCAACAACAACCTCTACAGAAGCTTGGAATACTTTAGCCAAGATATTTGAAGAAAAGAATAAATCCACTATATTGAGTCTTCAAATCTAATTGCATTCTCTAAAATTTAATAGTGGTGAAAGTATAGAATTATTTCTAAGAAAAGTGGTAGATAGAAAAGAGAAATTTTTAACCTTAGGATAAAAGGTAGAAGACAAGTTTCTTATCCAAGTAACCCTAAGAGCACTTTCAGAAAGCTACAAGCATCTAGTCACATATTTAAAATTCTAAGTAATGATATATCATTTGATGAGTTAGTAAACATACTACAAGAAAATGACGTGGAAAATTTAGTGAAAGATGAAATGACTAACAATGCCTTAGTCTCAAAAGATAATCCACAAGGAAATATTACTTCATTCTCAAGGGGTAGATCTAAATGGAATAATAGATATTGTCAAGTATGCAAAAATAAATAACATAGTACAAATTATTGTAGATTCAATCCAAGATATCAGTATTAAGGGAGTAAAACAAATTTTGAAAGCCAATCAAATATGCCATTTCAATCAAGACAATATCAAAATCAATATAATTTACATAAGCAATAATTTAAGCGTCCATATACTTCTCAGAATCAATACAATAAACCTCAACTACAATATAAGAAAGAGAAACAAAAGGGACACTTAGTTCAAGAAATTTAGGAAATTCAGGAACTAGAAGAACCTACATAAGAACATGAAGTTAAAGCTCTTTTAGAAAAATAATATTTTATGAAGATACTAATTATTTACTTGATCGGGATACAAATAGCGATCAGAATAAAGAAAGCAAAAAATAAGAGCTTGAGTTCCAGAACCAGTTCAAATATCATACTGAAGACTAAAGTATTCAATAACTAAATAATGTAATACATGGGGCATTGGAATATATTACGCTATTTGGTACATGCTAATGTACCACCTTGGATACATCTTTAGATTAGGAAAGTGTCTTAGATTAGGGTTTGAGTATTTACTTTATGCAATGTAATAAATACACAAGTATTGTTAGAATATGCAAAGTATTTAATAATGTAAATGTGCATGTTATTCCATGTGCACATGAGTCCATAGAATAGGAAAGTGAAGAGTCACAGGAAGATAGAAGGTCAAGAGTACTCCATATAAAGAGTCACTTCTCATTATATAAATAGGCTTATATGTAAGTATGATATATACACATATACACACAATGTAGAGGAGAAGTAAGGTAGAGATACAATGTAGAGCATGTATGTAGTATGGAGATTTTGAGATCTCCATTCTATATCAAAATATTATTTTCATGAGCTTTTATTAATGGCAATTTTTTATTTATTGCAAAACTCTTTCATGAGTTTTATATGGTTTAAATATTTCCATTATCTTATATTTGTGTTGTAATATATTCCATTATTTGGTACATGCTAATATACTATCTTGGTTACATATTTAGATTAAGAGTGTGTCTTAGATTAGGGTTTTAGTATTTACTTTATGCAATGTAATAAATGCACAACAATTTTTTTTTTTGTATTTACATGGTGGAATCGGTAACCGCCATGAATCCAGGTAGGTTGTCTAGCTTTTATGGCCACCACATTAATCTATGTTGTCCACCTCGAAACCTGCCACACAGATCTTCGCACAGTCCACCCCTATAACCACCATGCCACAATCATTTTAAACCTTTTACACCGCTGAAAGCACCAGGAAAGGGACAAACGTTTAGTCCGACGAGGCCCGATATTTGAACCTTGGACCTCCGACCCCCTTATGGGGTTTGGATGAACCAATTGGTCTACACATCGGACCTAATGCACAACTATTGTTAGAATGTGTAATGATGTAAATGTGCATGTTTTCCATGTGTACATGATTCTATAGAATAGGAAGATGAAGAGTCATGGGAAGGTGAAAGACCAAGAGTCACATCCCATTATATATAGGCCTTAGATATATAGAGAAAATAGAGAGAGAGGAGTAGTATAGAGCAAGGTAGATACAATGTAGAGCATGTATGAAATATGGAGAGTTTGATATCTCCAATTTTTGTATGAAGATACTATTTTTGTGAGCTTTCATTAATGGTAGTTTTATGAGTAGTTACATAAGTTTCTTATGAGTTTTACATGCTTAGTATATTGTCATTATCTTATATTTAATATTGCATACTCATTTTATACCTTGTGGTAGTTATTTCATTAAATATATAACATAAAAAGCTAATAGTGGTATTAGAGACACAAGGGAGATTGATAGGAGATAGGGAGATCCAAAAGAGAGATTGAGATGAGATAGGAAAATCTCATTTTTATAATTTTTAAAATTGCTTTTTGGCTAGAGTATTTCCATAGGGTTGTAGGAAAACTTGCAAAGACTAGGACTTAGCATAGATCTATTTTCCACTAGATTGAAGGATAACTAGTGAAGTTCATTGATTTTTAGAGATCTAGAGTTTTATATGAACTTGGTTAATACTATATAAGTTTTTTTGTGTAGATAATTAGTTCTCAAAAGTTGAGAAGCTTCGTACAATGGATAGAGAAGAATTTCATCTTTGATTACCTGAAAGTCTATGTGATTTTCTCATGTGGGGATTAGTTATTTGTTGTAGAAAAAGAGTAGAGATTGAAGAAATAAGAAATCCAAGAGAATATATCTCATTGAAGAACTTCTAGATTTGGAAGATAGAAGATTTGAGAAAAAAAATATAGAGGTCCAATTGAAGAGTTGCATAATTTGAAGACCCAAGAGAAGAGGTCTCAAGAAAATATTGGAAGGAGAAAGAAGAAGGCTAGAAAAGCTCTATTGAAGAAGTGATCATTGGAGAAGATTTTAAGAAAGCTCAAAGTATAATATTGCAAGCAGGAGAGACTCCAAAAAAGAATAATTTGGGAAAATTATCACTGTTTGACAACAAGCCCAAAAGGAAGAAGGATTTGGTAAGAAGTTTGATAAATTTTGAAAAGCAATCTTGAAGATCTCAAGACATTCAGATTCTTGAGGAAGAGACCAACCAAAGAGGCCAGATTGAAAGATAGAATATAGAAAGTGCTAAGGAGGAGAAAGGACATAGAAGAGACCACAAATTTGAGAATTTTGAAGACTTCCATTGTGGAGAAGAATATTGCTCATTATTGCAATAGAATTTGAAAGGTCACAGGACAAAAAATTGAAGGTGACATATAGTTACAAATATAAGAAGATTTGGGCATATTTTGAAGTGCCCTTGAACAACCAATTGAAGGAAGTCTTGACAACAAAAGAAGGCAGTAAACCCAGGTGTTGTAGGTGATTTGGAGAGGAGAGGGCAGTCCACCCTACCAAAAAGCTGAATTGGGTATCCAAAATTCAATTGATAAAGTTGGTGCGGGCAAGGTCGGGTGTGACTCTTGGGTGACTTTGACAGTGTAGAACCCCATGTTCGTAGTCTCTCAGACCAAGGCGGCCCCGCAAGGGGTTTTTTGCTAAAAAAAAAAAGGCAATAATTTGGAGGAATTGAATGTTGTTTTTGGATAGAAATATAAAGGATAAGAGATTAGTTTTTGAAGTAGCGAATAGAAGAGTTTTTTACTGTAAAATTTAGGTAGCATTAAAAAATATTAGAAAGTTTTATTTTGGAGAATTTGAGGGCATATTTGGGAGAAGCATTGGATAGAATTTAGTCAAATAAAGGTGCTACAAATTTCAAAAGTTAGAGGTAGCATATTGGATAGAGTTAAATCTACAAAATTATGCAGTCTTGGACAACACAATTGAAAGGAAAATATCCAGAAACTTAAGCTAGCAAATTGAAAAAAATAAGGGCAGATTTGAATTGGTCAGCATACAAGATGATATATGAGCAGCAGTTAGAGTTACAAAATTAATGCTTTTGGAGACATCAAAGAAAAATGAATTGGAGCTAAAATTTTTACAAATTCAGGGTAGAAAATAGGTGAATCAAATCACCAAGAATACTAGCCACAAAAGGAATCCAAAATGTGTTTAATAGTGGTGCTATGAAAGTTCATGATCTAAGTATTAAAACTAGTTCATTACAAGGTATTTGATAGCACCATATTAGAATTATTTAAGGAGAAAAATCTAGTTTAATATAAGTATCTCCAAGCCAAGGAAGGAGACATTATTATCATATTTAAATCTACAAAAATACAACATCAAATATTAAAGTTAAAACTTGCTTGAAAGTAAGTGATAAGAAGTAGCATATGTTGGTTTTATAATTGAAGTGCAGATTTTTGAAGTCCTATTGAGTAAAATAAAGATATATAATAGTGATCAAAGTTAAGGCAGATTTGAGGTTTCTAAATACACCAAGAGGTGTGCTAAGAATTAAAATATTTTAGTGAATATAAGTCACCAAAGGCACCACCATATTGTAGGAGTTAGTCATTTTCACCATTCTATCAATGTAGAGCATTGGAAACCACCATAAATTTTGGAAAGGGAAAGAGCCACCATTTCAAGGAAGCAAGAATAGATATTAAGAAAGAGTGAAAGTATAGTTCAGATAGAACTAAGTACAGCGGACCAAGCATTCGAAATACATGTTCTAGTGTCTCTCTAGATCTATGAATAATAGCTAGCAAAGCACCATGAGTTAGCAATAGCTAGCAAGTAGCCATGAAAAGACAAGGACAAGTCATTGCAGTGCCATTGTAAAGTGAAGTAGTGCAAGAGTTTAAGAGCTAAGATTACCTTCAGTCATTGAAGAGTCACTTAAGGGAAGACGAATAGAATAGAGTAATAGAGCATCTAGATCCAGGAAGCACTAGGTCAAGTGAAAACATCAAGTAGAAACTATTGTCTAAGGCTTGAAACATATTGAAAGGAATACCATAATTGGAGGATTGGCAAGAGATCATTTTCTAGATGAAGTATGTGAATAATCTGCATGCCACATGTCATCGTAGAAGGATGGGAACCAACCATCATGCAAGCAATATGAAACATATTCTTACATGTATTAAAGGAGTAAGACCAAACATAAAACATCCAAGAAGCGGTATAATATTTGAATGTGAGTTAAAAGGAGGAACACATATTGAGGAGGAGATTAACCACCACTGATCATGATTTGCATGTGCCCATTACAATAAGTAACATAGAAATAAGATTAAGAGTTTCCAAATAATATAAATCATTAAGCATTGTGTAAAGACATTGAGTTCCATGTGGCACATAAGAAGAGGAATGTTAGCAATCTTGGAGGAGCTCAAACATTTCCTAAATGTGTATTAAGCCCATTGTTGGTTAGAGAAGATAGATATGACACAGAGGAGAATAAAACTATTGAATATAAATTTTAATAAGTATCAAGGAGCATTAAATATGTTGCAGTGAAGGAAGATTACCTTGAAGAGCATAGGTTGTAGAGTCAAAGAGAAGCAAGTCAAAGTTTTATGCATCATATTCAAGGAGGTATGAAATATTTAAATTGATTTAAAACCTTTGTAAACGATTAAGGAGGTATAAGGTATAATATTATTGAAATCAAGATTAATTAATTGTACTTAAGGTTATTTGAATAATAGGAGAAATAAGGTGATGAATTATAACCTTAGAATAATTACTGAATGCCTTAGAAGATATTTGAAGTTGAAATATTTTAGAAATATTTTAGAATTACTTTATTCAATTTTGAAATTCATATTGCATATAAATATTTTCAAATAGTTTAACTTGGAGGAATAATTATTTCTACATAGAAATATTAATTTTGCAAATACATTATTTTCTAAATTTCCAATTAGGGAGTTATAAGGAATTCAACACCAATTTAAAGTTCTTGAAATTTAGAAACTATATTATTGAAAATTGAAACACAACATAGAGTTGTTGAAAAGTTGGAAAATTATATTGGTATTAGTCTCATGCTCAAATTAATGAGACATAAGGAATCCAACTTATAGTTATTGAAAATAGAAGAATTTTATCAAAATTAAAATTGCATCAAAATTATATTTAGCTTTCCATTCATAAATAGGGAGTCAAAAGGGATTCAAATAAAAGGTAATTTAAAAATCTAAGTATCATATCAAAGCCATATTAAAACACTAGGGAGATATAAGGCATTCTACAAAATTTGAGAATTGAAAAAGATATCAAATTTCTTATATTCAAAATACTAGGGAGCTAAAAGGAATTCTACCTAGATATTTGAAAATTAAATCTTTACCAAAACTATTGGTTGATCATTATTCAAGCACTAGGAAATACAAGATATACTACAATATTTGAAGACTTAAAAATTAGTATTTGATCTTACTGAAAACACGAGATTCCGGAAACAAAAAGGATAAACTAAAAATACAATGTAAACGAAACTAAAATAATGCTTAAACCCTATGTTATTGAAAAATATGTAAAAATAAAGAACATGAACACAAGATATCAAAGCAATATAAAAAGAATAGCCCTTTTATTGATATGCTTTACAAATTCGTGTTACAATGCGTCTCCTTCCTTTTTAGGGGATAGGAGCGTTAAATGTTGGTCTTTTACAACTTGTTTCAGAATTCCTTCTTTCGCGTGCCCACATATAAGATGGGCGAACCAAAACATTGTCGGCGCTTGCGTTGGTAAAGGTAGATTCCTCGCTGCTCCTCTAATACTAAAAATCTACGTTCAAAGAAACAAACAAAGAATCAGTAGCACCTATGTATGAAAAATAAAAGATAAATCTAACGATGGTTTAAAATGAGTCTAAATAAACTGAAAACTTGACAAAAGCATAAACATGAAACTAGCTAAATACTACAAAAGAAATAGTCACCAAAGACAATAAGGCGGGGGGTTCCCGAAGGCAAACCACCCGCGGGTGAAACTTTTTTTTGACACCAATCCGCTTGGGATGGGTCCGAAACCTGATGTGATGTGTTGTCGGAAAATTGGTAGGATATTGTGGTCAGAAAATTTGGATTTTGGTTCTTGATTCGTGCCCTCAAAAGTCACCCAATAACCTCTCTTTCGATTAAGAGATTATAGATGTTGAAAGCACAAATCGCAAGTAAGTGAATTAGCAGCACTTCATCGCTCAAAATGCTCCTTCTCTGTATATCTTTTGGGTGAGGAAACTCACCATTTTATAGACCCAAGGGGTCTCTTTGAATTAACATGCAAAAGTGTTTCTTTGCATGAATGCTTTTTGTGAAGAGAAGACTTCTTCTTGATCAAGGGCTTCTTAACTGCCTCTGTGCATGTCTTTGTATGTTTTAGAAAAGCTCACTCTCATTCCCATGTAGTGAAGGGAAAGTCAATTGGCAGATATGAGTTGTCAAAAGAACTCACTCGCACTCCTATGCCATGCAAGAAAAGCTAAGTGGCAGTTTTGAGTTGTCATGCGCCGAGATCTGACTTTTTGTTGGTCAAACCTGGCATTCGTCCCACCCCAAAGTGAGCGCTAGTAATCATCTCTGGGTGAAACGAGTACTAATCCACACTCATCCTTGGGTAGGACGAGTACAAATTCGCACTCATCCCTAGGTGGGACGAATAAGTAGCTGAGTGTCTAAAAGATGCCAAATTGATCCCTGACATGTAAAACTGTTGTGTGAGTGGTTAGAACCACTGTTTTAACCTCTGGGGCTACCCTGGGGGCTGTGTGTGTTAGTGCGATCAGTGATTGTTGTCACATAATCAGATTGGTGTTGTTTTGGTGTCTACAGATGCCCCTTTTTGAGAAGCGCTGTGCAAGGCATAGCACCGAGCAAAAATAGATAACCAAAGCACTAATGATTAGGGTTTCTTAGTAACCTAACCAACTCTTGATGCTCCAAGTATGGAAATGGCACGCATTATTGAATCCTTGCTTCTGACGAGCTAAGGAATTTGATTTCAAGTATTAACCTATTTTGGTGAGGTGTGACTTGAGCTTGGACATTGATCAGTCATGAATAGGCAAAGGGCGCAATCTTTTGTCCATAGGGGAACCTTGTGTTCATGCTTCGAGAATGCCAAGTGTTTGATCAATTTTGTGATTATTGCTTGTTTGCTGCCCCAAGAAGGAGCGTGATTGTCTTTGTCAATGATTCTTTGAATGCATGCCATTGCCTTGATTGGGTGTGTGTTTGTTGATTGATGACTTAAGTGTGACTACCCCCTCAAGCGACGAATCGATGAAGGAAGGACTGCCATGAGAAAAGCGACGAGTTGCTTGAACCAAGATGACTTAAGTGAGGGTGCCTTTAGATGTTGTCCATTGAATGCTCGAGCAGTTTCCCGATTGTTTTGACCTATTTTTGGTGGGTGTGAACCCATTTTAGGACGCCATTTGGAGTGAACATTGGTGAAAATCTGATCTCTCATGGAGCGGTCCGGCCATGGTAGCCTTCTTTGGGAGACAGATAAGGACATTGTAAACCCCGACGTTTTTTTTTTTTTTTGATGCCAAGAGCACTTCTGTCCGGCAATTTTTAGTGGTTTTGTGTGGCATTTGTCATTTTTATATTTTGGTTGTTTTTTTGTGTTTGTTTTTTTTTTTTTTTTTGTGGCTTGTTTTTATGTATGTGTTTGATGTATGCAGAGGCGATTATTAATGTGATGTTTCTAATTTGTATGATGTATGCATAAGAAATGAATGATATGAGTTGTTGATGATGATAGACTATACAAGATTTGACTGACTTGCGATACTAATGGGATGACTTTGCATGTGAAAACTTTGTTTTTGTATTTTGCATATATTTTGATGGTGATGTACGGAATAAAATGTGACAGTTGTTTTTAAAATGTAGTTAATATTTTCTGAGATTCAGATATTTTAACTAACTAGCCAAGACTGTACATTTATCTCGTGAGACTTTTGAACAAGGTCTAAATCTGACTTGAATTTAACCAAGTTATTTTACATCCCTGTGTGTGCAATTGATTTCGTTTATGTGGTATTTTTCAGGATACCGCCGATGCCGGATGGGCTTTCAACCGAACTCTGTACTGAGGATCACCTAATTAGCTCCACTAACTCCTTTATTGTATTTAGTCAGATTAATCTGCGATGTTATCTAGGATACCTTAAGCTAGCTCATCCACATGCAAACATTGATCTATACACAAGTTAATGTGACAGATATATCATCATGTAGGAGGTTTACTGCCAATGACCGATAGGCTATCAACCAAACCGGTACTGAAGCTTGCTTATGACCTGTTGAAATGCTGAGAGTTCCAGGGATTCAAGTTCGACTCCCTTATTTTCTTCATTTGTATTGGGATACTTGCTCGTTTATAGTGATAAGAATCACTATTTATTTTATTTTGATTTTTCTTTCGAGCAAGGGATTCGAATTTCGAGTGATGAGAATCACTAGTGTAGGTGCCTTCGGATGTATGCACTGTGGTGGTGATGTCAAATTTTTGGAGTTTTGACTGTTTGCAAAATTTTATGATGTTTGCAACTTTTGATAACTGGAGATTCTTGAGGAATTGGGTAGGGAGGATGCTTGTCCTTTTGCCAACTCTCAGCATTCTTGGGGTCATTCGCACAGGGGGATGAGCAAGATAGCCGTTTCACTTATGGTGACTTGGATTACTGTGCAAATTTCATCTTTCATTCACACAACTTGGGAATTGTTTTATGTGTTTTTATTTGTGTTGGGATGCTACGTAACAAGGTGTGATTCAAGTAGAACTCGACCTGTGTAAAATCTGTTTAACTATGTATAGTTTTGGCTAGAAAATTAAAGACAACTAAATGACGAAAACCCTATATACATTAGGAGACAACTGACTATGCTAAAAATGGCAGTATGCTAGATGTATGCATTTATGAAAATGGATTTGATGTGGAAAAGGATGGAATTGCCAAGTAATGACAGCCTATGGTGCTTTTGACTTGTATGACCTATCAAAGGTATAATGTATGGATGCGATGCCTAATGCAACCTATATTTGTGTATTTTGATTTTTATGAGAATGCATGGAATTGAAATGCAATTTTTTTTTTTATTCTTGATTTTTATGAGAATGCATGGAATGGAAATGCAAATATTTTTGTGATGTTTGATTTTTTTTATTAATTTTTTATTTTTATTTTTTTGAGTATGCATGATGGAATTGAAATGCAATTGTTTTTGTGATTTTTGATGATTATATTTTTTTTGTTGATTTTTGAATATTTATTCTGACCAAGTAGTTAAGGTAACGCTTGGAGTGTTTGGTGTTGACCAAAGGGTTTATAAATACCTTTGGGGCATTTAGGGCTGACTAAGCAATTATGAGAATCCTTGGAGCTGTTGGGGTTGACAAAGAGATTACGATAATCCTTGGAGCTTTTTGGGATGACCAAGCGATTGCGATAATCCTTGGAGCTTTTGGGGTTGACTAAGAGATTGCGATAATCCTTGGAGCTTTTTGGGATGACCAAGCGATTGTGATAATCCTTGGAGATTTTTGGGATGACCAAGCGATTGCGATAATCCTTGGAGCATTTGGGATGACCAAGAGATTGCGATAATCCTTGCAGCTTTTGGGATGACCAAGAGATTGCGATAATCCTTGGAGATTTTGGGGTTGACCAAGAGATTGCGATAATCCTTGGAGCTTTTTGGGATGACCAAGCGATTGCAATAATCCTTGGAGCTTTTTGGGATGACCAAGCGATTATGATAATCCTTGGAGCTTTTTGGGATGACCAAGCGATTACGATAATCCTTGGAGCTTTTTGGGATGACCAAGTGATTACGATAATCCTTGGAGCTTTTGGGATGACCAAGCGATTGCAATAATCCTTGGAGCTTTTGGGATGACCAAGCAATTACGATAATCCTTGGAGCTTTTGGTTTGACCAAATGTTTTATGGACACATTTGGAGCATTTGGTGTAACCCACTAGCTCTTTAGGGAATAGAGGTACCCCCAGCTTGATGATTTGTGCGCACCGGATCTGGCTCTGTAGGAATTGGCATGAATGGATTGGCCTTATGCACAGATAGGAGGACAGGTTCTACCTTTGGAACTGATGGTGCTATGATATATCTAGGTGGAAGTGGCTCGCGATCTTCCCAAAGGAGCAAAATCAACATGTGATGCCAGTGGGCTGGGTCTATGCGCCACTCATGCCTAGTCTTATGCCTAGTTGGGCCATTAGTTCGTCATGGGTTACAGGGTGATTGTACCGTCGTGCATGATTGAGATATTCCATCTCAGTTTCATCTTCGTAATCATTTTCGATGATCCAAAGGCCCTCATTGGCCCCGACAGCTGTCTGCAACATGCTAGGCTCTTCTTGTTCGAGCAGATTGATGTGGTCCTCATGGAGTTGTTTCACCCTTTGTAGGGGGACCTGATTTTCTGACAATGGCATGGGCTCGATGGGAGCCTCCAAAGGGAGTAATGTTAGGAGAATTTTGTGATGCTCATCCATTGGGACCACCTATGAATTAATGTTGTCAGACTTGAACGGGTCCCATGGCACTATTGCATATGCTGACTCGTCTTTGGCGAGAGAGTCAGGCTCATCAGAATCTGGTGATTCTGAGATATGGAAGACCTCATCATCAGGTAGCTCTACAACCAGGGGTTGATCCTCTTTGAGAGGATTTTCACGTGAGTTGGGCATTTGGGACCCCAAAATCTCGGTCTCTACCGACTCTAAGTGCTCGAATGCTTTGCATGTATCAAAGGATTTGGGCTCCTCTACTTTGATTTGTTCTCGTTGTAGGTTGTGGGGAACTTGGGGCCTTGGGAGGGATGACCGAATAGCACCCCCTCTATCTTGGTAGGGCATTTCATCCCACTCTTCTTCACGCTCAAGTTCCTTAGAGGCTTTTGGAAGAATTTCTGAGGGTGGCCCAGGAACCTAAATCCCACCATGATCGCCATTGAAAACATGAGATTTCGAAAACAAAAAGGATAAACTAAAAATGCAATGTAAACAAAACTAAAATAACGCTTAAACCCTATGTTATTGAAAAATGCATAAAAAGAAAGAACATGAACACAAGATATCAAAGCAATATAAAAAGAACGGCCCTTTTATTGATATGCTTTACAAATTTGTGTTACAATGTGTCTCCTTCCTTTTTAGGGGATAGGAGTGTTAAATTTTGGTCTTTTACAAATTGTTTCAGAATTCCTTCTTCCGCGTGCCCACATATAAGATGGGCGAACCAAAACATTATCGTCGCTTGCGTTGGTAAAGGTATATTCCTCGCTGCTCCTCTAATACTGAAAATCTATGTTCAAAGAAACAAACAAAGAATCAGTAACACCTGTGTATGAAAAATAAAAGATAAATCTAATGATGGTTTACAATGAGTCTAAATAAACTGAAAACTTGACAAAAGCATAAACATGAAACTAGCTAAATACTACAAAAGAAATAGTCACCAAAGACAATAAGGCAGGGGGTGCCCGAAGGCAAACCACCCGCGGGTGAAACTTTGTTTCGACACCAATCCGCTTGGGATGGGTCCGAAACCTGATGTGATGTGTTGTCGACAAATTGGTAGGATATTGTGGTCAGAAAATTTGGATTTTGGTTCTTGATTCGTGCCCTCAAAAGTCACCCAATAACCTCTCTTTTGATTAAGAGATTATGGATGTTGAAAGCACAAATCGCAAGTAAGTGAATTAGCAGCACTTCATCGCTCAAAATGCTCCTTCTCTGTATATCTTTTGGGTGAGGAAACTCACCATTTTATAGACCCAAGGGGTCTCTTTGAATTAACATGCAAAAGTGTTTCTTTGCATGAATGCTTTTTGTGAAGAGAAGACTTCTTCTTGATCAAGGGCTTCTTAACTGCCTCTGTGCATGTCTTTGTATGTTTTAGAAAAGCTCACTCTCATTCCCATGCAATGAAGGGAAAGTCAATTGGTAGATATGAGTTGTCAAAAGAACTCACTCGCACTCCTATGCCATGCAAGAAAAGCTAAGTGGCAGTTCTGAGTTGTCATGCACCGAGATCTGACTTTTTGTTGGTCAAACCTGGCATTCGTCCCACCCCGAAGTGAGCGCTGGTAATCGTCTCTGGGTGAAATGAGTACTAATCCACACTCGTCCCTGGGTAGGACGAGTACAAATCTGCACTCGTCCCTGGGTGGGACGAATAAGTAGCTGAGTGTCTAAAAGATGCCAAATTGATCCCTGACTTGTAAAACTGCTTGTGTGAGTGGTTAGAACCACTGTTTTAACCTCTGGGGCTGCCCTGGGGGCTGTGTGTGTTAGTGTGATCAGTGCTTGTTGTCACATAATCGGATTGGTGTTATTTTGGTGTCTACACTTACACTCAAACTCAACTTAAAATTTAGAAGTTGAAAAGATAGGGAGATATAAGGCTTACAACATAATTGCTTGAAAAAGTTGAAAATTGAAAAGTGTTCTTAGATTATCATATAAATACTGAGGAATAAGGAATTCTATCTCAAAGGATTAAAATATTAAATTAAAAAAACATGGATGAAATAGTGAAGAATGCATTTGATGAACTATTTCATAAACTAAAGTTTTATTCACAAAACTTAATAGATACTTTTGATAGATACAAATATTTGTCTACCAGTTTTAAAAAATATATTTTCTTTGTTTCTCAAGGAAGCAAAAGAAGAAAAGTTTATGATATTAATTAGTTATCTTCATGAAGTACTTTTCAAGGCTTGGTGGAATGCTCAAAACATAGTTAAGCTTACTTCAAAAGAATGTTTGATGATATATCTATCATTAATTGTTTTTGAATTATTTCAAGGCATGAAACAAAAGAAATATGAACACACTAGTAATAAAGTATTAAATGTTAACCAATACTATTGTGACAATGTACTAACTCACCATGTTGAAGATATATCACCAGTGAAGGTACAAAATGAAGAAGAAGAAGAAGAAATAGGAAGAGGAAGCATGACAAAAAATAAAAGATGAATATGGAAGAAAATACTTTCAAGCTGAATCCAGATATCAATTTATAGGAGATAGATCAAAGTGAACTAAAGGAACAATATGAAGATCCATATTGAAGACTAAATACTTTACAACCAAATAATGTAATACAGGGGGGTTTTGGAATATATCACATTATTTGGGACATGCTAATGTACCATCTTGGGTATATCTTTAGATTAGGAGTGTGTATTAGATTAGGATTTGAGTATTTACTTTATGTAATGTAATAAATGCACAACTATTGTTAGAATGTGCAATGATGTAAATGTGCATGTTGTCCATGTGTACATGAGTCTATAGAATAGGAAGATGAAGATTCATGGGAAGGTGAAAGGCCAAGAGTCACATCCCATTATATATAGGCCTTAGATATATAGATAAAAGAGAGAGAGGAGTAGTATAGAGCAAGGTAGATACAATGTAGAGCATGTATGAAATATGGAGAGTTTGATATCTCAAATTTTTGTATGAATATACTATTTTTGTGAGATTTCATTAATGGTAGTTTTATGAGTAGTTGTTGGCAATTTTGGGTATCTTGAGTACATTGCCTTTGCTCAAGTATAGTTGTTGTCATTGATGTCAAAGAAGCTCTTGGTAGTTGTTGTCTTTGATGTCAAGGAGTTCTTGAAGCAATTTGATTAATTGTCTAAGTATGTGTTTTGTTGAAGGTTTCAGCTGGTCAGTAAGTCTCCAAGAAAATCAGAGTAGCCCAGTTGCCAAAAATCTAGAAAAAGATAAGTTAGAAAAAGGTTGCAGGCTGCTGGAAAAACTATCGCGATTTCGCGACATGTTTGAGGAGAGAGAAAGCACTGGAAAAACTGTCATGATTTCGCGACATGTTTGAGGAGAGAGAAAGCACTGGAAAAACTGTCATGATTTCGTGACATGCTGGAAGGCAGAGGCAAAGCCGACAAAACTGTCACGATTTCGTGACATGTTTGAGGAGAGAGAAAGTTCAGGCAAAACTGTCATGATTTCGCGATAGGTTGAGTTGGCAGCTTGTAGGTGGCGAAAGCATCATGATTTCGTGACATGTTCAGTTTGTGAGCGATTGAAAAAGTGCTTAAGGCAAGAAAGCATCGCGATTTCGTGACATGTTCCGATTTCCGAGCAGTTGGAGAAAAGTGCTTAAGGCAATGAAAGCGTCGCGATTTCGTGACATGTTCCGATTTCACGAGCAGTTGGCAGAAAAGTGCTTAAGGCAACGAAAGCATCGCGATTTCGTGACATGTTCCGATTTCACGAGCAGTTGGTAGAAAAGTGCTTAAGGCAGCGAAAGCGTCGCGATTGCGTGACATGTTCCAGTTTCGCGAGCTGTTGGCAAAAAAGAGCTTAAGGTAGCAAAAGTGTCATGATTTCATGACATGTTCCATTTTTGCTAGTGCAAACCGAGGAAAGGTTGAAGAAGCAAGAAGTGTCATGATTTCACGATAGAGTTGCTGATGACGTCAGCAAAAGCAAATGTGTCACGATTTCGTGACAAGAGCAGCGAGGAAGGTCTTGTAGACTAAAGCATCACGATTTCATGACAAGAATCATGATGACATCAGCAAAGTCAGGGAGTGTCACGATTTCGTGACAACAGGCTCAAGCAAGGCGTAAGGCAGACTGCAGTGTCACGATTTCATGACAACAAGCTAGAAAAAGTGTACAGTAGGCTGTAGTGTCACGATTTCGTGACAACAAACCAAAGAAGGCGCACGACAGGCAGTAGTGTCACGATTTCACGACAGCAAGTAATACAAGGTGTACGACAGACAAAGGCATAGCGATATCGTGACATGTTTGAGTTTCACGCTAGAAAAGCTATAGAATAGCAGAGGCGGTTGAAGCCGACGGAGTTAACCTTTGTCGACGAAGTGTAAGGTTGTGCAGTCGACGATTGTTTTAAGGATATACAGCCGACTAAGATCATGAATTTGATAATGAATTGTTGCTATAAAAGGAGGTCTATTTTTGAGTTTCAAGAATTGAATGCGTGTGTCAAATTTGTGCAAGTGAATTCTGCTGTGCGCAAAGAGCAGTCGTATCGACGATCGAAGTGTGCGTTCGAAGTGCGACTTTCACAGAAGCAGAGTGTAGGAAGAAGTTCGATCAAGGAGAAGCAGACTATGCGAAGAGGGTGCTGTTGTGGCTACACATAGGCGCATAAGTTGTTGTGCGATAGAGTGCTGCAGTGTTTGCAAAGACTGTGTAGAGATTGGAATTTGAACAAGGGCAGCTGTGATTGCGACTGAGTTCACGTAGTCTGTGTAAAGAAAGCAAGTGCACGAAGTAGATGCTGCTATAATTGTGAATAGCTGTGAAGGACGAACTATGATCAATTGCTGTTGTATATTTTATAAAGACTGTGCTACTGTGTTTTCACAGAAACACGCGAAGTCGATGCTACTGTGTTTTCATAGAAACAAATAAGTTGATTGAGTGCTGCTGTATTTGCGCAGTTAGTGAAAAATTGATTTCGACCAAGTGCAGAAAAGAATAGTGGAAGAGGACAGAATTGTGCTAGACCGAAGGACTGTGTTTGGTACAAAAAAGAGGACCAACTTTGCAGTGACAGAGTTGAGGACAGAGATCTCCAGCCAGAGCAGGGAAGACAGGTGTCTTCTGTGGACAGAATTCCACTTGCTAAGGGCAGAGGAGGTAGAGGTCTTCTAGAGGATCACCAGCAAAGCAGAATTAGGGGAAGGTGTCTCCTTTGAGCTGAGGCTCATAAACATTGTAATTGGGAAGGATTCCCAGAGGACTTTGATACAACTTTTAGAAGAAAAGTTTTATCCGTGGAGTAGCCCACCTTGGGTGAACCACGTAAATTGCTGTGTCTCTTTGTGGATTGCATTTTGTGCATTGTTTTACTGTTGTTATTACTGCTATCTTATTCTGCATGTTAATGATTTGAAAGCTGTATTGATAGATAAAGTTAAAAGTGGTCTTATACTGTTCACCCCCCCCTCTTAGTATAAGCTTGTGTTCTTCAATTGGTATCAGAGCCAGTGCCTTCGAAAAGTTTAACAACTTGAAGGAAAAGTTTGCAAAGAACACAATGGACTACTCAAGTGGCAATGCAGCACCTATTCTTGACGGATCAGATTTTGGCCTGTGGAGTGCAAGAATGAAAGTCTATCTAATGGCACTTGGTAATGAGGTATGGGAAGTTATTGAAGATGGGTACACCATTCCTGCAAATGGTCCTTACACTAAAGAAGACAGGCTTCTACATCACAACAACTCAAAAGCCATGAATGCTATCCTGAAGGGTTTACAAAAGGCAGATCTCACCAAAGTTATTCACTACAAGACAGCTAGTGAAATGTGGAAACAATTGCAGGTTGTTCATACAGGTGATGCAAATGTTCGAAAGGCCAAGTTGAGACATTTTAAAGGTATGTTTGAACAACTCAAGATGAATGATGATGAAAATATTAGTGACTACATGCTCCGGATGGATGAAGTTGTTAATTCTATGAAAGACTTAGGTCTTGAACTTGCTGAAAATGATGTGTGTGATAAGATTTTAAGATCCCTTCCTAATAGATTTAGTGAAAATATTTCTGCTATTGAGGAAGCTAAAGATTTAGATAAATTGAAAAAGGATGAGCTCCATAGTATCCTTGCAACATTTGAGTTGAGAACTCAAGTGAAAGTTGATGTAAAGAAAGAGGCAGACTTTCAAAGCTACCAAGAAATCAAAGGGCAAACAGATTCAAGAAAGTGATGAGTCTTCTAGTGAGGAAGAGGCATATTACAGCAAGAAAGGCAAGTTTTCCAGAAAGCACAAAAGCAAGAAAAATATAAGATGTTTCAATTGTGGGAAATTTGGTCATTATGCTACTGACTGTATTGTTTCAAAAAATGAAAGTGATGAAGATATACAGGATGTTAAGAGCAAGGATTCTAAAAAGTACAAGTATTACAAAAAGAGCAAAGATGAGTACAACAATCACAAGAAAAGCAAAGATGAGTACAACAATCATGGAAAGAGGCATTCTCACAAGAATAAGAAGAGCTTTTACTTAGACAAAGCAAGTAAGTGTTCTAGCAGTGATAGTGAAAGTTCCTCTAGTGATGATGAAAATGAGATGTTGTTCATTTCAGAAAAAGAGGAAGAACCGAAACATAAATTCATTATCATGAAATGTTTTAGATGTGGAAATTTTGGGCACCTTGAGGATGATTGCAAGAATAATGACTTGGCTGCTAGTATGTATGAGGATGCTTCAGAAAACTACAATGAAGATGCATGTATGGTTTTTGAAAAAGGTAGCACCTCTAGTGATAAGAAATCTGAAAAAGGCCGTGATGATTCAAAGTGCCATCAAATAGAGGATCTTGAATGTGAACTCAATAATGCTCTTAGTGTTTTGAAAAAGGAAAGAAAGAAGAATGATAGACTCAAGATTAAATTAGATGAATGTTGTATGGAGAGAGATGAACTTATAGAAAATCTTGAAGTCTCTATGGCTAAGTCACAAGAACTCAGGAATGAGTTGGATTCTAAAATTTTGGAGTATAGTGAGTTAGAACAGGAAATGGCTTCTTTGAAAGAAGAAAATAAAGAATACAAGGATAAGCTCTACAGATTTCAGGATAGCTCCAAGAAGGTTCAATTTCTCATCAAAAGTCAAAGAAATCCAACAGATAAAACAGGTCTCGGTTTTGTTGAGCCGCACAAGAAACAGGTTGGGGAATCCAGCAAGAGATTTCAAAAGGAAGAAAGCTCTGATGAAGAAAGTACTTCAGATCATAAGTCCGTGAGTAATGAATGCGTAGAAACAGAAAACAATATTCAGATTGAGAAGAAGAAATTTTTGGGACCCATGAAGTCGAATAAAAGAAAATTTCACGGCACATGTTTTGCGTGTCACAGATTTGGTCACATGGTTGTACATTGCATGACTCAAGTGAAGAAAGTAAATGACAGTTTCAGGAGACGTAATTTCTTTCAAGGATATTGCTACTCTTGTCAACAATTCGGGCACAAGGCAATTTTTTGTAAGAGAAATAACAAGAACTGGGTTAATCAGAACAGGCAGATTCAAAGAACAGCCATGCCTGAAAGAAATAATATTGTTACTTGCTATAAGTGCAACAATGAAGGTCACCTAGCTAGACAATGTAGAGCTGATATTTCGAGATACAAGAATAGAAACAACAGTATGAACAAGTCCAAGGATCAAAGCATGGATAAGAACAGGAATGACAACAAAAACAAGAAAAGTGATATGAACAGGTTCAAGGATCAAGGTATGAAGAAAAATAGGAATGATGAAAGGAACAGGAACAGCAGTATGAACAGGTCCGAGGATCAAAACAGTAACAAGAACAACAATGTGGAAAAAGAATTCAAGAGAAGGCCCGACAAAGAAATAGTAGACATTAATGATGATGAGTGTCTAATGGGAGTTTCACTCCCAACCCTATTTTAAATCACCTTAATAGAAGGTGGGGGAGGGATTAAGCTAAGAGACTCATTCTTAGTCCCAAACCCCAAAGGTGACCCTTTGCCATTGATGACAAAGGGGGAGAGATTTGAGTAAGGGGGAGAGATATGTGTAAGGGGAAGTGCTTCAAGTGTAGAGAAGAGCTTCAAGTCAGGGGGAGCAAAAACTTCAATTGCAGAATTCTCAGTTGATGGATCAGTTGGTTCAGTTTTGGCTCTTGAGATATGTTTTTAGTTAAGGGTTGCCATCAATGACAAAGGGGGAGATTGTTGGCAATTTTGGGTATCTTGAGTACATTGCCTTTGCTCAAGTATAGTTGTTGTCATTGATGTCAAAGAAGCTCTTGGTAGTTGTTGTCTTTGATGTCAAGGAGTTCTTGAAGCAATTTGATTAATTGTCTAAGTATGTGTTTTGTTGAAGGTTTCAGCTTGGTCGGTAAGTCTCCAAGAAAATCGGAGTAGCCCTAGTTGCCAAAAATCCAAAAAAAGATAAGTTAGAAAAAGGTTGCGAAGTTGCTTGGAAAAACTATCGCGATTTCGTGACATGTTTGAGGAGAGAGAAAGCGTTGGAAAAACTGTCGTGATTTCGTGACATGTTTGAGGAGAGAGAAAGTGTTGGCAAAACTGTCATGATTTCGTGACATGCTGGAAGGTAGAGGCAAAGCCGACAAAACTGTCATGATTTCGTGACATGTTTGAGGAGAGAGAAAGTTTAGGCAAAATTGTCATGATTTCGTGACAGGTTGAGTTGGCAGCTTGCAGGTGGCGAAAGCGTCGCGATTTTGTGACATGTTCCAATTTCGCGAGCAGTTGGTAGAAAAGTGCTTAAGGCAACGAAAGCATCACGATTTCGTGACATGTTCAAAAAAAGAAAAAACGATGACATGTTCAAAAGCAAAAATAAAGTTCCTATGAGTAGGAAAAAGCAAAAAGGAGTTTCGTGACATGTTCGCGGTTTGCAGGCGAGTGCGAGGGCGAGAAAGAGTGCTTAAGGGGAGCGAAAGCGTCACGATTTCATGACATGTTCCGAGTTTCAGCGAGGTAGTTGGCAAAAAAGAGCTTAAGGCAGCAAAAGTGTCATGATTTCATGACATGTTCCATTTTTGCTAGTGCAAACCGAGGAAAGGTTGAAGAAGCAAGAAGTGTCACGATTTCGTGACAGAGTTGCTGATGACATCAGCAAAAGCAAATGTGTCACGATTTCATGACAAGAGCAGCGAGGAAGGCCTTGCAGACTAAAGCGTCGTGATTTCATGACAAGAATCATGATGACGTTAGAGTGTCATGATTTCGTGACAATAGGCTCAAGCAAGGCGTAAGGCAGACTGCAGTGTCACGATTTCACGATAGCAAGCTAGCGAAAGTGTACGATAGGCTGTAGTGTCACGATTTCGCGACAACAAACCAAAGAAGGCGCACGACAGGCAGTAGTGTCACGATTTCGTGACAGCAAGTAATACAAGGTGTACGGTAGACAAAGGCATAGCGATATCGTGACATGTTTGAGTTTCATGCTAGAAAAGCTATAGAACAGCAGAGGCGGTTGAAGCCGACAGAGTTAACCTTTGCCGACGAAGTGTAAGGTTGTGCAGCCGATGATTGTTTTAAGGATATACAGCCGACTAAGATCATGAATTTGATAATGAATTGTTGCTATAAAAGGAGGTCTATTTTCGAGTTTCAAGAATTGAATGCGTGTGTCGAATTTGCGCAAGTGAAGTCTGTTGTGCACAAAGAGCAGTCGTATCGACGATCGAAGTGTGCGTTCGAAGTGTGACTTTCACAGAAGCAGAGTGTAGGAAGAAGTTCGATCAAGGAGAAGCAGACTGTGTGGAGAGGGTGTTGTTGTGGCTACACATAGGCGCATAAGTTGTTGTGCGATAGAGTGTTGCAGTGTTTGCAAAGACTGTGTAGAGATTGGAATTTGAACAAGGGCAGCTGTGATTGCGACTGAGTTCACGCAGTCTATGTAAAGAAAGCAAGTGCACGAAGTAGATGCTACTGTAATTGCGAATAGCTATGAAGGACGAACTATGATCAATTGTTGTTGTATATTTTATAAAGACTGTGCTACTATGTTTTCATAGAAACACGCGAAGTCGATGCTACTGTGTTTTCGTAGAAACAAATAAGTTGATTGAGTGCTGCTGTATTTGCGCAGTCAGTGAAAAATTGATTTCGACCAAGTGCAAAAAAGAACAATGGAAGAGGACAGAATTGTGCTAGATCGAAGGACTATGTTTGGTACAAAAAAGAGGACCAGCTTTGTAGTGATAGAGTTGAGGACAGAGATCTCCAGCTAGAGCAGGGAAGACAGGTGTCTTCTGTGGACAGAATTCCATTTGCTAAGGGCAGAGGAGGTAGAGGTCTTCTAGAGGATCACCAGCAAAGCAGAATTAGGGGAAGGTGTCTCCTTTGAGCTGAGGCTCATAAACATTGTAATTGGGAAGGATTCCCAGAGGACTTTGATACAACTTTTAGAAGAAAAGTTTTATCCGTGGAGTAGCCCACCTTGGGTGAACCACGTAAATTGCTATGTCTCTTTGTGGATTGCATTTTGTGCATTGTTTTACTGCTGTTATTATTACTGCTATCTTATTCTGCATGTTAATGATTTGAAAGTTGTATTGATAGATAAAGTTAAAAGTGGTCTTATACTGTTCACCCCCCCCTCTCAGTATAAGCTTGTGTTCTTCAGTAGTTACAAAAGTTTCTTATGAATTGTACATGCTTAGTATATTTCCATTATATTATATTTAATATTGCATGATCATTTTATACCTTGTGGTAGTAATTTCATTAAATATATAGCATCATAAGCTAACAATTTGATATAGTATACTTATTTTAGATCTTGTGGTTGTTTTTCATTAAGTATTTAGTATTAAAAGCTAATAATTTTAGGGGTTACTATTTTTAGTAAGAAGCCCAAAAAGTTGTTTGGATGCTATATATTAAAATGATCAACTCGAGAGAGGGGGAGGGACCTGCTCCCTCTCCCTACTCTCCCTCCCCTGGTTCTTGCCTAGTTCCTGACTCATCTCAGGTTATCCCACTCTGGGTACGCTTTGTAGCAAATGATATCCTTTAGGGGAGATCCTTGTCCACTTTTTTCTCCTTTTCCAATATTTTTGGGGTTTACCTGCTTGAGTATTAGGCCTGGTGCATCCTAGGGTTCTTCTAGGGTTTCCTATATATTTTCAAGATCCTTTCCCTGATCACCCTCAAGATTTTCCTTGGGTTTTTTCATAGGTTTTTTACTTGGATCTGGTTCCCAAGGCTTTATATATTTATGGTGGTTGTATGTTGGATTTTAAAATGCTTCTTGGTGTGTCCTGTGAGGTCCTCATTTCATCAAGGTTGGATTGGAGGGGCCATTTTCCTCTTTGCCAGTGACTCCTCTCTGGGATGCCTTTGGTTGCTGGCGGTCCCATTCCTTTGGGTGGGGTCCTTTTTGGTTTCCTGTTCAAAGGATTATTATTGCTAGATATTTTTCTTAGTGGATATTCAGTGCATTTGCATGGCCTTGGGGGGCCTCTTCTTGTTCTTGAGTTATTCCTAGTCTTAGTCCCAATTCCCTGAAGTTGTTTGTGAGCAAGGATAGAGGTTCCTGGTCCTTTATTCTAGGGTGCTTAGTGTTATCTACTGCATATCTCAATCTTAGGGAGGGGACCTATGATCAATGCATACAGACCCTTGGATCCCTTAGTTTAGGCTTCTGTGAGTCCCATATTTGTGCTTGTTTCTACTTTTTGCTTAGGCTCTACAAGTTTTTTATTTCAATTTTCTGTTCGAAGGATTCTACTTTCTGGTCCTTCTTCTTGGTGGACTCTTAGAGCATGTTCTTGGAATTATTCCTGAGTTTTTCCCAATACCAGTTCCATTTCCCTAGAATTGTTCATGAGCAAGGATGGTGGGTTCCTGGTCCTTTTTTTTGGAATGCTCAGGGTTTTCTTCTACATTTTCTAGTCTTGGGGTGGAGACTAGTGCACTTGCAGTTGTGTCACTCCTTCCTCCTTCAGTTTTGGCTTCTAGGGATCCTTTCTTTGTGCCTACTATTATTGTCCTTGGATCCTTCCAACTTCCTTGTAGTTCAACTTGGTTTGCATGGGGATGTCTTGGCTTGTAGACAACCCTAGTAGTGTTATTCCTTTGATAGGCTCGAGTGGAGGCTTCCCACAGTTGTTTCTTTGAGGGTCCTGATACCATTTCCAAAGCTATCTCACTATTATGCCCTGGACTGTATCTCATTGTTTTTGACTACTTAGCTCGCACAGCTGCTTGCTACTCTACTACACCCTGGGGTGCATCTTAGGCTATCCCTGGATGAGGATCCTCTCCAATTTTCTAACTTAAAATTTCCTACTTCTAGTTTTTGAGTAGGATATCTGATTTCAAGTTATTCTTGGCCTTCTCGCTCTCCCTACTTGGGTTTGAGCGGGAATGCTTTTTTGAATTTTCTCATTGCACGTTGAGTGGGACTCAACCTTCCATATGGATTTCTCACATGTTGCTATGGTCTAATGGGGATTTTTTTTGAAGATATAAGGTGTGTTTTATCCACCCACAGGTGGATCCCAGACTGATAGCAATGGGAGGATGGTGTTTTTTGGCAAAGTGGGTCTCACTAGTTGGTACTAGAATTTGGTCTCTCTGTTAGATCAAGGGTTTTTTCTAGTTTTTCCCTTTATGTTTATGTTTATTTCCATGTACTAAGGCAATGCCTAAGAACTCGATGCTTCAAAACTTTTTTTATAAGGTTTTGGGATCCTCTGATTTTTCCCAGTTTGTATATAAACTTAATTTACCAAAAAAAAATGATTAGGTCAAGAAGATGATCACAATAAGCTACATACCACAACACTAGTTTTGGGAACCCCAAACTTTTTTATATTATTTTGTTGTCCAGGTTGTTGATGTGGTTTATTTTCTCTATGGAGGATTGGTTTAAAAGTTAGGTTATGTATCAACCAACCCCTTATAACACTTACTAAAAATAAAAATGTGATTTTTATTGGAATATATTACATTATTTGGTGCATGCTAATGTACCACCTTGGGTAAATATTTAGATTAGGAATGTGTCTTAGATTAGGGTTTGAGTATTTTATTTATGCAATGTAATAAATGCACAAGTATTTTTAGAATGTGCAAAGTATTTAATGGTGTAAATGTGCATGTTAGTCCATGTGCACATGATTCCATAGAATAGGAAAGTGAAGAGTCATGGGAAGATAGAAGGCCAAGAGTACTCCGTATGAAGAGTCACTTATTGTTATTTAAGAACATAAGCTTATACTGAGAGGGAAGTGAACATTATAAGACCACTTTTTACTTTTATTTTCCAATCAATATTATGTAATATATCATTAGCAATATCAATAGCAGTAATCAAAGTAATGCAAAAATCATGACACACAATAGAGACACCAATTTAATGTGGTTCACCCAATGTGGGCTACTCCATGGAGAAAATATTTCACTAAAATTTTCTCAACAAATATCTTGGGAATCCTTCCCTATTACAATTTTTATGGATATATGTCCAAAGGAGACACCAATCCCCTAATCAAGTTCATGGATCTCTATCCATAGGAGACATCAATCTCCTTAGCTAGTTTGTGGATCTCTATCCATAAGATAATTCCTTCTCCTCTACTCTAGTTGGTGATCCTCTAGAAGACTATTACCTCCACTACACTGGCTTATGGATCTCTCTCTACTGAATACCTCTATCCTCCTCAAAATACTTTGTCCTCATTGTCCTAGATAATGGATCTCTATCTATTGGAGACTAATATCCTCTTCTCTGTCACCTCAAAATCTTGCTCTCAGCTTTGCTCAAATTTTCACTAAATCTAGTCCTTCGATCTAGCACAAATATTCTCAATATTTATCTCAAACATACACTAAACATAGTCCTTCAATCTAGCATAAATATGCTTAATATCTATCTCAAATATGCACTAAACATAGTCCTTCAGTAAAGCACAAATCTGCTCACTCTCTATCTCTGGTTTGGCACAAATATTCCCTCAAATATACACAAAAATATATCCTCAAATTTACCCTCAAGCCTTAACACAAAGCTTGATCTAATCATAAATTAACTTTGCTAGATCTACCCCAAGCCTTAAGACAAAGCTTAAATAAAAAAATCAATCAACTCTGCTCTCAAGTCTTCTCAAAGACTTGTCTCAAATCTATCCAAAATTCCTCTCATAGACTTGTCCAATCTGCTCTCAAGTCTTCACTAAGACTTACCTCAAATATACCTAACAAGTCCTCACTAGAACTTATCCGATCTGGTCAACAAGTCTTCACCAAGACTTACCTCAAATCTGCCTAACAAGTCCTCATTAGAACTTTTCCAATCTGCTCAACAAGTCTTCACCAAGACTTATCTCAACTCTGCTTTGTAAGCTTCCACAAAATCTCACACAAATATATCCTTAAGCTTTCACAAAAATCTTCCTCAATTATATCCTTAAGTCCTCTCTAGGACTTACTTAAATTTTCTCATAAGCTTTCACAAAAGCTTATTCAAATCAATTGCAAAATTTGCATATAAAAACTCAACTTAATTTCTCACAAAAAAACCTCTTCAATCATTCAAACAAGTTTCACTCAAAATATTGTTTAACTTCATAAACATATAGAGAATGGTTAGAGACTCAATATGTTTCAAACTCACAAAACACTTACAAAACTCAACTTAATCTCTTTCTAAAAACCTCTTCAATCACTCAAACAAGTTTCACTCAGAATCTTGTTAAACCACAAAAACATATAGATAATGGTAAGAGACTCAATATGTTTCACACTCACAATCACTCAATCACTTTCAAACTCTTTTCAAATCAATTAAGAATAAAGAACAATTTGTTTCACAAAACTTGAACTATCACTCCAATACTTCCAATCAATTATACTCAATCAACTCCACTCAATCAATCACTCAATGAAACACAACTTGCTTACAAACCCTAAATAAAATTTTCACTATACTTCCAATAACTCACACTATGAATCTTAATCCTAGAATCAAGATGATTCCACATTCACATAACAATGATACTCATGATATTTTCACAAACCCTAATCATGCACATGAAATTTTACTCAAATATTTCCAACAATGCTTATCAAACAAAAACCTTTTCACTCCAACTTTGTATTTCACAACATTCAACAATATTCCACTCAAAAGGAAGATATGCCCATAAATTTTTATTTGATGAACAAATGACCTCAAAATCTATCTCAATCACAATCAACCTCTTTTCCAAACTCAATGGTTAGATAGCAAAAATCTTCACTCAAATGTTCCCTCAATATTAATTCACCATTACAAAATTAACAAGACTCAAATACACCTTATTATCTCCAAACTTATCAAATAAATATTTCAATCACTCAGATTCACTATAATCCCTTTCAAAAATTTAATGCATGAAGTAATCCAAAATCCTACTTATGTCTCCCTACTCAAAATTGCATTTTCAAAATAATTTAATTTATAAAATAATACAATTTACTTTTAATCTTCAATAAAACTATTTATCACTTTTTGTCTAAGGTAAAAATAATTTACCTTATCCTCATTTTAACTCCATAGGCACTCACTAAATAAAATACACCATGTGCTCATATCATGCCCACAATGCACATTAACCCAGGTTCTTTGATCATCACTAACAATACAAAAATTAAATCATGCGCTTCAACTAAGCACCACCAACAACCATATACCATAGGCCATAGACCATGCACTTTAATAAAAAATTAAATATCTCATGCACGCTCCTTGGTGGGACTCAATCCTTGGTCGAAGCGTCACCTGCACCTTGGTCGTGGATACCCTACTGTGTGAGCTAAGCACTCACATGGGAGGCAAAAGCACCTTGAGAGATTTGTCTCTTCCTCCCCCACCAAAGCCAACAATTCTTTTTCCTTTCATAGCCATCGAGATTCAAACACAACACCTCTACCTTCCCAATGCCTTACACACCTCAGACTTACCGCTAGCCCAACCGCTTGGTTGGTATTAAGTCTTTGCGCCTCAGTCACCTTGTTATTCATGTTTTTTGGGTGCAATTAAAAATTAAAAACCTGTCTTTATTTTCTCACGAATTATTCACATTCCCTTTCACAAATCGCATGCACATAATATTCAAAGACTTAGCATTTTGAAACAAATGATATGGTATTTATACCATATGCTTTTATCCTCCAACATCGGTGGGGGAATCAAATTTAATTTAAGCTTTGCGCCCAACCCAACTTTGGGTTATTATATTATTATTTTTATAGATTAATTTATAGTATACATATTATAAATTATTTATAAATTACCGTAGGCTTTAATTAAACCTTTAATATTATAATAGAAATATTATAATATTATTTCCATTGGGCCTAGGTATTTTTCTCTTTCACCCTTAGACCTTTTCTGACCATCTTTAATATTATAATAATAACTATTATAATATTATTTTCTTTAGGCCTTTTCTTCAAGGTATTTAACCATCCTTTTGACCAATCATGTGAAGCTCTTAAACCAAATCTCTTGGGCTTAAAATATAAATATTTTAACCCTTCTTTTGCCAAGTCCTACACTATTTCCTAAAACTAACTCTTGACATCAATGACAACACAACTAACTCAAAATTTCCAACAATCTCCCCTTTGTCATTGATGGCAACCCCTTTTTTTTGTAACCATTCCTTTTCCTTTTTCCAATATTGCCCCCCCTAAGAAACTGCTCCCCTTAACTGAATGTTCTCCCTCTAATGCAAATCTCTCCCCCTTTGAAATTAATGGTAAAGGGCCATATTTTGGGATTGGGGCTAAGAATGAGACTCTTGGATTAGCCCCTCCCCCACCTCTCTCTCTTGAGGTGGTTAATTTTGGGGTGGCAGCATCTCTACTTCCAGCATGCATTGATCTTCACCTTTGTCCACCTTTTTTCTCAATTGATTCTTTTGATTCCACTAAATATTCATGTTTTTGCTTATCTTTGGAAATATTGCTCTACAACACTTTGTTGTATGTCCAATATTATTGAACTTATAACACTTAATGTTGTGGTTCCTTGAAGGTGCAAATATCTTGAAGTTCCTCCTGGTGAAGCCATATTCATTCCTGTCATGAACCCTGCAATTAACTACCTTATGATCAAAGTGATTACAAGAGTAGCAATACCCTTGAAAGAGATGCATGTTTATGAAGTTTCCATGTTCTTGTATTCCATGTGTCCTACATTATGTAGCCTTGTACGTAAAATTATGACATAAGAAGCAACGTCCATTGAAGAAACCTTGCCTTGACCCCATTGGTCTCTTAGTCTCTTCTACCCTATGTTGTTTCTTGTTCTATATGTTCCTCATTTATTCATTGTTCCTTATCTTATTGAACTTTCTATTATCCAACTCATCCTCTGAAGTCTCACTTTTTCTTACACTCTCATATTCTAAAGCTTCTTCTTCTTTGGAGTTTGAGATTGACTCCTCTTCTTGTCCTCTTTGTTCTTGTTCAAAGATAAGTCTTGTCTTGTTTGATGAATATCTTTGTACCTTGATGATCTTATCCAATTTCTTTGAGCTTCTCCCAAACCTATGTAGTTTATCTCTAGACTCTATTAGTTCCTTCATTAATGAAGCTACTTAATACTCTAATTTTTCATATTCTAAAACCTTAGCTTCTAAAATCTCTTTAAATATCTTTTTCTTAGCTATTAAGTTGGTTATATCCTCTATTTCCTTTCTCTTCATCACATTATTAAAATTGAAGCTTGA
The DNA here is from genome assembly GCA_028583015.1 of Wollemia nobilis. Taxonomy (NCBI): domain Eukaryota; kingdom Viridiplantae; phylum Streptophyta; class Pinopsida; order Araucariales; family Araucariaceae; genus Wollemia; species Wollemia nobilis. The sequence goes on from JAQPPZ010002201.1 coordinate 5,554,114, forward strand.
GTTTTGAGTTCTATTTTATTACCTTCCTTAATGCATAAAGGGTAGAAATAAGCTCACCCTCAAGATCAACTTCTTCTTCCTCTGATTTTTATGATTCTTCCTCTACTCTTTTGTCTTTAAAAACATCTTCATTCTATTTTTACTATTTTCTACTAGAAGCACTTCTTTCTCCTTTTATTTTCATAAGAAGACTTTATTCTTCTAGACCTCCAAGAGCATCATCATATTCATCATCATTGAAACTGAATCCATTGCTTTAACAACTATCTTCAAGATGACCAAAGTTACCACACCTAAAACACTTGAGAATCATTGGTGCCCTTTTTCTAACATTAACCTTTTCTTCTACCAAAAATAGAATTTCTTCTTCTTCATTATTTGAGGGCCTTTCATCACTATCACTTGAACTCTTACTTACCTTATCTGCATAAAAAAATTATGCCTTTGGAAAAAAATTTCCTTGCTTGCCTTGTCCATACCTACTTTTTTTTTGATACCTGTGTTTTCCTGTTTCCCTATTCTTATGATCCTTTTTCTCATCTTCACTACTATTTCTAGCTTCTGGACAATCAGTTGCATAGTGACCATATTTACCACAATTAAAGTATCTAATTGATTTGATATCTTTATACTTTCTTGATTCATTGTTCATTTTTCCATAATTTTCTTTCTCATCACTGGATAACTCATTACTTGAATCTGGCTTCTTATCCTTTATCTTCTTTGTAACTTTGAAGGTTGCTTCATTCTAGGGAATATGTTCCTCTTTTATTCTCATATCAAAAGCTGTGAGAATTCCATTTAATTCATCCCTTGTCAAAAATTCAATATCTTTTGATTCTTCTATGGTTGTAATATTTTCACTATACCTTTTTGGGAGTGACCGTAAAATATTATCACAAGCATCTATTTCTTCAACTTTAAGCCCAAGTCCTTGCATGGAGTTAATAACCTCATCCACATGAAGTAGGTATGAAACAATGTTTTCCTCATTCTTCATTCTTAGGTCTTCAAATATTCTCTTGTAATTTTGCAACTTTACCCTTTTGACATTTTTGTCTCCCTCATATATACCTTTCAACTTATCCCAAATTTCCTTTGCTGGTGTGTAATGCATAACCTTTAAAACTTTATTTCAAGCAAACATTTCAAAATTCCATTCATTGCCTTTGAATTATTTAGATTTAGGATCTTACCATATTTATCTGTAGGTGGAGTAGTTGGTGGTATGTATCCATTATCAACTACTTCCCATATTTAATTTCCTAGTTTCATTAGGTGAATCTTCATTCTCATACTCCAAAGTGCATAATTATTTCCATTGAACAATGGTGTTGAATTCCCTAAAGATCCATTATGAGAATCCATTATGTTCTCATGAGATTTTTCTTCAAGTTGTTAAACTCTTCTGAAGGAAACCACTCTAATACCAATTTAAGAACATAAGCTTATACTAGATGGGGTGTGAATAGTATAAGACCACTTTTTACTTTTATTTCTCAAAAAATATTATGCAATATATCAATGGCAGTATAAACATCAATAATAAAAGCAATACACAAATCACCACACATAATAGAGACATCAATTTAATGTGGTTCACCCAATTTGGGCTACTCCATGGAGAAAATATTTCACTATTTCTCAACAAATCTCTTGGGAATAATTCTCTATTACAATGTTTATGGACCTCTATCCAAAGGAGACACCAATCCCCTAATCAATTTCATAGATCTCTATCCATAGGAGTGTATCGCTCCAAATTTTTTGCATCCTTACCTTCAGGCTATAGGATCCATGCCCGGAAGGAGGATGGGAAAAGGATGGCGCGGTACCTCGGACTGAGAGGCCTTGCGAAGGTCCCGCCTCTTGGGGAGGTGTATTATGGTGATTTTTTGACGGATGGTGGGTTCACCAGGAAACGTTTGAATGGCAGTTTCCACGCCTAGGTTGGGAATGTGTTTTATGTGTTCAATTTTATCTTTAAACATTCGAGTCCTAGGTTTGGCCAAATGAATCTAAGTTATACTATTATGAAAATGCAGACTAGATGAAATACAACAGACAAATATGAACAGAAACAGAGAGAAAGAGCTAAATTACAGAACCATACCTGATCCGGATGTCTGATGGAGATTTTGATTCTTGAAGCAGTCAGGATCGCCTCTGATTTGACAGGATCGTCTGCTATCAGACAAGATCGTCTGAGATTTGATGAATTCGTCAGACGAATTCGTCAGAGACCTACAATCAGAGAAGTAGACACAAAATGTAGAAAATGCAACTATTCTAACAGAGGGCAATGATGTAGAATAACAACAATAACATTAAAATGATGATAATAAGCAAAATACGAGTGCACTACAATGATTTGATGACAATTGGTGACTTAATTATGCATTTAAAGCTACATGGGTGAACTCCAAAATGCAGAATAGCAAAAAATAATAAATAAACTAGCTAATTGTAGAATAAAACAACAGATGAAAAGAGGAAAATGCAAACTCTGGGCACTGATTGCCCCCAATGATGATTGCAGTCGAAATCATCTCTGATTTGACAGGATCGTCTTCGATCTGAACAGGATCGTCTACGATGATGTAAGCTTGCTCCGGCTGAAAAATGACAAGGTTCCTACAAGAAAATTGGATGCAACAAATGTAGATGGTAATACAGATTATTCTAATGCGTGTGAAGGTCGATTTACAGGAAAATTCAGCCAGGGGAAGGTTAAGGGGAGGGCCTAAGTTTAAATAGGCTTAGGAGGGAGGTTAGGAGGTTGGAGATCATCCCAATTTGGGAGATCTCCAATGGGGAGGGTCTCTAACGGCGCAGACACGCTTCTGCCTGGATTAGAGACACTGTTGGAACAGAGGCTAATTGAGAAAAATCAGTTTTGGGACAAGATCGTCTGGACGTCCTAGTCCAGACGAAATCGTCCGATCTGAGGCGATATCGTCTGATAGGCGACGATATCGTCAAACGGTCAAAACAAACTCTAAAAATGGCATGGGAAAGGAGGAAACGGGTTAAACGACGGTTTGGGAGCGGTTTTGGGGGTTGAAATTTGAATTTGAATATTTACTTAGAGTAATTGTAATTATTAAGGTTTTACTGTGCCAATTTTAGGGTGCTACATTTTGCCCCCTCTTTAGCAAATTTTTCGAAGAAAATGCGTTAAAGATGAGTTCTTCTCGATCTACGAGAAAGCAAAAAATTATTCCCATTTTTAGGCGACGATTCTAGGTCGAATCGTACGATAGCTTACTATGGTGCCCCCTCCGTGTTTTTACCCAAATCGAACGTTTGAGGTAAAAACATGAAAAAGCAAAATTTTTAAATGTTTTTAGTTGTTTTTGAATAAAATTAAGAAAAATAGGGTAAAACCCTAATTCATTGTTACTGTTCATTTTTTAGTTTTCTAGTTTTTGGAGCTCTGCAGACAAAATGGTCGAGACAGCGCACAGATCGACAGAGGTCTGGCACAGGCTACGGGTAAGGGTCTAAACTTAGTTTAGAATGCTTTACTTTAGAATTTAATGCTTTTTAGACTAGATTTGCTTGATTTTTGAGCATCGCGGCCATTTTTGGGCCATCGACGTCATCGAGACGAAATCATCTCGATATCGCCGATTTCGTCTAAGGGCGAAATCAACAATAGGGGGACGATTTCATCAAAAAGGGGACGATTTCGGCTGGCAAAATCGGAGACGAATTTGCTCAAATTGAGGACGATATCGTCCAATTGTGGACGATATCATCATCTATGAAATTGAACTTATTTTAACTTGCATTTTTAATTAATGATTTAGTAATGATTTTTATTGTTGATTTTGTTTATGTTGCAGAGGGGATTACTAAAGAGCAGAGAATGGAAATATGGCGGGTTGAGGGATGACTTGGCTGCCCTGTCTCAGGCAGAGCGAGATCAGCTGGCACAGGTCGGCTTGAAGCATGTGGCAGAGATGCCACAGGTATCTACAGATATGGGGCTATTGACAACCCTAGCAGAGAGGTGGTATCCGGGTTCTTCCTATTTTCGGTTACCGATAGGGGAGATGACTCCCACACTGGAGGATGTATGGAGGATATTGAGGATCCCCATACAAGGACGGTTGATCACTCCTGCGGCCAACCAGGGTCATGCTATGATGCGGTTGTGTGGCGATCCGAGCTTCGCCCTGGAGAAGGGCGGAGTGAACATCGAGTCGCTGTGCCAGATGCCTGGGGCATCTAGCCTCACACGGGTTTTGGCTGGAGTGGTAGGTGGACTTCTACTGTGCCACCAGAGTGGGTGCAGGGTACCATGGGTGCGGCGGATGTGGTCTATGACATGAGAGACCACGGATACAGGTTTGCTTGGGGGAGCTTCGTGCTCTGCCGATTGTACAGGATCCTGCATGGGGTCGTGTACAAGGGCGATCGATGTCTGGTTATGACATCGCTACTATAGGTTTGGTGCTGGGAGCACATCATGGTGCGGAGGCCGGTAGGGCTTCCACTGATAGGGATTGATGGGGAGAGGCCCCGAGTTTTCTATTGGTGGCTCCGAAGAGGGGCACAGCGATAGATAGATCTACCAGTGTCCCGGAGACTACTAGATGACCTCGTCTTCGACCAGATCACCTGGAGGCCTTGGAGAGATCATCCAGGGTGGGCCGAGGACGGATAGGAGCTGGCTCACATCAGGCAAGTCTGTTGGCTGAGGATGGAGAGGGGAGAGGTGGAGCTCCACCGGTATGACCGAGTTTTGAGGCAGTTCGGTCTACAACAGGGGATTCCATCTCTGAGAGACTACGAGTTTTCTCGGACTATCCGGGATAACACTATAGTTAGCGGGGCTCCAGATATGCAACGATTCTGGAGTCAGGATGCAGATGATGCCCCCATTCAGCCAGTGGATGGGGATGACATTGGGGTAGCCGACGGCTATGATGCCTGGTACATAGGCATCCACCCTCCTCGGATGATGAGGGCTCAGGGCCCAATCCACGCAGTTGTGCGTCGGATGGGGAGGTGGCACCAGGTAACCATTGAGGCAACACAGGGTCAAGGCGAGAGAGAGCAGAGGAGACCACAGGCACAGCCGAGGCCACGACAGCGGGAGAGGAGGGAGGAGAGACCCCCTTCTCCATAGAGAGAGAGGCCACCATCGCCCGATAAGGGCAAGGGTGTTGACACTAGGGAGAGCAACGAGAAAATGACTCTTCGAGTGGAGATAGTCCATCTCCAGGCACAGGTGCAGACATTGTAGGATGAGGCTACATGCCACCGAGCTGAGGTTACACAGCTCAGAGACGAGATTGCATGCCTCAGAGCACGGGGCGGAGGAGCGAGCACGTAGGAGCTGGCATGGTCGATTGCTCAGACCGCGTTCTACCAGGGCATCTACTTCTAGATGGTGCCAGAGGGTCAGAGGGTATAGTTGCCAGTCGGCATTGCTGACCCGATCAAGATTGGGTCATCGAGGACTTCCTCTCGATCGACAACTAGGACTCGCAGTACCACACATACTACGATGGGGCCACCTCGTCCACCTCAGGGCAGGGGAGGAGATGAGGTTGAGAGCTTGAGGGGTTCTCAAGGCTAGGCTACGCACAAAGATGATTATATGATTTGAGAGGATTGAGTATGCCAAGATGTAGATTGTGGCATACCAATCTATTTTTGAGATGATGTACATATATTTGATATATATATAGATGAGATATTTTTTTGATCATATGACTTGTCTTATGCGTTTGTATGATGCTTTTAATGTTTTGGTGTGATTGATTTAATGATTCATGTAATTATGTCGTTTGGAAATATGTATGGTTTTTAATAAATGCTTTAAAATTTAAATGAAATAATCTGATAGAACAAATTGGTTGTTTGTGATGAGGTGATTTGATAAAAAATAAAAAATAAAAAGACTTTTAACAATAATTTCAAAGGACATTGTCGCTATTATAGACCATTTCATGGAGTCGCCGCTCACTCGGTCGTCAAGCTAATCCCAGTATAGAAATATTGTTAAAAGTAAAAGGGTGCTTAAGAGACTGTCTTAAGACTTTGGTTGTGAGGATGCAAATGATGATGATGATGATTTTGTTTTCAGACTTTTCATGAAAATATTATGCATGAAATATTTTAAAATGGCTTTTGCTAGGCATAAATTCCTAAGTGTGATAAAATGTTGAATAATTCCTTAGAAATTATACCATGGTTGCAAATTTGCAATTTGACATGATGACATGAAATAGAATAGGTGTTTGTTTGTTTTTAAAGCATAATTGTGTAACATAATGATTTAAGTCATATGGTTTTTTATGATTTTTAAATAAATGGAGAATAAAATTGGTATAATGGTTTGCGCTAGGCATAGAATATTTAGGTATAGACTTATACCATCATCGCAAAATCCAAAAAGAGATAGTTTTATTGCATGGTTGATTTTTAATAAAATAGAAAATATGAAGATGAGGACTTGCGCTAGGCATAAAATTCCAATTTTGGTTTTGGAACTATACCATCGTCGCGAAAGTCGACAATATATATATGTATATTTTTATTGTATGGTTTGAAAGAAATTTTGATTTTTTTGATTATGCATGTAGTTGTCTTTATACTAAACAACTGTACTTTAAAGAAGAAAATGAATTTATTCCAAACATTTTGCAGAAATATTTCAAAGTATCTTAAAGACAAAGGTTAGATTTATAAGGAATCCCATGTGCATATGTGAGTTCATTTCCAATCTTGATTTATCATGATGATACACAAAATCTCTCAAATACAAAATGTGTGTGCAATTGCATTGTTCATTTACCACTTTGAGCAAGATACCATGATACAAGTGATTTGAATGAACCAAATAAATGTTCATTAACCATGATTGAGATGCATATAACCATACCAAACTACTATGTAAGTCGGATTATCAAGAGCTAGCTAATCCATAAGAAGACATAGGTCTGTACAAAAGAAGGTCGCTAATGTGACAGACATATCGCCACGCTAGGAGTTACCCAAGGCCAAGCAGGTTGGGCACAAACCACCTGTTATGGGGCTTACCTCACAGTTTTCGAATAATTGAGAATTCCGGGGATTCAAGCTCATCAACCCTTCTTTTCTTTTCAAAGGGTAGGGAGAGGGATTTTATTGCTTTTGCTTTTGCTTTCTTTTGTATTTCTTTTTCTTTTCTTTTGCTGTTGTATTTGATTTTTGATAATGCTTGGAACATTGTTGTAATGATATAAAATAACATTTTTTTTTTTTCTCTTTTTCTTTGAACTTTTCTTTTCTTTCTATGCTAGGGATACTTGCTCGGATTAGCTGTAGAGCAAGGGATTTTTATTCTGGGTAGGGGTGAGCTTGTCCTTTTGCCAATTCTCAAATATTCTAGACCATGTGCATGATAGGATAGCAGGGGAAACTTTTCGCTCAAGAAACCACTTCTACTATGTAGCATAGCATGGACATTACAAATATAATCATTTTATTGTGAAAGGATGTGCTTGGTTTAAGTAAATAACAAGATCAATTCTCTGTGCTCAAACTTTATTTAATTGAATTTTGTGGACTTTGATATAAGAGAGATTAGTAATCATGCCAGATAAAAATCAAGATATTTATTTTGTGTTTGTGAAAGTGAGGGATTCCAAATAAATGCTAATTTATCCAAAATAATTTGAAATATATAACTGCAACATTTGTAAGAAGAAATATATACAAATACTTTTTTGAGAAGTTTGAGAATGTTGACTCTCTCTCTTCTTCTTTATTTTTTTGTTTCGAAAGAATCTAAACATATTTGCTATAAATTTAAATAGAACATGCAAAATATGTAAAAATGATGAAATGTTAATTTTTGTTCCGATTAGCACCTTATAGGCTGCAAAACCTTTGGGGCCTCTTTTTCTTTCCCCCCCCCGGGGGGTGATTTTTTTTCTCCCCCCCCCCTTTTTGCTGGGGGGGTGTGGGGGCGGGCCGGGCCGCGGGCGCCCTTTCCTTTCTTTTTTGTTTGTGGTTTAGTATTTTTTTGAAGATTTTGAGGATTTTGATTTTTTTTTATATTTTGATTTTAATTTATGAATTGAAATTGGTGGTATATACAAGATGATCTATATACACTATACAAGGTTATTTGAGTATAGCATGTCTAAGGTTGCTTCAAAATCAAAGGAGGTTTTGAAGGATAATTTGGTTGAGGTGAAGGTAAGAACAAAAGGTGATGAATAAAAGGTAGTGATAACAAAAGCTTTGTTATAATGTAGAATAATGTAGCAAAAGATTTGACTTTTATATGTGTAAAATTGATCATGTTACAAAATAAAATGTAAGAAGGATAAGAAGGTTCTTGATTCTTATCACTATATTCCAAATCTTGATAAGATGGAGGGAGCATATGTGAAAGATATGCATGGATGTTATTTGGTAAACAAGGATGATCATATATGGATGAAGAAAAGTGATGGATAGAAGATAATTGTGACAATAGAGAATGTATAGAACTTGATGTTTCAACCGTTAAATATTCTTCAAATGGTTTTGGGTCACCATGTATGGTAACAATTTTATTTGCAAGTTCAAACTTCAAACATTGGTGAAGAGTGGAAGGGAAAACCCTCATCGTATGAATCCAAGGACTTTGGAGAAGTAGGTTATAAGATGAAGGGCCATATGCTACATAAAACAGAGTATCCAGGATCTTGGATCCAATATTGAGGGGAAAAATTATAGTACCTTGAGCTTCTTGAATTTCATTGTTAAAATATTTTATAAGAACATTTGATTCATTAAGATCTTCTTCCTTTAATTCGAGTTTTTGGAATAATTGATAAGTGCATAAATTAAGAGAGGAGCCATTATCTACCATGATAGTTTTAACAAGTGTTTCTTTACTAGATCCTATAATGTAAAGATAGTAGTCTTCTTGTGGAGTAGAGGAAGGAATATCCTCATCATAGAATGAAATATGGTTAACCTCAAGAGGGTTTACACCATTAATTATGTTCTTAGAGAAAATATGATGAGGAACAAATTGTTGGCTAGGTATTTTGAACAAAATTTCCTTGTGAGAACTTTGTAATACTTCTAAAAGGGATATCTTTGCTTGAGGATTAATCACTTGTTGTTGGCTATCAAAGTGGATTTCAGATTGAGATTTTGATTCTAAATATGAGCTTTCTATGCTTACATTCCATTTTGTATCATTCTCTAGAGCCAAAGATAGTTTTGAAGGTTGGTCAAATGAGGAATCCATATCTTGAATATCAGATTGAGTTGATTGAACTTGAGGTTGCTCATTTGTAGTTTCTGTTACAATATTAATAATATCATCATGATGGGACACATTAACATGCAATATTTGATTGGTTTCCTGTTGTTGATAATTGAGTAGGGGTTCTTGGGAGATCCCCATGTCTTGATTGATTATTGGTATTTGTTGTGTAGGAGTTTGATTGTTTATTGGAGATTTATAATCAGTTGTAGATTGTAATTCCTTTATATTAAAAAGACCCTCATCAATCAAATCTTGAATTGAACATCTTAAATATTTACAATTTTGTGTCATATGTCCATCCACTCTATGATATTCACAATGTAGCTCAGGTTTAAACCAATCTGCTGTGGTATCAGGTTGTCTTATGGAAGGGAGTTCAATCCTATTTGTGTCAAGTAAATACTTGAGAATTATATCCATTGGTTGATTGAGCTTAGTAAATTTACGTGATGAAGGTTTTTGAGAGGTTTTTGATACATGCCTTAGGAATTCAGTCATAAAAGGGCCTAATGGTTTCTCACCTCTACTTTCTTTATTATGGGTAGAATGATGATAGGAAGATTGCGAAGTAGGAGGTGAGTGCATGGTAGAATTGGAAGAATAAGTATTTTCTTGTTGAAATGGATGTGTTGTATTGAAAGAAGAATATTGAAAGGGTGGAGGAGGATTGTATGTGGATTGATAGACATAATATGGATATATGGGAGAATAGATAATATCATTATGAAGAGGATTGGCAAAGGGATTGTCCTGTTGGGGTAAGGATGAAAAATGAGAAAAGTGTGATGGAGGTGATGTTGAATAGGGATGAGGTTGGTCATAATCAACAAATGTATTTGGCTGAATTCTTCCAACATTACCGATGGGCTCATATTGATTTGAGTAAAAACTCATGGTTTCTTTAGTACTTCTAAAAGTAATATTTAGTATCTACTATTTAGAATTGAATCTAAAACATACAAACTTGAAATGATGATTTTGTTATTTTTTTCTTGTATACATATATATATATATATATATATATATTTTTTTTTTATATTTTTGAATCAGAAATATGCCTATGTTATTCACGTCGGGTTCACCAAAATGTATCGCTCCAAATTTTTTGCATCCTTACCTTCAAGCTATAGGATCCGTGCCCGGAAGGAGGATGGGAAAAGGATGGCGCGGTACCTCGGACTGAGAGGCCTTGCGAAGGTCCCGCCTCTTGGGGGAGGTGTATTATGGTGATTTTTTGACGGATGGTGGGTTCACCAAGAAACGTTTGAATGGCAGTTTCCACGCCTAGGTTGGGAATGTGTTTTATGTGTTCAATTTTATCTTTAAACATTCGAGTCCTAGGTTTGGCCAAATGAATCTAAGTTATACTATTATGAAAATGCAGACTAGATGAAATACAACAGACAAATATGAACAGAAACAGAGAGAAAGAGCTAAATTACAGAACCATACCTGATCCAGATGTCTGATGGAGATTCTGATTCTTGAAGCAGTCAGGATCGCCTCTGATTTGACAGGATCGTCTGCTATCAGACAAGATCGTCTGAGATTTGATGAATTCGTTAGATGAATTCGTTAGAGACCTGCAATCAGAGAAGTAGACACAAAATGCAGAAAATGCAACTATTCTAACAGAGGGCAATGATGTAGAATAACAACAATAACATTAAAATGATGATAATAAGAAAAATACGAGTGCACTACAATGATTTGATGACAATTGGTGACTTAATTATGCATTTAAAGCTACATGGGTGAACTCCAAAATGCAGAATAGCAAAAAATAATAAATAAACTAGCTAATTGCAGAATAAAATAGCAGATGAAAAGAGGAAAATGCAAACTCTGGGCATTGATTTCCCCCAATGATGATTGCAGTCGAAATCATCTCTGATTTGACAGGATCGTCTCCGATCTGAACAGGATCATCTGCGACGATGTAAGCTTGCTTCGGCTAAAAAATGACAAGGTTCCTGCAAGAAAATTGGATGCAACAAATGTAGATGGTAATACAGATTATTCTAATGCGTGTGAAGGTCGATTTACAGGAAAATTCAGCCAGGGGAAGGTTAAGGGGAGGGCCTAAGTTTAAATAGGCTTAGGAGGGAGGTTAGGAGGTTGGAGATCATCCCAATTTGGGAGATCTCCAACGGGGAGGGTCTCTAACAGTGCAGACACGCTTCTGCCTGGATTAGAGACGTCGTTGGAACAGAGGCTAATTGAGAAAAATTAGTTTTGGGACAAGATCGTCTGGACGTCCTAGTCCAGACGAAATCGTCCGATCTGAGGCGATATCGTTTGATCGACGACGATATCGTCAAACGGTCAAAACAAACTCTAAAAATGGCACGAGAAAGGAGGAAACGGGTTAAACGATGGTTTGGGAGCGGTTTTGGGGGTTGAAATTTGAATTTGAATATTTACTTAGAGTAATTGTAATTATTAAGGTTTTACTGTGCCAATTTTAGGGTGCTACAAGAAGACAACAATCCCCTCAATTGGTTCATGGATATCTATCCACAGGAGAAATCCTTCTCCTTTGCTCTGATTGGTGATCCTCTAGAAAACTACCACCTCCACTGCATTGGCTTGTGGATCTTTCTCCACTGAAGACCTCTGTCCTCACTACCTTGGCTAATGGATCTCTATCCACTAAAGACTAATGTCCTTTTCTCTATCACCTCTAAAGCTTTCTCTCAAATTTGCTCAAATTTGTACTAAACACAGTCCTTCCATCTAGCACAAATCTACTCAATATTTATCTCAAATATGTACTAAATATAGTCCTTCAGTCTAGCACAAATATGCTCAATATTTGTCTCAAATATGCACTAAATATAGTCCTTTGATTTAGCATAAATCTGCTCACTCTCTGTCTCTAGTCTAGCATAAATTTTGATGAGTGTTTTCAATCACACCATTTAATCATTATAATTTTTAGTCCAGGGTGGTGTCCAATGGCTGTATGCGATAGCAAGGGTAAGAACTTTAAGGTTATTCTACTCAGGAAATGACTTTATTGATGAGATCAATTAGTTTTTTGGGGTTTATGGTGTCACCTCTAATCCTATGAACTAAATTAGAATCCTAATTACATTTACTTAAACAAAATTATAAAAATGGTAAGATTGTAGAAGATTGAAACTAATTACTCTTGCAAAATAAAAAATAATAGAAATGAAACTTATTCATACTTGCAAAATGGAAATGACAAAAAGTAACTCCTAATTACATGAACAAAATTAAAATGCTGAAATGAAATGCTGCGACAATGAAACAAATAGAAAGCAATGAACATAAATGGAAATACCAAGAAGTTGGAAATAATTGTTGAAAATAGGGAAATATCAAAAAGTGTTGTAAGATATAAAAGCCTATGCTAGGTGATCAATTGAATTGCATCTACACACATATTTCATACATCTACAAACAACATAGTTAACAAATGAAATGTAAATTGTCAGGTTACTGCTAACCTGCTGCAGCAAGAAATAAACAATAAACTTGTCAAAAGTTGATCCTTCTCCTGAGCCTAGAAGTAGGCCCTTTCTCCCTAATTCAAAAGAAGCCAAGAAGACTAATCTAAGATACCTAATGTTCACTCATTCACTCAATAAGATAATTGCATGGAGAAACTACACTTTTTATTGAATTTGAAATAACATTGCAGTAATGCAGGAAAAATCCTGTAGAATCACTGCTCTATTACATCTGAAACAACTATTCTATTCCTATCCTTCTATTACATCTGAAACAACTATTTTGTGTCATATGTCCATCTACTCTATGATATTCACAATGTAGCTCAGGTTTAAACCAATCTACTGTGGTATCAGGTTGTCTTATGGAAGGAAGTTCAATAATATTTGTGTCAAGTAAATACTTGAGAATTATATCCATTGGTTGATTGAGCTTAGTAAATTTACGTGATGAAGGTTTTTGAGAGGTTTTTGATACGTGCCTTAGGAATTCAATCATAAAAGGGCCTAATGGTTTCTCACCTCTACTTTCTTTATTATGGGTAGAATGATGATAGGAAGATTGCGAAGCATGAGGTGATTGCATGGTAGAATTGGAAGAATAAGTATTTTCTTGTTGAAATTGATGTGTTGTATTGAAAGAAGAATATTGAAAGGGTGGAGGAGGATTGTATGTGGATTGATAGACATAATATGGATATATGGGAGAATAGATAATATCATTATGAAGAGGATTGGCAAAGGGATTGTCCTATTGGGGTAAGGATGAAAAATGAGAAAAGTGTGATGGAGGTGATGTTGAATAGGGATGAGGTTGGTCATAATCAACAAATGTATTTAGCTGAATTCTTCCAACATTACTGATGGGATCATATTAATTTGAGTAAAAAATCATGGTTTCTTTAGTACTTCTAAAAGTAATATTTAGTATCTACTATTTAGAATTGAATCTAAAACAAACAAACTTGAAATGATGATTTTGCTACTTTTTTTTTTGTATAAATATATATATATATATATATATATATATTTGTTTTTTTATATTTTTGAATCAGAAATATGCCTATGTTATTCACGTTGGGTTAACCAAAATGTATCGCTCTAAATTTTTTGCATTCTTACCTTCAAGCTATAGGATCCGTGCCCGGAAGGAGGATGGGAAAAGGATGGCACGGTACCTCGGACAGAGAGGCCTTGCGAAGGTCCCGCCTCTTGGGGGAGGTATATTATGGTGATTTTTTGACTGATGGTGGGTTCACCAAGAAATGTTTGAATGGCAGTTTCCACACCTAGGTTGGGAATGCGTTTTATGTGTTCAATTTTATCTTTAAACATTCGGGTCATAGGTTTGGCCAAATGAATCTAAGTTATACTACTATGAAAATGCAAACTAGATGAAATACAACAGACAAATATGAACAGAAACAGAGAGAAAGAGCTAAATTACAGAACCATACCTGATTCAGATGTCTGATGGAGATTCTAATTCTTGAAGTAGTCAGGATCGCCTCTGATTTGATAGGATCATCTGCTATCAGACAAGATCATCTAAGATTTGACGAACTCGTTAGATGAATTCGTTAGAGACCTGCAATCAGAGAAGTAGACGCAAAAATGCAAAAAATGCAACTATTCTAACAGAAGGCAATGATGTAGAATAACAACAATAACATTAAAATGATGATAATAAGAAAAATACGAGTGCACTACAATGATTTGATGACAATTGGTGACTTAATTATGCATTTAAAGCAACATGGGTGAACTTCAAAATGCAGAATAGCAAAAAATAATAAATAAACTAGCTAATTGCAGAATAAAATAGCAGATGAAAAGAGGAAAATGCAAACTCTGGGCACTGATTTCCCCCAATTATGATTGGAGTCTAAATCATCTCTGATTTGACAGGATCGTCTCCGATCTGAACAGGATCGTCTGCGACGATGTAAGCTTGCTTCGGTTGAAAAATGACAAGGTTCCTACAAGAAAATTGGATGCAACAAATGTAGATGGTAATACAAATTATTCTAATGCATATGAAGGTTGATTTACAGGAAAATTCAGCCAGGGGAAGGTTAAGGGGAGGGCCTAAGTTTAAATAGGATTAGGAGGGAGGTTAGGAGGTTGGAGATCATCCCAATTTGGGAGATCTCCAATGGGGAGGGTCTCTAACAATGCAAACACGCTTCTGCCTAGATTAGAGACATCGTTGGAACAGAGGCTAATTGAGAAAAATTAGTTTTGGGACAAGATCGTCTAGATGAAATCGTTCGATCTGAGGCGATATCGTCTGATCGACGACGATATCGTCAAATGGTCAAAACAAACTCTAAAAATGGCATGAGAAAGGAGGAATGGATTAAACGATGATTTGGGAGTGGTTTTGGGGGTTGAAATTTGAATTTGAATATTTACTTAGAGTAATTGTAATTATTAAGGTTTTACTGTGCCAATTTTAGGGTGCTACAAGAAGACAACAATCCCCTCAATTGGTTCATGGATATCTATCCACAGGAGAAATCCTTCTCCTTTGCTCTGATTGGTGATCCTCTAGAAAACTACCACCTCCACTGCATTGGCTTGTGGATCTTTCTCCACTGAAGACCTCTGTCCTCACTACCTTGGCTAATGGATCTCTATCCACTAAAGACTAATGTCCTTTTCTCTATCACCTCTAAAGCTTTCTCTCAAATTTGCTCAAATTTGTACTAAACACAGTCCTTCCATCTAGCACAAATCTACTCAATATTTATCTCAAATATGTACTAAATATAGTCCTTCAGTCTAGCACAAATATGCTCAATATTTGTCTCAAATATGCACTAAATATAGTCCTTTGATTTAGCATAAATCTGCTCACTCTCTGTCTCTAGTCTAGCATAAATTTTGATGAGTGTTGTCAATCACACCATTTAATCATTATAATTTTTAGTCCAGGGTGGTGTCCAATGGCTGTATGCGATAGCAAGGGTAAGAACTTTAAGGTTATTCTACTCAGGAAATGACTTTATTGATGAGATCAATTAGTTTTTTGGGGTTTATGGTGTCACCTCTAATCCTATGAACTAAATTAGAATCCTAATTACATTTACTTAAACAAAATTATAAAAATGGTAAGATTGTAGAAGATTGAAACTAATTACTCTTGCAAAATAAAAAATAATAGAAATGAAACTTATTCATACTTGCAAAATGGAAATGACAAAAAGTAACTCCTAATTACATGAACAAAATTAAAATGCTGAAATGAAATGCTGCAGCAATGAAACAAATAGAAAGCAATGAACATAAATGGAAATACCAAGAACTGGAAATAATTGTTGAAAATAGGGAAATATCAAAAAGTGTTGTAAGATATAAAAGCCTATGCTAGGTGATCAATTGAATTGCATCTACACACATATTTCATACATCTACAAACAACATAGTTAACAAATGAAATGTAAATTGCTAGGTTACTGCTAACCTGCTGCAGCAAGAAATAAACAGTAAACTTGTCAAAAGTTGATCCTTCTCCTGAGCCTAGAAGTAGGCCCTTTCTCCCTAATTCAAAAGAAGCCAAGAAGACTAATCTAAGATACCTAATGTTCACTCATTCACTCAATAAGATAATTGCATGGAGAAACTACACTTTTTATTGAATTTGAAATAACATTGCAGTAATGCAGGAAAAATCCTGTAGAATCACTGCTCTATTACATCTGAAACAACTATTCTATTCCTATCCTTCTATGCAAACGTCTATATATGCTCAAATAATATGGGAGCTTGTTATTTATACTATTCTATTACATATGTGTATTCGTTCTATTGTTGCTTTTCAGGGATTCAACAACTATGCTAAAGTTGTCTTCCTGAAATGCAGGAAACTGTTATGCTACAGCTTATCCATTTCACTTGCTGGGCACATTCCATTGGAATAAATGCATTGGAAGAGGTGAGAAAACATCTCATACAACTGCATCCCTTTTCATTTTACAATTTTCCACCTTGTTGACCATTCTGGTTGGTTGCTTTTACCAAAATTGGTTCTGCTTCACTCATTCTGGAGCTGCTCTGGAATATTAGGTAGTGTAACAGTTCTGATGCTTATCCATGCATCAATTTATTAGGATTATGGATTTCACCAGCTAGATATTCTTCTTAAGTCCTCATAAGACTAATTACATAGGTTTCACGTATTGGCATTGACAAATTCCAAGCCATACTATTTATGTATAACTGGCTAGAATTTGTATGGTTAACTTATGTTTTCTGCATAGTTAGCCTAGTTTGAACAAGTTTTGGCACCTTTTTGCAATTTTAATAGGTTAGAAGGCAAGGAAAATAGACATCATGATCCCATAATGGAATACAAATCAGCATACATTATTGCCTATTCAAATAAATATTTACTTGCTAAGTAAATCAGCTAAAATAGTGCAGAAAATGCAAAAAATGCTTAAAATGGTCAAAATAGAGTGTTGTGCTCTTGAAAATCTAAACATGTAAATAGTAATACATAATGCATTCTATAATAATAATTAGCATAAAAACATAACATAAGGTTTATCAAATAGTTTATAACATATCAAAAAATAGTCTATGAATGAGGTAATTTCTGGCCTCATTATTTTCCCCCCAACCTATTGTAATGCATGTCCTCATGCATTCTGTGAAGCCACAACAACACAAAGATCTATGTCTAGATTTTGTTCTTCATAACTCAATTTTTTGCCCAGAACCTGATAGTATCCTCATATTGTCTGCATCTATTTGATCCACTCCTACAACTACTCATCTAGCTAGGGATAATTATGAAAGAAATATGAAATAGGAGTTATAATAGTTGGCAACCTATATCTTAAACCTACCCAATGATATTTAGTTTATGGATTATTTTCACTATGCCCTCAGCTCTTCTCCTGGACCACACAAAGTTTTTGGGCGAGATAGGTTCCCTTTTATGAAATGATATTGATAATTCTCCCCACCTGCTCTTACAAGATGATAGAGAATTATTAAAATGTTGGTTACAGAAGACCTAAAATATTATTACACAATTAGTAAGATTACTTCTATAAACTTCTCTGATTCTCGTCTCCTTCATCATAGTGAAATATTCATTATGGAGACCCTATAATTGTCCTGGGAAGGTCTTCTTAATAGTTCAACTTTCAACTCTATTTCTTTGCTTACCTTTTTCTCCTCCTCCCAATGCATTTGATTTTGCAATGTAGATATGAAGGATCTCAACTGGATATCTCCTATGAAGATATTTGGCAAGAATGTTAAATCTTCAGGTATGAAGAAGTTATGCAGAAACAACTCACAAAGCAAATTCTTTTGTTCCTATGGACTATGCAGATATGTCTCTACAAATTCTTCAACAATGTCCAATTTGTAAGGAAGATTGGAAATAATCCTCATTAACTACCAACGGAGGTATTTTTCTTTTAAGATCAAAGTATAAAACCTTGCAGGCCTTCTGTACTGAACTAAGTACTCTACAATTTGGCTCATATCCTGTATCTGCTCCTGTAACTTAGTTATGTCTACATTTTGGGTTTCTAGCTTTTGCTTCAAAGGTTTCAAAGATGAAATTTGTGCCTCCATCTATTGACACTACAACATCCAATGTGCTATATCCTCATTATACTTTTTTAGTGTAACTGTTTGTGGGGGTCGGGTTATCTGCTCCATTTTTGGAAGTACATCTACCTGTATTCCAATTTTTGTTGTGTCCTATTGTGGTTGCTCCACAACGTACCCCAAAATTAGGGACCCACCTTTTTTGCATGTTTTCCAAGAAGACCGAAGTGGCCCATATGCTAAATATCAAAGAAAAAGCAAAACACCACAAGGAGGAAAAAGTGTCGCGATATCGCTACATGTTGCATTTTCATTGTCCAAAGCAAAGGGAGAGAGTAAGGAGAAAAAAGTGTCACGATATCGCGACATGTTGCATTTTCACGGCCAGAACAAAAGAAAGAAAAAGTGTCATGATATCGCGACATGTTGCATCATCGCGGCCAAAATAGGAAAAGTGTCGCGATATCGCGACATGTTGCATCATTGCGGCCAAAAGAGAAAAACTATCGCGATATCGCGACATGTTGCATCATAACGGCCAAAAGGGAAAAGGTGTCACGATATCGCAACATGTTGCATCGTCTCGTCCAAAGGAGGAAAAAGTGTCGTGATATCATGACATGTTACATTTTCATGGCCATAACAGAAGAAAGAAAAAGTGTCGCAATATCATGACATGTTGCATCATCGCGGCAAAAAGAGAAAAAGTGTTGCGATATCGTGACATGTTGCATCGTCATGGCCAAAAGAGAAAAAGTGTCATGATATCGCCACATGTTGCATTGTCACAGCTAAAAGAGAAAAAGTGTCATGATATCGTGACATGTTGCATCATCGCGGCCAAAAGAGAAAAAGTGTCACGATATCGCGACATGTTGCATCGTCGCGGCCAAAATGGAAAAGGTGTCACGATATCATGACATGTTGCATCGTCGCGGCCAAAGGAGGAAAAAATGTCGCGATATCGTGACATGTTGCATCGTCGTGGCAAAAAGAAGAAAAGTGTCACCATATATCGCAACATGTTGCATTGTCGCGGCTAAAAAAGAAAAAGTGTCATGATATCGCGACATGTTACATTTTCACGGCTAAAAGCAACAAAAGAGAGCAAGGAGGCAAAAGTGTCGTGATATCGTGACATGTTACATTTTCACGACGAAGGGCCACAAAACGGAAACCAAAGCACATACATGCACAAGGGAAGGTGAAACAAACAGCCATTGGAAAGTGAAACGAACAGTCAGGGAAGGTGAAACGAACAACCATTGGAAAATGAAATGAACCGTCATGGAAGGAGAAACAATTTTTTTTCAAAATTTTAAATACGCCATTCAAAGAGGCCAGAAGGGGTTGGAAACTTCTGTGAGTAGGGTTGTAGATTTGAAGGCAAGAGGGCCATTCTGGACTTGTTTGGGTTGTTTTTCTTCCATGGACTGGTTTGGGAAAACCAAAATTTTTTGTTATTGTAAAATGACAAATTTTTAATACATAAAGTTTCATAAAGTTGCATCTTATGGACAAGAAAGAAGGAGTCATTTTTTGCATGCAAGATTAAATGTCTATTTTTCCCCTTTTCAGATTTTAGGCTTGTAAATGGAGTTTATGCAAGTTTCTTGGTTGCTTCATGTGAATGTCTAAATCTGAAAACCTCATTTAAAACCCTAGGATCCAACACTTAGCTTATCCGGATTGTGCTTGTTTTGCAAGTCCAATAGGTTAGGTTGCATGCATGGAAACATCACATATTCAATTTTGTCGAAATAGGATAGCATCATACTGAATGCATTTTATTTTCAGTAACCTGCATTTTCTTTCAACATTTTTCTGCATTTTATTTTTCCAAAAATTTTAATTTATTTTAATCTTCAGGCATTAAAATAAACATTTAAAATTTTTCAAAATCCAAAAATAATTTCACCATTGCGTAGGTTATACTTCAAACTTCCAATATGCATTTTAAAATTTCATTTTTGGAGTTGTTTAGTATTTTTAAAAATTCATCGGAGTTGCTGTTTTATTACAGAGTTTAAAAAAACCCGAAAATAGAAAGTTTCCATTTTGGGCCGGAATTTCATGTTTTCAGTTTTGTTTTGCACTCATGAGCCTATGATGACATTCCCTTCATGAAAATTCCAATTTCATTGAAGGAGTTATGTTTTATGGCATTTTCACAAATTTCCATTTTGAGCATCACATCGTGGTCATATGAAGGCCAACTCACATTTGCTTTATTTTGGTTCAATGAAAAATCACTAAAGTTTCATGGTAAAATAAACCAAAATTGCCCCTTGTTTACAGTTACTTGCAATCACTAAGGTGTTCCAAGCATTTAAAATTGAATATCTTTATTTGAGATTACTAATACACATATGCAAAATGCTAAATAGAGCGGAGACCTTGGAGAAGTCGTTTGTTTGACTTCTTTGCAAGAGGGGATTTGGAGCCCAAATCCTAAGGAAGAGTGTACTTTCATGATGGAGTGAAAATACCACTCAACATGTCCACAAGGGGTAAATCCACTTGCACCCCAATTTATGTTGTTTCAATTTGAGGTGAATCAGTTGTAGTTAATTCAACAAAAACTTGAGGGGAATGTAAATTTACCTATTCATGTACTTTCTCTTGTTCATTGGCCTCCTCAACTACTTGTGATATTTGTGCTTCCTGTTGTTGCAAATTATTAGAATATTTTGCAGAAGCACCTGATTCATCATGTTCTACTATAATGACATCCTACTGGAAAATTTGTATTGTTGCTTCTTCTATTTCTACTCCTCTAATGGGTGATTCTTATTTAGGTGGGGCTGCCTCCCTATGCTCTTCTTCTAATTCCAACAAAATTTTGGCCAACTCATCTTTAGAATTAGATTCTATAGGTTGTTTCTCCAGAATTGACAACCTAGCCCTTAATTCATCTACCTCCTATTGAAAATCATAAATAAAATTATTTTTATCTTTTATAGAGGTTTCATGTTGTTCAATCCAACCCATATGTGTCCTAATGACACTTCTAGCAGCACACAACTATTCTTGTATATTTTCCTTTCCCTCCTCTTCTATGAATGCTTCTTCAAAATTAGAGTCAAAATAATCAAGTGAGATATTAGGCATTGATGTATCTATGTCTATAATTATTGTGCCAACCTCTGCATCCTTTGTACCTATATATGTCTCCTCTGTATCAATTTTTGCACTCACTTATTGAGATAGTGATACTGCCTCTATATCTACTACCTCCTCCATTATTTTCTGCTTCTGAATTCTAGAGGACCATCACAACCCAACAATAGATTGTTTGTGTCTATGACAAATCAATACTAGCTTCCAAAGTAGTTCCAAGTGTTAGTAATTCAAATTAAATAGGCAAAAGAGAATTTTTACCATAAACCAAATCATAAGGTGTAAACCCACTGGTATATTTCCAGGTAGTATTGTAAGTCCAAACTGATTCGAGAAGTTTATCCATCCAATTTCTCCTATGGGAAGCTACTATTTTGGTCAAGATTATTTCTAATTCCTAATTTGTTATTTCAACTTGACCATTTTCTTGAGGGTGATAAGGTGAGCATTTCCTATGCTTGATTTCATATAGTCTGGTGAAGGCTTCAACAACCTTTGATGTAAATTGAGGTCCCTGATCTGTGGTAATAGTGTGTGGGGCTCCAAAACACAAAAGAATTTGGGAATACATAAAATCAACAACTTTTTCTTCTCATGCATGTTTAAAAGCTCACACTTCTACCCATTTAGTCACATAGTCAGTACATACCAAAATATGCACCTTAACTTGAGAAGGTGGATCAATAGGTCCTACAAAATCTAACCCCCACCTCTCAAATGGCTCTAAAACTAATTGAGGTTGCAATGACATTTCACTGGTATAGGTAGGTTTTCCCATTCTTTGGCATGCATCACAATGTTTGACATATTTCTTTACATATTTATGCAGGGATGGCCAATAGTAGCCAACACCCAAGATTTTCTAAATTGTACTTTATACTGAATAGTGCCCTCTAGATGGTTCATCATGACACGCATGAAGAATATCATACACTTCATCCTTGTGGATGCACCTACGTAGAACATGGTCAGGAATGCATTTAAAGAGTACACCTCCTATCCATTTAAAAGAAGCACTTTGCTTGATTAACTATTTCTTTTGTTTAGTAGTGAAGTGAAGAGGAATTTTTCCTGTAGCTAAGTAATTAGCTATATCTGCAAACCATGGAGATTGTAAAGAAATAGCAAATAGTTTTTCATCAATAAAAGAATCTTCAACCAATTCCTCCGTGTCTGAGTTTGGCAACCTAGATAGAAAATTTTCCACTACATTAGCTTTTCCTGGTTTATTCACTATGATGATATCAAATTCTTGCAACAGTATGAACCAGCAAATAATTCTTGCACTAACCAGAGGTTTATTCATCAAGTATTTAATAGCAACATGATTTGTATGGATGAACACTTGATATCCTATGATATGGTATCAAAATTTATTAATAGCATATACCACAACCAAGAATTCCTTCTCAGTAGTGGTGTAGTTCTTTTCAGCTCCTGTCAAGTTTTTACTAATGTAGTAAATGGCATAATGTTCTCCATTTTCAATCTGATCTAGTGCTGCTCCAATAGCAGTATTGGAAGCATCAGTCTAAATATGGAATAGCAATTTCCAATTAAGTCCTCTTAACACAGGGGGAGTGGTTAACTTCTCCTTCAATGCTTCAAAAGACTTTTGACATTTAGTAGACCAAGTAAATTTAGAATCCTTAGTCAGTAATGCAAACATTGGATTATGTTAGGATCCTATCCTAACATTAATTAATAATAATAATAATAAATTTTATCCTATGATTATAATAATAAAATAATATAATAATACATAATATAATAATTAATTATATTAATTATTATATTATTATAATATTAGGGTTAGGAAGCATTGCAACCTTTCACCTATAACCCTAAGAGTGGGTATAAATCACTTTACAATTCTATCATTCGGAATATCAAGAAAATATATAATATATGATTTATTAAATCATTGAAGGGACTTCCCGATAATTCAAAGGCGATTATTTTAGATTTAGGTTATTTATTATTTATTTATCATTTTGTGTGCTAGGAACCCTAGGTTCCTACCATATGGTATCAAAGCCTTATGGATCCAACCATATTGGTCAAGGAAATGAAAAATGACATTGCAGACATTAGAAGAATGATTGAACAAAAACAAAATAAACAAATGGAACATTTTGATCGTATTATACAGTATTTAATGGAAATGCAAGAGGAGGAGACCATAGCCATGGAATCCAAGGTGGAGGAGGAGCCCATAGCTAGGGAATCCTGGGTGGTACCCATTGCACTCCTTAAGAAAGAAAAAAATATTTCAAACCCTAATTTTTTTGAACTAAAGTTTAGTGAATGCACAAATTCCATATTGCATCATTCTGATTATGAAAACCCTAAAAAAATTATTGCTAGAGAAAAAATGGAGAAGATAATAGAACCCACATCACATGGCTTACATGTAAAAGGGTGTCCAATCAAAGGAATTTGTCTTGAAAATCTAGAAGAGCACTATCACAAGAAGCCTCAGAGTATTGAAGATTTATCTCTTGATTGGAAAGATGATTTAACGGATGTAGAAAGCTTGCCAAAAACACTCAAGGGCATGGTTATATCAATGGTTGTGCACCAACGACCTCCACCATGGCCTCCTCCTCCCTAGCATGAAAAGCTTAACTTTATTTTATTAGACTTCACATGGCTCTTCATTATACTGACGAAAAGCCTTATTATTGGCAAAACGGTCTATAATTCATCGTCTACACAGGCAGCAAGAGAAGAAACGGGTCTTTCAAATAGTTTACTCAAGTTGGTAGGCTGGATAACGTTGTCCGATCCTGCCCACATCGCCTGTGCGAACTGTTGATGAATAAGCTCCGTTGGGTAGTATGAATCCCACCATATAAAACCATATGATACATCCATGTAAAACAATGGAAAATTCATGGATGAAATTAATTTTTGCCCTTCTAAACCCAAATATGAATATACATAAAATTGTTTTCACCCTTTTCAAGTAACTCAAGCTTGAGTAGAAATGAAAATAAACCAAATCAAAGATCTTGAACAGAAATAATAAATGAGAAATAAACAACCGTTTTACTTATTCAGTGATGTCTGTATGTATTTCAGGTAGCTTAAAGTTCTGCCCCATAAATATAGACATACATAGAATGATATGGGCCAATAACATGTATGTACGCTGCCAATCAAATGATAGAACACCTTAAAGTTTTGAAGCCAATACTACTCTTACTTGCTAGTGTTCATGTAAGTTAATAAATGGGTACAATCTTAACTGAGTCTAAAAGAAGTCCTCATTTATAGTACTGAACGTCACATTCTTTCATGCAAAACTTCACAGTATTATGACCACTTTTGTTCATAGAAATTTGATCTGTGCAAATTTCTATCCAAGATTTTGCCAAAGCTTTGTAAGAAGCTTTCGAAAGTCGTTCTTCCTCGAGAGATGGTTGTTCAGATGAATTGAAAAAGTTAAAAAATATTGGGATAAATATTTGGACTCTCATCCATGAATATTCCTTGGGATTCTCATACATCTCATACTCTTTCACATCCCTCTGTTCTCCACACTCTGATTGTAGTTGTACATGAACAAAACTCGCTTCAACATCCAAAACAATTAACACAATGCAATAAAAAAAAAACAAACGCACACAGAAGAGACAACTGAGGCTTATGATATTGCGGTAATCAAATACAGAGGCCTCAAAACTGTAACAAACCTTGATATTAATAGATATAATGTGAAAAAAATAATGAGCAGCTGCCAAGCGCATGAGAGGGGAGGGATCATCGGTTATTAGGGCTATAGATGCACCTAAAATTGAAGAGGCAAGTAAACCGAGTTTACAAGCAGATACAAACACCAGTGGCAATGCTTCTGCTTCATCAAGAGCTTCTAATGAATGGCCTCGTATATGTTTACAGCAACAAGCACATCCATTGATGGCATCATGGCTTAAACAAGCAAATGGGAACAAGGGCTTGAATTATCAAAAACAGTTGCACCAAGCTGTCAATTATGAGAAATATTTACATGCAGCTCTGTTAACATCCAGCAGTGCTTCTATTTATAATATTATGGGTGTGGAATATACACCTATTAATGGAGGTAATCACATTGGCTCAGCTACTGGTATTTCGAATAATATTTTACTTAATGGCTCAGTCATGACCAATTCATTGGTTCCAGCTTCAAATCAATCTAATTGCAGTGCAGCACCAACCATTGAAGCTTCAACTGGGTCATTTGCTTTGCAGACATCTGCTTATGCAAATTCTTCTCATCATTCTTTTGGCATTTCCAGAGTTAGCTTGGAAAACCTAACATATAGCAATTGGATGGGAGTTTCTGTTCAGGGTTTAGGACCCACAACTAATGCTGAAACTAACAGTTCGGAATAACGAATAGGACTCTATAGCTCTAGGATTGGATTAATTTCATCGGTATTATGAACTCCAATTTTTTGAAGACTGCAAGAGATATTTGTTTGTAAGAGATCATTGTTCTTACCGTGGGAAAAATTATATTATCCGTTAGCTTTTGAAGACTTCAAGAGAACTTTGTTTGGAACAGGTCTTTGTTTTTACCGTGGAAACAATGATAATATCGGTTAGCATTTCAAGACTACAATTTGTTTTTTCTCTGGGAAAAAAGATAACATCCTTTAGCGGAACTGATACAATGAGTTTTGCCTTTGATTATTATAGTTTCCTTGGTGAGCAGCAGGAAAACTGATTGACGAGATCTTTGTCATGCATGCTCATAATAGTATCATACGAGTTCTTTGACGAGTTCTCAGAGTAGCAAAATTGGACAACAATGATTTTAACGGTGAAAGTAGAAGCGTTATGGAAAAATTGCTAGAGGAGAATAATAATTTTAAGGGAGGCCAAAAATGAAAGAATTTTAATCATGTGCCACCTCAATGCCCAAGTCCCTTCCCTATTCCACAGTGGCACATTTCACACCAAAACAGGATCATCTCGAAGTCCAAAAGGCAAAGAAAATATTCATAATAAAAAATGACTTGCTTGAAAGTTTCTCTTGCAGCCAAATCTCCTTCTACACAAAGAATATATTGCTAAAACATTATAGAACTTTGATAATGTCAGGATGATCATCAAATTTCTAGGGCATATCATTTTCCCAGTATTGAAGGTGATCTGGTTTTACCAGTACCGCAAACTCTTGATGATCCAAATTACATCGTACTTCAGACTAAGTAACTATAGACGAGATACGAGATACCTTGTCAGCACAGTGATAATCTTATTTTAATACCGTTCAACACTCCAGGGACTCTTTTCAACAAAGCAATGAAGATAGACACGTTCATAAATTAAATAATAGTAATAAGACAATACTGCAGAAGATGTTCATGCTTAGTTTTAATTACTTGTTTAGTGCTTGAATTACTGCTAACACAGGATTTCGATGCATGTGTAGTATGGCTACACATTTCTATCACTGTAATTGTGCTGCAAGAGTATTTGGAGTAGTTTGATGGTGATTTTGAGCATGGTAAACTCATGGTGGAATTACCCGGATATCATTTTTCTCTTTCATTAATGGTCAATTTCAACATGGTTACTTTTCCAACAACTGTCGAAAGATGTGTTAGGATTAGAAAGCAACTACGATGATAGTCTGGAGCATAGATGAAAATGCTGTGTTGCGATGGATTGCGATATCAATTGCAAAGGTTAAAAAAGGACATCCCTGGGTTCTATCAAGTTTTCAATATGAGTAAACCTCTTTGGTTACATAAAGGAGAAGAATATTAGGATTAAAGTTACCTTGCCTTGCATTAGAAATGTATCTCTATGAACACAAAATATATATATATATATATATATATATATATATAAAAAGATATATATATATAAAGATATATTCCTTGATAAGTTGTTTGGAATATAAGTGAGGATAAAAATAAATATAACAAAACTACTAGCTTACGTCCTAAAGCAATTGGGCAAACACAATACACCAATATCTCAAGACTACTCCAATGTTAAAAAGCACATCTATTTCGGCATTATCCAATTAAACGAAGAGGATAGAAGTGATATTCTTCTACTTATACAAGATGGTGAACTTCAAGTAAATATCATAAATTCTTTAGAAGATATGGACGATCCAAGTTCCCTTGCTACCATCCACCTACAAACTGAGACTTTCCGAAGACTATTTTTCAGTCCTTCTAAAACTTTGAGGACAAAGTTATTCAAGGAGGGATGGCATGTTAGGATCCTATCCTAACATTAATTAATAATAATAATAATATATTTTATCCTATGATTATAATAATAAAATAATATAATAATACATAATATAATAATTAATTATATTAATTATTATATTATTATAATATTAGGGGTAGGAAGCATTGCAACCTTTCACCTATAACCCTAAGAGTGGGTATAAATCACTTTACAATTCTATCATTCGGAATATCAAGAAAATATATAATATATGATTTATTAAATCATTGAAGGGACTTCCCAACAATTCAAAGGCGATTCTTTTAGATTTAGGTTATTTATTATTTATTTATCATTTTATGTGCTAGGAACCCTAGGTTCCTACCAGATTAGCTATGGTACTAAAATTTGCAATAAATCTATGGTAGAAACAAATATGTCCCAAAAAACTCCTTACATCAGTTTGAGTTTTGGGAGGAGGAAGGTTTTTGATGACTTCCACTTTCTTGGGATCAACCCTAATCCCATGAGATAAATATGATGACCAAGGACAATCCCTTCCTCCATAATTAGAAAATATTTTTAAGAATTTAAGGACAAATGGTATGTTTCACAATGTGTTAAAACTTTTTCAAGTTGTTTTAAGGTATAATCATAAGTTTCCTCACATACTGTGAAATCATCAATGTAAATTTCCACACTTTCATTTGTTAAATTAGAGAATATGGCCAAAACAACTCTTTGAAAGGTTGCTGGAGCATTACATAAACTAAAAGGCAAGACCCTATAAGCAAATGCTCCCCAAGGGCATGTGAAAGTAGTTTTCTCTTGGTCTTTAGGTGCAAATTGTATCTGATTATATCCACTGAATCCATAAAGAAAATAGAAGAATTTATTTCTAGCAAGGGTATCTAACACTTGGTATATGAAAGGTAATGGGAAGTGGTCCTTATGTGTGACCTTGTTCAACTATCTATAGTCTACACACACTATCCTTTTCCTATTTTTCTTTGGAACAATAACCAATGGAGAAACCCACTAATTGTCTAAAATTGGATAAATGAATCCTGCATCTAAAAGTTTTTCAATTTCTTATTTTACAATATCTTTTAGAGCAAGATTCAAACGTCTTTGATGTTGTCTCACAGGTTTAACATCTTCAGTGTATATCCTATGTGTACATATATTAGGGTGAATTCCAGTCATATCCTTGTAACTCCAAGCAAAAGCCTGAACATGTTTTTGTAGGACAACAAATAATTTTTCTTCCTGCTCATTAGTCAACCAACTATTAATGTTCAAAAAATTACTTGGTTGTACTTCAATTTGTTTTATTCTTGGATGAACATAATTGATTGTTCCATACTTGCTGATCAAAGAATTTAATGGACAGTGATTTAAGAACACAAACTTATACTGAGAGGGGGGGGTGAACAATGTAAGACCACTTTTTACTTTTCTTTCCAATTCAATATTATGTAGTGTATAGACAACAGTATCAATAGAAGTAATCAAAAAATGCACAAAACAACATACATAATAGAGACACCACAGTTTACGTGGTTCACCCAATGTGGGCTTTCTCAATCAATATCTTTGGGAATCCTTCCCAATTACAATGTTTATGGATATTTTTCCAAGGAGATGTTGATCCCATAATCTCAAGTTCATGGATCTCTCCCACAGGAGAAATCTTTCCCCTTCTGCTCTAGGTAGTGATCTCCAGAAGACTCTATCTCTTTTCTACACTGACTGGCGGATCTCTCTCCACTTGAATACTCCTCACTCAAATTTATCTTCAACTATCCTAGATACTAGATCTCTATCCACTGAGACTTTGTCCTCTGTACTATGTCACCTCCAAAGCTCTATCAATAAGCTCACTCAAAACCTACTCAATAGGCTCACTCAGAACCTCCTCAACAAGCTCACATAGAACTTGTCCAAATATACACAACAAGCCAACATAAAACTTGTCCAAGCTCACTCAGAACCTCCTCAACAAGCTCACACATAACTTGTCCAAATCTGCTCAACAAGCTCACATAGAACTTGTCCAAATCTGCTCAACAAGCTCACCAAGAACTTGCCCAAATCTGCACTAGCAATCTCACCAAGAACTTTTCCAAATCTGCACTAGCAAGCTCACCAAGAACTTGCCCAAATCTGCACTAGTAAGCTCACCAAGAACTTTCCCAAATATTCTTTAGCAATCTCACAAAGAACTTACCCAATAATTAAATCTCATTGAAGCATAAAGAGAATTGTTAGAGACTCAATATGTTCTATACTCAAATACCAATCTCAACTCAAATTAATCTTATAAAAGCATAAAGAGAATTGTTAGAGACTCAATATGTTCTATCATCAAATCTCAATCTCAACTCAAATCAAGAATATAGAATAGTTTGTTTCATGGAACTTGAACAACCACTTCACATAATCACTTGAATAGGCTCAAACAACTCTTCTCAACCAACTACCACAAGAAACAACTCTTTCTTACAAACCCTAGTCTAAGCATGTATCAACCAACTCAAATGTTTCCAACAATGCTCAACCACAAATATCACATAACAATGATACTCATGTTCTTCTCAAGTTCAAGTTCTTTGCATAACCAATGGGATTCAACAATAATTCTAATAAAACATTCTTCACATAACAATGATACTCATGTTATTTTCAAGTTCTTTCCATAACCAACGGGCTTTAACAACTATGCTTATAAAACAAGGTTTAACCACAACTCAAACTAGAAAACCTTGAAGCATTCAACCAACCACTTTCGAAAAGGAAACCACAATCAATCCTTTTATCTCCAATGATATTTTAGAAATCAATCACCATAAACAAACAATAGGAGAATGTGCCCATACCTTTTATGAATATGAAGAAACCCCTTTGAAAATCTGCCACACTCAACACACTTTGAAAAATAACAAAACAACCTTCACTTTGAACCCCTTTACAAAAACAAAAATATCTCTTTACATACACCTTATTTCTCCATCTAATCAAGTTAATCAAATAGCCCTCAAAATAATATTTCCAATGATATATAATATGGTATACTTCTAAAAGAGGAAAACACCAAAAATTTCTCTTTTTGTAAAAGTGCATTTCAACCCTTATATCTTGACTTCCAAGTAAATAAAAAATTTAATCAAACATTATTCCCTTAGCATCACCTTATTCATCCAACATTAGGAAATAATAAAAAATATTCATTAATATATTTACTTGCCTCTTAGAGGGAATCAAACCCTCGTCACTATCCACTCAACTCCACAACCACGATGCCAAAGACCACGTGAGCTATCTACTCACATAGGACAGAGAGCAAAAATGCTCCCTGTATTTTGCTGCCCTTGCTCATGCCAAAAATGTGCACCAAATGCTCTTCTTCCACACTATACAAAAATTAAACCCAGTGGGAATCGAACACATGCCTTGTCACAACCAAAAACACCATGCTTCCCAAGTTCACCGTTGGACCACGTTGTCACATCGAAGTATTTTGGGGCTTCCTCTTTTTTTTTCTCTTCGTTCAATGCTAAGACTTTTGAATCGAAAGCCTTTGTACATATATATGCAACCTTAATTTAATTTCACATACTTCGGAACCTTTAATTATTAATTTCCTTTTTATGGCACATTGTTTTTATGACGTCGACGATGACTTTAATTTTAAAATTTAAACTAAATATTTAAAATTAAATATATCCATCACTGGGGTACCTTTTTCGATGAAACAAAAAGCCAACCTAGGTTTTAATAAAAACCCATTTCAAAAATGATATCCATGGTTTAAAAAAAAACCTTTTATTTTGCCTTCCTTGGTTTTCACAAAAACCCTGTATATATCCATGCTTTCCAAAATATCATAAATGCTTATTTATAAAATACTTTGGCCACCAAAACTCAATGTGATCCATGTGACATCAATGATCCATGTGAAATTAACGATAACATAAAATACCTCAAATTTCTAACAATATCCCCCTTTGTCATTTATGGCAACACCTCTAATGCAAATCACCACAGTCACTACAAAAACCATTTCTGAGAATCAAAGTTGCTTCCCCTGACTCAATATTCTCTTTGGAGGCTTCTCCCCCTAATTCAATGCTCTCTTTGGTGGCTGCCCCCCCAAACTCAAATCTCTCCCCCTTACTCAAATCTCTTCCCCTTTGACATCAATGACAAAAAAATGTACACCTATGGGGCTAAAAGATATGACTCTTAACCTTAGCCCCCTCACCACCTTCTCTCTTGAGGTGATTAATTTTGGGGTGGGAGTACTTTTACTCCCAGTTGTTATCTCAACCACTAAAAATTTTCTCTTGGTAATGGTTTTGTAAATATGTTTGCAATCTGATCTTTTGTAGGAACATATTCCAATCTTACTTGTTTCTTTGTAACCTGTTCTCTTAAAAAGTGATACTTGATTGGAATGTGCTTTGTTATGGCATGCATTACTGGATTCTTAGATATACTTATAGCACTAGTATTATCACACAAAATAGGAATGGGATGATCATGTTCTATGCTAAAATATTTGAGAGTCTGTTTCATCCATAATACATGTGAACAACATGTTGCTACTAAAATATATTCTACCTCCATTGTGGAAAGTGACATTGATGGTTGTTTCTTACTTAGCCAAGAAACTAAACAATCACCAAGAAATAATGCTTCTCCACTTGTGCTTTTACTATCATTAATGTTTCCTGCCCAATCTGCATCAGTGTATATTGTGAGAGTAAACTTACTGCTTCTAGAATACCATAGACCATACTCCATTGTTCCTTTGAGATATTTGAGTATTCTTTTCATTGTTGTCACATGTGATTCTTTTGGAGCTGCTTGAAATCTTCCCACTAAACCAACTGCTTGTATTATATATGGTCTTGTAGTTGTAACATATAACAAGCTACCAATCATAGATCTGTATAGTGTTTGATTTGCATCAGGAGATTCATCATATTTGCTTAATTTACACCCTATAACCATTGGAGTACTAACTGGCTTACTATATTCCATTTTTAATTTCTTCAACATCTCCTTTATATACTTTTTTTGTGAAAGAAATATCCCTTTTTCTAATTGTGAAATTTGTAATCCGAGGAAAAAGGTTAATTCACCCTACATAGACATTTAAAACTCATTAGTCATGTTTCTTTTAAATTCTTGACACATTTTGTCATTGCTACCCCAAAAATAATATCATCCACATAAACTTCCACAATCATCAAATCATTTCCCTTATTTTTAATATACAGATTGCTATCAAATGTTCCCTTTCTGAAACCTTGTTCTCAAAGATATTTATCCAGTCTTGAATACAATGCTCTAGGAGCTTGCTTTAAGCCATAAAGAACATTTTTTAATCTACACACATAATTTGACTTATCTGCTTGATTAAACCCATCTGGTTGTTCAATGTAAACTTCTTCTTCTAAATGACCATTCAGAAAAGTTGATTTGACATCCATCTGATATACTTTGAAATTTTGTAGCTTGAAAGTGCCAAAAAAATATGTATAGCTTCCAATATTGCAACTGGTACAAAGGTCTCATCAAAATCAATTCCTTCTACTTGTGCATACCCTTTACACACCAATATTGCCTTGTTTCTGATGACTTGGCCATATTCATTTAGTTTGTTCCTGTAGACCCATTTAGTACCAATTACATTTTTTCCTTTTGGTATTGGAACTAATTCCCAAGTCTTACTTTTTTTAATCTGATATAGTTCTTCCTTCATTGCTTTAATCCAACATTCATCATTTTCTTCCTCTCTAAAATCCTTTGTTTCTATCTTGGATAGTAATTTTTGTTGAGCCTATGATTCCTCTTCTTGTTCGTCTTACATCAGGGCTGCCAATGATCAAGTCCTCTGGATAATTTTTCTGAATATATCTTGATGTAGTTTTGGAAGGTATATTATGCAAATCTTCTTCATTTGAATCTTCACCCATTTCTTCCTGACAACTTTCTTATTCTTCAAGAATATCTTCTTGAGATGGCTCATTTATTCCTGTTCTTTCATCAAATCTAACATTTATACTTTCCACCATGGTATGTGTTTTTTTATTGTAGTATCTGTATGCATTACTCTTTGTAAAGTATCCAAGAAAAATACCTTAATTGCATCTAGGATCAAACTTGCCCAAGTCCTTATCCTCTCTTCTAATATAACACTTACTTCCAAAAATTCTGAAGTATTTTACCGTGGGAGATCTTCCTTTCCAAAACTCATATGGAGTCTTATGTTACTTTGTTCTAACTTGAGCTCTATTCATAACATAGACTGTTGTACTAATTACTTCCTTCCAAAACCCATATGAGATTCTTGATTCATTTAGCATTGCTATGGCAATATTCTCAAGAGTTCTATTATTTCTTTCTACTACTCCATTTTTCCACAGAGTCCTGGTTACTAAATGTTCTTTTTTGATTCTATGTTCTGCACAAAACTCAATGAATTATGTAGAGATGAATTCTCATCCTCTATCTAATCACAAACACTTGATCTTCTTTCCTGTTTCATTTTTGACCATTTCTTTGAACACTTTGAAATGCTCAAATGCCTCTGATTTCTATTTCAAAAAAACAACCTAAGTCATTCTAGAATAATCATCTATGAACAACGTGAAGTAACTTTTACCTTGTAGAATTTTGGTTCTCATAGGACCATATAAATCAGTATGAATCAATTCTAATACCTTGGAAGAGGAATATTCTTTTGCCTTGAAACTTGATCTTGTCTGCTTTCCATACTGACACTATGCACAAATTATATTTGAAGGTCTTTTTATCTTTAGTAGATCTTTGACAATTTATTTGTTGCTTATCCTTACTATGTTATCGAAGTTCAAGTGACACAACAACCAAATTTCTTCTTCTTGAGATAGAAGACATTTTTCTTTTTTTATTTCACTGAGCATGTAGAGATTGTCATTGGTTCTTTCTGTATTTGCAACAAGCTTCCCTATTTTTGTTTCTATGATTTTGCATCTTGTAGAGGAAAAAGTAACTATGTACCCTCAATTACAAAGCCGACTTACACTTAGTAGATTGTGTTTTAGACCCTCAACATAGAGTACACCCTATGTAGTAGTCTTTCCATCATCCAAACATAAAGTTCCTCTCCCTTTGATTTTAGCTAAAGCATTATCACCAAATTTCATAGATCTGCTATTGTTCCCTTTTAAAGAAATAAACTTATCCTTATACCCAGTCATATGACTAGAGCACCCACTATCAATATACCATTTGTCCATCCTGTAACACAGTAGAATCTACCCTCAAGTTTTTAGCCTTTTCGAAGGAACCCGCTCTGATACCAATTGAATAACACAAATTTATATTGAGAGGGGGGTGAATAGTATAAGAACACTTTTTACTTTTCTTTCCAATTCAATATTATGTAGTGTATAGATAGCAGTATCAATAGAAGTAATCAAGCAATGCACAAAATACCATACACAATAGAGACACCATAATTTACGTGGTTCACCCAATGTGGGCTACTCCACGAAGAAAATATTTTACTAAAAATTTCTCAATCAATCTCTTTGGGAATCCTTCCCAATTACAATATTTATGGATATCTATCCAAAGGAGATGTTGATCCCCTAATCTCAAGTTTGTGGATCTCTTCCACAGGAGAACTCTTTCTCCTTCTGCTCTGGATAGTGATCTTCTAGAAGACTCTGTCTCTATGCTGCACTAACTGGTTGATCTCTCTCCACTTGAAGACTCCTCACTCAGATCTGTCTTCAACTATCTTGGTTGTTGGATATCTATCCACTGTGACTCTATCTTTTGTATTGTGTCACCTCCAAATATTTTTCAATAGGCTCACTCAGAACCTGCTCAATATGCTCACTCAGAACCTACTCAACAAGCTCACATGGAACTTGTCTAAATCTGCTCAACAAGCTCACATAGAACTTGTCAAATCTGCTCAAAAAACTCACATAGAACTTGTCCAAATATTCTCAATAATATCACATAGAACTTGTCCAAATATACTCAACAAGCTCACTAAGAACTTTCCCAAATTTGCACTAGCAAGCTCATGAAGAACTTGCCCAAATATGCACTAGCAAGCTCACCAATAACTTGCCCAAATCTGCACTAGCTAGCTCACCAAAACTTGCCCAAATTTTCACTAGCAAGCTCACCAATAGCTTGCCCAAATCTTCTCTAGCAAGCTCACCAAGAACTTGCCCAATAATTCAATCTCATAGAAGCATAAAGAGAATTGTTAGAGACTCAATATGTTCTATACTCAAATCCCAATCTCAACTCAAATTAATCTTATAGAAGCATAAATAGAATTGTTAGAGACTCAATATGTTCTATCCTCAAATATTAATCTCAACTCAAATCAAGAATATAGAATAGTTTGTTTCATGGAACTTGAACAACCACTTCACACAATCACTTGACTAGGCTCAAACAACTCTTCTCAACCAACTACCATAAGGAAAAACTCTTTCTTACAAACCCTAGTCCAAGCATGTATCAACCAACTCAAATGTTTCCAATAATGCTCAACCACAAATCTCACATAACAATGATACTCATGTTCTTCTCAAGTTCAAGTTATTTGCATAACAAATGGGCTTCAAAAACAATTCTAATAAAATATTCTTCACATAACAATTATACTCATGTTCTTTTCAAGTTATTTTCATAACCAACGGCCTTTAAAAACTATGCTTATAAAACAAGGTTTAACCACAACTCTCAAACTAGAAAACCTTGAAGCATTCAACCAACCATTTTTGAAAAGGAAACCACAATCAATCCTTTTATCTCCAATGATATTTTCGAAATCAACCACCATAAAAAAATAATAGGAGAATGTGCCCATACCTTTTATGAAGATGAAGAAACCCCTTTGGAAATCTGCCACCCTCAACACACTTTGAAAAATTGATGTGCAAAGCATAGACAAAGTATTGTCATTGTTGTCAACACAAACAGACAGATCAGTTGATGCAGTAGAAAAGAGTTCAAAGGACAGTGAGATCATGTACAGTAAATTTCTAGGAAGACAGAAGTGGCCCAGAAGTATTGTCTCGGTAATTATCATTTTGCATGAAGGATAGTTTAATCCTTCCAAGTTAACTGAAGTTAGTGCGGCAGTTACAAATAGAAATCATGTAGCTATTTTAAGAACTGTTGAAGAAGGAGAAATTGAACAATCGCATAAATAGAATCAAAAAATGCATGCATGCACAGAAAAGGATACGAACAGTCATGACCAAGAAGACGAACAGTCATGGTAGAGATATACGTTGCATGTAACGTAATGCCCACACTATATATACAAAAGGAGTTACATATAGAAGGAGTTACAGTTGACAAGTGGCAGAAGAGAATATTAATAGAACAATTACAAGCGGCAAGTGGCACATGAGAAATAAAATATGGAGTTACAACTGGAGTTGCTATTAGACAAGTTGATCATAAAAGGGCAGTTGCATGGAGAAATAAAGTTGCCACTCATAGTGAAAAAGTGCTGCTGAAAGAGAGTGCGTAGGAGGCGAGTGAGCAGGGTGTGTGTGCTATGTAAAGAGTGGGCAATGTTGAGAAAGCAATAGACCAGTCAGGGTCTTGTAAAAGCGAAGGCATTTTTATGTCAAAAAGATTCAAAATAGAATTTTGAGTTGGTGCTTGGAATCAGGGGTTGGTGCTCCTTTCTGTTGGTGCAGATAAATTAGGGGTTGGTGCTCCTTCCAGTCGGTGCTGGTAAATTAGGGGTTGGTGCTCCTTTCTGTTGGTGTAGATAAATTAGGGGTTGGTGCTCCTTCTAGTGGGTGCTAGTAAATTGATTGTAAAGTTGGTGCTTTACAAAGGCTGGATTTGGATGGGTGTCCAAGCAGTCTATTTTTGAGGAGTAGCCAAAACTGGTGAACCTCGTTACATCTTGTGTTATGTGATGCTCTCATGTGATATTTGCTTGATCTGGTTTTAAGTTTTCATTGCTTCAGATTTAAGAGTTGCACATTTAAGTTTTAAATAGCTACACTGATTCACCCCCCCCTCAGTGCCATTGTAAGACTAACAATTGGTATCAGAGCCAAGTTCCTGAACAAGCTCAATCGGCTAAGGTGATCTGGGAAGTGACACAATGGCAGTTGGTGAAGGATTCTCATCAAACAAAGCTCCATTGTTTGACGGGACTAATTACGCATTCTGGAAAATTAGGATGCAGACATATCTGTGTGCGTTGGGATACGACATATGGGACTCAGTAGAAAGTGGATACACAATACCCACCACTCCTCCAACCGATGCTGCCGATAAGAAACTGTTTGAGAATGACTCAAAGGCAAAGAATGCTATAATGTGTGGTGTAGCAAACAGTGAACTGGTAAAGATCATGAGCTATAAAATTGCAAAAGAAATTTGGGACAAATTGAAGAGCATTCATGAAGGAGACGATAAGATCAAGGAGGCCAAGTTGCAAACTCATCAAACTCAGTACGAAGCGTTAAAGATGAATGACGATGAGAACATAGCGGCATATATGCTGAGAGTAAATGAAGTCATTAATGCCATTAGAGGACTCAACGAGAAAATTGAAGACCCTGCAATCATAAAAAAGGTATTAAGATCTCTTCCCAAAATATTTGATTCTAAAGTTTCAGCTATAGAAGAAGCCAAAGATCTAAATACGTTTAGTATGGATGAGATGCATGGTACGTTGACTGCGTATGAGATGAGAATAGGAAAGTATGATCCCACAGACAGAGAAGCTGCATTTAAAGCCCACAAACATACGAAAGCAAAACAAGAATCCGAAGATGAAGAGACATCCGATGAGATGGAAGCAAACTTTGTTCAAAAACTAAAAAGGGGACAAGGAAAATACAGAGGAAAGCTACCATTTAAATGTTTCAGCTATGGAGGCATTGGGCATGTTGCAGCTAAATGTCCACGAAATATGGAGAATGAAAGTGATGAAGAATCGCATCGAGAAAGAAGTGACTGGAAGAAAAAGATGAAGTTCAGAAACAACCACTTCAAGAAGAAAAGTTT
This sequence comes from Wollemia nobilis, assembly GCA_028583015.1. Lineage (NCBI taxonomy): Eukaryota > Viridiplantae > Streptophyta > Pinopsida > Araucariales > Araucariaceae > Wollemia > Wollemia nobilis. The sequence goes on from JAQPPZ010002201.1 coordinate 5,592,799, forward strand.
CATATCCAAGAATGTCAGCTCCTCTGAAGACAGATCCGATGAGGATTCTGAAGAAGAAACAGGTGAAACTCTGTTCATGGCATTCAAAGAAGAAAATACAGAAGAAGAACAGGAAAGTGATGGAAACCTTGAGGCTGAGGCTGAAGTAAATCTAAGAGGTGAGTTGATAGCTGCACTTGAAGAATTGAGAATAGAAAAGAAAAAGAACAAAAGACTGTCCAAGAAATTGGAAGAATATGGGGATGAGATTGAAGATCTCTTCTTATAGGTTCAAAAGGCCAAGAAATCAGAAGAAGCCTTGAAGACACACCTGGATGATGAGAATTATGTATGCAGCACAAGTGAAGAAGAATCTAACAAAGTTATTGTTGATCTAAAGCTACAAGTAGAACAACACAAAAGGATTGAAGATATTCTCAGGTCTCAAATCAATGAGAAAGAGACTGTTTGCTGCCAACAAGAAGAAGAGATTGTTTCATTGAAGAAACAACTAGTAGAGGCCAATGTAAATCTCAAATATGAGAAGAGCACAGAGTTGCTAGATAAAATGATAAAGCAACAAAGAAGCTCCACAACTAAGCTTGGTCTTGGATATGAAGCTGAACAACCATCATCTTCCAAAAATGCAGAGAAGAAGAAGTTCACTGATGAAGGAAAGAAGAAAGAAAAGCCTGAAGCTGAATCTTCAAAAGGAAGAAAATCTCAAAGGAAATCTATAGCAAAGCAACCACAGCAAAAGAGGTTCTCTCACTCTCACTCTTTTCATAATAATGCTTTTAACGACTATTGTTTTAGATGCAGCCATTATGGTCACCGAGCAATTCATTGTGGATTGAATAATAATTCAAGGAGTTATGCTGGTAGAAATACATCTGCTCTTCTGAGTGAACACCATGTGCAATGTTTTAAATGTAATGGTCATGGGCACATAGCAAGGTTTTGTCCAAGCACCTCTGCAACTAATCTAAGACAAGACCATAGATTCCATCAGACACAAAGAGTGCAACACAGACAGGAAAATAATTATCCTTCAAGATTGCACAAGAGACAACCACCCAAGAGAAATGTTCAGGTTCACGAAAAGGTTCAAAATGTGGATGCAGGTGAAAATTCTCAGCCTAAGTTCAAGAAAAACTGGAGAAAGAAAGAAGAACGGGAATCCTGTCTCCTTGGACTGAAGGAGACTACTCAGCTATTGCACTAAGCCACTCCAGGTGGCACATCCTCAGGGGGAGTAATATTAAAGTTTTTTTTTTAATACTCCTATGTATTTGATTGGTTATCTGAGGATGAATGGCAGGCAGTCGGGAAATTGTTGTATAGCTATCAAAGTGTGTTGTCTGTTCTTACAGTTGTTTGTGTTAGTGCCATGAAGGGTGGTGATTGAATTGAGAGTTGTCATTATTGGTAGAATTGTTGTATGTCATTATTGAACTGGTGATGGCTCTTACTGCCACTGTCATAAGTTAAAGATTATAATAGTTCAGATGATTTGGTTGGTTTTATGGTACTGTGTTTGATGTTTGCACAGAGTTGGCAGTAAAACTACAGTGTTGGTACAGTGTTGGACAAAAGTTGGTACAAGTGTGAGTCACTTGTCAATGTTGTTGACAGATGTGAAATCAGCGTGTTGAATGGGAAGATTGAAAAAGAGGTTTATAATGAGCAACCAGATGGTTTCCAGCCTGGTAATGAATGGTTGAGTTGCCTTCATAGAGGCTATTTTGATCAAATTAATGCTTTACTTGATACATGATTTGAGCAAGTTATTATTTGCATTGGTGATTTATGTTGGTGGCTGTTTTGTTCAAATACCTTTGGAAGGAAAAGGATGTCTACTAGTTTCCTTTTCATGTAGTGATCGGTTGAATGCTTCAAGATTAATCTTGAGTTGAATGATGTTGGTTAAACCTTGTCTATAAGCATTGTTGTTAAAGCCTTAATTGATTGAGAAAAGATATAGGTTGTGGAAATAACATGAGTATCATTGTTATATGAGTTATTGCATGATTGGCAATTGTTGGGTTGTGTTGCATGTTCTTGAGAAAAGCTTACTACATCTATCTTATTCTTTTTGAGACTGAGATTGAGTTGAGATTGAGATTGGGAGTTAAGTATAGAACATATTGAGTCTCTAACAATTCTCTTTATGCTTCTATGAGGGTGATGAATCACATTGGGTCTCTAACAATTCTCTTTGTGGGTTCATGCTAAGCAAGTTTTTCTTGATGAACTTGTGAGCTGATTTGAGGATAGTGCTGGGACAGATTTCCAGATACAGATTTGGGCAGGATGTGTAGAGGACAGAAAGAGTACCAGTGGAGGTGCATTCTATCATGGAGATAGATTGGTCACGTGGAACAGTAAGAAACAAGAATCAATTTTCTTATCCACAGCAGAAGCAGAATTTATTGCAGCGACAATGTGTTGTACGTAGAGGAAGAATTTATATATTTAATTATCTTTGTGCTCATATTTGTAATTTTTGCTAACTGTCATAACATGTGCCTGAGAATGTTGTGCATGGACTCAGGGGGAGTCTGTAGTAACCCTTTGGTATTATTGTCAAAGGGGGAGAAGAATTATAGGAGATTGCATGAGTGTTGCCAACAATTCCAAAGGGGGAGATTGATGTGCAAGGTGCAGCCAAAGTATTGTCATTGTTGTCAACACAGATAGACAGATCAGTTGATGCAGTGGACAAGAGTTCAGAGGTCAGTGAGATCATGTACAGTAAATTTCCAAGAAGACAGAAGTGGCCCAGATTCTCAGAATCAAAGAAAAAGACAAGTAAGAAAACTGTCGCGATATCGCGACATGTTTTCTATCATGATTTTGTGACATGGCCGAGGAGAGAGAAGGTGCAAGCAAAATTGTCATGATTTCATGACATGGCCGAGGAGAGAGAAGGCGCAAGAAAAATTGTCATGATTTCACGACATGGGCGAGGAGAGAGAAGGCGCAAGCAAAATTGTCATGATTTCATGACATGGCCAAGGAGAGAGAAGGCACAAGCAAAATTGTCATGATTTTGCGACATGGAAGGAGAGAGAAGGCACAAGGAAAACTGTCACGATTTCGTGACATGTTGGAGGCAAAGAAGCCAAGTGGAAAAACTGTCACGATTTCGTGACATGTTGGAAGCAAAGAAGGCAAGTAAGAAAACTATCGTGATTTCATGACATGTTTGGAGAGAAGGCGCAAGCAAAGAAAACTGTCATGATTTTGTGACATGGTTGGAGAGAAGGCACAGGCAAAGAAAACTGTCATGATTTCGTGACATGGTTTTCACAATCCGATGAGAAGAAGGAGAGAAAGTGTCATGATTTCATGATAGGATCAAAGAGAAAGTGCCAAGGAGAGAAAGTGTCATGATTTTGCGATAGTTTCGAAGAGAAATCGCCAAGGAGAGAAAGTGGCATGATTTCATGACAGGTTCAAAGAGAAAGTGCCAAGGAGAGAACCTGTCGCGATTTCACGATAGGTTCAAAGAGAAAGCGCCAAGGAGGAAAAGTGTCACGATTTCGTGACATGTTGTGTTTTCACTGGCCAAAGACAGAAAAGGCACAAGGCAATAAAAGTGTCATGATTTTGCGACATGTTTCATTTTTGCGGGCGAAAGGCAGAGAAGTGCAAGGAAGCAAAAAGTGTCACGATTTCATGACATGTGTTTTCACTGGCCAAAGACAGAAAAGGCACAAGGCAGCGAAAGTGTCACGATTTCGTGACATGTTCCGTTTTCACGGGCAGAAGGTAGAGAAGTGCAAGGAAGAAAAAAGTGTCGCGATTTCGTGACATGTCTAGTTTTCACGGGTGCAAGCCAAGAAGTGAACAAGGAGGCAAAAAATATCGTGATATCATGACATGTCATGTTTTCATGAGTAGAAGGCGAGAAGAGTACAAAGAGACAAAAATGTCATGATTTCATGACAGGTCACAACAGCATGCTTACTGATAGTCAACTGAAAGTAGAACGATAGTTACAGGGGAAGTTGCAGAGGAAAATCATGCAATGAAAATAAGTAGAGTTAACTAAAGTTAGTGTGGCAGTTACAGATAGAAATCATGCAACTATTTTAAGAACTATCAAAGAAGGAGAAATCGAACAGTCACATAAATAGAATCAAAAAATGCATGCATGCACAGAAAAGGATACGAACAGTCATGGTAGAGATATACGTTGCATGTAACGTAATGCCCACACTATATATACAAAAGGAGTTACAGTTGACAAGTGGCAGAAGAGAATATTAATAGAACAGTTACAACTGGCAAGTGGCACATGAGAAATAAAAGGTGGAGTTACAACTGGAGTTGCTGTTAGACAAGTTGATCATAAAAGGGCAGTTGCATGGAGAAATAAAGTTGCCGCTCATAGTGAAAAAGTGCTGCTGAAAGAGAGTGCGCAAGAGGCGAGTGAGCAGGGTGTGTGTGCTATGTAAAGAGTGGGCAATGTTGAGAAAGCAATAGACCAGTCAGGGTCTTGTAAAAGCGAAGGCATTTTTATGTCAAAAAGATTCAAAATAGAATTTTGAGTTGGTGCTTGGAATCAGGGGTTGGTGCTCCTTTCTGTTGGTGCAGATAAATTAGGGGTTGGTGCTCCTTCCAGTCGATGCTGGTAAATTAGGGGTTGGTGCTCCTTTCTGTTGGTGCAGATAAATTAGGGGTTGGTGCTCCTTCTAGTGGGTGTTGGTAAATTGATTGTAAAGTTGGTGCTTTGCAAAGGCTGGATTTGGATGGGTGTCCAAGCAGTCTATTTTTGAGGAGTAGCCAAAGCTGGTGAACCTCATTACATCTTGTGTTATGTGATGCTCTCATGTGATATTTGCTTGATCTGGTTTTAAGTTTTCATTGCTTCAGATTTAAGAGTTGCACATTTAAGTTTTAAATAGCTAAACTGATTCACCCCCCCCCCCCTCAGTGCCATTGTAAGACTAACAAAAATAACAAAACAACCTTCACTTTGAACCCCTTTAAAAAAATATAAATGTCTTTACATACACCTTATTTCTCCATCTAATCAAGTTAATCAAATAGCCCTCAAAATAAGCTTTCCAACGATATATAATATGGTATACTTCTAAAAGAGGAAAACACAAAAAAAAATATCTTTTTCTAAAAGTGCATTTCAACCCTTATATCTTGCCTTCCAAGTAAATAAAAAATTTAATCAAACATTATTCCCTTAGCATCACCTTATTCCTCCAACATTCGACAATAATAAAAAATATTTAGTAAAATATTTACTTACCTCTTAGAGGGAATTGAACCCTCATCACTGCCCACTCAACACCACAACCGTGGCGGCAAAGACCACATGAGCTATATGCTCACATAGGACAGAGAGCAAAAATGCTCCCTATATTTTGCTGCCCTTGCTCATGCCACAAACATGCTCCAAATGATCTTCTTCCACACTATAAAAATTGAACCCAGTGGGAATTGAATGCATGTCCTGTTGCAACCAAAAAATCCATGCTTCCCAAGCTCACCGTTTGACCACATTGTCACATCGAAGGATTTCGGGGCTTCTATTTTTGTTCTCTTCATTCGATGCTAAGACTTTTGAATCGAAAGCCTTTGCATATATATGCAACCTTCCTTTAATTTCACATACATCGGTACCTTTAATTATTAATTTACTTTTGATGGCACATGTTTTTTATGAGGTCGACGATGACTTTAATTTTAATTTTAAAATTTAAATTTAAATTTTAAATAATTAAAATTTAAAGTAGATATTTAAAATTAAATATCTCCATCACCGGGGCACCTTTTTTGACGAAACAAAAAGACAACCTGGGTTTTAAGAAAAAACCATTTCAAATCTGCCATCCATGGTTTTAAATAAAACCTTTTATTTTCCTACCTTGGTTTTCACAAAAATCCTGTATATATCCATGCTTTCCAAAATATCATAAATGCTTATTTATGAAATACTTTGGCCACCAAAACTCAATGTTGATCCATGTGATATCAATGACAACATAAAATACCTCAAATTTCCAATAGTGATGTGGTTGCAAAGTATGAAATACTCTAGATTCTATTTCAAAAGTAATACCTAATGGAATCATTCCTTGCATAGGACATGTGAAAGAAGTAAGAAGATGTTGATGCCATCCATGTGGTAATGTGAAAGAGATTTCTTGTAAGGCAATGGATGCCAGATGTTATGAGGTATGCTCTTCATCCCTCCACAAAAAATGATGAACAATGATCTGATCATATTTAAGTCCTTCCTATAATGTCTTAACTAGGACCGTTTCATCCTCAAATATTTCTCTTTCTTGTGAGTTGATTTCCTCAATATGCTCTTTTACTATGATTGTGGCAAGAGTGGAAACAATTTCTTCATGTTCTTCATCAAACTCAGGAAACCATATATGTCTAGAAAATTTTGTTGAAGGTTGGGCAGGTGGATAAAGGGAAATATTTTTAAGATCAATGCCATTTGAAATAGTCATTTCCCCATATTTGCAGTCTATAAAAGCAATTGCAGTGGCAATACAAGCCCTTCCTACAATGATGGGATAGCCATTAATTGTATTTCTAGGCTGCAATACTAAGAAATCTACAAGATATTTCCAAGAATAAACTTCAATGGAAATGTCTTCCAGTATTCCTTCTGGTTTGGCAACTGACCTATCTGCCATCTCCAAAACTGTAGTTTTAGGACTAATATTATTGAGCTGTAGTTTTTGCATTGTATCTTAGTCATTACATTAATTGCAGCACCAAGATCAATCAAGATATTTTGAATTTCAACTAAACAAATAATGACTATAACAACTGGACTTCCTGGGTCACTATATTTTGGGGGAATAAGTTTTCCAGATAACAGGTTAGACAATTTTCCTTCTACTTGCACAGTTTTAGGGAAAGACTTCTTCTTCTTGCCAGGTTTCTGAATACACAACTCCTAAATGGTTTTCTTATTTAATGGAACATCCTTTATTGCTTGCAACAAAGGAAGGAATATAGTGATTTTCATAAGTCCTATGAATAAATCTGATTCAAGGATAGTTGTAGTATGATCAAACCTTTCAGGGTATGGTATTATACCTATAGGGGGTACTTGTTTTTCTTGCTCATTTTCTGGTTTTTCTTTTTTTGTTTGTACTTGTTTTGGACTTGGAGACTCTTGCCTTCCATCAATTTCTTTAATGGTGGGTGAAGCAGGGTTAGGTAATACCTTCCCTGAATGCAACTAGGTATTACTATAGTCAAGGGTATGAACTGCAGTAATGTCTTCAGACTCAACTCCATAAACAGGGGCTGCTGGTCTAGTATTATTTGGATTGGTCATAGGTTGAGATGGAAGTGGAGGTTGTTTTACCAGTTGTGCTTGTTGTGGTTGCACTCTTCCCTAAAAATTTTTATTAGGAGTAGGTACTAGGTTTTGAGTTTGGCCTTGATATCTTTTTTGCTGTTGATATGATGGGTATTACTACCCCCATCTTTACCCATATTGTTGATTTTGTGTCCAAGGTGGATTAACTGGTGTATTTTTCCATCCAGAGTGTGACCAATCTTGAGGAGTTGTCCAAGACTGATTCCAAGGTTGTGAGGGTGGTTTTGCATACCACCATGGTGTATTCCAAGGATTTTGTCCTTATCCGATAGGAAAATGAGGGGCATTTTGATAATGTGAAAAATTACCTCCTTGCCTTTGTCCAATAACATTAAGTTCTTCAGTCTAGGTTTCCAAAACGTTTTTGAGTTGAGGTAGAAGATGAAATTTATCATATGTCCCTTTGAACAAATACCACAAATAGTTGAGATAGAATTTCTATTTAAGGGACAATCTTGTAAAGCATGCTTGTTTTTGCATCTTGGGAAATAGATAGCCAAGGGTGGTGTAGAGTCAAATTTTGCATTTCTCTCTCTTAATGCAAAATTCAACTGGACAAGAATATCAGTTTTCATGTTAGCCATTTCTTCCATTAAGTCTTTGATATCATTACTATTAGAATTTTGCTTCTTTCTTCTTTGCCTAGTGCGAGAATAATTTCTACATAACTCTACAATATCATTAATATCAAGCTGGTTCACATCTCCTTTTCCCATTAAATCTAATACTTCCTTGGAGTCATCCTACATTCCTCTTAACAATATGGTTTTCAACAGGTTGGATTCTACAGGACCACATCTCTTTTGGATAAAGGTAAATCTATCAAGATAGTCCTCTAAATTCTTATCCTCCTCTTGTTTAATACGAAATAATTCATCCTTTATATTCCACACTCTACAATATTTCTGATATTTATCCAAGAATATAGTTTCCATTTGATCCCAGGTGTGGATTGAATCAAGTTAAAGACTCATAAACCAGCGTAAAGCTACATCTTTAAGTGTATATGGAAATAATTTTAGTTTTTTATTATCATTTACATAGTCATAAGTCTGACACAGAACCTTAAATTCAAACAAGAATTGGCCAGGATCCTTAGAGACAATTCCCCTAAAGGTTGACAATACAAAAGGTGAAATTGTTTTCATAGGAGCATTATGAGTAGGACTCAGTCGAATAGGATATTCAAAAGTCCTAGTAGGGTTTTCACCGGGAACTATAACATCCCTGCCACGTTCTTCGACCATAGTGTCCCCTTCACTTTTGACTTATGCAATTTGTTCAGATGGACCAGGTCCAAAGGGATATCTATAAGCAAGTGCTTCTAAGAGTTCTTCCTCCAAAGGTCCCAATATTTCAGTTGATGAAGAAGATGATTCTCATTTAAATTATTCAAGGATTTTATACACAGGTAAGTCTGATCATGAAGAACGTATTTCTGGGAAAGAGTTGGTTCTTCTGATAAACGTCCATATTTTGTCTCTTGGCCTATGCATTCATGCTCATTTGCTGAATGAGCTAAAGTACAAGTTTACAATAACTGTTACTTGCATCCAAATAATAATTCTTGGCCTGCTTTAATTTTCCTAACAACACCTTATTTCCTTGGCAATGATGCCAAAAATGATGAGTGTCATCAATCACACCATTTAATAATTATAATTGTCAGTCTAGGGCGATGTCCAATGGCTGTATGTGATAGCAGGGGTAAGCAGCTTGAAGGTCGGTCTACTCAGTAAATGGCTTTATTTATGAGTTCAGTCAATTTTTTGGGGTTTCTGGTGTCACCTCTAATCCTATGAACTGAATTAGAATCCTAATTACATTTACTGAAACAAAATTGCAGAAATGGAAAGATTGCAGAAGATTGAAACTAATTACTCTTGTAGAATTAGAAATAACAGAAATGAAACTTATTCATGCTTGCAAAATGGAAATGACAGAAAGTAACTCCTAATTACATGAACAAAATTAAAAGGCTGAAATGAAATGTTGCAGCAATGAAACAAATAGAAAGCAATGAACATAAATGAAAATACCAAGAACTGGAAATAATTGTTGAAAATAGGGAAATATCAAAAAGTGTTGTAAGATATAAAATCCTATGCTAGGTGATTAATTTACTTGCATCTACACACATATTTCATACATCTACAAACAACATAGTTAAAAAATGAAATGTAAATTATCAGGTTACTGCTAACCTGCTGCAACAAGAAATGAACAGTAAACCTGTCAAAAGTGGGCCCTTTATCCCTAATTTATAAGAAGCTAAGAAGAATAATATAAGCTACCTAATGTTCAATAATTCACTCAAGAAGCTAATTGCATGGAGAAACTACACTTTTTATTGAATTTGAAATAACATTGCAACAATGCAGGAAAAATCCTATAGAATCATTGCTTTGTTACATCTGAAACAACTGTTATATTCCCATACTTCTATGCAAATGTCTATCTATGCTCAACCAATATGGGAGCTTGTTATTTATAATATTCTATTACATGTGTGTATTCATTCTATTGTTGCTTTTTAGGGATTCAACACCTGTGCTAAAGTTATATTCCTGAAATGCAAGAAATGGTTATGCTGCAACTTATCCATTTCACTTGTTGGGCACAATCCATTGGAATAAATGCATTGGAAGAGGTGATAAAACCTCTCATACAACTGTATCCCTCTTCATTTCACCATTTTCCACCTTGATGACCATTTTGTTGGTTTTTTTACCAAAATTAGTTCTACTCCACCCATTTTGGAGTTGCTTCGAAATATCAGGTAGTGTAACAGTTCTGATGCTTATCCATGCATCAATTTCTCAGGATGATGGGTTTGACTAGCTATATAGTCTTCTTAAGTCCTCATAAGACTAATTCCATAGGTTTCACGTGCTGGCATTGACAAATTCCAAGCCATGTTGTTTATGTACAACTGGCTAGAATTTGTATGGTCAAATTATATTTTTTGCACTATCAACCTAGTTTGAACAAGTTTTGGCACCTTTTTCCAATTTGAATAGGTTATATGGCAAGAAAAACAGACATCATGATCCCAAAATGTAATACACATCAACATACATTATTGCCTATTCAAATAAATATTTACTTGCTAAGTAAATCAACTAAAATAGTGCAAAAAATGTAGAAAATGGTCAAAACAGAGTGTTGTACTCCTGGACAAGCTAAATATGTAAATAGTAATACATAATGCATTCCATCATAAAAATTAGCATAAAAACATAGCATAAGGTTTATCAAATAGTTTATAACATATCCAAAAATGGTCTATGAATGAGGCAATTTTTGGCCTCATCAAATTTACCCTCAAATTTGCACCAAACTCTATCCTCAAATATATCCTCAAGCCTTAACACAAAGCTTTATATAATCACAAATCAACTCTTCTATATCTTCCCCAAGCCTTAACACAAATATTGAACAAATCAATCAATCAAATTTGCTCTCAAGTCTTCTCAAAGACTTGTATCAAATCTATCCACAAGTCCTCTCATGGACTTGTACAATTTTATCTCAAGTATTCACTAAGACTTACCTCAAATCTATCTAACAAGTCCTCACTAGATCTTATCCAATATGCTCAACAAGTCTTCACCAAGACTTATCTCAAATCTGCCTAACAAGTCCTCACTAGAACTTGTCCAATCTACTCAACAAGTCTTCACCAAGACTTACCTCAACTCTGCTTTGTAAGCTTCCACAAAAGCTCACACAAATCTATCCTTAAGCTTTCACAAAAAGCTTCCTCAATTTTATCCTTAAGTCCCCTCTAGGACTTACTTAAATCTGATCACAAGCTTTCACAAAAGCTTATTCAAATCATTTGTAAAACTTGCATATAAAAACTCAACTTAATCTCTCACAAAAAAACCTCTTCAATATTATAAACTAGTTTCACTTATAATATTGTTTAAATTTAGAAAATATGGAGAATGGTTAGAGACTCAATATGTTTCATACTCAAAAAACACTTACAAAACTTAACTTACTCTCTTTTAGAAAACCTCTTCAATCACTCAAACAAGTTTAACTCAGAATATTATTAAACCACTTAAACATATAGAGAATGGTAAGATACTCCATATGTTTCACACTCACAATCACTCAATCACTTTCAAACTCTTTTCAAATCAATTAAGAATAAAGAACAATTTGTTTTATAGAACTTGAACTATCACTCCAACACTTCCAATCAATTATACCCAATCAACTCCTCTCAACCAATCACATAATGAAACACAAATTGATTACAAACCCTAAAAAAGTGTTTCACTACACTTCCAACAACTCACACTATGAATCTCAATCCTTGAATCAAGATGATTCCACATTCACATAACAATGATACTCATGATCTTTTCACAAACTCTAATCATGCACATGAAGGTTTAATAAAATATTTCCAAATCAAACAAAAACCTTTTCACTCCAACTTTGTATTTCACAACATTCAACAATATTCCATTCAAAAGGAAGATATGCCCATACCTTTTAATTTGATTAAGAATTGACCTCAAAACCTGTCTCAATCACAATCAATATCTTTACCAATCTCAATGGTTAGATAACAAAAATCTTCCCTCAAATATTCCCTCAATATTAATTCACCATTACAAAATTAACAAGACTCAAATACACCTTATTATCTCCAAACTTATAAAATAAATATATCAATCACTCAGATTCACTATAAACCCTTTCAAAAATTTAATTAATGAAGTAATACAAAATCCTACTTATGTCTCCCTACTCAAAATTACATTCTCAAAATAATTAACTTTATAAAATAATGCAATTTACTTTTAACCTTAAATAAAACTATTTATCACTTTTTGTCTATGGTAAAAGCAATTTACCTTATCCTCCTTTTAACTCCTTAGGCACTCACTAAATCAAATAAACCACGTGCTCATATCATACCCACAATGCACATTAACCCAGGTGCTTTTATCATCGCTAATAATAAAAAAATTAAATCATACGCTTAAACTAAGCTCCACAAACAACCATAGACCATGCACTTTAATCAAAAATTAAATACCTCATGCGTGCTCCTTGGTGGAACTCGATCCCTGGTCGAAGTGTCGTCTATGCCTTAGCCACGACTACCCTACCATGTGAGCTAAGTGCTCATGTGGGAGGTAAAAGTGCCTTGAGCGCTTTGTCTCTTCCTCTCGTGCCAAATCCAAAAAGGCTTTGTCCTTTCATAGCCACCGAGATTCGAACGCAACACCTCTAGATTCCCAATGCCTTACACACCTCAAAATTATCACTAGCCCAACCACTTGGTTGGTCTTAAGTATTTGCACCTCGATCACCTTGTTCTTCACGTTTAAAATTAAAAATATTTGTCTTTATTTTCTCATGAATTATTCACATTCCCTTTCACAAATCACATGCACATAATATTTAGAGACTTAGCATTTTGAAACAAATGATATGGTATTTATACCATATGATTTTATCCTCCAACGTCGACGGGGGGAATAAAATTTAATTTAAGATTTGTGCCCAACCCAACTTTGGGTTATAATATTATTATTTTTATAAATTAATTTATAATATAAATATTATAAATTATTTATAAATTACCTTAGGCTTTAATTTAAAATTTCAATATTATAATAGAAATATTATAATATTATTTCCATTGGGCCTAGGTATTTTTCTCTTTCACCCTTAGACTTTTTATGACCACCTTTAATATTATAATAATAAATATTATAATATTATTTCCTTTAGGCCTTTTCTTCAAGGTATTTAACCATCCTTTTCACCAATCATGTGAAGCTCTTAAACCAAATCTCTTGGGATTAAAATATAAATATTTTAACCATTCTTTTGCCAAGTCCTACATTGTTTCCTGACACTGAATCTTGACATCAACACAACTAACTCAAAATTTCCAAAAATTATATAAATAGGTATATATATAAGTGTGATATATACACATATACACACAATGTAGAGGAGAAGTAAGTTAGAGATACAATGTAGAACATTTATGAAGTATAGAGAGTTTGAGATCTCCATTCTATATCAAAATACTATTTTCGTGAGCTTTTGTTTTTTGAAAAATGAAAAAAATATGTTATATTATAGAAGTTGTATTACAAGGTAAAATGAGCTGGACATGCATTAAGGGAGAAATAAAATGCTCCTCTAGTCCCTCTTGGCTAAAAAATTACCCATAAAACATTACCATACATAATGTAGATATCCATACACCTTAGCACTACCATAGTTGAATTTCAATTTATCTGAATTCTACAAGCCATCTATTTATCTTCATGTTGTGTTGCTTTGTGGCCTAACTATGATAGATTCATTAGGCTCACTATCTACTCTTTCTGTTCTACTATCTTCTTGTATCACCTCCCGCATCCCTTGGATTATTTGGAACCAACTTATCTAATTTTCCATCTGAGAGTCCACATATTTCTCTTCCTACAAATATTTTTCCCATTTTGCTAAATAGTCTACCACCCTATTTCCCTTTCACTTGATATGTGTAATAAAAATATCTTAAAAAACCTGTTAGATCTTTTGAACTACTTCCACCTTCCTTCTCTCTCCAATTCCTAGCACCTAAAAGGGCCTTATCGGATCCATGATTCTAGACCATACCTAAGAGTCTGTCTCTATCCACAACTTATGTAATTGTAGATTTGTAGCTATCAATGATTTTGGCAAGACCACCTGTCCTTTTGCTTCATTATTTGTTGCTTCCCCCATGCCTTCTACTCTCCAGTACACCTATTCTCCTTTCCAATTTTACATGATAATACCAAAACTATATTTCCCATGGTTTTTAGTAGAAGCCCCATCTATGTTTTTCTTCACCCACTTTCTGGTAGGTAGCCTCCACTCTATGTTATTAGAGGGGATCTCATTTGTGTATCCATTCCTAAGTTGTTTCTCTATTACAGTTATTCCAAGGTTCCATAGAATAATTACTTCATCCATTTTTATGTTTGTTTCCTCATGTAATCTGATAGATAGTGTTTCTGTTACCTTGCTCATAATACTCTTCCATACTTTCCCCCTTATTCTGTGCTCTAATATAAATATGTGTGCATTTCATTCTAGTCATAAATGCCACCATATGAAGCTAGGCCCCAATTTTTAGGGCATTTTCATTGTTTTAATCTTAAAGTTGCACTATTTCCATTTCTCATAAAAGCTTTTCTGGCTCTCAAAAAATTCCCAATGTTGTCTCATCTACCTCCACCAATTGATCCATATTTATTTAGGAAAGGAACACCCAAAAAATATGTGGCTCAAGGTCTCCTCTGCCTTTCCACACAAAACATATTTGGAAGGCCCAAAGAAACCTTTTTTCTCAAATTATCAAAAGTCAAGCACTTTCTAAGGTTAATCAACCATGAGAAAATGTTAATTTTTGGCCATAATTCCTTTTTCTAAATAGACATCCATGGAAGTGGTGTTGGGGTAATCTCATATCCATAAACTACCTTATCCTTTGCCTTATAAATTCTCAACTTACTTCCTTCCCATCCAAGTATATCCCTCTTAGAACCATCCTGAATTGGGTGTCTTTGGAGATGTCTTCATAGTTTTTCTGTTAATTCCTCTATCCCCATCACTGGAAATTCTTGGATATGTTTCCACTATAGTAAGTTTGACACATGTTGATTCCATGATTTCATATAGTAAGAGGCTTTTCACCATCCTACGTTTTGGATCTCTGCTTTCTAGCTCTCCATCTCTGGAATGTTTGAATAATTGGTTGAGATTGATTCCATGAATCCCCCAAAAATAGAGCATCCTTTCCATCCCACAACTGCAAATATAGGTAGGTATTTATTAACTCCTGGCCTACTAACATAATGTAGATCCCTCTCCTTCCACTTAGTGTCTTGGAATATTTTTCTTAACCACTCCTGGGTAATATTTGGCTTGTAAGAGTCTACTCAATAAACCCCTAGTAGTTGTAATCCATCTCCAATATAGCTTCCAAAATATTACCTTTTTGTTGTGGGATGCTGATATTATCCACAATCCTCCTTGTTGTTTTGGTTGTCATATCTTCTCCCAACCCACTAGTGTTATTTCTTATTTTTCCCTTGCACCTGACCACAAAAAATTTCTTATGTGTTTGTCAATGTCTTTTAGAATTCTCTTTGGATATTTAAGTATGAAAAATTTATTAAATGGTAGAGCTTGTAGCACAAATTTAATCATTATAAGCCTCTCTCCCAAGCTTAGCCATTTGTGAGTCTAGTTGCTCAGCTTAGCTTGAAGTTTGTTCATCAACCCTTTCCACTCCTTGCTATTTGTTTTCTTTGCAGATAAAGGTACTTCTAAATACTATATAGGTAAAGGATTTTCCATGAATTTCAACAATTGTATAAGTTTATCTCCCACCCTCATTGTTGTATTGAAAAAATAATTTGAGATTTTTTCATTAAAAGTTTACCTAGTAGCTTGAGTATACCCATCTAAAAATTATTTTATGTTTCTTGGCTTGACTAATAAGAGTAGTATCATCCACAAACTGGAGGTGATTTATCTCAATTTGAGAACTTATTTTTAGGCCTCTTAGCTTCACTTCTTGTCTTCTTTTTTTTAATAATCTCCTAAGATCCCCTACGTAAAGGATAAAAAGTTAAGGGGAGAGAGGGTCCCCTTGCCTCAACCCCCTTTCTACTGTGAATATGGGAGAGGGACAATCATTTACTAGAAATAAGAATGATGTAGTCTATGTATAGGATTTTACCCAATCTCTCATAATCCATTGGTTCTCTAGGTAGTTTTCTCTGAAAGTCTGGATGGCTACCCATTGATCCCTCTATAATTAAATGGTTTGTACTCCATAAAAATTAACTATAGTCCAAGTTTTCCCAAATTTTATTTTTTGTAACTAAACCATCAACACCACTCTCATAGAGGCTCCCCCTATATCCAAGAATAGTTGGTGATTCCACATAGTGGCCAATCCACATGATTTTCCATGTGTTGATTGAGTAAGGATCTCTCCCTTTTGCCATATCCTCCTATTTATTTTTTGTAAGTCTTCTCCTTGCATTTTGGTTTACTGTAACAAAATTATATCTAGAATCATATCTATGATAATATTTTTGACTATATTTTTTCTGGGGTGATTGCCTAAAATCCTTACATTCCAAGTGATTAATATCATTGAGAATTAAGAGAAAAAAAATCAGCCATTGATTTTACCTTTTTTGTTCTGGCTCAAATCTCTTTCCTGTTCCTCCATATTTTTCTTATTTGACTTCCTCCCTGCAAATTGGTTTGGTTTTTTTTTCTTCTCCACTTGATGAATCCCTATATTAGGTATTTTTTTGTTCTTATTTTCTTATTTCATATATATTTCCCATGTCAAAATTATCCTCTTCTCTATTTCCCCTCTTATGGTATCCCTCATGGGTTGAATCTCCTCTTCCATGAGAGAGGTTGTGTCTGGTTCTACTCCTTGCTTGTTCCTTGACACTAGATTGGAATATTGTTCTTGATAAACTGGCATAACTTGATGAGTATCCTCCTATAACCCTTTCATTTGAAAATTACTTTCTATTTCCAAGTTTTCCACTTGTTTAAATATCTCACATTTGTTGTTTGTTCTTATAACTCTTTCTCCTTGTCTCTGGTTACTGTGTTGATTTCTTTTGTTTGGCCTTCTAATTACTTTTTGAAATCCCTTAGAGTCTATTGGGCCTTTCCCTTCCTTCTTATTTCTCTTTTTATAAAGAGATAGACCCACCATGTTAATATTTTCTTTTGTTTCCTCTTGTTCAAATCGATGATCCTTAACTATTGGGCACATTCTAGCCACATGTCCATGAGCATGGTAAACCCGATATCTAAAAGGAATAACCTCATAATATAGTTATTGGTGCTAGAAAAAATACCCTATTTTTAGGTCTATCTCTATTGGAAGAGGTTTGCTGAGGTTCATTTCTACATAAACCCTAGCAAACATTGTCGATCCTCCTAAAACCGTTTCTCTTGATCTACCTTGATAATGCCATAGTAAGTTGCCTATTCCCTTGAGTACCTCCTATTTCCAAAATTCAAGTGTAAGGGAAAATACTATTACCCGTATTAGCACTACAATTTTTCCCACCCTTAGGTCAAATCCCATCTTCCATAGTTGCAAGAAAAGTCCCATTAGCCCATGATGATACGAACCTCCCTCAAATACTTTTTGTTGATATTCCACTGATGTGAACTCTATATAAAAATACCCATTTGGGAGAGTTAGAATTTTGTATTCTCCTTACATATGTCATTGTTTCCTTATCCATGTGTTGAGGAAGTGCACAGACAGTCTGAAACCCATGAATTTAACTATTAGGTTATGTTTTGACTTATAAGCAATATCCTTAGCTATCTAGTCCTTAGATATTTCCAATACTGGTATTTCTTTTTCTTGTGGTAGACATCCGTTCACCCTCCTAAGCAAAGAATCCTCGTTTTTTTCACTTCTCCATGGTGTTTATGATTTTATTTGCTTGTGTTTGATAATAGTTAAAGCTATCTTGAGTTCCACATAGCTTATCCCAGAATGAGATTCCTTCATTTGGAGAATTTGGTACCAAAGTTCCTATGTCCCCCATTCTTGGTCATGATACTTACTACTTATAAACCTCTACCCTAGCTTCTAAAACCCCAATTTAATTCCTCATATCTCCTCTCAGGAACCTCCAAAATTCTCATAGATTCATGAGCATTTGTTAATGGTAGTTTTTTGAGTTATTGTAGAAGTATTTCATGAGTTTTATATGCTTTACATATTATAATTATCTTATATTTAATATAGCATGCTTAATCTAGATTTTGTGGTTTCTTTTCATTAAGTATTTAGTATTAAAATCTAACAGTGGTATCAAAGCTACAAGAGAGATTAATAGGAGATAGGGAGAGATAGAAGAGATATTGAGAGGAGATAGGGATTTCTTATTTTTAAAAATTTTAAACTTAATTTTTGGTTAGTATTTCCATAGGGTTGTAGGAAAACTTGTGAATACTAGGACTCAAAAAAGATATATTTCCACTAGATTGGAGGATATATAGTGAAGGGATTAGTTATATCAATAACATAGAAGATTAAATATTGAGGAGACCCAGGAAGGAGGTCCCCATAGAAGATTGGATATCAGAAATTGAGGAGACCCAAGAAGGACATTACTATAGAATATTGAAGACTGCATATTGCAGATTGAATAAACAATAAAGTAACTCTATTGTAGATTGAGAAGGAGAAGATCCAAGAAAGAGGTCTCATTGAAGAAATTATAGATTTGCAAGATAGAATATTAAATATTGAAGATATATGAGGACTAAGAAAAAGTCCTATTGAATATTTGAGAAGCTGCAAAATTTGAAGACCCAAGAGAAGAGGTCTCAAGCAAACTTGAAAGGAGAAAGAAGAAGAAGGCTAGAGAATCCCTATTGAATAAGTTGCCATTGGAGAATATTTGAAGAAATCTCAAGGTAGAATATTGTAAGTAGGAGAAGATCCTAAAAGGAAGAATTTGGGATAATTTTCACCATCCAATAACAAGCTCAAAAGGAAGAAGGATTTGGCAAGAAGTTTACCAAATTTTGGAAAATATTTTTGAATATCTCAAGACATTTAGATTCTTGAGGAAGAGACCAAAAAATAGGCCAAATTGGAAGTTAGAATTTGATAAGAATATTAAAGGATAAAGAATATAGAAGAGGCCACCAGATTTAAAATTTTTGAAGACAACCATAAAGGATTTGAAGGCTGATTTATGGAGAAGAAGATTGCTGATTTTTGCAATAGAAGTTGAAGACTCACATGACAAAAAATTGAAGGTGACATAGAGCTGCAAACTGAATAAGAATTGGGTAGATTTTGAAGTGCCCTTGAATATCCAATTGAAGGAAGGCTTGATAGTTAAAGAAGGCAACAATATAGAGGAATTGAATTTTGTTTTTGGACAGCAATATAAGGAAGAAGAAATCAGATTTAGAGAGCAATGAATTTAAGGTTTTAGCACTATAAAATTGGTCAGCATTATAAGGAGAAAATAGGGCTCTGGTTTGGAGAAGTTCAGGGCAGATTTGAGAGATCTTTGAACAAAAAAGTATAGGAATATTTGGCAGCATTTGAAGGAGGATAATTGATGCACATTATAAATATATTTGGATAGAAAGAAGGCATCATTTGTAGCTGCAAATTTTAGATATTTAGATAATAGATTCAAATGAGAATTGAAGCTGCAACAATCGGATTTTTAGGTAGCACATTAAAGGCTAAGAGGTAGACAATTTAGGGAGCATTTAGAGCTGCAAAATTAATGATTTTATGGCAGCAAAGCAAAAGGAATTGAAGCTGTAAAGTTTACAAATTTTGGACAGAAAAAAGGTGAATCAAATCACTAAGAATATGAGGCCAAAATAAATGCAATATTGGTGCTATAAAATTTTATTATTTGAAAGTTCACATTAGATTAGTATGAAGTTTTTAAAAGCACTGCATTTGAGTTTTTCTAAGTAGCAAAAATAAGTATTAAAATTTGAATAAGATTGCATCATTGCTATCTTAGAACCTGCACAATATAATAGAAAATTATAGAGTTAAAAATTAGCTTTAAAGGGACTAATAAGGAGAAAGGAACATCATATATAAGTACAAAATCTATTGAATTAAAGAAGACCGAATAAGTGCTCAAAAATATCAGTATTAAGGTGAATAAAGGCACCAAGTAAGGCACTATATATTGTAGAAGATAGTGGTAAGAAAAGACCACTAAATAAGTTGTAAAACTACCATATTGAAGGAGATAGTCATTTTCACCATTCGACCAAACGAGGAGCATTATAAATTACCATCTAGTTTTTGTGAATAATAGCCACAAAAGAAGTGATAGAAACACCAAGGAGAAGTGGATCCACCATGTTGAGAAGAGTAACATCTAAATTAAGAAGTAAAATAACCCTACAAGCCAAGGAGGAGGAGTGTTATTTTAGTCAACCACTAGAGGAGCCACCAAAAGCTCCATCTTGAGCCATTGAATCATCATCTATGTACACAGGAGAGTGTGCAAGTGAAGAGACTTCAAGAGGAGGTTGAAAGGATGTGGAGAAGATAATAGGGTCAGCTTGAATTGCAACAACCAAAGGAGAAGCAAACATTAGCTTCCATATTTGCCAACATACTAAAGAGAATATGGTGGTTGTTGCATGGTGAGGTATAAAAAATGCTCAACTACTTGGGTGCTATCCTAAAAGAATTTGTAGGAGGGTGAGTTCAACATTAAGCATTACAAAAGAACAAGTGTTTCAAAGGAGGAGAAGATTTATTTGAAAATGTCATTGAAAAAATTATTGCCACTTGGCATACCGAAGGAGAAATGCTAAGGGTTATTGGTAGGTGAAATAACACCTTGTGAATAATATTAAATACATTAGAGGAGGTTATGTTGTAGAGGGCAGAGTGAAAGGAAGAATGTTGTTAGAGTAGTATTACCTTATATGGTAATTCCCCTAGGCATGTTAGTTTATTTACATTTACCTTCTACCTAGGTTAGTTTGCTTCTACCTAGGTTAGTAGATTATCTTATCGACATTCACATTGTCGACAGATATTATTTAGGATATTATTTTATTTTTTTGTCGT
Organism: Wollemia nobilis; assembly: GCA_028583015.1. Classification (NCBI taxonomy): domain Eukaryota; kingdom Viridiplantae; phylum Streptophyta; class Pinopsida; order Araucariales; family Araucariaceae; genus Wollemia; species Wollemia nobilis. Next base: position 5,613,804 of record JAQPPZ010002201.1, read on the forward strand.
CAAAATTGTTTGTTAGCAATATTTGGGGGGATATTATTTCTAATATCCTAAGGCTATTTCTAGCCTATGTAAATGTTTATTTAAGCCTTTTTATTATTAATAAATTCTCTAATGCTCTTCCACCCATCATTGGTATCAAAGCGGGTGGGCGATACTCCGTAATTTCCCATTGTATTTGTGAGATTCAGGTTCCATCTTAGGTGGACAAGGCTTGAACTGTGACCAGGTTCCACCATTCGGTGGACAAGACCTGGACAGAGTGTGCAATTTCCTTGGCTCTCTACTCAAAATTTTGTGGTTGGAATGTCTTTGAATTTAATTATTTTTCTAAGTTTTTATTTCCCCTAAGTTTTTCGTACAAGCTACTTGACAATATAGAGGGTAACTTCTAGTCAGGCGGTCCACGTAAGCAGACCACCCAACCCCTCTCCTTTTAAGGTAGGTGACCATAGAGAAAGGATCGGTAGTTCCCCTCTTGTCGATATGGTGGCACCCCATTGAAAGGCAGGGACCGGAGATAAGACTTTGACCCCTTCGATCATCGATGATCAAGATCCACGAGGGTAGGAGGACCTTCGATCCTTGATGACCAACTTGATGACCGACCAGGATCCACAAGGGTAGGAGGCCCTCCGATCCCTGGTGACTACTACTACAGACCACATGTGGAAGGCATGAAACATGGAGCTGCCAACCAGACAAAATCATCTCCACCCTACATTGACAAACCTGATGCCTGGACTAACATGCACCAAATTATGAGGCATCTGATGCAAACTCCAAGGCACACATGGCAACTGAGCTATCACTGACATGGCAACATGTTACTGGATGAACCTTGAGGTGACAAGGCAAATGATGTGGCACATTTCCATTCACTGATTTGGACAATAGACGAACATGGAGCAGAAACATGGCGCATTGAATGGTCTGGTAAACTAACCTGGAGACTGATGTGGTGTGACTACCTATGGTTGGCTATTTTGCGGGGTGACATGGAAATTTTTCATTTGTTGGCTCGAGAGGAAAAATGTCAAGTAGTGATTATCGATTACCCGCAGACAATCACAATACAAGGTGGGTTTCTTATTTTCTAACCACCTCATTCATCCCCTATGGGATGAATATGGGACTAAAGTCCCTGATGTTTAAAAAAAAAAAATTCACATTGAATTGTTTAAAATGAAGCTTTGCTTCCTTGTCTCCAAAGTGGGCCCCGTGGTGCTTTGGTAAGACTCTTGCTTGGTGTGCTTGAGGTTTGCGGTTCAAAATTTGCCCACATTGGCTTCATGCCAATTTATTTTTAAAGGCAAAAAAAATACTTTAATTTCATTTTTTTAATGTTTTTTCTTTAATTATTTATTAGCTATAATTATTAATAATTTAACTCTTTGTTAAATCATATCATTTTATTTTTAAATTAAAATGATTTTTACAATGATTTTTTATTATTAATATATTTATGCTATTTTTAATTAGAAAATTGCATTAAATTGAAATTGAAAAGTTTTTTTTGAGACAGATTTTTGCATAGGTACAAATTTTTTTTCCTCCAAATTCAAAAGGGGGGAAAAACACCAAAATTTTGTAAACACTTTCCTTCATACAACTTTTCTCATTCATTGTTTTGAGAGCAATAGGTTTGTCTCATTAAGAAAACATCTTCTCAATACCTTGTTTATTTTGCACCATCAAAGGGAGACAAAATCATACATTTGATTCTTTATTGCAAAATTGTAACACAAGGTGAAATTAAACCACTAAGCCACCGCTCGCAAGCTCATGGAGAGAAGAGATTGTTGACCTTGGGTCCACTAAAACCAAGACATGTGTCGATTGGTTTTGTAAGCCTTTCAAACGCGGGTCGTGTGTCGACTTGTCTTGGAAGGAGTGCTATTTTTGTTAATTTTGGAAATGAATGAGGGAAGACAATACATTGTACTTCTTTGCAAAATTGTAACACAAAAGTGAGGAGCACTTTAAAACAAAATCAAACTTGTTAAATTTGCAAAACAAAAAGAAAAGGCAATTTGTTTTATGCCACATTCTTTGCAAATTTGGAAAACAAGAGGAGACAAAATATATCAATTTTTTGCACAACACAAATCCAAATTTTGTTGCAAAAACTAAAAGGTGCATTTTCGATTTTACTCGACACCTTCATTGGAAAATTAGGTGCATTTTTATTGCATCCGACACCTATGTGATAAGAATTTTGTGGGTATTCTTGTTTGATTATTGCATTAGTTTTTGCAATTATAAGTCATAAAATAAAGAACCTTCATAACCCCAAAATTTCACAATAAATTTGTGTTAACCATTGCACATGTTTAAAGCCAATTACACTTGATATTCCCTCCTAAAAACAAAAACCCCTAATTCACTCTTATTTTTTTGGCTTAATTTCATCAAACTGATTATTCCTCTTCAAGAGGATTTTTAGGAAGGTGCCATTAAATATCTTTTTGAGTGAATTATCTTTCATCTCTTATTTTTTTGGCTTAATTTTCTCAAACTGATTATTTCTCTTCAAGAGGATTTTCAGGTAGGTGCCATAAAATACCACTTAAGAGTGAAAGAAAGATAATCTTAGTACAAAATCTAGGACCTTAATCATGACAACTATTAAATACTTAAATTATACACAATTTCTTAAATGTCCTAACTATTCAACATGGAAAACTAAGATGAAAGCCATCCCGACTATAGAGGAAATGTGGGATTTAGTAGATGTCACTGAACCAAGACGCACATCACCAGGAGTAGATAAAAAAACATGGGATAAAAATAACAATCGTCTTCTTATGTAACTACTGATGAGATCTAGCCTCACATAAGTGAAGCTAAAAATGGTAAATATGCATGGGATGCACTTAGTACCATTTTTGAAGGTAAGAATCAATCAACTGTTCTAAACCTTCAAACACAACTTCATACACTCCATATGAAGACAAGTGAATCAATAGAACTCTTCCTCTGTAGAGTGTTAGAACTAAAGTCTAAGATCAATTCTTTATGAGCTAAAGTAGAAGACACCATTTTGAATTCAATAATATTGAGGGCTCTTCCTGAATCCTATAAAATATTGATTACATCCCTTAATGTATCACAAAGATCAGTCATATTTGTGGAGTTAGTCAATTTGCTTAAAATAGAGGAAGCAAATCAACTCCAAAGCAATGAAGTGTCGAACAATGCACTTTACTCAAAAAATTAGGGTGATAAGAAGAAAGGAAACTTTCAAAAGGGAGGATCATCTTCAAAAGGTAAAGGAAAGAAAACTCAAAAGAGGTTTTTCTCGCATTGTAAAATGGATAACCATGACACCAATTGGTGTTGGTTTAAAAATAAGCAAAACAATAAAGGCAAAGGCACATCACAAAATAAACACAAAGGCACCATTGCTAGTGAAGTGTCTAATTCTGATTCTGATTCTAGTTCAGAAAAGGCACACAGAGTGCTCTTGGCTAAGACAGTATTGTAGAGGGACAACAAATTTGTCACCTTAAGCAAGCACCATTTCCTCTCTTCTTTTTTTTAGGCTTCATAAATAGCATAAGTTTTTGTTTGAAGTACTAGAAATAAAGGGGTGATTATACCTCTTTTAGGCTTCATAAATAGCAAACTCTCATTTTTTGAAGTAATTGTAACAAAAGAAGGGAATTTTCTAGTAAAAATTTTGCCTAGGAGGCAATCTTTGTACAATCCTTCACAAAGATTCTTGAGTTGCACATATTTTGCAATTAAGGGGGGATAAACATTTCTTTTCTTACTTCACACAATTTTTTGTGAAAAGAGAATGAGACTTGTAAGGGTGCATTTTCGACAGCGACTGACACCTTAGTCATACTTCTTTCATAAATTTCATTACATGTTTTTTGCAACAAGGGGAGAAACTTATAAGGGTGCATTTTCGGCAGCGACTGACACCTTGCTACCTTATCAATTTTTTTTGCAAACTCATATTGTAACCGAATGAACCTCATAAGAAGTGATCTATTCTACTACACCTAGCGATTGTAGTGGCTAGTTACCCATGCAATTTGGTTGGATGACAAGATTATAATAAGGATATTTGTTGATGTGAAGAAAAAGTGAGGAATGATTCACTTTTTGCTTAGGAGCAGCCAGAGCACTGTGATAGAGCAAGAACCGACAGATTGACATCTTTTTCACTATATTGGGGTAGTTATATACTTTACCCAAATATTGTTGTATAGGAGGATGTATATGTATTACCCAAATAATGTAATAAGGGGGGATGTTAGAGTAGTATTACCTTATTTGGTAATTTCCCTAGGTAGGTTAGTTTATTTACATTTACCTTCTACCTAGGTTAGTTTGCTTCTACCTAGGTTAGTAGATTATCTTACCGACATTCACATTGTTGACAAATATTATTTAGGATATTATTTTATTTATTTACCATCATTAGCGTTGGTTAGAAATATTTTGGGGGATATTATTTATAATATTCTAAGGCTATTTCTAGCCTATGTAAATTTTTATTTAAGCCTTTTTATTATTAATAAAGTCTCTAATGTTCTTCCACCCATCAAATGTAGCCTAAAAATATTGAATTTGGAGCTTGTATTTGAAGAGTGCTTGAAGAAGAAATTTATTTTGAGTGTGAGAAGATCATAATTAAAGGTGAATTTATTTCTAAGTTTGAATAACATATTCAAATCCCATTCACCAAGGAGACCAATATGTTCAAAACTTCAAGGAACGTAAGAAGCGAAAGGGATTGCTAAGTTTGGAGAAGATCATTCACCAAGGAGACCAAGGTGTTCGAGGAGCGCACATGTGGAGAAGATTGAGAGATTTAAATATCCTACATGGAGGACGTCAAGAGCCTCAAACCTATTCACAAGAGGAAGTGAAAGGTCATTGAGAATGAAGGAGTCAAGAAAATAGATTTCATGGAGAAAAAAGCCTACAATATAGCATGACTATGTAGAGGAATTAATTGATGCTAACAAAGAATCTTGTAAGCAACTAAAGGAATGTCAAATCATTGAAAAATGATATTAGTGTGTGTCATTTGCAAGGAGGTACATAATATTTAATTTAATTCAATTATTGCAAAGGTTAAAGAACCATAAGGAATATTACTTCTAACTATTCTAAGGTTGAGATTAATTAATCTAGTACATTTTAGATTAATTGAATTAATGGAGAGATAAGGCAAAAAATTGAATATTTAAAACCTTAGAAACTATATTGATCAATTTTGAAATATTTTGAAGTATTTTGGAAATACAATTTAAAGGTTTTAAAATTATTTCATTCTATTTGAAAATCAAACCACATTGAAATATTTGCAAATAGTTTAACTTGGAGGAATATTTATAAATATGAAATGACTAACAATACCTTAGTCTCAAAATTTAATCCACAACGAAATATTTCTTAATTCTCAAGGGGTCGATCTAAATAAAATAATAGATATTGTCAAGTATGCAAAAGGAAAGGACATAGTACAAATTATTGTAGATTCAATCCGAGAAATTAGTATCAAGGGGATCAAACAAATTTTAGAAGCCAATCAAATAGGCCATTTCAATCAGAACAATATCAGAATCAACATAATTTACATCAACAACAATTTCAGTGCCCATATACTTCACATAATCAATACAATCAACCTCAGCTACAGTATAAGAAAGGGAAACAAAAGGGATACTTAGCTCAAGAGATTTAGGAAATTCAAGAACTGGAATAACCTACGGAATAACATGAAGTTAAAGCTCTTTTAGAAAAAATAGTATTTTATGAAGATATTAATTGTTTACTTTATCAGGATACATACATGGATCAAAATAAAGAAAACAAAAAATAAGAGCTCAAGTTCCAAAACCAGTTCAAAGACCATATTGAAGACTAAAGTCTTCAATAACCAAATAATTTAATATAGGGGGATATTGGAATATATTACATTATTTTGTACATGCTAATGTACCACCTTGGGTACATATTTATATTAAGAATGTGTCTTATATTAGGGTTTAAGTATTTACTTTATGCAATGTAATAAATGCACAAGTATTGTTAGAATGTCCAAAGTATTTAATGATGTAAATGTGCATGTTAGTCCATGTGCACATGAGTCCATAGAATAGAAAAGTGAAGAGTCATGAGAAGATAGAAGACCAAGAGTACTCCATATGACGAGTCACTTCTCATTATATAAATAGACATATATGTAAGTGTGATATATACACATATACACACAATGTAGAGGGGAAGTAAGATAGAAATACAATGTAGAACATGTATGGCGTATGGAGAATTTGAGATCTCCATTCTATATCAAAATACTATTTTCATGAGATTTTGTTAATGGCAATTTTATGAGTTATTGTAGAAGTCTTTCATGAGTTTTATATGGTTTAAATATTGCCATTATTTTATATTTATGTTGAAATATATTCCATTGTTTGGTACATTCTACTACACCATCTTGGATACATATTTAGATTAGGAGTGTATCTTAGATTAGGGTTTGAGTATTTACTTTATGCAATGTAATAAATGCACAACTATTGTTAGAATGTGCAATGATGTAAATGTGCATGTTGTCCATGTGTACATGAGTCTATAGAATAGGAATATGAAGAGTCATGGGAAGGTGAAAGACCAAGAGTCACATCCCATTATATATAGGCCTTAGATATATGGATAAAAGAGAGAGAGGAGTAATACAGAGGAAGGTAGATACAATGTAGATCATGTATGAAATATGGAGAGTTTGATATCTCCAATTTTTGTATGAAGATACTATTTTCATGATCTTTCATTAATGGTAGTTTTATGAGTAGTTACAAAAGTTTCTTATGATTTTTACATGCTTAGTATATTGCCATTATATTATATTTAATATTGCATGCTTATTTTATACCTTGTGGTAGTTATTTTATTAAATATATAGCATCAAAAGCTAACAATGGTATTAGAGCCACAAGGAATATTTATAGGAGATAGGGAGAGCCACAAGAGAGATTGATATGAGATAGGGAAATATCATATTTGGAATTTTTAAAATTGCTTTTTGGCTAGAGCCTTTCCATAGGGTTGCAAGAAAACTCATGAAGACTAGGACTCAACATAGATCTCTTTCCACTAGATTGAAGAATAACTAGTGAAGTTTATTTATTTTTAGATATCTAGAGTTTTATATGCATTTGATTGCTACTTGGAAGCACGAGGATACGAAAACAAAAAGGAATATGCCACAAGAAAGAACAAGAAAGAACATATGCAAATTGACACAAGATAAAAGCAATATGAAATATGGTAATCTCTTTATTGATACGCTTTTCAAAATGTGTTACAATACGTCTCCTTCCTTTTTAGGGGATAGGAGCGTCAAATGTGTTTCTTGTCACAACATCCATGGATCACAATCCTTCTTCCGCGTGCCCACATGTAAGATGGGCGGACCAAAACGTCGCCGCCACTTGCGTATGTGATTCTTTGCTCTTTCCTGCTCCTCTACTGTCGGAAACCTGCGTTCAAAGAAATAGAAAATATTAGTAGCACCTGCGGACATAATGAAGCATGTATTTCCCAAGGCCTACTGTCAGTAAATGCATGAAAATATTAAAACGATTATGAAATGACCTCGGATTGACCTAAAAATTTCACAGTAGCATAAATATGTCAATAGAAGACCACTGCAAAAAGAACAGTCTAGAAATTCCTCACAGATTTGTATTCGCTCCAGGGTGGGACGAATTCACCTACAATAACTTGTCAGAAAGCACCCTCTTCAATGTCCTGCTTAGGAAGCTCCAAAAGACCTGCAAAGTTGGGGTTAGCTAATTGGGGGTGTTTTGGGAAGACCCAGATGGTCATATTTCTCCAATTTTGCCTCTAGGATCCAGATTTTTCTAGTGCCATCTGCAAGTTAGTAAAGACGGGAAATGACAAAAACCTGGTCAATATTGCTCAGAATGAAATGAAATTTGAACTGTAACCTATTTAACCTATCTAGAATCAAATGCAAAAGAAAAACTAGAGAAATATATCACAGATTTCTATTCATCCCAGGGTGGGGCGAATTTCACTGTGACAGATTGGGGAGCGCCCGGGGGCAGGACGCCCACCGTTTGAGGCACTGTTTTGGCACCAATCCACTTGGGATGGGTCCAAAACTGGTTATGGGGTGTTGTCGACAAATTTTGGGAATTTTTGTGGCCAAAAATTGGGTTTTGGGTCCGGATTCGTGCTTCTAATAGTCGCCCAATAACCTCCCTTTCGAATGAGAGATTAAGGATGTAAAAGCACAAATCGCAAGTAGGTATGTAAATTGGCAGCACTTCGTTGCTCAAATGCTCCTTCTCTGTATATATTTTGGGTGGGAAAACTCCCCAATTTATAGACCTTAGGGTCTCTCTTGTTTGAATTGCGCATGCGAGGGCGCTACTTGAGTTAATTGTCCTATTTTCAGAGAAAAGCTAATTCCCTAATTTAGAATCTCCTTGCATGAGGTTTCTAAAATAAAGACATGCATGACTGAAGTCTCTCTTCTTGAATAAAAGCTATTCCTCGCAATTGCATGACCTGAAGCCTCAATTAACTGGCGGAGTTACCGAGGTTTGAATTTTTGCCAGTCAAACTTGCTATTCGCCTCACCCTGGGGTGAATGCTGCTATTCGTCCCGGGGTGGGACGAGCAGAGAGCAAAGTGCCAAAAAGGTGCCAAATTGACCTCTGACCTCTAAAACTACTTTTGGAAGTGGTTAGGACCACTGTTTAACCTTCGAGGGCTGCCCTAGGGGCTGTGTGTGTCAATGCGATCAGCGCTTGTTGTCACATAATCGGATTGGTGTTGTTTTGGTGTCTACAGATGCCCCTTTTTGGGAAGCGTTGTGCAAGGCATAGCACCGAGCAAAAATAGATAACCAAAGCACTAATGATTAGGGTTTCTTAGTAACCTAACCAACTCTTGATGCCCCAAGTATGGAAAGGGCACGCATTCTTGAATCCTTGCTTCTGACGAGCTAAGGAACTTCATTCAAGTGTTAACCTTGTTCAGTGAGGTGTTACTTGAACTTGGACATTGATCAGTCATGAATAGGCAAAGGGCGCAACCTTTTGTCTATGGGAACCTTGAGTTCATGATTCACGAATGCCAAGTGTTTGATCAGCTTGTGATTATTGCTTGTTTGCTGCCCCAAGTAGGGGCGTGATTGTCTTTGTCAATGATCCTTTGAATGCGTGTCATCTCCATGATTGGGTATGTTGTTGTTGATTGGCGACTAAGTGTGACTACCCCCTCAAGCGACGAATCGATGAGGGAATGACCGACATGAGAAAAGCGACGAGTCACTTGACCCAAGATGACTTAGGTAAGGGTGCCTTAGTTGTTTACCATTGAATGCGAAAGCAGTTTCCGAACATTCTGACCTATTTTTGGTGGGTTTTAACCCTTTTTGTGACGCATTTTGGAGCTAAAATTGTCAAAAATCCGTCCTCCCGTGGAGTGGTCCGGCTATGGTAGCCTTCTTAGGGAGTAGGATAATGACAATTTGTAACCCCAACGTCTATTTTGGATGCCAAGAATGTCAGGCGCAAAAGCGCCTTCGTTCGGCAATGTTATTGCTATTTTTGGATGGGTTTTGACCCATTTTGCGACGTCATTTGGGGATGAAATTCTCAAAAATCCGTCCTCCCGTGGAGCGGTCCGGCTATGGTAGCCTTCTTAGGGAGTAGGATAGTGAGGATTTGTGACCCCGACATCTATTTTGCATGCCCGAAATGTCAAGTGCAAAAGCACTCTCATTGGACAGTTTTATTGCTCTTTTTTGTGCATTTTTGTGCATTTTTTTGATGTTTTTAATAAATGTTTGTTTATGATGATGTATGCATGTGGGATTATGATTGTGATGTTGCTAATTATATGATGTATGCATATGGAATGAATGAAATGATTTGTTGATAACTTGTCGATGGCACCATAGATTGTACAAGATTGACTGGCTTGTTGTACTTATGGGATGACTTTGTGGAATGACGTTGCATGTGACAACTTGTTTTTGTATTTTGCATTTTTTTTCTGATGGTGATGTATGGAATGAAATGGACCAGTTGTTTTTAAAATGTAGTTAAGCTTTTCCGAGATTCAGATATTTTAACTAACTAGCCAAGACTGTACATTTATCTCGCAAGACTTTTGAACAAGGTATAAATCCGACTTGGAGGTTAACCAAGTTATTTCACATCCCTGTGTGTGCAATTGAGTTCGTTTATGTGGTATTTGTTAGGATACCGCTAGTGCCAGATAGGCTATCAACCAAACCTGTACTGAGGATCACCTAATTAGCTCCACTAACTCCATTGTTGTATTTAACAAGATTAATCCACGGGACAATCTAAGGTACCATAAGCTAGCTCATCCACATGCAAACATTGGTCTGCTCACATGCAAAGCTAATGTGACAGACATATCGTCATGCGGGTAGGATACCGCCATTGCCAGGTAGGCTATCCACCAAACCTGTAATGAGGATCACCTAGATGGTTTTCGAATGCTGAGAATTTCTAGGGATTCAAGTTCAGGTTGTTTATTGGCTCAATGGTTCAGGATACTTGCTCGGATATATAGTGATGAAAATCACTATTTATTTTGTCTCTTTTTTTTTTTTTTTTTGAGCAAGGATTTTGACTAGTGGTGAGAACCACTGTTAGTTGATTTTGTATTTTGAGCTTTGTAAGGTTGTGGCGTGTGAATGGCATTGATTCTTTTAGGCCTTGGGGATGACTACCCATCCTTAGCAGGGACGTGTAGTATGAATCCTTATGACTTTGGGAACCAAAGGGGATGATGGAGATTATGAAGTAAGGGCATTGATCTTTTGGGCCTTGGGGATGACTACCCATCCTTGGGGACATGTAGTACGAATCCTTACAACTTTGAGACCAAAGGTGAGTGTAATGATGGCTTGTGGGAATTGTGTTTGTGAATGGTCATCGATCCTTTTAGGTCTTGGGGATGACTACCCATCCTTGGCAGGGACGTGTAGTACGAATCCTTACAACCTTAGGGACCAATAGTGATTGGGATTTTGGTAGTGGTGAAAACCACTATTTATTAGGTGGAATTGATGGGGAAGAGCTTGTCCTGTTGTCAATTCTCAGCACTCTTGAACCATTCGCACAGGGGGATGAACAGGCTAATCTTTCACCTATGGTACCCTAGACTGCTTTGTAGGTTTCTCTCGCGTTCACACAACTTAGGAATTATTTTATGTGTTTTAATTGTGTTGGGATGCTACGTAACAAGGTATGATCCAAGTAAAACTTTCCCGTGTAAAATCTGTTTAACTTTGTACAATTTTTGGCTAGAAATTTAAAGACAACTGAATGACGAAAACCCTATATACATTAGGAGACAACTGACTAATGCTAAAAAATGGCGATGGTGTTATGCTGGATGTATGCGTTTGTAAAATGGATTGAATGTGGAAAATGATGGCATTTGCCAAGTAATGACAGTCTATGGTGCTTGTGACTTGTATGACCTAGTAAATATGCAATGTATGGATGCGATGCCTAATGCACTTATATTTTTGTATTTTTGATTTTTACGAGTATGCATGAAATTGAAATGCAATTTTTTTTGTAATTTTTGATGATTTTATTGTTTTTGTTTGTTTTTGAATATTTATTTTTGACCAAGCGATTATGGTCACCCTTGGAGATTTTGTATTGACCAAAGGGTTTATGGACACCTTTGGGGCATTTGGTTTGACCAAAGGGTTTATGGATACCTTTGGGGCATTTTAGGTTGACCAAGCGATTGTAAAAATCCTTGGAGCTTTTGGTTTGACCCAAGGGTTTATAGATACCTTTGGGGCATTTTGGGTTGACCAAAGGGTTTATGGACACCTTTGGGGCATTTTGGGTTGACCAAGCGATTCTAGGAATCCCTGGAGCTTTTGGGTTGACCAAGAGATTACAAAAATCCTTGGAGCTTTTTAGGTTGACCAAGAGATTACGAAAATCCTTGGAGCTTTTTAGGTTGACCAAGAGATTACAAAAATCCTTGGAGCTTTTTAGGTTGACCAAGAGATTACAAAAATCCTTGGAGCTTTTTAGGTTGACCAAGAGATTACAGAAATCCTTGGAGCTTTTTAGGTTGACCAAGAGATTAAAATCCTTGGAGCTTTTTAGGTTGACCAAGAGATTACAGAAATCCTTGGAGCTTTTTAGGTTGACCAAGAGATTACGAAAATCTTTGGAGCTTTTGGGTTGACCAAAGGGTTTATGGACCCCTTTGGGGCATTTGGGGGTTGACCAAGCGATTGCGGGAATCCTTGGAGCTTTTTGGTTAATGTAGTCGGCTTGCTCTTCGGGGGATAGAAGTACCCCCAACTTGATAATCTGTGGATTCATTGGATCCGAGCCGATGTCTACGTCAGTCATCTCCTCGACTAACATGTGGGATCCGTCCTCCAACTGGTGTGGAGTTGGGATCAGGTGGATATCGTTTGCTGAATTAAGATCATCGTTAGGAACGTCAGGTTCCTCTTCAGCATGGAAGACATCCCGAGTCTGTCCTGGAGTGAAATGGAACATCCCACCGCAAGGCCAGTACTCTGATGGGGATGGTGGTGTGTCAGCGCGATCCCAATCGATAGCATCTAGATCTAGATACAATGACCGTGTCGGGTCGGCTGGATCATGGATGGGGGCGGTTAAGTCAATGGAGATCATGTTGATGAAATGATTGTAACCTCCATTACCGTAGGTGTGATGACTATGACATCCTAGATGTTCTTTGTGCTTTGGATCTGGCTCTGTGGGCACTGGCACAAATGGGTCAGCCCTATGCATGGAGATGAAGACAGGGTCCACCCTAGGTACCGATGGTTTGATAGGGTCTCCAGGCGGGAGATGCTCTCTGTGTGCCTGGAGTGGCGGGTGCAGTAATTGCTATAACTACGTCGGGTTGAGGTGCCACCTATGTCTTGGACCTATGTGTAAATGTTCAAACATGTCATCTATGTCCAAAGGGTATCGTTGTTGCATCTGTCGCATATGATTGAGATAAGCCATCTCAGTTTCATCTTCGTAGTCACTGTCAGAGATCCAAAGGCCCTCGTTGGCTCCAATAGCTGCTTGTGACATAGGAGTCTCATCTTGTTCGAGCAAATTAATGTGGTCCCATCGAGGTTGTTCCGCTCTCTACGGGGGGACCTGATTCTCTTGAAAGGGCATATGCTCAATTGGAGCACCTAAAGGGAACATTGTCATGAAGCTTTCCTGATAATCATCCATGGGATGTACTTGTGAATGATTGATGTCAGACTCGAAAGGATCCCAAGGTGCTACCTCGTATTTCGACTCATCTTTCGAAGACCCTTCTTGGTCTTGTCCATATCCCTCTTGTAGGGGAGTCCTTGAATTTTCTCCTTGTTCGGCCGAAGGGAAAGTGTTGTTATGGTCAACAAGGTTGGTTGTTAACAATGGGTGATAATCCCCCAATGTATATGTTGTGTGAGGATTGGCATATGGATCTAATGCCAACCCATCCTTGTTGCCTATCCCTAGGCCTTGCATGTTCTCCACCAAGATGTCTAGGGGCAAGGGGTGGTTGAACCCTACTCCTGACTTGTCATATGGCATTTGGTATCTTGGTTGGCAAAGAACACGCACTCCTTGCTCATACCGGCCCAACCCATATCCGTGCCAATTGCATTGGCCAAGATACCTCAAAGCAAAGTTCGGGTTGGACAGATAGTTGACATCCTCAGCAAAGGGTTCTTCGTCTTCGTCTTCTTGCATACAAATCTCAACGCCATTATCCAGGCCCCCATAAACAAAGTTTGTCTGATTGGGTGGGTAGCCTAGAGGAACCACAGAGCCAATGGGGAGTCGAGGTCGCCCCATATCCTGCATGGACTCAAGCGTGGGCGTTGCTACAATGTTCCTCACTAGATACTCCCCCAGGCCCGTGTTGGCCATTTCAATGGTGACCATTGGCGGTTGAGGGGGAGCGAATGGGAGTCCTTCCTGAGTCCACTCCATGTGGGGCGAACTAGGCATCTCGACTTCCATTCTACTAGGCATCTCTTCTGTCGAGATGGTTGAGACGAGAGGTGGCTCCTCTTCTATGGGTTTCTTTCCCTTGTCCTTGGATGTGGCCACCGTAGGTGGCATCGTTGTTGAAGGACTAGCGAAAGAAGATGGACCCGACTGAGGGCTCGACGGATTAATCACTGGAGATGCCTATGGAATCGGACCCTGTTGAGATGGATTCAACTAAAAATCCACATGTGTTGAGGGAAGGTTCGATTGCGGCATGAATTGCACTGTATTGCAGTATTTGAAGGGCTCCAAGTCCGTCGGGACTACATGCACCTGTCCTTCAAATGTATACTTCAGGCACTGATGAGCTATTGAAGGGACACACTTCATGTCCCTGATCCAAGGTCGGCCCAGTAAGATATTATAAGCCATCTCGCCTTCCAAAATGTGGCACAATGTATGAATGGTCTTTTGTCCCACTTGGATGGGTAGGACAATTGTGCCAACTATCGAGCAGATTGCATCGTTGAATGCTCGCAGTGTGTAAGTAGAGGCCACAATGTGAGATGCTGGCAACTTCAAATGTTTCAACGCTGCTGTAGTGATGATATTACTGGACGAGCCAGTGTCCACCAACACTCTCTTATACGGAATCCCATTGACCCGTGCAATAACGTGTAGGGGTGGATCCGCCACATCACCAGTCACTGCTTTCAATTCATCCTCTCTAAAGGTGATGACTGGTTCTGTACATTGTTTGACATGCCCCACAAAATTGTTGAAAGAGTTCGCTTCGTGGGGCTGCAGCTCGATAGCTTTTAAAATCTCCATTAGAGCTTCCCGATGGGGCGCTGATTGTTGAATTAGCTCATATATGGAGAGCCTAGCCGACGTGGTCCTTAGACTTTGGGTAAGTCTAGTCCGAATCGTAGCCACCGGTCTAGGCGGGGGAAGTTGCGTAGGGGGTTGTTGCGGTTGTGACGTCGATGGAACCTCTCTTGTGGCTACCGCGGGGGCAGCTCCTGGGTATCTCTTGTTCCTAGTCACTATGCTTATCATCCCTACATATCCCTGCATAGGACAATTCTGTTGCACCTCATTAACTTGAAGAGGTTTTGTCGGTGCCTCATGGGTAGGCAAGGGGTCTCTGAATACTCCCATATGTTGGTTGTTTGGCGCTACGGGGTTGTCCACCGCCAATGTCTTGTCGTCAATGAGATCTTGTACCAAACCTTTGAACTTCCAACATGCATTAAGATCATGTCCCTTACGCCTGTGGAACCTATAGTACAAATCCTCTCGGTATCCCTTAGGCTTCGGTGCATTGGGGTCTATAGTTTGAATCTCTGGAAGGTTGATCAAGTTCGCCGCTGACAAGCGGTCAAACAGAGAATCCCTGGACTCTATGTAAGGAGTAAATTGTCGCCTAGGGCGACGCTGCTGATTTTGCTCCTGCCTTTGGTTTTCTCTCTCATAGTTGTTAGGAGGCACCGCCTGATAGTTAGCCTTTTGAGGTTGTGTTGCTTGTGTCGGCTTAGGGACGTTGATGGCAACCTGATTAACCGCAATAGGTTTCGGTTGCGTGGTCCCTGGTTTAGTGTTCTTTGTCCATTCTTTCTTCTTAGGTTTGGCGATCTCGCCATCCTGTATCTTAATCTCCTCGATGATTTTGGCTTGCGCCAGTGCTTCTTCTAAACTGGCATATTGCTGCAGCTGCAATAGCACGAAGATTGATCTCAAACAGCTTTTGGAGAACATTTGGGTCAAGTCAGACATAGGAGGGAGGTAGGGTAGCTTTGAAAGCAACGTCCTCCATCGGTTCCCATATGCCACCATAGATTCCTCCTCATACTGCTTGAGGCTAGCTAGATCGCTTAGTGACGCCTTTTTCTTTGTGTTGAAAGCGAAACGTTCTAGGAATGCGTCCACTAGCTGATCTAAGTTACAGATGTTGTGCTTTGGTAATTGAGTAAACCAATCCGAGGTAGGGCCTACGAATGTGGTTATAAATGTTCTTAATAGCAAAGCATCATTGTCCTGAATGCCAAAGCATTGGCTCAGGAAATGAGTCACATGCTCTTGGGCATCTTCCTCCCCTCTAAAGAGTGCCAACTGGGGCAGCTTAAAGTGTTCGGGGTATGGAGGTGCCGACACTGACGGATGCACAGGATGACTACGGAGTTGGCGTAAAGTAGGCTTTTGGGGCCCAAAAGTCTTGATCTCCATAGATTCTAAGCGCTCTAACAACACTTTATATGCATCAGAGGATTTAATTTCTTCCTCCTTAGTTTGCTCCCATTGTGGATTACGGGGAACTTGAGGCCTATTGAGAGGTAGCTGGCTAGCACCCCCTCTGCCTTGATAGAGCATTTCAGCCCGCTCTTCTTCTTGTTCATACTCCTCATAGGCTTCCTGAGGAGTGGCTGGCCGAGTTCTATAAGCATAGGTGGGTGCCCGCGGAGGGTGCCCATCATTGTTTCTGGGAGTGGCCTCCCGCTCAGGTCTAGGAGGTCTCGAAGGCAGTGCTTGATAAGGTCGCGTGGACCTCTCTCGTACCAAGGGGTCCTGCCTCTCATACACTTCTTCTTTATGCACGCGAGGGATTGGACCCTTCGTAGGCACCTTGTTATGAAGCAATTCGATCGTCTGACGCTGAATGCGCTCTTTGTTAAGCCGACAAAGATGCTCTAACTGTTCTTGATCTTGCCTAAGCTGTGCGATTTGCGCTTGGTGGGCGGCATGTTTGGCAATCGCCAAGTCAATTTGTTCCATCGTCTCTTGTTTAGGAAGCCTAGATGCCTCCCCTACATGTCTTTCTCGATCATGGTGATCCGAGATCCCTATGGGCTGCTTCCCTCTATCGAGGTTAGCGGCATTCACTTGAGGCTCTGGCCTTAATGAATGATCCTGATACATTGCGGGTGCGGACGTGCATCGTTCCCACGTTGTGTACTGCTCTTGAGGAACGTAGTGATCTTCCTCGTACTCTCTTTCATATGGGTAAAAGGTGCGGGCAGAATTGTCTTGCCCCGCTTGGAGAGCCTGATACTCTGGATATTGCCTAGTGTCTCTAACAGTAATACGGGGCAAAGGAGGGATGAAGAAATCATGTGGCCCCTCCTTCTGGACCCTCTGTTGCTCTAGAGCAGTACACAACGCTTCATCACTAGGCCACCCATAACGAACTTCTAAGGGAGGTCTAGTGTCTATGTTGAGATCTATGTGTAGGTTATCCTCATGAAAGGGCCTATGCTGAGTGGGGGTGCCCCTCAAAGAGGTGCCTCTATAGTCCTATTCTGTTATGGCATGATGGGGACTCTCTTGGGTGCCTTGCCGCCAAGGCGGGATGGCTAAGTCCTCAGGACTATATCGGAGGCGACTTGTCCCCCTTGGTGCACTTTCTGCAGTGCTTGCCCGTGATTGGGCTCGGCTACGAGTGAACACCATGGTGATGTGCTCCTAAAGATGAGTAGATTTTTTATCTCTTTTAGGATTTTCTACGCTACACTTAAACAGAAAGAAAACACACAATCAATGCAATGATTATCTCGTTTAAAGATTTAAAAGTGTGCCCTAAAATCTGGTTTAGTGTGTTTTGTTGTTTGTTTTTGAAAGATTTTTGTGAAAACCGTTTAAATGCAATTATGAAGGCTCTTATGACTCCCAAAATGGTCACCCCTTCAATATACCATTGTCGGACCGATATACCAACCTCTCTATATACCCGCCCTTACGTGAGGGAGACTATAGGTACGTGAGAGCAGATGATACGTGGAACATAGGCGGTACGAAAGGGGAATCACTCTGTTTATGACACCTACCATAGAAGACTTATCCTCATGCATTGGGAATCACCCCAAACTACACTTGGTCAGCTTTCATCAGGATTTACGTCTAGCAACAATCGCGATCGGGGTTATGGATGCAATATCTCAAGCCAAGGTGATGATGAAATCCACCGTTGGTCTTGCTCAAGGGTTGGGGTTTTACGACCAACTCCTTGTGTTTAAAATACCACGTGGTGTGTGGGGTTCTTTTTAAGTTGCAAAATTGAAACAAGCAAGCCTCTAAACTCTCCTATGCAAGCAAAAATTAGAGAACAAAAAATAGAAAACAAAAAATTGACAGAGGGTGTTTAAAACCCCTACCTCTTCTCTGCCTAAATCGGATGTCTCTGAATTTATGCTCTGAAATAGTCTAGCGTTTGAAAACTTGGTACCTGTAAGCAACAAAACAAGCAACTTTAATCAGAATTTTAATCTTAAAAATCAAGGGACAGAGGTCCCACCGTGATCGCCACTGAAAGCACGAGGATACGGAAACAAAAAGGAATATGCCACAAGAAAGAACAAGAAAGAACATATGCAAATTGACACAAGATAAAAGCAATATGAAATATGGTAATCTCTTTATTGATATACTTTTCAAAATGTGTTACAATACGTCTCCTTCCTTTTTAGGGGATAGGAGCGTCAAATGTGTTTCTTGTCACAACATCCATGGATCACAATCCTTCTTCCGCGTGCCCACATGTAAGATGGGCGGACCAAAACATCGCCGCCGCTTGCGTATATGATTCTTTGCTCTTTCTTGCTCCTCTACTATCGAAAACCTGCGTTCAAAGAAACAGAAAATATTAGTAGCACCTGTGGACAGAATAAAGCATGTATTTCCCAAGGCCTACTGTCAATAAATGCATGAAAATATTAAAACGATTATCAAATGACCTCTGATTGACCTAAAAATTTGATAGTAGCATAAATATGTCAACAGAAGACCACTGCAAAAAGAACAGTCTAGAAATTCCTCACAGATTTGTATTCGCTCCAGGGTGGGACGAATTCACCTACAATAACTAGTCAGAAAGCACCCTCTTCAATGTCCTACTTAGGAAGCTCCAAAAGACCTGAAAAGTTGGGGTTAGCTAATTGGGGGTGTTTTGGGAAGACCCAGATGGTCATATTTCTCCAATTTTGCCTCTAGGATCCAGATTTTGCTAGTGCCATCTACAAGTTAGTGAAGGCGGGAAATGACAAAAACCTGGTCAATATTGCTCAGAATGAAATGAAATTTGAACTGTAACCTATTTAACCTATCTAGAATCAAATGCAAAAGAAAAACCAGAGAAATATATCACATATTTCTATTCATCCCGGGGTGGGGCGAATTTCACTATGACAGATTGGGGAGCGCCCGGGGGCAGGACGCCCACCGTTTGAGGCACTGTTTCGGCACCAATCCACTTGGGATGGGTCCAAAACTGGTTATGGGGTGTTGTCGACAAATTTTGGGAATTTTTGTGGCCAAAAATTGGGTTTTGGGTCCGGATTCGTGCTTCTAATAGTCGCCCAATAACCTCCCTTTCGAATGAGAGATTAAGGATGTAAAAGCACAAATCGCAAGTAGGTATGTAAATTGGCAGCACTTCATTGCTCAAATGCTCCTTCTCTGTATATATTTTGGGTGGGAAAACTCCCCAATTTATAGACCTTAGGGTCTCTCTGTTTGAATTGCGCATGCGAGGGCGCTACTTGAGTTAACTGTCCTATTTTCTAGAGAAAAGCTAATTCCCTGATTTAGAATCTCCTTGCATGAGGTTTCTAAAATAAAAACACTCATAACTGAAGTCTCTCTTCTTGAATAAAAGCTATTCCTCGCAATTGCATGACCTGAAGCCTCAGTTAACCGGCGGAGTTACCGAGGTTTGACTTTTTGCCAGTCAAACTTGCTATTCGCCTCACCCTGGGGCGAATGCTGCTATTCGTCCCTGGGTGGGACGAATGACAGTTTGTATTCGTCCCGGGGTGGGACGAGCAGAGAGCAAAGTGCCAAAAAGGTGCCAAATTGACCTTTGACCTCTAAAACTGCTTTTGGAAGTGGTTAGGACCACTGTTTAACCTCCGGGGGCTGCCCTAGGGGCTGTGTGTGTCAATGCGATCAGCGCTTGTTGTCACATAATCGGATTGGTGTTGTTTTGGTGTCTACACTACTATCTAAGTTTCTTGTTGTAGAAAATTAGTTCTTAGAATTTTATAAGCTTCCTACAATGTATAGAGAAAAATTTCATCTTTGATTACCTAAAAGTCTATGTGATTTTTTCATGTAGGGATTAGTTCTTTGTTGTAGAAAAAGAGTAGATATTGAAGAAATAGGAGATACAAGAGAAGAGATCTCATTGAAGAACTTCTAGATTTGGAAGATAGAATATTTGAGAAAAAAAATATAGAGGAGGAGTAAGGAAAAGGTCCAATTGAAGAGTTACAAAATTTGAAGACCCAAGAGAAGATGTCTCAAGAAAATATTGGAAGGAGAAAGAATAAGGCTAGAAAATCCTTATTGAAGAAGTGGTCATTGGAGAATATTTGAAGAAATATTAAGGTAGAAGATTGCAAGTAGGAGAGACTCCTAATAAGAAGAATTTGGGATAATTGTTACCATTAAAAATAAGCCCAAAAGGAATAAGGATTTGGCATGAAGTCTACAAAATTTTGGAAAGCAATATTGAAGATATCAAGACATTCATATTCTTAAGGAAGATACCAACCAAAGAGGTTAAATTGGAAGATAGAATCCAACAAGTTCTAAGGAGGAGAAAGAACATAGAAGAGGCCACCAATTTGAGAAATTTGAAGACTGCCATTGTGGAGAAGAATATTGCTCATTATTGTAGCAAACGTTGAAAGGTCATAGGACAAAAAATTGAAGGTGACATATAGCTGCAAATATAAGAAGATTTGGGCAGATTTTGAAGTGCCCTTGAACAACCAATGGAAGGAAGGCTTGATAGTAAAATAAGGAAACATTTTGGAGGAATTTAATGTTGTTTTTGGATAGCAATATAAAGGAGAAGAGATTATTTATTGAAGTAGCGAATAGAAGATATTTTGACTGTAAAATTTAGGCAGTATTAAAAAGAGATTAGAGTTTTTTATTTTAGAGAATTTGAGGGCATATTTGGAAGAAGAATTGGACAACATTTTTTCAAGGAAAGGTGCTATAAATTTTAGAAGTTAGAGGCAACGTATTGGATAGAGTTAAAGCTATAAACTTATATAGTCTTGGACAACACAATTTAAAGGAAAATAGCCAGCAACTTAAGCTAGAAAATTGAGAAAAATAAGGGCAGATTTGAAAGTATTATTTTTAAAATTAATTCTTTTGGGATCATCAAAGCAAAAGGAATTGGAGCTGCAAATTTTACAAATTCAGGGCAGAAAATAGATGAATCAAATCCCCAAGAAGACTAGCTACAAAAGAAATCCAAAAGGTGTGTAATAGTGGTGCTATGAAAGTTCATTATTTAAGTATTAAAACTAGTTTATTACAAGGTACTTGACAACACCATATTAGAATTATTTAAGGAGTAAAATCTAGTTTAAGATAAGTATCTCCAAGCCAAGGAAGGAGACATAATTATCATATTGAAATCTACAAAAACAAAACATCAAATATTGAAATTAAAACTTGCTTGAAAGGAAGTAATAAGAAGAAGTAGCATATGATATTTTTATAATTGAAGTACATAAATTTTAAGTCCTATTGAGTAAAAAAAAGATATTTTATAGTTATCAAAGGTGAGGTAGATTTGAGGTGTCTAAAGACACCAAGAGGTGTGCTATAAATTGAAATATTTTGGTGAATATAAGTCACCAAAGGAACCACCATATTGAAGGAGATAGTCATTTTACCTTTCTACCAATGTAAAGCATTAAAAATTGCTATCAAGTTTTGAAATGGAAACCCACCATTTCAAGGAAGCAAGAATAGCTATTAAGAAAGAGTGAAAGTATAGTTTGGGTAGAACTAAGTACAAGGGGGAAATAA
The DNA here is from genome assembly GCA_028583015.1 of Wollemia nobilis. Classification (NCBI taxonomy): domain Eukaryota; kingdom Viridiplantae; phylum Streptophyta; class Pinopsida; order Araucariales; family Araucariaceae; genus Wollemia; species Wollemia nobilis. The sequence goes on from JAQPPZ010002201.1 coordinate 5,635,661, forward strand.
TTTGAAAGCCATGTGCTAGTGTCTCCCTAGATCTACGCATGATAACCAACAAAGCATTGCGATTTAGAAATAGATAACAAGTAGCCATGAAACAACAAGAACAATTCACTAAAGCACCATTGGAAAGTAAAGCGATGCAAGAGTTGAAGAGCCAAGATTACCTTCAACCATTGAAGAGTCGCTTAAGGTAATATGAATAGAATAGAGTAACATATCATATTTAGCCAAGAAGCACTAGGGAAAGCAAAGGTATTAAGTAGAAACAATTTGCCTAAGGTTTGAAATATCTTACAAGGAATGTCATCATCGGAGGATTGATAAGAGCTTATTTTCTAGGTGAAAAGAATCAAAACCATAATGCTGAGGAGAAAGGAGTGCCATTTACAATCATGTAAATAATGTGTGTGCCACATGTCATCATAGAATGATAAACACCAACCATCATGCAAGCAAGGTGAAATGTCTTCTTACATGTATTAATGGAGTAAGACCAAACTTAGAACATCCAGGAAGTGGTAGAATATTTGAATGAGTTTTACAACAAGGAATGGATATTGAGGAGGATATTAACCACCACTTATCGTGATTTGCACATGCCCACTATATTTAATAATATAGAAATAATATTAAGATCATATAAAGAATATAAATCATTAAGCACTATGCAAAGACATTGAGTGCCATGTGGCACGTGAGAAGAGGAACATTAGCAATATTGGAGGAGCCCAAATGTTTCCTAAATGTGTATTAAGCCCATTGTTGGTTAGAGAAGATAGAGATGATGCAGAGGAGAATCAAACTATTGAAGGTAAATTTAAATAAGTGTCAAGAAGCATTAAATATGTTGCAATGAATAAATATTACCTTGAAGAGTGCAAATTGCAAAGTCAAAGAGAAGCAAGTTAAAGTTTTATGCATCGTATTCAAGGAGGTATGAAATATTTAAATTGATTTAAAACCTTTGCAAAATATTAAGGAGATATAAGGCATAATATTATTGAAGTCAAGATTAATTAATTATATTTAAGGTTATTTGAATAATAGGAGAAATAAGGTGATGAATTATAACCTTAGAAGAATTATTGAATGCCTTAGAAGATATTTGAAGTAAGAAGCTTTTTGAAATATTTTGGAATTACTTTATTCAATTTTGAAATTCATATTGCATAGAAATATTTGCAAATAGTTTAACTTGGAGGAATAAGAATTTCTACATAGAAATATTAATTTTACAAATACATTATTTTCTAAATTTTCAATTAGGGAGTTATAAGGAATTCAACACCAATTTAAAGTTCTTGAAATTTAGAAACTATATTATTAAAAATTGAAACACAACATAGAGTTTTTGAAAAGTTGGAAAATTATATTGATATTAGTCTCATGCTCAAGTTAACGAGACATATGGAATCCAACTTATAGTTATTGAAAATAAAATATTTTTATCACAATTAAAATTGCATCAAGATTATCTTTAGCTTTCTATTCATATATAGGGAATAAAAAAGGATTTAACTTAAATGTAATTTAGAAATCAAAGTATCATATCAAAACCATATTAAAATACTAGGGATATATAAGGCATTCTATAAATTTTAAGAATTGAAAAAGATATTATCAAATTTCTTATATTTAAAATACTAGGGAGTTAAAAGGAATTTTACCTAGATATTTAAAAATTAAATCCTTATCAAAACTATTGGTTGATCATTATTCAAGCACTAGGAAATACAATATATAATACAAGATTCGAAGACTTGAAAATTAGTATTTGATCTTACACTCAAATTCAACTTAAAATTTAGAAGTTGAAAAGATAGGGAGATATAAGGCTTACAACATAATTGCTTGAAAAAGTTGAAAATTGAAAAGTGTTCTTAGATTATCATATAAATACTAAGGAGGAATAAGGAATTCTATCTCAAAGAATTAAAAGATCAAATTAAAATAAATGTGGATGAAATAGTGAAGAATGCATTTAATTATGAAGAACTATTTCATGAACTAAATTTTTATTCACAAAACTTAATAGATACTTTTGATAGATACAAATATTTGTCTACCAGTTTAAAAGAAACATTTTATTTGTTTCTCAAGGAAGCAAAAGAAGAAAAGTTTATGAAATTAATTTGTTATATTCATGATATACTGTTGTGGAATTAGTTACAACAGATACAAGAAATAAGAAGATAATCCAAACTTAGTTTCCATTAACAACAAAATCCTATAAATAGGTATTAAAATGGATAATAATGCATTAAATAATGCTTATCCTAAACTAGAAAACTTATTAAAACATGTGCTAAACATGTTCTACATGTGCTACTAATCCATAACATTATGTTCCTTGGTAGAGAGAGCAAGATAGGTGGAGTGTAGTTGCTTGGAGTTAATAGGGAGGCTTAATTGGAGCTAATTGGAAGTTGTATATAGTTGCGTGGAGGTGATTAAATATTTATTAGAAGTTACATGTCATGAAATTGTCAATAAAGAAGCTTTAATTAATACTTTATCACCATGATATGTGTAAAAATGAATGGCGATATAAGATTTGTAGTGGAACAGGTGATGACAGACAATTAATTTGCTAAAATCTTAGCCTTGGCATTGATGATGCAAAATCACCATGGGAAAGAAAACACACCATATGTAAAAGTGCCATGCATAAGTAGCATGCAAAAAGCACTATTCAAAAGCAACAAAGACAAAATCATCATGGTGTTTTTGTGGAGTCATGGAGAGTTCACTTTTGTGGTAGTTTGAGGCATCAATTCTTATATAACTATAGGTATGAGTATACTCATTGAAAATATATTTCCAAGCTTGTTCTAAAGGTACAAGTTTTATAACATTTTGTGAAGTTTTGTTGTATTTTGGAAGCATAACATATGTTGGCACCTAATTCCAAATTTCTATTGATTAACAAGGGAAAAAGTGAGATTCACATTTTAGGGCACTAATTTCCATAAAAATATAGGCTTCTATATACTCATTGGAAAGCTCTTTTTAAGCCCATTATAGTTGAAGTATGTTTGTAATATTTCATGAAGATTTACAATAGTTTTACAATCCTCAAAGATGCTATCACCTTTGGAATAATAAATGCTCCAAATTTGGGCATGAATATGGTTGAGCTAATTGGATGGTTAGAAGGCTTCTCTAAAGGACTAGTTAAAGGAATTACTAGACTTGAAGATTGGCAAAGTATTTCAAAATTAGGTGTCTACAATAGTAAATAAGCCTAGAGAATTATGATCCATATTTTAATATAATAAATTATAATAAAATCATAATCCATAAATATCAAACTAAACCTCCCTTATTAACCAATATTAAAAATTAGTAATCTTCAAACGTGATTAATACTAATACAATTATCTCTATTTATATTTTTTGTTTTTATTAGTTTTTGTTTCATCAAGTGATTATTATTAGAGAGTACTTTACCACCATCTAACATGATATGATGCCTTGTTGCAATATAATGTTTAGCTAAAGTTGACTTCTTTGTCTTGTTAAACCTCAATTATCTATAATGTTCCTCAACTTTTGTACAAATAGATATTCATATTTCTCCATTGTAGACCTTTCTACATCCTCATAAGAGATAAGATAAATCCTAATCTTATTTATTCATATCACTCTATCCTTCATTGATTTGATAAATTTCCTTATTTTATTATTCAATTTAAAGGCTATACATAACCTATTTATAACACTGGCTACTCTAATAAATAATAGCCCTAAATAAGGTAAGTAGGTTCATGGGAGGATATCTATTTCATCCATTTATCTCTCTCTTATACTTTTACTTCTTTCTTCTATTCAAGTTCATATTATTTTGTAACCTTTAAACTCCACCCTCTTGAGATGCTCAAACTCTCCCTTCAAATGTCCATATAATCTACTATCATTGTTTCCCTTTAGGAAAAAGTGGATAAAACACCTAATTTTTGTGATGAATAATTATGTAAGTTTGTATTTATATTTTGATAAGCCCTCCATAATGTACATCCCATTTTATCAAAATGATCACATACAAAATATTCATCTTACCATATTACTCCATATCCATTGCAAAAGTCCTCACCATGCTACAAATAAACATGGGTGTTGTCTAAATATTTATTCCACAATTGAGATATAAATTTTAAGTTCAAAGTGAGCTAAAATTTCTCCATATATAGATTACCAACCAATGGAAAAGTAGAAAACCCACCATTATACCTTTTATTTTCTAATAGAACACTTCTTGAAAAGCTAAAGAAGGTTATTCTAAGATAATGTTCTACCAATTTAGTTGTATGGGAATTATTATTGCTCTTTATGACTTACATAACATCTCTACTAAAATATTTGTACGTAAAAATAGCATATCAAAAATAATTAATGGATCCCCTAGCTGAAGCAATTGATATTTAATAAACTTTAAAAAGAAAATTTATTGATCTTCGAAGAAAATTTATTTTTTACCCACCAAAGATCAAAGTTGATCAACCAATATACGACCAAATTATAGATGAAAATATCCTAGAATGAATAATAGATGATAAAATAACACTTATCTCATGTCTTCATAAGGCCATAAATCATATGAGTGACCTCATTATAGGGTTCTAACCTCACATTCCTATTTAAATTTATCTTATTGATAGTTTTAATCATATCTTTATACTTTATCGATGGAATTACTAATCAGCACCAAAAATGCTCATTTTTATGCATGTGTTAACGGGTATTGCATGGCATATTTAACACTAGAAATATGTTTTTGTATAATTATTGCATATATTTAATAGAAAATGAAGTATTATGCTTGACTGGTGTTTTTAGTGGAAAATATGCATAGATGCAGGTTTTTGCTACTTATTTTACATTTTTTGAGTCAATGTCCCATTCAGACCTGACAATGCATAAATAACACAATGTTCTAAAGTATAGAGATATCTTGAAGGAGACTACAATGAATGATAGATACACCTATATCTCAATGGTAGGAAGGAACCTATATCCTTATGGTAAGTAGACACCTATATCCTAGTGCCTATATCATGGAGGTAGGTAGGCACCTATATCCTGACAATAGGTAGGTGCATATATCTCGATGGCAGGTAGGAACCTATATTTTGGTACATATATCCCAGTGTTATAAAGCACCTATATCTCAATAGTAAGTAGGTGTCTATATCCCGATGATAGACAGGTACCTATATTTCGCTACGAGTAGGTGCCTACATCCAACAAGAATATAGGTGTTATATTCAGCACATTGATCGGTTGATCGTGTAGTTTTTAATAAAAGTATGATTTTTAGATATAATTTGTTGTATACACCTAAGGAGAAATGTGCTTATCCTTTAGTGATTAAAATAAATATGGCCATGCTTTTAATAGAAGAAAATAACAGCTACGTGCGCACCCGATGTAGCAAATCATGATTTGTGATTAAAATAAATGTTTTTGCATATGCTATTTTGCTAAAGGGATTGGTTGCATTCTATTTTAGAACATAGGCCATTCCTGAGAAAGATAACCTGTGAAGTTCTATATTTTTGTACTGCATAAAATTCATCAATAAAGAGTTTATAGTGTTCTTATTCTTTTTTTTTTTGGTATTAATAAAAAAGGAGGTTGAAGGTCCCCGAACCTTTACAAAGAGCTTGAAAGATATACAAGAAAAATAAGAGAAGATCATACAAAACAAGATAGCCCTATCTTAGTAAAGCAAAAAAACCTGGGCTAAACCTGTTGATGGAGAAGCTGAAATAATATTCCTCTTACTATCCTTCTATTTAACATAGCTAGTGCAGTGCTCAATGCTTTACATAACTGATAAAGAAACTACTGACAATAATGTAATTTAGTGTACTCAAATCCTTCATCACATGATCCCAATAAGTATTATGCTTTGATCAACCCTCTTTATCTACTAGTTTCATTATCAATTCTTATAATCTATTCCAACTCCATGGGAGCATATGACCAGACCTTGAAATTCTCAGATTTAACTGCCATATTCACCATTTTATCGATATCTTTGTTTCCCTCTCTATAAATATGTTTAACTTGAATTTATTCTAGGTTTCCCAAAATAGTCCTCACATCTGTAATTATTTGGAAAATGCTAGAATTATTTAAATCCCATTTTTGAAGGGAAGTTATAATATTCTTGGAATCCCCCTCAAGAACAATTCTCCTAAAACCCAAATTCACTAAAATTCGGAGGCCCGTAAGCATTGCCCTTGCTTCAGCTTGGTGATTTGTGGTAATTCCTAGATCCTTAGCATATGTAGCCACTAACTGACCTTCGTCATTCCTAATGATGACCCCACCACAAGCATAACCCAGGTTACCTTTTGTAGCTCCATCAAAGTTAATTTTTACTCGGTCTTTGTGGGGACGTTCCCATCTGGTATCTAGTCTCACCTTATTGATTTTTTCCATATTTAAGATATCTTTTTCTCTAGAGAGGATCATTGCAAAATTTTCCTAGTGAACAATATTTTTAATATAATCTTCCAATAGGGTTGTTTTTATCCTGGCATAAACCCCAATTATTCCTCTATATTTATTTTTGAAACTCATCTATTTATTTCCAACCAAAACCCCCAACAAATATGTGGAATGTATTTTTGCTAAAAAATACTGCTTCCTACGTACCACTATTACCAAATCCTAATTAGAGAATCTGGAATGACCCAAGAAACATTAACTTCTCTCAATAACAAATTTAGGATATCACGAAAAAAATCACAAGTTCCAAATAGGTGGTCGACACACTCATCTTCTTTGTTATATAAGACACAAATAGTTGGAACCACAATCCCTCTTTTGAACATATTATCTTTTGTAAGGATCCTATTGAGAATGGAAGTCAAAAAAATCATAAAAACCTTAGGGATGATGTTTAGCTTCCAAATTATTTTAAGCTCAAGTTTCTCTGAGGTTACTTTACCCAAGACTCTATATCCATCCTTCACTAAATACTGGCCTTGCTGGTTTCTTTCCTAAATTAGTTGATCCTCCTCTATACCTCAACCTAAATAATAACTCCTTAGGAGGTTTTACAGATCTTTACCTATTGATCCTTGTATATCTTCTTGCACGATTTTCCACTCTTTAAAATCACCCACCCTATGAATGTAACCATTAATTTTCTTACCATAGGTTTTGGTTAAATGTTCTTTAATATATTTGAACTTTCTGTAGTTTGCTAAAGGCTCCTCTTGAAAACAAGGGTCTTTCCAAAAGTTAATTTTGTCTCCCCTACCTACTCTCCATTTTATACCTTGCCATAGAAATTTCCTGCTATTGATTATATTTTACCAAAAAATAGACCCACATGGAGGATTAGAACAACTGATAAAGTGGTTTTTGCCCTCCAAGTATTTGTTTTGAATAATGCTAGCCCATTTCCATGATGCTATAGTGCAAAGCCTCCAACCATGCTTAGCTAAAAGGGCTCTATTTAGATCTCTCAACTTCCTCAAACCAAGACCCCCATTCTGTATCCTAGGATGGCAACATGTATCCTAGGCTACCAGATGTATACATTTTTTACATTCAGTGCCATCCCATAAGAAATTTTTTGTAGTATTTCTAAAGTCTCTTCCAGTCTTCTTATTTGTGTGGACTAAAGGAGTGATTTTTATGTAACTGATCGGGTGGACCATCTACAAGAGCTTAGACCCACTCCAAGCAGTAATCCTCCCCTGCTTTATTTATGTTATTTATTTTCAATCGTGTGTTTATTTCCTGCATTTTTATTTCATAAATTTAATTCAATTTTTATTTTAGTTATTTTAATTATGTAGTGTATTAATTTTATTTATTTCTATACGCATTTATTTTTCTGCATTATTTTATTTACTTTATTTAAATGTATTAGTTTTATGAAGTTTGAGTGAACTACAAATACACGAACAAAAAAATCCCCCACCAAACCATTAGGCACAGAGGGAGTCATTCCCTACACTACATGCATATACTATGTGTGGCACTCACAAGTTTATGAACTCCTATATTGATAATTTTTTTTTTTTTTGTATTTGCATGGTGGAATCTGTAGCCGCCACGAATCCGGGTAGGCTGTCCAGCTTTTATGGCCACCACAGTATTCAGCGTTGTCTTCCCCAGAAGCCACAACACAGATCTTTGCGTAGTACGCCCTATAACCACCATGCCACAATCATTTTAAACATTTTACGTCGTTGAAATCACCAAGAAAGGGACAAGAGTTTAGTTCGGTGAGGCCCGATATTTGAACCTTGGACCTAGATTGATAATTAAATAGAAAGAAAATAACTTATTTATGGAACATCATTTGTTGCTCATCATTTTGGCACTATTTCCAGGGAGTGTCAAAATTGTAGTGTTATGATCCACAGGTTTGTTAGTTTGAAAAACACATTCATATTACCTTACTTGTAGATCCCCTACCTAAAAAGCATGAGTCCACCAAGGGCCTAGAAAATCCAATATATGATTTATTATGAAAATAGAAATCACCTCAAAACCACAAGCTCAAGATACTCCAAAAATATCTATCGAATAGTTGAAAACATCCTCTAAAATAAAAATATAATAGCTAGTGGATCAAACTATAACTATGACTAGGCTAACATCAATGGGGAAAATTCAATAACTATTTCAAATTTATTCCAAGAGAAAAAAAATGCCAACACAAGGAATACAAATAATAGCCTCCATAATCAAGACAAAAATAGAAACGTTGCTCAAAGGTATGAAGAGCAATATTTTATCTCTTGTTTATAGTCAGACACATTTCAATTATAGAAGAAGAAGCAAGAAATAAAATTAACATTTGTCTTTTTCTGCTTGAGGTGTAGAACCAAACATGAAAAAACTGAATGTTTGAAAAACAAAGTGGAAGTCTATGAAAATTGTCACCTAGATCATCATACTAGGTTGTGTCCAAAAGTAACAACCATAAAGTAAGATCTAGAAGAAATAGAAATATACTTTGTGGATCCATCTCCATAGACACAACCATCAGTACATTCAAGATTTCCAGTTCCACCTACTATAAGGTCAAAATAGTTGCTACCACAACCAGAGCTAAATTCTAGTAGTAATATTTTAAATTCACAAGCTTATTAGGTATTTATGAGAATGAAATTGATGTACCATATTAGTGTAGAAGTAGAAAAATGGTATTTTTTAACAATCAAATGATGAAGAAATTTCACCGCATCCTGAACGATTACAAAAAATTAGAAAAAGACACAATCCGAGTTTGATATTATGGAACAAGTGAAAATTTTTACTGTTACCATTCCTCAAAATATCAAGGAATTTCCTATTTACATAGAAGCTATTAGGGAGTTATACCTCAAGAAATTGAGATAGAAGCCACAACCAACAATAATAAAAGTGATAGGTCAACACGTTGATTTAATATTATACAAACCTATCTCAATCCAAGAAGCCTAGTTTTAATGATAAAAATTGTAAGCTTAACATTAACCAACACTTTGGTGAATTTTAACATTGATATTAGTTTTAGAATAAAAAAAATGATATTTAACAAAAACTATAAAAAATAGTCATCTACCTACCTACACAATCTGCCAATGAGTTGAAAAATCCTAGTTTTGAGGTCATATAGGATAATTCTCTTCCCATGATGCAATGTATCATAGCACTAAATGAAGAAGGAGGTAGGATAAATAAAGACTTAGTCATATCAAAATTTTGACATAGAATAAGATCTTATTCCAAGTCCCAAACTCTAGAAGCTAGATCAATTACAGGTATGGGGGAGACCCCACCTTTAATAATACCACCAACAACACTGTGAATGCTATTACAATGTTCAACACAAAAATAAATAAATATTAGAGTTTTGTTTAACACCTAGGTTTTGTGTTTGTTATATTTTACAAGAAAACATGAAACTCATTACAGACTATAGGCATCCAAGGTAATCGGGCCTATCAGGCCAGAGTCGTTCCATCCTACTTTCCTAAAAAAAAAATCAGGATGAAAGCATTGGCTATGGAAATTCCACAAAGTGAGATATTTATACAAGGAGTTCATAATAGTGCATGATGAAATAATATGGGGGCTTATGATGTGTGATTCCTTAGAAAATATTTTGGCAGTCATTTTGGAAAACTACCTTTCGATGAAGATATAAGAAAAATCCATCCAAATTTTGATGGATATAGAGTTTTGTGAATTATTCCTAAAACTAGTAGATAATATTAAGATTTTTGAGTATATCCGAGGAATCAATATGACTATTAACACTTCAGCTCTAAGCCTTAATTATTGACCCACATATACTAGGTCTCTAAGCTTTAAATTGATGGCAACAATATAATATTAACAATCAACAAGCTTCGTTTATGGTCTTACTATGTGCCTCACATTCACAAGATCAAATTAGATGTAGGTATGGGGGAGACCTGATCTTTCAATACCATATTAACAGTTTGATAACACTCATGTGTTCATCGTGGAAGAAAAAAAGAGAAAAAAAATTATGAGGAAAGGACGCATGAAACCTATTTTTCTTAACAATGTTAGAATAGATTTTCTTTTATTATTGTTTTTGTTTTGTAGGGTTACGTGGACTCAGATGCAAGTTGTAGGCATCCAGGTCAATCGAGCCTATCAGACATGAAGCTACACTGCCTATTTTTCTTGCTTTCTAGGAGTGCAGTGATGTAAAAAAGGAGCCTACTTCACACCAAGAACGTAATGCCTACATTCAAACCAATGAAAATGCACCTACTTCCCACCAGGATAAAGGTTCCTATATTCGGGCCAATACAATGGTGCCTACTTCCCACAAGGAGGAAGGCACCTATATCAATACTAAATAAAAGGTAAAATAATGAAGGTGCTTACTTTCCACATAGAGGAAGGTGCCTATATTCATAAGTAGTAGCAGCACCTACTTCCCACCTGGAGGAAGGCACCTATATCCAGGTGTAAAAGCGATGCCTACCTTCCAGAAGAACGATGCATGTATCTATTTCCACTAGATGAAGTATGCTTGATTTCTAGTTTTCAATGATAAAATCGGCTTACTCCTTGACTTTTGTCATTAAATTCCACTTATTTCCATAAGCAAAATACACATGCTCCTAAGACATGAATAATGAAGCATATTAACTTTCAAGGGTGACGTGTGTCGTCTTGTGATAGTTAAATAATATTTTTTCAATTTCAGCATGAGATCTCAAAACTCATAATTATGCAGTACCCAAGAAAAAAAAAAAAAAAAATAAGAACTAAATATCCTTTGATGGATCACACCGCACAAGGAAAAGAGTAAATCACCAATTCAATGGTACCTTGGAATCATACATCAACCTGTTGTGTAGTACCACTTGGCATCATATGCATCATGTTCCACAAAAACTCACCTAGGTATGTATTGAGTTTTATGTTATTGATGTGCATAGTTATTATAAAAGATATATCTATGTTAAGTATCAATACAAGCCCACATTTCTGTCGACCATTCATGCAATACCACATCAAAAATTTACCACATGGCATGAATCAAACATGAGAAGAATTGTAATGGATATCATTACACTATGAGAAGCGGAACAGATTCTCATTAATTTGATAAAGTATAAATAATACATTTGAGCCAAGATTAGTCCGGAGGTTGTGGAACCACCCGAGACCAAAATAGGCGCAGTTGCAACAAATAACAACTAGCCTAAAATTAATCAAATCCAACAATATAAGATTGTTAGGATCGAATTAATTAGAAAGAAGAAATATTGAAATATATTCTAACATCCCCCCTTATTACAATATTTGAGGAAACATATAACTACTAGCTATACTAGCATCCCCCCATTATTTTGAAATACATAGAGAGCTGCGAAACAATTCAAATTTGACACGTGCAAGTGCCTTAGTGAATATGTCTGCAACTTGAGCATTGGTGGAGATGTACTGAAGCTGAATTCGGTGCCTTGGTACTTCGTCTCGAATAAAGTGGCATTGTGTATCAATGTGCTTGGTTTTTTCATGATGCACTGGATTCTTAACAAGGTTCAAAACACCCATGTTGTCGTAGAACAAGTGTATTGGAGATTTTTATGGAAGACCCATACTTGTCAAGATGCGACGCAACCATATCACTTCGCACACAGCTTCACGTGCGGCGTGATATTCTGCCTCTGTTGATGAGATAGCAACCACCTGTTGCTTCTTGTTGTGCCAAGAGACAGGACCAGATCCAAGATGAAACAAATATCCTGAAGTTGATTTACGATCATCATATGACCCGACATAGTCGGAGTCCATGTATCCCTATAAGAAGAATTTGTTGTTCTTCTTGTATTCTAGGCCATATTCCATTGTGCCATGGACATAGTGAAGAACTCGCTTTGTTGCTTTCCAGTGTGTAGTCTTAGGTTCCTGCATGAACCTCGAAAGATAGTTGACAACAAATACGATATCTGGCCTAGTGTTGGTCAGATATATGAGACTCCCAATCAGTTGACGATAGAGAGTAGCATCTACCCGAGGTGATTTGTCATATCGTGATAACTGAAGTCCTGATTCCATTGGTGTTGCCATCGGCTTGCAATCAGTCATGCGATATTTTTCTAGTAGTGTCTTGGCATATTTTTTTGGGACACTTTGATGTAGTGCTCCTTCTGGTTCACTTCCAGACCAAGACAGTAATGGAGAAGTCCGAGATCTGTCATTTCAAAATATTTGCTCAAATCCTGTTTGACAGTAGAGATCATTGTTTTTGAACTCCCTGTAATGAGCAGATCATCAACATAGAGTACAAGCAACACTATTTTAGAGCCTTGCTTCTTGAAATAGAGGTTTGCATCCGACGGACATCTCTTAAATCCATGCTGTAGTAGGTGATTATCCATTTTTATGTACCAAGCCCGAGGGGCCTGTTTCAAACCATATAAGGATTTGACCAATTTGCAAACTTTCTGCTGTTGGCCTTCCACTTCAAATCCTTTCGGTTGAGTCATGTAGACTTCCTCTTGGAGATCACCATTTAGAAAGGCACTCTTGACATCCATTTGGTGCACTTTCCACCCATACTATGCTGCCATAGCACAAAGAACTCGAATGGTTGTCATCCGAGCAGTAGGTGCAAAAGTTTCCTCGTAGTCAATGCCTTCTCTTTGAGCATAGCCCTTTGCAACAAGTCGGGCCTTATGCTTATCTATTGTCCCATCTGCCTTGTACTTGACTTTGTACACCCATTTGCAGCCTATGGGCTTCTTTTCGTATGGCAGATCGACAAGCTTCCAAGTTTTGTTTTTCATCAGAGACTTATATTCTGCATCCATAGCGGCCTTCCATTGAGGCTCACTAAGAGCATCTTGCACTGAAGTAGGTTCAAGTTCATCTATTGAAGACATAAACACCCTGTCATCATCAATATCCATATCTTCTGTATTTCTCTCTGGATCTACAGAAAGTTCCTCAAAATATTGACAAAGATCATCAACCCCTGTAATCTCTGCTGCAGCTTTCTCCTGTCGAGCCATGCTGTGAGTACGAGGTCTGTCCAGAGTCAAATCTGGTGGAGTGGATAGCTTAGAGTCTCTGATTGTATTTGTATACCACTTTGGATTCTTCTTCTGTGGTGTTGAAGAAGATGAAGAAGGACCTCCAACCTTTGATGAAGGAGACTTCTCAACCTTAGTTTCCACAAGGTCTAGGTATACATATGATGTGTTTTTTGATGTGAAAGCCTCATCAAAAACTACATCTCTACTGATGTGAATCTTCTTGGTTAAGGGATCAATCAATCGATAACCCTTAGAGTGCTCATCATACCCAAGAAGAATGCACTTCAATGTTTTCTCATCTAGCTTCTTCCTCTTTTCTTTCGGTATGTGCATGAATGCTTTACAACCAAAAATGCGTAGATGAGAGATGGAGGGTTTCCTACCACTCCATGCTTCCTGTGGAGTCATTCCTTGTAGGGCCTTAGTGGGTGCCCTATTCAACAGATATACTGTTGTGGTGACAGCTTCTGCCCAATATTGTTGCCCAATTCTAGCTCCTGTGAGCATGCAACGAACCATTTCCATGATGGAACGGTTCCTCCTTTCAGCAACTCCATTTTGCTGAGGAGTATAAGCAGTAGTCAACTATCGTGTGATCCCATTTTTAGACAAGAATGCAAAAAATTCTTTAGAGGTGAACTCCCCCCCTCGATCTGAGCGGAGGGTCTTTATAGAAGTCCCTGACTCCTTTTCAACAGATTTCTTGAATTGTTGAAAGAAGCCAAATGCTTCAGATTTCAGTTGAAGAAAGAATACCCACATATTTCGTGAGTAATCATCCATGAATAACTGAAAATACCTCTTACCCCCACAACTGTTGGGTGTTAAAGGACCGCACAGATCGGTGTGAACCAACTCCAGAGGTTTCTTTGCTCTTGTAGAGCTTCTCTCGAAAGGTACTCTATGCTGCTTTCCTGCCAAGCAGTCAGAGCAAACTGGCAATGTGGTAGAAAGAGAAGGAAGTCCCTTTACCATCTCATACTTACTTAACTCAAGTAAGTAACCAGAACTCATATGTCCATATCTCTTGTGCCATAGGGAAGTTGCCTCCTTTGTAGAGACAGTCATGGCTACATCTGGAGTAGAGATAGCATCTAGGGCAAATAAGCCATGCTTATATGAAGTGGTTGCAATGTTCTTACCCCTCCTGGTAATAGAACAACACTTCTTGCCCCCCTCAACACTAAAGTTTACAACCATATCCTTGTCCAAAATTTGTGTGACTGACAACAAGTTGTTCGCCAATCCTGGAACATAGAGAACCTTTTCAATCTGGCACTTGCCATCAGGAAGAGTAACAGAAAATGTACCTTCTCCCTGAACCTTGTAGGTTTTATCATCAACAATAGTGACAGGTTTGCCCTCTTTGGCCTCAAAAGACTCAAACCATGATTTGTCGCCAGTCATGTGCTTACTGGCACCAGAATCGACATACCATATAGGATCCGTCTGCTTGGATACTATGGTAGTCATGAGCACTTTGTGTGCTCGCTCAGAATCCATGTCAGATTCCTCAACAACAACATTCACTTTCTGTTGCTTGTTCTTTTGTGGTTTGTTCTGGCCTTTTTGTTTTGGTTGTTTATTCTTATGCCAACATCTGTTTGTATCATGACCTTCCTTGTCACAGATCTTGCAATATCTCTTAGTCTGTTGAGTTTGTTGATTTTGTTTCCCTTTTGAATCCTTTTGAGAACTCCCTCCCTTCTAAAAATTACCCTTCTTCTTGTTCTGGCCCTTCCTGTTTGTGTAGAGGGTAGTGTTAGAAGAATCATCTCGCTGTAGTTGGCGTGCCTCCTCCTCTTGAAGCAAATTTACCAACTCAACAAAGGTAACTTGTCTCTGTGATACATGAAGTGAGGTGATCAATACTCAAAAAGAATCAGGTAATGCTCTCAATACCACTGAGGTAAGGAGCTTATCATCAACTGGTGTTGCCAAAGAATTCAATTTTCCTTTTAACTCAGACACTCTGCAAAGAAAGAGTTCAACTGTCTCTCCCTGTTTCATGCTTAGATTGTGTAATTGAGATTGAAGAAATAGAATGGTGGAATCATTCTTTCCTTCATATATAGTTTTAAGGGCATTCCATGCCTCTTTACTATTTTGACAATCAACAATATGGGGTTGAACTTCATCAGAGACAACAAGCAAAATGAGCACTTTTGCCTTGCTATCTATCTTATCAAAGTTTTTCTGATCAGCAGTGAGAGTTGTGGCTCCAGCTGCAGATGAAGGTCTTACTGTTGTTCCAGACACAACATCCCAAAGATCATCCATCTCTAGGATTGCCTTCATTTTGTTTTTCCATGGTGTATAGTTTGGACCTTTCAACAACTGATGAGCATCAGTCATTAGTTTTGCAGACATTGTGAAGGTTCCTTATAACACCAAATGGTCCCCCCTTCGATATACCTTAATTCCAGGCCGTTATACCATACAAAATACCCGCCCTTACGTGAGGGAGACTATAGGTATTTTGAAAAACCAAAAAAATTACCCGCCCTTACGTGAGGGAGACTGTAGGTAATTTTAATGATTATACGATACGTGGTACATAGGCGGTACTGAAAGGGAATCACCTCGTTGATGGCACCGACCTTAGAAAGTCTTCAATCCTCATGCGTGGGGCGTAACTTCCCCTAAACACTTTGGATATCCGAACGTTCATCTGGATTTAAGCCTAAACACGAGAGTGATTGGGGTAGTGGATGGAGTAAAAAAATAGCAAAATGGTAAACTTATCTCTCCCCGACGATTAATAGAGAACAAGCTCAGACATCATTTTGGCAGCTATATTAGGCGGCGGATACAATAGCGCAATCACGACAGCTTTACCTGTAAGTGCTGGCCAGAGGTATCACAAATACCGAATGCTGTAGTGCAATAAATGGCACGGATGGGTTTTAATTATTTCGGGGACTTAGGGAGTGAATTTGATTTTAACTTTTAATGATGTAGTGCATAGAAAGAAAAAAAATGCAACATACAACATAAAAGTGCCCACAGAAAAAAAAACCACTAGGTGTCGGGCGCAGCCGAAAATGCACCTTTACAATAATGCCAAAATTTGCTTTTTCTTAAAAAATTACCCTCTATCCCCCCTTGATTTTTCGAAAAAAAAATGACTCCCCCCTTTAAAATTTCTCTTTATAAAGCATTTTAAAACATTCTTTTATAACTAAAGTTAAAAAAAATAACTTTATCTTACATAGTAAAAAATTATTTTTTGTTTTTAAAAAAATAACCTTAAACTATTATAAAATAAATTAAAATGATATTTAATTTTAACTTTAATTAAAGAATATTAAAAAAAAAACTTAATAAAAAAAATGAAAATTTTTATACCTTTTTGGGGGGGGGAAGTCGACGGGACTCGAACCCGCGACCTGAGGGCTCCCGGAGCCCTTACCACTCGGCTCACAACCGGTGAGCCAGTGGGCTGATCCGGGAGTACTCCTCGGCGCCCTCCACCTTAAGCAGCGTTCGAAGGCATAAAGCCTTCTGCGGTGGCGCTCCCTCCTCCACCAACGCTCGCGCGGAGCGCAGGTGGCGGGATGAAACAACAGCGGAGGTGCACTCAGGTGGCGCGCAGGTGGCGGGCAGATGGCGATTGAAAAACAATGTTTTTTTTTTAATCAAACTATCCACAAAATGATCACAGAGGATCACAGGAGGTTTATGGAATGATTAAAAACACCGTGCACACCCAAAAATTCTCAGGAAATGCTCAACCATTTCTACCGTTGACGCCTTCAGGGAGGAAGAAATCTGCGTGAGATGCAATCCGATGACCAAAAACAAATTCGAATCCGACAGAAGTGCTCGGATTGAACCTATAATGCCACGAAAATTTTTAGAATAAAAAATGATCATCCCCACAGATAAGGAAAAATCGGTGGTGGTAGTTTTTGGTGACACCGTTGATAGACATCCTTCAGGTGGCAGAGTGCACGATTTGGTTTGAAATTTCATGTATATCCCACATTGATGGGATTTCGAGACGTCTAAGGGTTTAAAAAAACCTTGTTACTCCATTAAGGAGTATATCCTCTCGGGGAGAGGCTCTCCCGAGAGGATCGTGGGTGCCCTTGGTGTTGGCTCCCACGCTGTGCTGGCGCCTCGCCCGTGCTTGGCCTTTCGACCGGTTGGTCGACCGATATTTTCCTTTCGACCGGTTGGTCGAACCACCGTTCTATCGCCTTCTTGCTTGTTGATTAAAAAATCAATCAAACCTTTCAATCTCACTCAAATTTTTTTTTATCAAAAAATCCGATCAAACTCGAATTTCAACTAAAAAACTCTTCCTCAGTTGTACCTCCAGAGCGGCGATTCTCAACGCTACTACGAGATCATTTAAAAAAATGAGAGTGGCGGAGAGAGTGTCGATTGCTCTGATACCATGTGAGAAGCGGAACAGATTCTCATTAATTTGATAAAGTATAAATAATACATTTGAGCCAAGATTAGTCCGGAGGTTGTGGAACCACCCGAGACCAAAATAGGCGCAGTTGCAACAAATAACAACTAGCCTAAAATTAATCAAATCCAACAATATAAGATTGTTAGGATCGAATTAATTAGAAAGAAGAAATATTGAAATATATTCTAACATACACCCAAGTACACATCTATTTTTTTTTGCTAAAGTATAGTAATATTATTTAAAAAGTTGGAGCAAGCACCTACTATGACATGTTATCAGGCAGAGGTGTAGTTGCAATATATATATAAGAGAAGAGAAAAAAATTATGAAAAAAAAGGAAATAAAAGAGAGCAATACAAGCCTCCAGTTGGGAGGAGAAATACAATGCAATACAAGCCAAATTTCAATAATATCAACACGTTGCCATAGCTAAGTCACAGAAATCAAGCCACACTTAGTTAAAATTGATGGAAATAATGCAACAACTAAAGAGCATGTTGCAACAATTGCAACAATTTCTCATCGTGAAGGAGAATATAATTTATGTAGCTATGCAGATGGATTGGGCCATGGATCCAAAAATTTCTTCTATGGACAACGTAGTTGATTAGTCAAAAGCTGAATATTTTGTGGTTGCCCAGTCAGTTGGTGCGTTAGTAGAACACTCTATTGGTGCCCAGTTAGCTGGCCAATCGATAACTAAGCAATTCGTGGTTGCCTAGTCTATTGGTGAATCCATAGAATATTTATTGTTACCTAGTTAGATGGTCAGCCATAGGCGAAACATTCCATGGTTACCCAATTAGTTGGTTAGCTAGAAGTTGAACACTTGGCTGCTAAATCTGTTGGACGACCAAGTGTAGAACCACAAATGGCTAAACAACATGGACTAGAAGTAGAACCACCCAAAACAGAACATTCAATGGGGTGATTCAATAAATATTACCTCAAAGGAAAAATGTGGTGCTCATAGACAATGCCCGATTTGAATAAAGTGCAATAAAAATAGAACATACCAAGGGAATGTAACATGAGGACATGTCAAATGTTCAGCATGAGGGTATGATGAGCACCAAAAATGCTAATTTTTATGCATGTGTTAATGGGTATTGCATGGCATATTTAACACTAGAAATGAGTTTTGTATAGTTATTGTTTATATTTAATAGAAAATGAAGTATTTTGCTTGACTGGTGTTTTTAGTGGAAAATATACGTAGATGCATGTTTTTGCTACTTATTTTATATTTTTCTAGTCAACGTCCCATTCAGACTTGGCAATGCATGAAGAATACAATGTTTTGAACTATAAAGATATCTTGAAGAAGACTACGATAAATGATGAAGGTACCTATATCCTGGTGGTAGGTAGGCACCTATATCTCGGTGTCTATATCCCAATGGCAGGTAGGAACCTATATCCCGATGATGTGAAGGTGCCTATATCTCAACGGTAGGTAGGAACCTATATCTTGACGGTAGGCAAGCGCCTATATCCTGACGGCAGGCAAGCGCCTATATCCCGGTGGCAGGCATGTTCCTATATCTTGATGCATATATCTTAACGATAGGCATATGCCTATATCCTATTGCAGGCAGGCGACTACGTCCAATGAAAATATAGGCATTATATTCAGATGAATTAATTTGTTGACTGTGCATTTCTAATAAAAACTTAATTTTTAAAAATAATTTGTTGTATCAGTCTTACTAAAGTCTTATGTTGTATCACTATTTGACTAGTGTTCCATTCCTCTTTATTCATAGCCTCTGGAGCAATACCTTTATCCTCATGTGTATTTATAATGTATTAAAAAAAAAATTATATTATTTTTATGGAACATAAAAAATTAATATTTTATTTTAAATAAATTTTAAAATTTATACTAATAATTATTAAATTAAAAACAAAATTTAGTAAGTTTAAGTGTGAAAACTTTAAAACTAAAACTAGTAAGTCTAAGTGTGAAAACTTTAAAACACAAACTAGTAAGCCTAATGTTCGACTACGTGCATGGATAGGGTTGTAAACTACCAATATTATAAAAATTGGTTTCGAAGAAATCAAAGAGTGATAGGGTCTCTAATGAGTGGTTACATCTACTTAAAAAAAAAACGTCTAGTAAACATCTTGTTTCGTTTCCCTG
Source organism: Wollemia nobilis (assembly GCA_028583015.1). Classification (NCBI taxonomy): domain Eukaryota; kingdom Viridiplantae; phylum Streptophyta; class Pinopsida; order Araucariales; family Araucariaceae; genus Wollemia; species Wollemia nobilis. Next base: position 5,655,774 of record JAQPPZ010002201.1, read on the forward strand.
CTGTTCGAAACAGGTTTAGGATATTCTGCAAAGTATCTTGTCTTTTTAATCGGTGGGATTTTACAAAATGCTTCGAACAATGTCTGTTGCGCAGAGTAACAGGCTACCATTACTCACTGCCCTACACGAACAAAACCCTTCTCATTATAGAGCTGCCAGTCAATCTATCACGTGTCATGACTATTATTCGCTTGATGGTATTGACTATCGGTAGTTGTTGATGCTGATGTTGTAGAAGAGAAGAGAATTCAGCCTACCATTCAAATCTGATATGTAAGTATTGCGTCCAGTGTCTGCCCTTCTCCACCATTTTCTTCATTCATCTTCTCTTCTGTTGTCTTCTCTGCCTACCAGTCTGAAGACGGGCAGTTAGGAAATGCATACGCTCCATTCATTCTTTCATTCCTGGATTAATTCGCGTTTATATATACCTACAGAAACGTAATATCATGCGTATATTCTCAAATACTCGGTGTTAACTAAAGCGTATGACGGGCTTAGCGTTGTTAAGGAACCAAGATATAATTGATGGCTTTTCTTTAAATTGAGAATAGGCTGTCCTCCCTTCCAAATGTCACGCACATTGATTGGGAAGCCGAAGAGCATGGGCTGGAACCCGTTGAGAATTCAGGGCATGTGACTTTGTTTCCAAGGTCAGAAATATATTACATTCAACGAATTTTACGTGTAATTGTTCAAGCTTTTCATTCTTTTATCGATGTTACGGATTTCTATGTTTTTATTGACAAAATTATAAGTGGCCTGCGTGCACTGCAGTTATACGAAGAATATCTTCAAGCTGCTTCAAATCATTTAAGAAATATGTTGATTGCTGTAACACTTTTTCCACCATTGACAGGAAGCTGAAGCTGTAAGTTACATTCTCCTAATCGTTAATTTATTTTTGTGGAATCTATGAGTGATTATGATATTATATCTGTTTAATTTTTTTGTCTTTCTTCACAAATAGATTTATCATTCCTCTTCATGAAAATGGAAATTTCCTCAGATTTAAGGAAGCAATACCCATGAAAACCGTGGTGAATGTGTTTGAAATTCACACTAACTACAATAATCATTTTAATAAAATTGTGCCCGAATCTTCTTTGCTTTGTTTGCAGAGCAAGCTGGTCTTGTTTATATCAAAATAATAAATAATATAGCAAACTTTGAATTAAATATCTGAGGGTATTCGGAAGCGTAGGCATTGGCGTCCTTGCTGTATGGGCAATTTTTGAAACAGCTAGAAATTCTGAAGTTTGGAATTTTCGTAAGCAATTTAACTGATTAAAAAAAAAAAACGTGGATAAAACATTTCACTGACATATTTGAATTCGCCCTATTTGATTTTCCCATTATATATTTTTCTTTTATTTCAAATAAGCGAACATTGTTCCTCATATGCCTCTGATGTGGAAAAACCTCTTTTTAAGATTGAATTCTACTGAAATTCATTCGTTCAACTATCTGCTATCGTGTTCGGTGTTGCGCCTCACCTCAAAGATATTGCAATAAAGATGTTGGTAGGTTGAATTCACTCAATTCATAATTTCTCCCAAACTAACAGTCCTCAGTGTTGAGAATGGCATCCAAACCCGTATAGTAAACGTTGATTGAACTCACCTAATTCATAATTTCTTCCAAACTAACAGTCCTCAGTGTTGAGAATGGCAACCAAATCCGTATATTAAAAATTGATTGAGCTCACCTAATACATAATTTCTCCATTCTCCCAAACTAACAGTCCTCAATGTTGAGAATAACAACCAAACCCATATAGTAAACGTTAATTGAGCTCACCTAATTCATAATTTCTCCCAAACTAACAGTCCTCAGTGTTGAGAATGGCAACCGAGCCCGTATATTAAACGTTGATTGAACTCACCTACTTCATAATTTCTCCCAAACGAACAGTCCTCAGTGTTGAGAATAACAACCAAACCCATTTCGTGAACGTTGACTTTTTTGTTCTTTTGCAGCTGGACACTGAAAAATTGTGTTTAAAAAAACAAAAGAATATTGTGCAATACATCTTGAACGGTTATACTATTTTTTTAATATTGTTAAGATTAGAGGTTTATATTAAAAAAATAAAATACTATGTCATGTTTTATCTTATATTTTTTCTTGAAAACTTAATTAAAATCATTACATTTGTATAGGAATAAAACAAGGGGAGGGTGAATGTGTTAATTTGGCCTTGCAAACCATTCGTAGTGTTAACACGCACATCATTGCTAAAGGGTAAGTAGTTATAATGTCGTTATAGTGAATAACTATAACGATATTTTTCAGAAGGTGCACTAAATCCTTTTAAATTATTCTAGAAGTGTACGTGACAACAAAGGGTATTCGAGAACTACCTAGTTCTAAAAGTTCTAAAATTGATTGATATTTTTCAATTTAAAAATATATATTAATAGGTTCGAGGTGTAGATAAATTGGTTCATCCAAACTCCATAAGGGGCGGAGGTCCAAGGTTCAAATCTCGGGCCTCGTGGGAGTGAACGCTTGTCCCTTTCCTATGCTTTCAGCGGTGTAAAAGGTTTAAAATGATTGTGGCATGCCGGTTATAAAGGTGGACTACGCGAAGATCTGTGTGGCGGCTTCCGAGGCGGACAGCATAGAATACTAAAATATCAAGCAAATTTAAATTATATATATAATTTTTTCAATTCTATATATATTCATAAATTTGCTTCAAAATGCGAAGATTTATGTGGCTGTTCCGAAACGGACAGCATAGAATACTAAAATATCAAGCAAATTTAAATTATATATATAATTTTTTCAATTCTATATATATTCATAAATTTGCTTCGTGCTAATAAGTGGATCATTTAGGTTAATTGTATTTTTTATTATATTATACAATTTAAAATATTAATAAGTTAAAAACAAGAAGACTAAGGAGAAAAGGAGAGGATATTTAGAAACGGAAGATAAAGGTTTAATTAATTATAAATTTTTCAATTCTATATATATTCATAAATTTGCTTCATGCCAATAAGTGGATCATTTAGGTTAATTGTATTTTTTATTATATTATACAATTTAAAATATTAATAAGTTAAAAACAAGAAGACTAAGGAGAAAAGGAGAGGAGATTTAGAAACGGAAGATAAAGGTTTAATTAATTTGTAATATTAAATAAATTAGAATAATAAGATTAAAGGATTATAAAAGAATTAAAATAATAATTAATAATAAATATATTTAAATAGTTTAAATTATAGTTAAAATATATTAAGTATTAAAAAAATAGTTTAATATATATAAAAGAAGTTAAAAAAGAAAATATTTGTCATCATCTTGTATTCACATTGAAAATATGTAAATTTTTATTACAAATTTATTTTCAAGACAAAGCTAAGAATAAATTTCAAGAAAATAAAAAGGAAGATGATCAAGAAAATGATTAGAAAGAGAAGGAAGATGAGAAAGGAGAAGAAGAGAAAGAATAATAAAAAAGAATACTAAGAGTAATATGAAGAAAAACAAAAACTATGTTTCATCTGTAGTTGATTTTTGGAGGAGTATGGGGCGGCCTCGTCAAGTAGCTTTCTTTTTAAAAGTTGGGTGGAGCATTGGTCATTCATACATTTTTTGGCAAATTTGGCTTGAACGGATCTGTCGAATTTTTCAAGGGAAGGAGTTAACTGCTTCTCAGGTATGGCAGAAGATTTTGCGAATGATCCAAGAAATTGTGTCTACAAAATGTCAAATTATTTCTCCCATGGATCAAGCGAAACGTCAGATCATGGAAATATTAGGTTTGTTGGTTAATGGTCCTGGTCCTAATGTTATTTTTAAAATTAAGTTTTTTATTTTTATCTTGTAATAATGTCAATCTTAATTGTTTGTTTTCAATTATAATTAACAAAATAGTTATGGAGTTTTAACATTTATTAGAGTATATAAACTATTTAATTTTTTTATTAGGTTAGTGTAAAAAATTTTTACTATAGATGTTTGGGCATCCCTGTCCCAACCATGATCTCTTATAAAGGGAAGAACTGAACTTATCAATAAGGACCAAACACATAATGATACACACCCACCCCTTCACACACTCATCCACCTCCTCAAGAAGAGTCAAAGCTCAAGTTGTTGTTGTCCTCCAAGACAATACACTATTCAATTTTAATTTTAAGTCTAGTGACATATTTCATAATTGAAAGTCCATTCACATTAATACCTTTATATATAAATTATTCAATTAAAAAACATTATTTATTAAGCATATACCTTTACAAAATCTTATTATGATTACTGGAAAAAAATAATTTACCTTAATGTTTATTAAAATAAAATTAAGATATGTTCACAAAAATTGAAAATATTAAGATTTAATTAGCAAAATATAAAATATTTTGTTAGAACAATATATTGATTATATAGATATGCAAATAATGTATATTATACTAATATTCGATAATAAAAAAGTGTAATGAGAATATTGCAAGTGTTGAAACAAGATGGTGTGACTCTTAGAACCCATAAGTTTAAGTATTAATAATATAAAAAAAAATAATAAAATTATATAGAATAAAAAAATCTATACATATGAAAATTTTCAAAAATTGATTCAATTTTTTGGTGAGTATATGAAATGCATCATGTAATAGGGTTTTATTCTCAACATTTGCATGTCTCACGAGGAATGCGAAAATCTTATAAGGTTGCATAAATTAAGTTTTTAGTGAAGTTAATAGTAATGTAATTTAGTTATACATTCCTTATAAGTATTAGGTGGATATGTGTCAATATGTGTATTTTAATACATCTAAAAGATAGAGAAATTTTGTCTAAAGAAATGTTTTAATCAATATTTGAATCTTATAAATACACTTTATATTATTAAATAAAGGGTTGTTGTGATGGTGTAATCCTACCATGTTGAAAGGGAACATTCTTAGGATTATTTAATGTTAGACCAATAGGATAAGTACGTATGTAATTATTTAAAAAGATTATTATTACTTCACTCTCTAGCCAACATTGAAAGCATAAATTAAACTTTTGAATGTATGAATAACATCTATATATATATATATATATATATATATATATATATATAACACAAATAAACTAAATTGTTATTATTATCATATTTATATTTTAAGATGGATTGTCTTTTCTTTTATGGTAACATTTTCATTGGTGGAATTATTTAACTTGTGCATCTTATATTTCTTGAATAATACTCACTTTTTGGGTATTGATATTGCTTATAACAATCCCATCATCATTTATATTCTTTATCAAGCATATTACTCACATTAATAAAAAAAAAAAACCTTATCACTAGTAGAAGCTAGTATGCCCCATTCACTTTGTAATAGTAAGATCCATGATTGTTTTCTTGATTTCCATATAAATCGTCCAAAGCTAGTATGTCCCATTCACTTTGTAATAGTAAGATCCAAGATTGTTTTCTTGATTTCCATATAAATTGTCCAATATTTTTTACAATTTGAGGTCTACTACTTGGATGATTATGATCTTTGTTTCAACATTAAAAATATTGGTCTAAATAGACAATATCCTATAAATGGTATAAAAAATATTTTCTAAATAAGCAAATATTGTTTTGAAAGCAATAAAACTCTAAGATTAATTTTTTAACCTAGATTTAAATTTGAAATTATAACTGTGATACCATAATATTTTTTATTCTCTCTCTTTATATATATATATATATAAATTTGTGGTAAATTATTATCTTACTAAGATATTTTATAATGTTAGAACATATATCTATACTACATCACTCAATAAATTGGCTATGTATGTATTGATGCTAGAGTTTGTCCAAAAAATAATAGTAGATTAAAATGACTATGTATAAATGGTATTTCTATGTAGCAAACCCAACCAAATACTTTTGGTTAATGGGGGATAAAAATATTTTTTAATCATCTCATTTTTTTGGTGTTACACTAAAGTTAGAAAGTAAAATCTATGTATTGAAAAATATCTCTAGTGGAAAATTTTCCTATAAAATAAGTCAAGTTAAGATAATTTTCTTTGGGGTGCAAGCATTGATTATCAAATTATCTCTAGGTAAAAAACTTAAGTTTTAGATAATGATAACATATCCCACCTATGATAAAACACTAGTGGGAAATTAGGTATAGAGAAAAAAGGTGTTATTATAACTTGAATATTTCTGGAGATCTGCTTCGAGCTAGTACCAAAGGTGAACGAATAAGTGTCTTCACTACCATCAGAGTCTAACTCAGAAGCCAAATGAGAGCCACCATCGAAAGAAGGTGACTCCACCATCAACTTTGTACCAACCGTTCGGAGATTAGGGAGATCTGCAAAAGGCTTTAGAAAATCATTAGCATTAAGACCATGCTCAAAATTAGCCTGTTTGAACACCAACAAAGCCAAACCTTGATGGATAGGGGCAACACCACGACCACCTTGAACATTCAGGAAGGATTTCTTCATGGAATGAAAAAGAAACAAAGGAATATTCATACAAGCTTTGCATCTCATATGGTTTAAAAACATAGCATGAAAGCTCCTAATAATTTCATAAGGATCAAGGGTAAAATAGTCCATGATAACCCTAGCAACCCTATTCCAAGGAGGAGGTAAAGCCACAACACTAAAACCATTCTGAATTCTAGGTAGATATTCCTCCTTGTCAAGAAAGAGATTGATCTCTTGCAATAGAGAGTGTCTATCACAATTGTGATAGGCTCCATCTAAGACTAGGCCAGTGGTTCTACTAATGAGCTCCATCATAACTTGAAAAGACCAAGAGCCAATATTGACCCAACCATCATTTCTAGGATGAGATCATCCAATTGGTGAGCACCGGAATATGCCCATGAAACTTATGGATGCATTCAATATGACCCCCATCTGCTAAGATAGTTTTAACCTCCTCATAAAAAGAAATAGACGTAGGTTCAAGATGAGGTTTACTCAATTTGAGCTTGGCCGGGAAGATTTTAGCTTTACCCATACTACCAACACTCCAAAAAAACTCAGACATAGAACAAAGGGAGAAGACCCAAGCCAAAGCACTCCCTAAAGCAAGAAAATACCAATGAAGAATAAACTCAAGCATCATACCAAACATAAATAGGAGCCTCAACTAAAAAGTCAAACAAAGAGTACCAAAAAAGGGCTTGGGAGGCAAAAACATGGAAAAATAGAGAGCCCTGGGAAAATACTCCAAGAAAAAATTCCCAACAAAAAAATAGAAAGCAAAACCCCATGCCACGGGTATGAAAATAAGACCCATCACGGATACAATGAACAACAAGATAACACGAACAATTAACCTGAAAAGGAGTTCAAAAGACAAAGGGAGAACCCTCAAAGCCCGAGAAGGGAAAGCCTTAAAGAAAACTGGAATGGAAACGAGAGTCCATAACCAAGCCAAGGAACAACCAAATTTACCGCTCCTCCAATACAAACCAGCCATAGAGAAGCCATCCGAACGCTAGCTCCAAGTACCAAAGGGAGTAACTTCATCAATATTGGGAAAGGAAATATCACACCACCTCTCGTATAAGTCCCAAAAGGAGAAGACTTCAAAGAAATTTGAGGAAGAACCAAGTGGCAGTAAGAAAGGTAAAGAGGACATAGGTGTACCACTCCACCAATAAAAACCTGCCATAATATTGCCATTCCAGTGCCACCTCATTACATTGATGAGAATATTGAAAGGAGCACCACCATCATTAAGAAAGGAAGTATCATCATCTAGATCATGCATCAAAGAAACCTTCCCGAGGAGAGACTAATAGACACTGTTACAAATAACCTTAGGTATGGGCACCCCACAAGAATGCTCTAGAGGTAGAAAAGAAACTAGCGAGTTCCATCTCCCAAGATATTGACAAGATGAAGAGATAAAGTAAAAAATTTGAATTTCAAAAAATTGAAGAGGGAAAGGGACACCTAGATAATACATAAAGCAATCGTAGCACCCAACCATAACGAAAGGATAAAGAAGCCCAATAAAGTTAATGCACTCCACTGCTATCCCATAATCGAATAACTACATGCACCAACTGAGAGATAGGAGCAACATCAAAGGCCCCAACATAGTCCAAGGAACATTAAATACTCTTATCATTCATGAGGCAGATTAATTCTGAAGGAAATTCAGTATGCCAAACCTTAAGGCCCTGACTCAACACGCCCAAGTTAGCAAGACAATCAGTCATCACATTACCCTCTCTAAACACATACCTGATTAAAGAATCCTCTAGGGAAGATAGATGAGCTTGTGATTCATATTTAAGGTTAGAGATCCACCATCCAGGTCTACAAACGCCTTTAAGCATATTGACAATATTTACCGAATCACCTTCAATGATAGCCCTTTTAATGCTAAGATCTTTTAGCATATGAATCCCAATAAAAGAGGCCTGATTTTATGAAGTGAGACAATTACATACCCAATTATTCTACAAAGTCCAATATAACATCACCAGAATGACCCTGAATGATGCCACCTGCACCAGCCTTACCCAGATTTTCTTTTGAAGCCCCGTCAAAGTTAAATTTGAACCACCTCGAAGGAGGTGGTGACCAACGGACAGATGTATGAATATTGGGAGCCTAAAGAGGTCTTAAATCCAGGAAGAAGCCAAGAGCATGCTCCATCGCATAATCAGGGTGATCCCCAGGTATAGTGGGAAGCGAATCCTTCAATGCAGAGGACACATTCTCACCAACTTTCCATAATATTTTTTGACTTAGGTGAACAAGATCTCCCTCTTTATTTTTAAAAACCCTCACGTTTCGTTCCTTCCATACTCCTCAAAGAATATGGGGCAACCAAAACTTCTAGAAGCACTTCAGGTAAGGCAAGGAAAAAGGTGACACCCATTAGAGAATGATTTTATGAATAGAATTAAGTAACATCCAGGTTAGCCCAATATGCTGAAGATAAGTATAAATTTTTTTCTAAAACACCTTGCAGTTAAGGAACAAATGAGACACCGATTCCCAGTCTTGTTTACAAAGAAAATAGTGATTGAGAAAATTAAATCCTCGTTTATGCAAGTTCTCAATCGTTAGGACCTTATTCTGCACCACAAGCCAAAAAAATAAATTGATCTTTGGAGTAAGATGTTTAATCCATATTTTAGACCAGGGCCAATCACCACCACCATGGGAACAAAGGAGAGAGTAAGCATATTTAACAGTAAAACTTCCCTCGCTATCACCATCCTAGACAAGCCGGTCCACCACATCCTCTTGATGAATAACATATCTACGCAATTCCCCAAGAATAATACCCCATACCAAATGATCTTGAGGAGATCTGAGAAAGGGAGGGGATTGCAACCAATATTTACAATTATTCTGAAGAAGAACAAAGTCCACCACTTTGACAAACCCAACCTCCTTGGAGAAAGAACAAACTCCTCTAAAATTCAACCCCTCTGCAAGAGGGTAGTCTCTAAGCCAAGGGTCATCCCAGAAGGAGACCGATCTACCATTCCCTATCACCCAACGAGTATTGGTCTTGATAAAATCCTTGCATTTGATAAGACTTCTCCAAAACGTAGAGCCTTCAAAGGATAACGTATATGACAAGAATTGGTTAAAATTATATTTGGTACTTAATATATGATACCATAGGCTCTCAACACCAGTTACCACCTTCCAAGCAAGCTTAGATACTAGGACCTTATTCATAACAACAACACTCTTTAAGTTGAGACCTCCCTCAATTTTTCTCTTACAAAATTGCTCCTAAGAGCAGAGATGGAATTTACCCTTCAACTTTGGACCGGACCAAAGAAAAGCCTTACAAATACTATCAAATTTGGATGCCACATTGACAGGAACATTGAAAAGTAGTAGGAAATATAAAGGAATACTTTGGAGCATGCTCTGAACTAATACCCCTTTACCAGCCTGACTAAGAAGGGCACCTTTCCATGAAGAGAGATTTCTCTGAACCCGCTCCATAACAGGAGTCCAAAATGCCTCTTTCAAATGACCCATAAATAACGGGAGGTCCAAATATGTAACATGGAGAGAAACAATTTGGCGCCCCAAAATTGAAGCCATTTTATGCTGCCGAATCTCTGGAGTATTAACAAAAAAATAATAGTAACTACCTTTTTGTAATGGGGTATAAAGGTAATGGGTATAAAGGTAATTTTGTTTATGGTATAATGGTAACTACATTTTTAATAATAGTGTATTATGTAACAAATATTTGCTTTATTTGACAGTATGTCCTTGATAAATTTGTGATATTTTGTAACATAAAATATAAAATTCTTCTCAATTTTAAAAATTTATTATCAAATTTTAAAAAAATACTTGGACATATATACTTTTATAATTAAATTTAAAGTAAACTTATTAAATGTAATATTATTTTTAGATAATAATACTTTTATAATTTTATAGTTTATCAGCTACTACCTTCTAATTTTGAGGAATTAGCCATAAGAAATAGATTTTGGAAACCTAGAAACAACATTGCAAAATAGTAATATTTATAAAATTGATAAAATTTGGTTGTCTCCAAAATATATTGATTGGCTCAAAGGAATGATTCACTCACAAAATGTGATTTGCTCGTAAAATAAATTAATTGCCTCAAAAGAGTGATTCACTCACAAAATGGACCAATTGTCTTAAGAAAATTATTTGCTCACAAATAGAGTGATTCACTCATAAAGGGTGCTAATTTAGTTAGCAAAAGGTGTTTATTTGCTCAGAAAGAGGTTTTAATTTACTTGTAAAATGCAAGCATATCACTCAAATAAGAACAAAATTGAAAATTGACATGGACAATGAGAAGAATCTTCTAAAAAGTTAGTTTTTTTGGTGTTTTGTGGTGCATTAAGCATTTTTAAGTCAATTCTTAGCCAAATTTTACACAAGTCCAAGATAGCAAGTGATTCACTTGATAAAGTGAGTGATTCACTCTAGAAATATTGAAATCTTTCCAAGTTAGATCTAGCAAACTATTTTCTAAAGGACTACAAAATGATCTAGGAAAGACAAGTTTTTCCTCCCTCCCTCATGTAAAGTTGATTTAGTACCATATGTTATTTCCTCCAAGTGATCTACTTGGGCAATATTTTATTTCTACAAATTATTTCAAGTAAATACATGAGTGAATTGCTCAATAAAGCAATTAAATCGCTTGACTCTAAATTATAAGAAAATATATCCAATTTTCAAGTGAATTACTTGGATACATAGTTTACTAAAAAGTTACATCTTGGTAGCAAATCATCCAAAATCATGAGCACATCACTCCAATTTACAAGTGAATTCCTCAATTAGTTAATTTTTAAATTTTCAAGAATTTCCAATTAGTGCATAGGATCTAGGATGATGCTTTGCATTATGAAATTCAAGAAAACCAAGTGAGCAATTTGTTTTAAAATTTTCATAAAACAGGGAGAATCATACAAGCTCCACCCCTTTCTTCAAACCTCATCCTTGAGTAAAGTGGTAAACTATTATTGGTAAAGACCATGATTGTAGAGTTAAAGATAATTTTGTGATTTATATACAACTATATATAGGTGTTTTGCTTGATGAGGGATCAATATTAGGAAAGGGAAAAATATTTGTCTAGGTGTCACTCGATTCACCTATAACTTCATTGTCATATAGATCCTTCTAGATTTATTATCTACTATTAAGAGGATGTTTGTTAGTAAGGAATGATATGCTTCACCATATCATACAAAGGAGGAGGAGTAGAAGGTTTGGAGGAAAATATTTTTTGACCCATCTTAGGTCACCATGTAGGAAGTACTCAAGGTAATTATTTGGCTATCTAAATTTTTAGTCCAAATTTTTATTTTAATAATAAGCTTTTAGTTTAATTAAAAAATTAAAAGTTCAACTCTCTATGAGGTTATTGAATATATTTATGTTCAAGTTTGGGGACCCTTGGTAAAAACCCCTTGTAAAAGGTTCAAGGACCCTTTCAAAACCCCTTCTTTTACCAAATTAAAAAAAAAATTACAAGTTCAAATTTGTATTTTCTAATTAGTATATAGTAATTTATGATATTAATTTTTACTATCCAATTTCATGTTTTTTTTTTTTAACATGGTGGAATCGATAGCCACCATGAATTCGGCTAGGCTATCCAGCTTTTATGGCCGCCATAGTATTTTGCGTTGTCCTCCCTGGAAGCCGCTACACAAATATTTGCGTAGTCCGCCCCTATAACCGCCATGCCACAATCATTTTAAACCTTTTACACCGTTGAAAGCACCAAGAAAGGGACAAGCATTCAGTTTGGCGTACTATCCAATTTCATGTTACATAACACTTGTTCAAGAGTTTTTTCCTTATAGATGACAAGAAATTAACAATGAAATATTTGTGTAAAGCCATGGATAGGGTAAAGAGATCATCTAACACTACTATTGAGGCGCTCAAAATAAGTTTGAACCCACTTAGAAAATTAATGATAACATATGTACAAGGCAACTCCATCAACCTCTTCATATAGCAAGGTACTTCTAGAAACCTAAGTTTAGTTTCAATCTCAATTTTAATAATAATGATCAGGTCCAACAAATTTTTACATTTATTTTGATAGGATGATAGCTGGCCCAAGCAAACATCATATGATCTCTATCAAGTTGTAAGCCTATAATAAGGCTAACAGGAGCCTATTTCATTCCCCCTTTTGTATTGAATCAAAAGATGACCTTCCAAGTAAGTAAAAAACTTAATTTTTTTAACTTTTTATATTTACAATTTATGAAATTATAAAATTAAGTTTATAATTTATAAAATTACATTTTGTAAATTTATGGTGGGAAGGTTATGGTGTTAAAACAAAAAATCTTAAAAAGATTATCATCCACATCTTCATCTAGATCTAAGAATAATTGGCCTATATTTAAGGTTGTATAAACCAAGAAGTGCAATAGATTGTCCCAAGGATGTCTTAATGACCTCGTCTTTGTGCAATACATTCTTTGGATTTGCATCAGAAGTGGATACAAACAATTTTTATTAGGAGGAGATTGACTTAGTTGACCTTGATCAACTTTCAAATTGGATTATTGAAGGTTGAGGACATCAAGGAATTTGAGGCAAAAGAAAAACATTCTTAAGGATTAGAGGAAATATATAATGATGATCCTATGCCTAAAGAGCATCCCAGTTGAAGGAGAGGGAAGAAAAATCAAAGAACAATTTCAAATTACTTTAAGTTTTTTTTTTTCGTAATTATTATAGTAGATTAACAAAGGGTTTTTATAGAGGATCCCAAAACCTTATGAACAAAATCAGCCTTGCATCATGCCTCCTGGCTTTATGTATAAGCCTATTACAGAAATCGTAACCCCTAAACTAATTGCCCGAAGGCAACAGAAAAGGCATTTATGCCTGGTTAACCAGGAAACAAACCAAAATTTAAATAGGATAACAAAAAGTAACAGCTGAAGAAAATGAAACATAACCCCTAAAATAATTGCCTGGAGGCTACAGAAAAGGCATTTATGCCTGATTAACCAGGACACAAAATGAAATTTAAACAGGATAACAAAAAGTAACAGTCGAAGAAAATGAACCATTGGAGAGTAGAAGCAAAACCAGCTAAACACCAGACGAGGAAAATAGTAATTTCGGATCCACCTGATCCTCCGAGTTTAGACATATCACAGCTAGTCCAAATCCTCCAGATCCTCCGAGTTCTGACGCTCCTGGGTCTGCTTCAGATTCATCTAGATAGTTTGAGGTTCTTCTTGCCTCCCTTTCCTTGTTGGAAGGGAGGTTTAGGCACATGCGCATTGCCCATCTGAGTATCAGAGTCATCTGAAAATAGCAGACATTGGGTGCCATTCACGATGTCTACCGCCGTCTCTTTGTCTTTTCTATCTTTTTTGGGAGGTCGGCCTTGCTTCCTCACACTTCCATAATCCACATTTTGCTTTTGGCTCCTAGTAATTCGAGGGCTCATATGTCCGATCTGGTTGACGACCCTCCTTCCCAGGAGGTAATCTTCTAGCAAGGTTTGGGACTGGCTAAAATCGAAAGGGCCCAGGTCCTGGAGCCTGGGTGGACCTGACTGAGAGGTGTTTTGGGGGGGGCCACCCCCCTTCCCAGTAGGTAATCTTCCAACACAATTTGGGACTCGAAAGGGTTCTGGTATTGAAGTATGGGTAAATCTGCCTGTGAGGTGTGTTGGGGGGGACTGAACCTTCACCACTTGAGGTCCTAGAAGGGTGCTAGCAACACACAGCTGAGAGTCCGGTTGGAGGGAGATTCCTTCTTCTGGGTGGGAGGATTTGTGAAGGTCCCTGGATGGGCCTGGAGACTTAAGGTCTTTCGTAACAGGGGGCTTCACCTGACCAGCACCGTGTTCCAAGGGGTTACAGGAATCCCGCTTCTTCTTCCCCGACTTTTGAAGAGGACAATTGTGCTGGAGGTGCCCTTGAGAACTGCACTGGGGGCAGAAAGCTGGTCTATTCTCATATGCAATGGCTTGCTTGTGGAGAATGGAACCTCCGGACCGGAGAGTGATGGAGGAGGGAAGGACTGCCTCCAAGTCCGCCAAGACACAGAAACGGGCTTGGACAAATCTTGTTCGAGCTCTGGTGGGAGGGTCAATGGTGACCAACTCCCCAATGGAGCGGGCAATTCCTCGAATTACATTTTCATGCCAACAGAAAAGAGGGAGACTCGGGAGCCTGACCCATATTGGAGCAATGTTGATGTTCTGGGTATCAGGGTTGAAGTCCATACCCCACTTCCTTAGAAAGAGACTCCTACGGCCCAGGAACCAAGGACCTCCAGCCAGGATTTTGTAGTAGTCCTCCTTGTTGTTCAGTCTAATCACGAAAAAACCCCGGGTTAAGGCCGCCAACTCCATGAGACCAGAGGTTCTCCATTTGCCTGATGCCCATTTGCGAATGGTCTCCATATCTGGCCGACCACCAATAAACTTACCAATGAGGGTAAATTTTTTGAATTCCACGAAGCTTGAGAGAATTTTCGTCGGGATGTCCAACTCGTCCCCGACCGAAAATAGCTCCTCGGTGAAGATGCCGCTTAGGGTTTCTGAAGCCGCTGCCTGAGCATACGACTTCCGAGGTCCACCTCCCCATTTGTCTGGCGGATCCTTGCCATGGCTGACACCATCTTCGGATGGCAAGGACTCCTCAGTGCCCTCGGACTCTGGTTGCTCTCCTTCCGCCCTGCTGTGCCCGTGGTTCGATCTGCTGGCGCTCCCGTGCTCTCCCGTAGAAGCCTTCCCACCCACCGTCATCTCAAAACCCTACAAATTACTTTAAGGTAATTATGTTATATATTATTGATATTTTATAATCATTTATGATTATAAATTATCATCTAACTTTTTTATTATAAAAATCTAATAAAAAATCAACTTCTTAAGTCAACTCTTTAATATTTTATTTACTTATTTTTATTTTGTGGAAAACATCCCAAAAGGGATGCCACTTTTGGGTAAGACTCAAGGAGGTAGGGGTATCTCTTTCACCAAAAATACCTAGGGCTTACACCTGACCTACCACCTTTGACATACACAAGGAGCATTCCTGAAACAACACAAAACAAGAACACACGAACACAAACACACAAAAAACTAAAACAAAAAAAACATACTCCTTGAGTGTGTTGATAAGAAAAAGCACAACCAAATACACACACAAAAATAAAAATAAAAAAACATGAACCACATAGAACAAACACACAAACAACATAGTAAAACACAATAAAAAAACACACACAAAAATAAAATAAAATAAAATGACAAAAAAAACAACACCAAAACATGAAACATAGAAAAAACCACAAACACAGCATAACAAAACACTACCAAAACAAAAACAACAAAAAGAAACAAATACACCACAAACAAAAAACCACATAACACAAAAAAAAGCCACAAAAACAACAAAACAAAACAAATCCAAAACAAAAACAACAAAATGAATCAAAAACACCACAAATGAAATCAAGAAAAAAAAATACAACAAAAACTAAGCCAAAGGAGCTAATGACAAATCAATCAAAAAATGGTAACACTAAAAATAAACCAAATCTTAACAAATTACCAAATATATCAGAAATTGCTTAGCAAAATAGCCAAAGATTCCAACATTTTTAATATGTTGGTAAAAATTTATTGAATCAATAAAACCATACAAGAAATAGAGAATCCTAAAACAATAACCCTTACAAGGGCCAGAAGAAAGAAACCCCCATAACCATCGAACTTCCAACCAAAAGACACCCAACAAATAACAACCTCAATAAGCTTATCTGCAACAAGAAAATTAGCAAGATGACAAGAACAATCCAATGGGAGATGATCCCATTCCCTAATATTCTAGTCTTCCTGAAAATCAAAATTCCATTTTGCCAAGCAATTAGCCACACCATTCCATTCCTTGGGAATATGAACAAAGAAAATAAACTCCAGATGTCGATAAATTTGAATGATCTACCGAGTCACTAATGTCAGCTGCCAATGAACATTAGAAAAATTATGAGTCTTCAACAAATTAATAATAATATGATAGTCTGACTCATAGATTATCTTTCACCATCCCAGAGCATAGCAAAACGAATAGCAAGGGCCTCCATATAATTATTAGTTTGCTTGCCTTATAATAAGAGAAAATGAAAAGAGCTACACCACTACTATCTCTCCCAACACCAATACCTGCATACCCCAAAGCTTTCAACATTGCCATAAAGAGACTGACCATAAACCTTAGGATTATGGCATCCTTATCATTTTATTCGTATCTTGCTTCATTCCAATTGGGACTATAGGTTGGTTACTTGGAGCCACGACACTACTATTGAAATTTGTATGATCTTTTTGAGGATCCATTTTGTTTGTAGTTTGAATCTGTCTTTTTGTTTTATACTTGGGTTGGTTTTCTATATTGTATTTTTTTTTTTTTTTACTATTATTTCTCAGCATCAAGCAAGCTTTGTAGTGATTTCTCATTATGCAGTCCTTCATGTTCTCTCTTCATCAAACTGTGTTTCCATAATAATTGTTTTTATTTGATCATCTTCATCATCTGCTTACTCTCTTCATCAAACTGTGTTTCCATTATAATTGTTATTATTTGATCATCCTCATCATCTGCTTACTGTGTACTGATGCGTGAAAAAAAATTCAAAGGTGTTAATGTTTTATTGAATATATACCTTTTAAATTAAATTATTTTCTTATCTGTTCTTTATACGAAAAAAAAAAAGTCAAACTCTTCAAAATTGTAGTGTTCGAGATTTTGCAAAGTTGATAGTTTTCTTAGCGTGATTAATATTTATTATTATAGGGCAATGCTAAGTGCCAAAACTAGTTAAACTGGCTTAGAATAGAACTCTCTTTTCAGCTGCCACAACTATCAAACTAATTTCAATGACGTTGTATACTTCCCACGCACTTTTGGCAAGCTATTAAAATAATATTTGTAGAAGCTCATACAATTGATCCATGACAGGTAATTGTTTTTTATCAGGAAGGTCAGGGCCTACATAGAACGTCTATGTAGATGTTCTATGTTCATCTACATGTTTGGACTATTATGTGACAGTTTTTTCTTTGTTCCACTGGCAAATCTGGAGAATATATATATGTATGGGGGAAGATTTCAGCATCATGCTTTGTTATGAGATTATTCTTCATACAGTGGAGCGCGAATGGAAGAAATTACATAAGTGACAAACCAAGTCGATGCATTCCGTTGTTATAATTAGCAGTTTAGCACTTTGCCTTGCTAAGGAAAATCTTGTAAATGATCTTCATTATTTTTATCTCAATGAACAGGTAGAGCGAAATATAGAGCGAAATATATTTCAGATTGCATATTTCAAGTTGTAGATATTCTCACAAATCTGCTTATTACTCAGATAACGTGCATATACTGTACAGCTGAAGCCTCAACAGTGTAAAACAGTCAGAAAACTTCCCGTATTAATGGTTAGGGATTTCGACCATTACAGTAAAAATTTAGAGACTGTGACAATGAAATATAAATTAAGTCTTTTGTTACTAGTCATTGGATTGTTAAAAGGTATCTCTTCATAGCACAGATGATCAAACTTTATTAAGTATAAATACAAACTAATTTATATACAAGGGGTAAAAGAGACCATGTTTTTCACTTTTCCTTGTTTCCCTGTAGGTGAGGTGAAGCAAATGTAAGGCTTGTGAATGATGTCAAATAGTTTTTAGTTTTTTTTACTTTTCGGCTACCATAGAACATAGCACACTGCATTCAATAACATGGTTCCTTGAATATTCTTGTCAAAAGAGTACTTGAAAAAGCTCTTCAATAACGAAATATTCAATAAAACAAAGGGCATTTTTGGAGTATTTACAGCTTAGTGAGGTTGCCTGCTACGTAAGTATGAATTCACATTGTGTATGTGGTAAGAATATAGGAGAAAAATATTTAATTGACATGGAATTTAAAAAATTGTTCTTTCTGTGTTGTTCTTACAACGCTGAAATTGCTAGAGAAGAGTCTGAAAAGAACACGCAACTGTTATGATATTTTACTATTTTAGCCATGATAAAGGAAAATTGACATTTACCATTAAAATTGCACTTGTTAAGCGCAAGGTCATTACATTATAGACCTTAAATTACGATCGTAGATTGTCTTCAAAGATAATCACAGTTTAAATAAAAGCTTAATAGCTTAAAATTGTATATATATGGTTACAAATAAAAATAAAAAATAGTATATATAATTCAATTGCAGGTCTCACGTGACTTCAACCAAAAAAAAAATTACTCATCCCCCTTTCACTTGCATAGGCATTCAATGCTAAGGTATTAAAGAAACAAATTGCTACTGTCGAAGTGAATACGATGACAATTATTACAATCTTTAATATGGTCTTTAAGATCTTAGCTAAATACATATATCTAGGAAAAGGAAGGCAACCATATGCCAAGACCAAAAGATTAGGATGGACCAAAATTCTCAGATTTGTGCTTTGTGGTTTGACTTAAGATCTTGTATTGTTTACTCGAAATAAGTTACTTATATCATGGAAAGCCCCAAATATATGACAAGATAAGTTGCACAACTGAAATTCACTAAAATACAAGTGTTTATTTCCTTGAGAGCATCTATTACAACTTCCTCTGTGTAGACTTGAATAACATGCATATCACTATTTTCCGGTAGTAGTAAACAACTTGCTATTGAAATGGAATATAAAAAATGTTAAAAACTACGGTACTACAAGTACGTATCAAATAGACACACAGTCTTAATCCTAAAAGTCCTCAAGGAAAATTTGAAGGATAGTGCGATCGCGGAGACATTATACACCAAATGCCAAATGCCGCATTAAAGCTGCTTTGTAGTTTCAGTCTGTGAGTAATGCTGCCCGTTCATTGAGATGGAAGATGCACCCTGCCCTATGGTTTCTTCGAGTTCGTGTAAGAGATCTTGGCCCATGAAGGATTCTAGAAAGCATGAATATATATCTGAATTGTAATCTTCCGCGATTGCACCTGGATATATGGGACTGACGTCCATAAGAGCTTTTTCATCCACCTGACGTTGTTGCATGCACGACTGTTCAAAATTCACTGGGAATCCCTCACATAGAGTATTTTCAGTGACTAAACCAGGGAAGCTGGGAATGTTTTTACGGTCTATATCCATCGTTGGTGCTGCAATAAAATAGCTATATGTTATTGAGTTTCTTTTCAGATATAAAGAAGTATCATGGACATGTAATCCCAGTTCCGAGTTCCCATTACAACATGAAATGATGCTAGCAGCATTAGAAGAGTTGAGCTTACAATGATCCTGAAGCGCGGCTGAGGGTATAATACTTGAAGCATTAGTATCATTGCACGCACCGATGCTACCTGTAATTGAAGTTTCTGGGAGCTCACTATTCTTGAGAAGTGGCGGCGAATGGTGATCTTCAACAACTTGAGAGACTTCAATACAGTTGGCTATTATTTCAGTTTCTGGATATTTGTTTTTATAATCACATGATGGGCTGAGCTTGTTTTCAGAATCCGCCTTATTGTTGCCCTCAACAAGGGCATTGGTAGCAAGGTCTGATTCAACAAGGGGTTTGTGGGTTCTTGGATCTATTCCCTGACTTAGGAGTTTTTTGCTAAGGTGTGTATTCCAGTAGTTCTTAATTTCGTTATCAGTCCGACCAGGCATACGTCCTGCAATCAGAGACCACCTGGAGACCCATTTGACAGGGATTATATTATTTCATTCTACATCTGTTTTGCTACTGAAATATTAACTGTGCTTTTTTTATTGTAATGAAGAAACTCACAGGGACGTACCTGTTACCGAGAAGACGGTGCAATCTGAGAATGAGATCTTCTTCATCGGGAAGAATTTGGCCTCTCTTGACATCGGGTCGCAGGTAATTCATCCATCGCAATCTGCAGCTCTTCCCGCATCGCAGCAAACCTTTGAAATAAATAAGAATACAATATCAAAATGGATAGATTGAATTGAACTGGGCGTGAATGAAAGTGGGAATGACTAAAACCTGCTTTCCTTGGGAGAGTTCTCCACCCTCCTTCTCCGTGCTTTTGGATGTACTCAGTGAGGAGATCGTCTTCCTCGGGAGTCCACGGCCCTCTGTTGAGACCGACTTTCGAGCAGCAAGGAGTACGCCCCATGTCCACCGTAATTAGGGTTTCAAAGCCCACCAAACGCCCTCTTCTCCGAAGAGATAACGCTCCAGATTGGCAAGAGAAACAGATAAAACGCCTTAATGTATAGATAAGACTGCGTAATGATTACTGAATTGAGCGGGAAACTGAATCAATTGTCCGACCTTTCTTCCCTTATTTTGTGTCTGTAATTTGTTTGTGGCGCTACTGTCTCAATCAACTTTTTAGATAACTCCAAATTTCTGAAACATGTCTCCGAAATCTGAGGACCCATCTCTCCTAATATTCAAACTTTGCCTTCTTGTCACAAGTACATCGTAGCAATTTGCTTTTGTCTCTTAAAGTGAAGTGGGGCACACTCGATCAGGAAATAAGCTGATTCATCGTTCATGTATAGATCCTTTGCTTCACCACGAAGGAAGGTTAACCTCTATCCTAACATAAAATCATTTTGTCTTCCTGAGCCTAGTGAATTGAAATTTGTGTCCACATTTGCAGTAATATTTAAATTTATAATTGTGTTGTAGTGAGCTTATAGTTAATATCTACCTGTCATTAAATATTTTAATTTATTTTTTAACCGATTAATATTATTATAGTGTAAGAGTTTGGTTCAAATCTCACCATGATTATAAACTCATTAAAAATATATTTAAATTAATAATAAAAAATTATTTTATATTAAAAATACATTTTAAAAATATTGTTTTAAGCATAAGACCACAAACCAACTTTATTAATGATAGAGTAGCATGATTGTTATTAAAAAATAATTTTATTATTGGTGCAAGTGTAGTTTTTATGTGTGGTTGGCTACTCATAATCGGTGTTCTACTTAGGATAATATGGTTTTGTTGGCCCCTCTTTATGCTATAATTGTGGGAATGATGAGGAGTCTATTGGGCATTTACTTCTCCAATGCAACTTTGCTCGTCAACTCTAGCATTATTGGTGGGGAGTGTGGAATCAACCTTGTTCATATGCTTCATTTGTAGTTGATTTTTGGAGGAGTATGGAGCGACCTCCTGCAGGGGCTTTCTTTTTAAAAGTTATGTAGAGCATTGGTCCTTCATGCATTTTTTGGCAGATTTAGCTTGAACGAAACTGTCATATTTTCCAAGGGAAGTGGTTAACTTCTTCTCAGGTCTCGTAGAGGATTTTGTGAATGATCCAAGAAATTGTGTCTGCAAAATGTCAAATTATTTCTCCTGTGGACCAAGCGAAACGTCAGATCATGGAAATATTAGGTTTGTTGGTTAATGGTCCTGGTACTAATGTCTTTTGTAGACGAATGGGTTAGAGTAATCGGGTGCAGAGGGCTAGTAAATGGAATCTGCCTCCTCCAGGAGTGTTGAAGATTAATACAGATGGATCTTCCCGGGGTAATCCGGGTAATGCTGGTATTGGTGGTGTGGGGTGGGACAGTAGTGGTACTGTTCGATTTTTTTCTCTTTCTTTAAAGGATATCATTATAATAACTTCGTGGAAGCCCTTGTGATTTTATATTCTTTGGATCAAGGGTATGCTTTGGGTTGGCGTCAGATTGTTTGTGAATCTGATTCTCAGATTATTATAAATTTATTGAATTATGGGGATAGTCTTCATGGGAGTTGATGGTTGAGTTTGATTGCTCAGTAAATTCTCAATATCTCTGCTCACTTGAGTTCATTTCTTTTGTGCATATTCCTTGAGAGTGGAATGGGGTAGCAGATTTGTTAGCTAAATGGGCTTCTGAGTTTTAGGATTTTTGTGATGTTTAGAATTGGTCTCAACTTTCTTCTGATTGCTCTCAATCTCTCTCTTCCTTATTGAGAGATGATCTAAATAGATTCTTCTTTTTCTTTGTATTTTGGATGTTTTAATGAGTTAATAAATTTTTACCCTCTTTTTAACAAAAAAAATGACTGTTATTAAATATTTTAATTTATTTTTTAAGTAGATTAATATTTAAATTAATAATAATAAATTATTTTATGTTGAAAATAATTTTTAAAATTTTATAAGTATATTGTTTTAAGTATTTATTATTTTATATTATTAAAAATTTTAATTTTTTTGTGTAATTAAGATTTTGTTTTTAAAGAGATTGAAAAGTGGGGTATATTATGGGTCATCCTTTCTAAAAATTGAATTTGGATCTCCACTAAGAAAACCCAATATATTTTAACCCAATATAAAGAACCCTTGTAACATAAAGTAAGATCATAACTTAAATATTTTTAAAGGTTTAATCTTGTTATTTTTATATAATAATAAAAAATTAAAAATTAAAAATATTGTTTTTCGGTACCTCTTGGTGCAGGGCTCTAGGATTCTGCATCCTATATAGGATAGGAGAGTGCTTTCATGTGCTATTTTATCATTGAGTTTCTTGGTTGGTGTTTGTGCTGAGGGTTTTGGTGGGCAGATGGTAAAGTCTTAAATTTCCAGTGCCCTTAGAGATTTTAAAGATTAGAGTTTCTTCCTTTAAACATTACATTTCATTTTTGGCCTAGTTTCTCTATGTTTGAGGACTTTTTTAGTTAACTCCAATGAGATTTACGAGTTTTATAGAATTTTTTGTGTAGATCTCCTAAATGGTTTTTATGTTGTGAATTTTTTTGGCTGATATTTCTAGTGTTGTTTTCTTAAACTGACTATTCTTACGATGGGTTCTCCTATTATGTGCTTTTTTGGATAGATTTATTGATTGCGATGATAGGATTTCCCTCTTCTCTTTTCATGTTAGGAGAAAATTGCTTCGGTTTGGGTGGTTTTTATTTGTAAATTTATTTTTAATCAGTAGCAATTTCATTATTTTGTTGTTTTTCTATGTTACTTTAGATTCATAGCACACGGTGGTTTGACCATGGTTCAATCTCTTGTATTTGCTTGATAAAAATATGTGGCTTATTTGTTAGGAGATTGTTTCATTAGATTTTTTGGTTTGATTCGTAGTCTTCAACTCAATATTTCTTGATATATTATTGCTAAATATAAGGTTTAGGGGTGCCTTTCAAAACCCTACTTGTAATAGGTTTGAGGACCTTTTTAAAACCCTTCTACTATCAATAAAAAAATATTAAAATCTTAAGAAAATACATTTTATGGTATTGTTTGTCATTCACACAGAAAAAAAAGTGAACTCCACATGTTAACATCTTATCCCATAAGAATAAAGGTAAAATTAATAAAAGAAACTACAAAAGCAAAGAGGATGCAAAAACAACATGCAAGATTTGAAACCAAACATAAGTATAACTAGCATTGAATTAAAATTGAACTAAAACAAGGAAATACAAAAAGATAATACGAGAATTAAAATCCATTACAAAGAGATTTTTAAAAAATCAAATTATTAAAAGGTAGAGAGAGTTTACCAAAATATCAAGTGAAGGGATGTTATTTATATTGTGTTAATAAATATCTTATTTTTGTTTTTAATTTTTTTTATTTATTATTAATTATATAAAAAAAATTGTAACTTTAATTTTTTAATGGTTAAAATTTTAATTTTTATATTTTTATATATTTGAAATATTGAAATTTTAAGTAAATTTATTTCTTATTTTGGAATTATTTGACTAAACATAACTTATATAATAATTTTTTTTTTTTTTGAATTTACATGGTGGAATCGATAGCCGCCACGAATCCGGGTAGGCTGTCCATATTTTATGGCTGCCATAGTATTTTACGTTGTCCACCCTAGAAGCCACCACAGAGATATTCGTGCAATCCGCCCCTATAACCACCATGCCACAATCATTTTAAACCTTTTACGCCGCTGAAAGCACCAGAAAAGGGACAAGCGTTCAGTTCGACGAGGCCCGAGATTTGAACCTTGGACCTCCGCCCCCTTATGAGGTTTGGATGAACCAATTGATCTGCACCTCGGACCTAACTTATATAATAATTAACTAAAAATAATAATATAAATTATAAAAGCAATGGAAATGTAAAAAGATATGAGAGATTTGAAGCCAACGATAAACATAATTTTTTTATGTTTGTGGAAAACATCCTAAAAGGGATGCCACTTTTGGGTAAGACCCAAGGAGGCAGGGGTATCCATTCCGCAAAAATGCCCAGGACTTGGACCTGGCCTACCACCTTTGACATACTCAAGGAGCAAACAAACACACAAAACCAATTTAAAAATAAGTAAATAACAACAAAAATAATAAAATAAAATAAAAAACATGCTCCTTGAGTGTGTCAAAAACAAAAGCACAACCAAACACGCACAATAAGATAAAAGAAACCACAACACGAACCACATAGAAAAACACAAGAACCACATAACAAAACACAAACAAGACAAAAACAACAGAACACTACAAAGACAATAAACAAAAACAAAAAACATAGAAAACACTCACACATAAAAACATGAAATAACACAAACAAAGAGAAACCCAAGAACAAGAAAGAAAAAAACACAAGAACAATAACAAAAAACATATAAAAAAACACAAAACAACAAAAACACAAGAACACAAGAACAACAAAAAACAACACAAAGAACACAAAAACAAAACAAAACAAAAGAACCCACCCACCTTAAAAAACTAAAAAAAAAACAAAAAAGAAAAAAAAAAAAAAATTGAACATAACAATGACCTATCTAGACCAGAAGACTATTAAGGCAAGAATCAACAGAGGAAACAAAATAAAGAATAGAATGAGCTAGGGAACTAAAAAAACTGAATGAACCAAAGAGAAGCAAAAAAAAAAAACAAGAAGAAACTAGGTACCTTCGAACTGGAGCCATCCAAAGAAATGATAGAAAGAAGAGCTTCCCTAATTTGAGAAGCCCACCATCTAGGAGGGTGGCCATAACAAGTAAGATCACCTTTGTCCAAAGCCCAATTAGCTAAAGCATCAACACTCTTGTTTTGATCTCTGACCACATGATTGTAATCAACTTTCAAAAATCCCATCCTGGATTAATTGAATCTTCTCAATAATTCTTTTTATTCTCCAATCCACCTTATGATTCTTAGAAGGAGTCTTCAAGAGATTAATCATAAGTTGAGAGTCAGACTCAACTAACACCTTTTCCCATCCAACCTTAGTAGCCTCCTGAAGGCCTCCGAGGATACCATACCCCTCAGCAAGGTTATTGGAAAGAATACCCAAATTCTCAGCAAAAGTAAAAACCAGGGAGCCATCTGAAAGTCTACCAATTCCTCCCACACTTGGCTTTTCCAGGGTTCCCTCTAGAGGCTCCATCAGTATTGACTTTTCCAAAATCCTTAGGAGGAGGTTGCCAATTTCTTGTCCTATCCATCTTACTAATACTCACATTCCCTTTAAGTTGGTTGCCCTTAGAAGATTTAATCTTCAATATTTGCATCACTTGATCCCATCTTTGGTGGGAGTTTTGGGGGTGATTAAGGAGTTGATGGACTGATTCAACTAAGTTGGCTATGGTCTTTTGCCAAATATAGTGAATATCCTTCCTATCTTGATTAAAAATTTGGTTGTTCCTTTCATTCCAAATATTCCAAAGAAGAATGGTAGAACCCATCCAAACTAACCGCCTAATAAAATGATCAACACCCTCTTGATTAGGCCAATCCCTCCAAAGTTGTTCAAAAGTAAAAAAATTGGACCACTGTAAGCCAAGTAAAGTGGCCATTCTCCTCCATAGCTCAGAGGCTAAAGTACACTCAATAAAAATATGGTTGAGATTTTCTACATTCTCTTCACACATTTCACATCTAAAAGGGCCATGAAAACCATGCTTCATAAGTTGCTCACCAAGTAAGCACCCTACGATGCAATAAAAGCCAATTAAAGAACCTCACCTTAGGCCAGAGCTTTTGAGCCCACAATCAAGAAAATATGTCAGAAGAATGGTTGGGATTATTATGGCATAAGGTCAAATAACCTTGAGCAACTGAATACTCACCCTTAGTAGTGTTGTTCCATCCAAAACAATATTTTTCATGGGACCAAGAGAGGGATCTCATATGAAGGATGCCTTGGATATCTTGTCTTTGCCTTTCTGGGATTTGAATAGGCCAGTCCTCAATAGGGATCCAATATCTACCAACCTTTGAATTACGAGTATGGTACCGACAGTAATTAGCCACCTTTATCCAATTAGCTCGGTGAAGCTCCTCCATCCAAGGCCTCCAATCGGGAAACTGAGTTATCAAAGGCTTGTGACCATCCCAAGAATCTGTCCAAAAATTTGCCTGTTGACCATTATGAATGATCCAAAATAATTTTTTCTTTATCAAATCCTCACCAGTCTTAAGAACTGCTAAAATGGGAGAACCTTTGGTAGGAAGTTGATAGCGAACAAGGTCTTCAGGACTTTTGTTCTCAACATATTTAGCACGGAGATTATTGGCCCAAAGAGCATTGGGGTTATGCAACATCCTCCAATATAATTTAGCAGCTAAAGCTTTGTTGTTATTAATAGAAGACCGGAATCCTAACCCCCCTTCACTCTTAGGAAGACATAAAGTATCCCATTTCACCAAGGCCCATTTTCTTTTCTCCTTAGTACCACTCCAAAGGAAACGATGACTGATTTGATCCAATTCTCGAAGAACAACCTTTGGGATATTCAAAATGGAAGAAACATAAATAGGAATAGCTTGAAGGACTGATTTTACCAAGGTGATTCTACCCCCAGAAGAAAGCCACTTGTTGGTCCACTTTCCAATTTTCTTCTTGACTTTGTCCAACAACCAATTCCAATATTTATTTTTTTGCCTTTGAATATTTATGGGAATACCTAAATAAGTGATTGGAAGGGAGGTCTTCTTATATCTTAATTTATCCAAGACCATGGATTCCTGTCTAGCAGAGCAGTGAAAGAAAATAACTTTAGATTTGTCTTCATTGATCAACTGCCCAGTAGCCTTAGAAAAATAGCTAATGATTTGCTTAATATTAGAAGCTTCCTTAACCGTAGCTTTACCTAAAAGAGTAGAGTCATCCACAAATTGAAGATGAGAGATAGGTCTAGCTCCATGAGCAATGGTAACTCCCTCAAGGGTTTTGTTTTCCCTCTTTTTGGTTATAGTCCTACCCAAGCATTCAGCAAGAATGATGAATAAATAAGGGGATAGCGGGTCACCTTGCCTAATACCTCTGGAAGCTGGGAATGACTGAGAAGGCCTGCCATTGATAAGAACTAAGTAGGAAACTGAAGAGATACATCCCATAATCCAATCCATCCAATCCTTAGAGAAACCAAATTGCCTCAAAACTTTGATAAGGAAGTGCCAATCCACTCTGTCATAAGCTTTGGATAAGTCTAACCGAATGAACATGGAAGGAGATTTTTGCATATCCATGGAATGGATGGCTTCCTGAGCAAGAACTATCTCATCTACTATTTGACGTCCTTCCACATAACCCCCTTGCTCTGGGGAAATAATCTTATGCAAAAGAGGCTTCAACCTTTTTGCCATGATTTTAGTAATGATTTTGAGAAGAACATTACATAAAGCAATAGGTCTAAAAGCTGAGATATGATCAACCTCTTGAGCTTTTGGAACAAGAGTAATATAAGTTTTATTGATAACCTTCAAAATTTCTTTGGCTTTCCTGGCTTCTTCCACCACCTCTAATAAATCAACATGAAGGATATCCCAGAACTCTTGGTAGAACTCAATGGGAAAACCATCAGGACCTGGGGTTTTCCCTTTTTGCATTTTAAAAACTACTTGTTGAAGCTCATTGATAGTAACAAGAGTAGTCAAAATAGAGTTCTCCTCAGAAGTGATAAGAGAAGGGATTGCTTGAAGAACATTTTGTTGTGAAGCTGAGTCAAGAGGAGTAGCAGCAAAAATATTGGAAAAGTAATCAACAACAATAGAGTTCATGCCATCCCAAGTATAAACAACATCTCCAGAATCTGATTTTAAGGAAGAAATAAAGTTGTGAGATCTTCGAGCTAGAAGAGATTTGTGGAAGAAATTTGTGTTTCGATCTCCTTCTTTGAGCCATTGAATTCTAGATTTTTGCTTCCATAAGATTTCTTCTCTTTTTTCCCATTCCTCTAACTGAGTTGTGAGTTTAATTTCATCTGCACTTCTCTTCTCTCTGAGGCCATCTAAATGGATTTTCTTATTCAAATTTTCAATATGAGCAATAACTTCATGTTTTTTTTATGAACATCCCCAAACTCTTTCCAGTTCCAAGTCTTGATTTTGGATTTAATGTATTGTAGTCTTTTGGAAAAATAGAACATCTTAGTCCCATGCCTAGGTTTACCTTCCTTCCACCATTGTTGCACACGAGGTCTGAAGGAAATGTCTCTAAGCCACATTAATTGAAAATGAAAAGGAGAGAAACTCACATTGGTTTTCCACATTTCCACCATGATCGGCCAATGATCCGAACCAACATTATTAAGAGTCTTCACTTTAGGAATGTGACCATGGATTAAGAAATTTTTAGAGAGCAAAAACCTATCCAATCTCTCCATTATACAAGCTAAGCCTTGCCTTCTGTTAGACCAAGTCATAAGGCCATTATCTAGTTGGATATCCACAAGATGGAGGTTTGCAATATATTCGCTCATGAGGTCGGTGCTTTTGTCCAAATTTCTATTTCCCCCCTTTTCTCATCCAGAGAGAGGATGGTATTGAAATCTCCTCCGATCAAGATCCAAGCTTTAGGAAAATGAGAGATAATATGAGTAATATCCTTCCACTGTCTTCTTTTTTCCTCCAAAGAAGTCGGAGCATAAATAGTAATGCAGAGCATAATTTGGTTGGAATGTCTACTTTGAATAGCTATAGCCAACAAACCCCAACTGCCAACCATATGGTGAATAACTACCTCTTTTGGGTCCCAAAGACAAGCAATGCCACCAGAAGTCCCTTGGGAACTGAGGGAAACCACTTTTCCAGTGGCCAAATTTTACTGGCAATTGAGTCCATATCCTCCATTGACATCTTTGTTTCTTGAAGGAAAACAAGATGTGGATGATTTATCTGAATCATTCTTCTAATTTCATTTTGTTTTGAAAGACTCCCTTTGAGTCCTCTAATATTCCAAGTGATGATCTTCATTAATACCAGGGCTAAAAAAGTTGGGAAGGGCATTAATCTTACCTTCCTCTACAAGCTTTTCACCTTCTTTTACCATATGATATTGATTGGTCTTGCGACCTACTTTTTGATTAGAATCCATCTTCAATTTTTTTTCCCTGTTTCTTGACTTATTCCAATTGAATCTGAGATGGCTTCTAACCTTGAAGAATGCTCGTACACAGCCAAAATTTTACTAGATGGTTCAACGGAGTCTATATTGGGACCTGCATTATTTGAAGTTTTGACATTTGAAAGATTGTTTTTCTTGTGTAAATTTTCTCCCTTTTTTTCTGTTGAAAACCTTTGATTTGTTGGTTTGTCTCTCATTTCTTACCTTCATATTTAAATTGTGTTTCTAAGATTTTAGTTTCCATTATTTCCTCTTCCTCACTTGGGACATCATTTGTGGAAAGGATTTCAAACATATTAGCGAGATGACTTTGATTGATCCTTCATAACTAGTTTTTTTTTAGTGTTCTTCTTCTTAGGTATTTGGAAACCTGTTGAGTTTATATCTTCTTTCTTTTGATCAGGAATTTTATTTGGGCAAGCACTGGCCAAATGACCATATTCATGGCAAATTCTACAACGAAAAGGAATGTTCTCATAGTCCACTACTTGCTCCCAAGTGTCTTCCCCAAATTGTAATGTGATATTTTTAGGTAGGGGTTTGTCAAAATCCATTAAAACACAAATCCGAGCATAAATAATATGTTCAAAATTTTGAGTACAATCAACGAGTCATCATAAAAGTTCCTAAAGAGTTTCCAATTGAAGAAAAAATAGTAGGATTCCAAAATTCAATAGGGAGGCCAAAGAGTCTAACCCACACGGGAGCTATAGAAGGCATCTCTTCTTCGGATTTAAATTTAGTATGCCAGGGCTTCATGAAAAGCCCTGCCCTTCCAAAAAACCAAGGACCCCCTTGAAAAGTTTTCTCTCTATCTTCATTATTAGCAAATAAAACAAGAAAATAACCATTTGGATAAATAGAGATTTGTAACTCACCTTTAGTTTTCCAGCTTTTTGTAGCCCAGACTTTGAAAGCGGATAGACTCGGATGAAAACCCATGAACCGACAAATTAGTCCTCTTTTTTCCAAATCTTCAATGCCAAACTGAATGTTACCCATATCAAGCTTAACAATAGGAGTTCCATCAGCTGCTTTAAGACATCCTGACTCCATTTTCCTGGGATCAATCTTAGGCATTCTTAGAGGTTTATGGGAAGCCCTAAGATTGATATTAGCATTGGGCTGAGGCTGTCCACCACGAAGGGCATCCCTAAAATTCATTTTTGGGGCTGAGTCTTCGAAATTCTTACCCTTGACAGGGGTTTTCATAGTAGAATTATTTTGTGGGTGCACCTTAGCACCAGATTCACTTGAGATATGAGCCATTTTTTGATCAACTACTTGAAACTTGTTTCGTGATCTCTTTAATCCTTGCCCTAGACGTCGTGGAAAGGTATGGTTTTCACTTTTCTTTTGTGCAGCAAATTGGAAGTCGTTGTCACTCAAGTTCACAGTATGATCTATTGAAAGATAAATTTCTAACCCATATTGGATCCCCTGCAACATTTCCTGCTAAAATATTGAGCATAAACCACAAAAATATTGGCCGCTAGGGCCCGAAGGCCCTAAAAACCAACCTCTGGAGCTGCTTGCACTCAACCCAGATGAAACCCTCGCATAGCCGCTTGCCAAATATCTCGTTCACACATAGGGATGCGCTAGGATCTGTGTTGCTCCAAATGATATGAAAATTGGTGGAGACGTTCTAGGGTTTTTCAGGCATCTACCCTCAAAATTTTAGCTCAATCCGAGTCCGGATGAGTGAGATATGGCCGAAACGAGTTCGACAGTTTGGGCAGTCCTACGAAAAACGTCCCTCCACTGAATTCTCTTTTTTCACCACATTGAAAATCCAACCATAAACATAATTAACATTGAACTAAAATAAATAAATGCAAAAGAGAATACAAGAACAAAAACTAATTACAAAGATATTCTAAACAAATCAAGTTACTAAAAATTATAAGGTTTGAGGTGAAGTTAACAATGTGTAGCAATTCTAGCACCACCTTGGAAGAGATTTTGCCAAAATATTGAGTGGAGGTTATATCATATTAATAAATATCTTTATAAAAATATGTTTTCATTCTAGCATTTTGTTATTTATTATTAGATAGATAAGGTAAGATCATAACTTTAATTTTTTAATGTTTTAAAATTTCTATCTTTTATGTATTAAAAAAGAATATAAAAATTATTAAAAATATTCAAATCTATTAGGAAATCCATTTCTTATTTTTGTATTGTTTGTTTATTTTTTTACATGTAGAAGAGACAACTCCATAAATTGGCATATTATTATATAATGATTAAGGTAATAATAATAATATCAATTACAAAAGCAAAGTGAATGTGAAAAGATATGCAACTTGTGAAACCAACCATAAGCATAATTTACATTAAACTAAAATAAGGAAATAATAGAACTAAAACCAATTAAAAAGAGATTTTAAACAAATTAATTTATCAAAAACTATAAGGTTTGAGGTATAGCAATTGACACTACTTATTTAATTTTAAGAGCTTTTGCTCCCTCTAGGGATGAGGGAAGGGTTTCATTCTCAAAACCCATATTTGTCCTTCCTATGGATTATCTTGTGGGATCTGGTTCAATTGATGCAGCTTCTACTAGGATCTGGTTCAGTTGATGCAACTTCGACTAGGATCTAGTTCCAGGTGGAGGGTGTGAGCAGTAGGCATGGTAGGCAGGGTTGGCCCTGGTGCTTCTCTATTTCATGTTCTACTTTCTCTAGAAATATTGCTCTACTAAGGCACTTGGTGGCTTTTGCCTAGTTTCAGTTCCATCTAGATGGTGATGTAGGTTTGGCAAGCCTTCCAAAATCATGTGGTCCTCTTCTTGAGGCTTAATATTTTTGTTCAAGGTTTTGGGAGCCTTTCAAAACCTTGTTTAGGTTGGGGGAGCCTTCCAAAATCCTATGGTCATTTACTGGAGGCTTGATCCATTTGTACAAGATTTTGGGGGCTTTCAAAACCCTATTTTTTTATCTTAATATTTTTTAGTTACTAGATGTGGTTGTTAGGATGTTGTTCTTCTTTCATGTAGTAGTGCACTGTTTGCTAGATAGTGGGACATGGTTCTACTTTTTGACTTGGTGGATGGGTGTTGGCCCTAATGGTATATGATAGGGGACCCTGACCATTTTTGCATACCCTATTTTGGGGTTTTGTTCTTGTTTATTGGATGGATATTAGATTCATTGGATGCTTACTTTATTGGGGCATAGTTTTTTTCCTAGATATATTTTGGAGAAGCTATGGGTGATCTTGGGTATCATCCATTTATCTGTATTTCTTTGCATGGACTTGGTAAGTTTTTTTTTCATGACCTTTGGCCTTTTTGGTGGTCTATTAGATCATTACCTTTTCAGGAGGGGGATTTTTTTTCTAGTTTTAGATCTGAGTAGGAAGTAGTTATTTTTTAAATTTTATTTGTAGTTTTTTTTTCATTTGGACTAGGAGGGAGTTTTCAAATTTTAAATCTAATGTTCAATGATATTGTGTCCTACTTGCCTTGAGATGTGGACCTTTAGGTTCTTTTTTATCTCTAGTATCCTAGTATGCTTTAGTTTTATGGAGCCTTCCAAAACCTTATGGTCCTCTCTTGAAGGTCTAATCTACTTATAGAAGGTTTTGGGAGCCTCATTTTTTCATTTCACTTTTAGTCTTTGAGTGAGAATTTGAATTTTGATTTATTTTAGTGCTCTTGATTATGTTTGGATGGTAAATGACTATTTTTCCATCCTTGTGTGTGTTTAGGATCAAGGAGACCATTAAAACCTAGTGGTATTTTGCTTGAGGCCTGATCCACTTGTACAAGGTTTTGGGAGCCTTTCAAAACCTAATTTGTAAAGGTTTGGGGTCCCTTCCAAAAACCCCTTGTGAGGTTCAAGGAGCCTTCCAAAACCCTATGGTCCTTTGCTTGAGGCCTACCATTTTTATAAGGTTTTGGGAGCCTTTCAAAACCCTACTTAATGGTTTGGGGATCCTTCCAAAACCCCTTTGTTTAAGGTTTGAGGAGCCTTTAAAAATCCTTTTTTTAAGGTTTGGGGAGCCTTTCAAAACCCCATATTTGGGTAGGATTCTAGTTTACTATTATCAAAGTGATTACTAAAGGTGTTGGGTACCTATTGGTGGAGACCTGTGTTTCCAAAATTAGGATTCTCATCCTTGGTGGGAAGACCTAATGTTTTTTATTTTATTTTTTTGAGCACTCTTGATGTTTCACCAAATTTTTTCCAAATTGAGTGCTCTATTAAAATTTGAAAATTATTTTGTTTTTGGATGGTTTGGATGGTTGTCCCATGTTATTGATTTTATTCTCTTATGGTGGCTTGGGTAGGAAGATCCTTTCAAGGACTAATTTTATTTTTTTAATTTTAGGCAAGAATGCTAGCTATTTTGGATCTATGAGATCTGACTATCTCAGTTGATAGATCAATATTTGTTGGATGTTGAATCTAGTCCCATTTGTGATATTCTTTGAAGTTTTTTAAATATATTTATGGTTTTTTAAAGGTTGTATGACCCACTAAAAATTCCTATGTAAAAGGTCTGGGGACCCTTCCAAAACCCCTTCTTATACCAAATAAAAAAAAGACAATGTGTAGCAATTCTAAAAACCATCAGGTACCTTGGTAATAATAGCCTAGAACTTTAAGAAATTGTTGATGTAGTTCTCATAGAATTGTAAGTCCTACACTCTTAGTGGTTCACCAAAAAGATCTCCACATATTATCAATTCAGGCTGTATGGAGAAGTTATTAAAAAAATCTTCATGCAGGGTAGTAGCTTAAATATCCGTAATTCAACCACAAACTTTAGATGAAGACAAGCCTCAAGAAGATTTACAAATCATTCTAAATAAGCATGATGTAGTTTTTTCAAAACCAATAAAATTCGCTCCACATAATTTCCATGATCATGTAATACCATTGGTACCTGATAGCATGCCATATAACATTAGATCTTATCGGTACACCTATACCCTTAAGTCAAAAATTAAGAAATTGGTACAAGAATTACTACAAA
The DNA here is from genome assembly GCA_028583015.1 of Wollemia nobilis. Taxonomy (NCBI): domain Eukaryota; kingdom Viridiplantae; phylum Streptophyta; class Pinopsida; order Araucariales; family Araucariaceae; genus Wollemia; species Wollemia nobilis. The sequence continues at coordinate 5,690,581 of JAQPPZ010002201.1, forward strand.
CAAGGGTCATTTGACCTCCTAATAGTTTCTATTATTCTTAGACACTATTGGTTAAAAATAAATATGGATCATGATAGTTGTATATATATTTTTGTGAGTTCAATAGCTCACCATTAAGGATATATTTCCTATCCCAATGGTCAATGAATTTTTGGATGAGCTACATGGTATAATGTTTTTCTCCAAGTTGGATCTTCACTTAGACCATCATCATATAAGGCTACAAGAGGAAGATATCCCCAAAATAGCATTTTGAACTCATGAGTACCATGAAATTTTTTTGGTCATGCTCATTTTTGTTCCCTCTCTCATCCTTACATAGCCTCAGTAGTAACCCAAATATTTCTAAACTTCATATTTTTCTGTCATGGCATGCCCGCATCTATTGTATCCAACAAAGTACTTACATTTACTAGTTATTTTTGGCAAGAACTACTTAAGTTGCAAGGAAATAAACTCAAAATGAGTTCAACCTAAAATCTAAATATGGATGACCAAACAAAAATTAACAAATTCTTGGAGACCTACCTTTGTTGCTTTACTGCTAAACATCCTATATAGTGAATGAAGTGGCTTCCCTTGGCCGAATGGTGATATAATACTTCATATAACACCGTGACCAGGGTTACCATTTTGAAGTAATCTACAATCATCCTCCATTGAAACCCTCCTAGATTCTAGGAAGTTCCAAAATTTATGTTGTCAACACTACACTTAACCAACATGCCATGGCATTTTCCAACTAAATATGAATCTAAAATTGAACCAAAATCATATGCATCAACAATATGATAAAAATAATTCTAAGCATAGCTTTGAAGTAGGGGACATGGTTTTTATTCACTTGTAGCCCTATAAAAAGTCATTACTCTAGCTCCATAGATGCAAAAAAGTAGCTACCAAATACTATGTGCCCTACTAGGTATTAAAATGGCCTATAAATTGGCCCTTATAACTATGTCAAAGCTCCATTCAATCTTTCATGTATCATATTTTAATAATATTATGGATAATAAGGTACGGGTTCAATATGCTTTACCAAAACTAGATGAAGAGAGTTCCATCTTACTCCAACCTAAAAAAAAATTGGATCAGAGATCACACACCCTTCGAAATTGTGTCATCACTAAGGTTCTTATTCAATGGTATGGATTACAACCTAAAGATGCCACTTGGGAGTATTTCCAACAACTATACTAATAATTTTATCATCTTTAGCTTTGAGAAAAAATATTTTTAAAGGAAAATGGTATGTTAGGACTCCATCCTCACATTATTGTATAATTATCATTCCTTTACAACATGGGGATCCCATTATAATGATATTTTGTAAAGGTATGTAGTAATTGGGGAACCTAGGCAAGTGGAGCCATTTCATGTAACCATTATCAAGAATGTAAGCAGTAGTTAATTGTCTTATGATCCCATTTTCTTTCAAGAATGCAAAAAATTCTTTAGAGGTGAACTCCCCCCCTCGATCTGAGCAGAGGGTCTTTATAGAAGTCCCTGACTCCTTCTCAACAGATTTCTTGAATTGTTGAAAGAAGCCAAATGCTTGATTTCAGTTGAAGAAAGAATACCCACATATTTTGTGAGTAATCATCCACAAATAACTTAAAATACCTCTTACCCCCATAACTGTTGGGAGTGAAGGGACCACACAGATCGGTATGAACCAACTCCAGAGGTTTCTTTTCTCTTGTAGAGCTCTTTTCAAAAGGCACTCTATGCTGCTTTCCTGCCAAGCAGTCAGAGCAAACTGGTAAAGTGGTAGAAAGAGAAGGAAGACCCTTTACCATATCATACTTACTTAACTCAAGTAAGTAACCAGAACTCAAATGTCCATATCTCTTGTGCCATAGGGAAGTTGCCTCCTTTGTAGAGACTGACATGGCAACATGTGGAGTAGAGATAGTATCTAAGGCAAATAAGCCATGCTTATATGAAGCGGTTGCAATGTTCTTACCCCTCATGGTAATAGAACAACACTTCTTGCCTCCCTCAACACTAAAGTTCACAACCATATCTTTGTCCAAAATTTGTGTGACTGACAACAAATTGTTTGCCAATCTTGGAACATAGAGAACTTTATCAATCTGACACTTGCCATTAGTAAGAGTGACTGAAACAGTGCCTTCTCCCTAAACCTTGTAGGTTTTATCATAAACAATAGTGACAGGTTTGCCCTCTTTGGCCTCAAAAGACTCAAACCATGACTTGTCACCAGTCATGTGCTTACTGGCTCCAGAATCAACATACCATATAGGATTCGTCTGCTTGGACACTGTGGTAGTCATGACAACTTTGTGGGCTCTCTCAAAATCCGTGTCAGATTCTTCAACAACAACATTCACTTGTTGTTTGTTCTTTTGTGGTTTGTTTCAGCCTTTCTGTTTTGATTGCTTATTCTTATGCCAACATCTGTTTGTATCATGACCTTTGTCATAGATCTTGCAATATCTTTTTTTCTGTTGAGGTTGTTGAGTTTGTTTCCCTTTTGAATCCTTTTGTGAATTCCCTCCCTTTTGAAAATTACCCTTCTTATGGTTCTGCCCTTTTCTGTTGATGTAGAGAGTTGTGTTAGAAGAATCATCTCGTTGTAGTTGGCGTGCCTCCTCCTCTTGAAGCATATTAACCAATTCTACAAAAGTAACTTTTCATTGTGATACCTGAAGGGAAGTGATCAACACCCGATAAGAATTAGGTAAAGCTCTCAATACAACTGAAGTAAGGAGCTTGTCTTCAAGCTGGTTCTCCCAAAGAATTCAACTTTGCTTTCAATTCAGAAACTCTGCAAAGAAAGAATTCAACTGTCTCACCCTGCTTCATGCTTAGACTATGTAATTGAGATTGAAGAAATAGAATGGTGGAATCATTCTTTCCCTCATATATAGTATTAAGGGCATCCCATGCTACTTTACTAGTTGCACAGTCAGTAATATGGGGTTGGACTTCATCAGACATAGCAAGCAAGATGAGCACTTTTGTTTTGTTGTCTAGCTTATCAAAGTCTCTTTGAGCAGTAGATGGAGCTGTAGCACCAGTAGCAGATGAAGTTCTGGTTGTTGCTCCAGATACAACATCCCATAAGTCATCCATTGCTATGATGGCCTTCATCTTATTTTTCCATGGTGTGTAATTAGGACCTTTCAACAACTGATGAGAATCAGTCATTAGTTTTGTAGACATGATGAAGGTTCCTTATAACACCAATTGGTCCCCATTTCGATATACCTTTTTCTAGGCCGTTATACCGTACAAAATACCCGCCCTTACGTGAGGGAAACTATAGGTATTTAGAAATATCAACAAAAATCACCCACCCTTACGTGAGGGAAACTATAGGTGAGTTTTAGAGATCATACGATACGTGGTACATAAGCAGTACTGAAAGGGAATAGTCTTGTTGATGGCACCTACCATAGAAAGTCTGCAATCCGCATGCGTGGGGCGTAACTTCCCCTAAACACTTTGGATTTTAGAACTCTCGTCAGGATTTATGCCTAAACACAAGAACTATTAGGGTAATGGATGGAGTAAAAAAATGCAAAATGGCAAACTTATATCTCCCCGACGATTTATAGAGAACAAGCTCAGACGTCATTTTAGTAGCTATATTAGGCGACGGATACAGTAGCACAATCACGACAGCTTTACCTGTAAGTGTTGGCCAAAGGTATCACAAATCCGAACGCTATAGTGCAATAAATTACATGGATGGGTTTTAATTATTCCGGGGACTTAGGGAGTGAATTTGATTTTAACTTTTAATGTTATAGTGCAAAAAACAAATATGCAACATACAACAAAAAAATGCCCATAGGAATAACCCACTAGGTGTCGGGCGCAGCCGAAAATGCACCTTTACAATAATGCCAAAATTGCTTTTCAGAAAATTACTCACTTTCCCCCTTTGATTTTTGAAAAAAAATACCCCCCTTCTTTTTATCTTAAAAAAAAACTCCCCACAAATGATTTTGAAAATTATTTTATAACCTTAAAGTTAAAAAAAATATTAATTTTAATTTATATAGTTTTTAAAAAACCTTTCAAGAAAAAATTAAAATCAAATTAAAAAGTTTAATTTTAATTTATAAAGGTTAAACTATAGAAAATAAATTAAAATTAAAAATTAAAGTTTAACTTTAGGAAAAATAATTAAAAAAAAACATGTGGAATTTTTTTTTTTTTAACCTTTGTTGAAGGGGGGTCAGCGGGATTGGAACCCGTGACCTGCAAGCTCCCAGAGCCTTACCGCACAGTCCACCACCAAGTGGACTAGCGGGCTGATCCAACAGGATCAGAGGCCCCCTCGGATTTGAGGAGGTCCCGACAGCCCTACTGCTCTCGGGGAGCATGCCTCCTCCTCTCCCTGGCAGCGGCAAGTGGTCGTGGCTGTTGCTTTGGCTGCCACCGTGGCTACTACCTCCGCTGCTGGTGGCGGCGGGGTGGCCTGCAGCCACCGTTGTTGCGGCCTGATCACGGCCTGGTCGCGAGTGCAGCGTGCGACCTCGACTGTCACGCCTATAGCGCGACCTCGGGAAGGGGAGGGGGGGTCCAACATCGCGTGATGCACGACATGGAATTTAGGGAGGGGGGCCTCCCAATGTCGCACGGATGCGCGATGTGGTAGGGGGGAGGGGGGTCCTCCCAACGTCACGTGGATGCACGAAATTGAAGTTAGGGAGGGGGGGCCTCCCAACGTCGCGCGGATGCGCGACGTTGAAGTTAGGGAGGGGGGGCCTCCCAACGTCGCGCGAACGCGCGACGTGGTAGGGGGAAGGGGGGGCTCCCAATCGTTGCGTCTGCGCGACATGTTGGGGGGAAATTCTTCCCAACGTCGCGCGGATGCACACGGTGTCCCTTTTTTTTTCAAGGAATGGCTGCGGAACATCGCGCGATTGCACGAGACATTTTTTTTTTTATATTGCGATCTGTGGTGGGCGGGATTGGAGGGCACTGTGTGTGAGAGTGCACAGAAAAATGCACTACGCACAGGAAAAAAACATTGTGCGTGAAAGTGCAGAAAGAAAATTTAAAATTTTATTTAAAAAAAATTGTGGACGCAGTGCTGCACAGAAAAACGCACTGCAAACTATGTGCAAAAAATTTTCCAGCCAGCTCTTCCACTGTTTTTTTTTTCTTCAGCCCAACTCTGCAAATAATTTGCTGCCTCCTTTCTCTTCTCACGTTTCTAGCTCTGATGCCATGTAAGAGTAAGCGAACAATTTCTATTAATCAGAATCCGTATAAATAATACATGGAGAGCTCAGAATAGCTCGTAACTATAGGATCTAATTAACAGCTTAGGTCTAAATGAAATAAACCAAATATTATGTACGCTAACAATAGCGCAACTAACCTAACAACATAATTCTAACATAAATAAAGGAATAACATAGAATTACTATAGTAACTCTAACACCTTTGCCCTAACAACGTTTCCTCCAAGATTTGAACCTAGATCTCTTCTTAGTAAACACCCAAAACTTAACAATCCACCTAACCCTTGAGACTTTTAAAATATTACATTTTTTTAATGAGTTTAAAAATAAAATAAACATTATTGTTCATAACTAACTTGACATGTAAAAATTCTTCCTAAAATAATGTTAATTTATTAAAACCGTGTGTTTTTTAAGTTTATTTTTGAACCTTTAACCTTAGTTTTTCTATAGGGGTAAAGTAACTTCTAAGTAAGATTTGTTTTTCTTCTTTTTATAAGGCCCTAACAAAGTTATTTTTAAATAAACCTTTTGCAAAACACTTAGTATGATTGGTTTTGGATTTTGGATAGCTATTTTTCCTTAATTTTCATAATCATCTTTAGTTTTATCCCATGCATTTTTTTAGATAATAAAATAAGATATTTTTATAAATATTTGTAAATATATCTGTTTGAGATAAATTTAGTTAAATTTTATTTTTTTAATAAGTTATGTGTGGTTTTTATTAGTGTCACTCCCATTACAAAAACAAAACATTACATTGTTCTCATTATATTTCTAACAAGTTAATTAAAGCATATCCATATTTACCTTTCTATCAAATATATTCTCCACCTTCCTCAAACTGCTAAGTTTCCATAATTGTTTTTTTAAGGAACTAACAACAAGAACAACCCTTACATGATACATAACTCCAAAAAATAGAAGGAAAACAAACATAACATTCCTCCATCAAAGAGGAAATTAGTTTTATTATTTTTCTTCTATTGCAAATATTCTTCCTCCTTTAGAGTGTCAAGATATGAGAATGCATTTTTACACTTTAAGCTCCTGAGGTAATATTTAGTTGTAACACATTTTGTAGGATCTTCATTTTTAGAAAATTAATTGTCATGGATCATTTCATAATTATATTCAAGAATACCATATGAGGTGCTAATATTTTCCATGGAACCGTTTGGGTGGTATTTAGTAATAATTTGGCTTTTATCAATGAACTAATTCAAATTCTTATTTTGGGGTTGAGTCTTCTATTTCTCACATGATTCCTGCTATATAATTGGTTTATCTAGAGGATGAGCTTATTTTTTTAACTAGGATATTTGAATATTTCAAATCATTTGCATGCAAGGACTTCTTCTCCACCAAGGAGGAATCAGAGCATGATCATATGACCAGATATATCCTCTTTAGGTGGCTATATTTATGACAACCATAACATCTTATGGAGAACTTTTTATATTCAATATTTTGGATCCATTCCCCTTTTCTTGAGGAGATAGTAATGGATTGAGGCCCAAGATTTGAAACATCCATCCAAATAGCCAATCTTGCTTTACTCATATTAATTTTATTGGACAAATTTTTCTTTGTTTGGGCATCCATATACTGGAATGACCAATGGTATTATCAATTTTGGTGAATATATTCTCTCTCTAAAACTCCATAGGGAGAGCATAAAGATTCACCCAGACTGGAAAACCATTAATTTCTTCTATAAAGGGGTTGAAACTAGGATTCCAAGGTCTTACATAGACACCCCTTTGTCCTAAAAATCAATTATATTTATAATCCATTACCCTATCGCTATCTGCTAAATTAGAAAATAGAAACAAAAAAAATGGTCCACCAATCTTTAATATATTCTTTGAGCTCCTCCAAGCCTAGTCTTTTGCTCTTGATTTTGTAGATAATTGTTTAAGCTTCATGATCAATCAAATCCAACCTGTCGTGACTCTTCCAAAACATATTTCATGATATTGCTATTTATATATAATGAGCATCTTTTTAAATTATTATGTATTATCATTCTTTGATATGGTACTACTGATGGTCTCTGTTTTGTAGGTATAGGTCTTGGAATAATGAAATGGGAAATGACGATGGTGTAAACTCTCACTATGGTGAGGTATTCACTTTGGCAATGATAGAATAGCCCTAGCAGCGAAACACTCACCAATGGCTCATGGGTACATAGAAGCCCAAGTAGATGCATTCATTTAGCTATATTACGAATGCATGTTATTAAATGAATAAATATTTGCCACAAGAATGAGAGCTATTCTTGTCGGGTATTGTTATCGTCAAATTGCCTATATGAGAAATTTATTGGATGAATAGACATTATGATGGTTTATTTAAGTGTTTAATTTTTTATTTATTTCTTTGTTTAGTTTATTAATAAAATAAAATAAAGGAGGGAGGGTTACTTTTATTTGGAAAGTTTATGTTTGAATAATTTAATTAAAATCATACTCCACAAAAACAAAAATAATATGGTTTAGCTGGCTAATTGCATGGCAGCACACTTGCCTAACCGGTTTCCTTGAGCTCTATATTTAAAATAAAAGTGGTAATAGATGAGTGGGGACAACAGAAGAAAAGGCCAAAGAAGATAAAGGTGAAGGAATAGAAGCTACGAATGAAGTTTCACGTTTAACAGGTCTTTGTTCCCTATATTCTATTTATATTATGTTTGTTTCAATGATTGAATGAATCTATTTAACCACCAATGAAATTCAGATATAGCTTAGGGATTGTTGTGTCAGTGCTTCGAATGCTTGATAAATAGATGTAGTTTCTGAATTAGTCACTTCAGTAAAAGGGAGGGGAATAAATTACTTATTTTCTATGATATTAGCTTCTCGTGACAAAACCCTTTTTACCTATACAACCAAATTATTGAAAATTCTCGTAGCTTAGTTGATAAGCCTTATATTGGGATACCTTGGCTTAAATCATCACCCAATTATTTTAGACCAATGCCTGAGTATATCTTAGCCGAAGCCACCACCCGACAAAGCAAAATAGGCTAAAATTAATGGATAAATTATTGATATTATAATCTCTATATTTTTCTTGGTTTTGTCTAAGTTGTTTGGTTGTAGCATTTTAATTTATCTTAATTTATATAAATGTCTTTCCCCATCTCCAATTTCAGTAAGGTGTATTTCCTTCTCAAGACATCATATATTTCTACCCGGATTTCATACTAAGTTAATCTGCTTAGGGTGTTGAGATGACTATGTTTTTATTTTTTTTAAGTTGCTTATAAATTAATTAAACTTTTATCTATCATGTATCTCTTTAATTATGTATGTGTATTATTTTTAAGATTTGAATAGAATTGCATTCTTTTAGATAATTATCTCACCTCCCAATATTTATAAATTAGCTTGCATATTATTTAAGAATGCATCTAAAGGAGCCACTTTGATCCCACATAATGAAAGACCTTGGGATTCGTGTAAAGTTTGGCAAGTAAATGAAGTTTTTAGACCTGTGTACCAAACAGAGCGACTGTATTTAGAATCCACGCGAGAAAAGATTGTAATTCTTTGATGTATTATTTATATCCAATCCTTGGTCAAATTGTTTCAGGTATTCTTTTTAAATAAAAGCTTACGAAATGAAATGAAATGAAAGATTTTAATTACGTCCGCGAGACCTAAATATAGTATATGGGACCTCAAATATGGAAGTACAATTACTCAAATCATATCATATGATCTTTAATATCTTTGAGAAGGTTGTTCCTTCTACTGCTGATTTGTGTTAGCAATTCTTCAACTTTTTTTATTTTATTGTCTTCAAATAAATCTGTCATAAACTCGTTCTCAAGTGTTTCTTTGTATTTGTCACGGATATTTGAAAAATTCAGGCATTTATAGATGAAGTGTTCCTCTGTCTCTACTGCCCCTGTGCTGCATAGAGTACATATCCTTTCTTCCCATTGTTCTTTGGGCGTTGTCCATCTCCCTGTTTCACATCTAAGCCTATGAGAGCTAGTCCTTATCTGAGCAATGAGCATTTTTTCCTTCCACTTGATTTCAGCGCCTATATACACTTTTTCCTTGTGGTCATACGTTGGGTTAAAATTTGCAATATAATATTGTATTTTTCTGCTTGCATTTTTCCACATTTAACTTCTGAACTTTTCATTCACATAATTTTTTATGTCTTTGTTGACATTTGGGCATTCATTTATGTTGATTTCTCAGCGTTTCATCCATTTTTGATTTTTTTTCATCCATGTATTCTTTCACCTATGCAAATCTTCGTCCCTAGCTGCCCTAGGCTATCTATCATTTGTCATTTTTTCTATTTTTTTCAAGTAACATAACAACTTGGTCATAGCAATTGCTTTTAAAGGGAACATTTCAGTTTCAGCTAAAATAATTTCATAAGGGGTTGTAGCCTTAATTTTGATAAAGTTTGTGATTATATATTTTTGAATCCTTTTTATTTGCCTCCATTTTGCATTTGTTGTGCCACTAGCCCACACCTCGCAACCATACAACAGAATCGGTGTAACAAGTAGACCAAATAATATCTTGGTGGTCTTCCAGTCCCACAACCCAGCATTCCTACACCCGTTTTGAAGTGCATATAGTGCTCTCCAACCACTTTGAGTTCTTTTCATCCTACATGTATTCCAATTAAGTTTGTCATGAAATTCTATGCCTAGGTATTTGTATTCTACTACTACATCAAGCGGTTCTCCTGCAAACTGAAATTCGAGTTGTTGCTTCTTCTTTTTTGCTGAAAAAATCATAATTTTTGTTTTTCTCGTGTTCACCTGCATCCCAACTTCTTTACAAAAGAGTTCTAGAGCTTAAAGGTGATCTTCTAGATCTTTGGCTATTTTGGCCACAAGAATTACATCATCTGCATACATGAGGAGTTTTACCACGTATTTGGCTAAATGCACACCCTCTCCCCCAAATTTGTTTATCCATTATTCTAACTTGTCAATGTACAACCCAAATAAGGTCAAATATAGAGGGCAAACTTTTTTAACACCTATGTCACGACCAAAACATTCAGATACCCCTTCCTATGTTTTGATTCTAGCATTTACATGCTCATATAGTCTGTGAATTGCTGCCATGTAGTGAATTGGAACCTCTAGCTCTTCCATTCTGCTCCATAATTTTTTCCTTGGCACTGTGTCAAATGCCTTTTTGAAGTCTACAAAACAACAAAAAGCCTCCTTTTTTTTGTCCCATATTTTTTCCACTATGTGTCTGAGCGTGATACAATGATCAATAGTTGAGTGTCTGGGCCTAAAACCTGCTTGTCCCTTTCCTCTCTTTCCCTTTTCTTCTTCCCATATGTTGATCCTATGCTCTATCATACTCCCAAACAACTTTGCAAAGAGAGGGTTGATCATGATAGTTAAATAGTTTGAGGGATTATTTACATCTCCACTTTTAAACAAAGGAATGGTCAAGCTAGTTGTCCACTCAATAGGGAAGCCATTTTTTATGACCTCATTAAAAATTTCTTTGATTTGCAGTGCCAAGATATCTACCCCCATTTTATATGCTCTACTTGAATATTGTCTATGTCACAGGCTTTACCAGTTGCTAAATTTTTTATCCCTTGAATAATGTCTTCAATTGTGAAAAGTTCTTTCTTGACAATGATAGTTGGGGGTGTCTCCTACTAGTTCCTATGCTGATATAGTTGTTTTGAATACTCCAACCATTGATTAAATGTTATGTTATTTTCATTTTGCATTATTTTCACGCTTAGTTCCTTCCAAAATCTCTTTGGTTCATGCTTCCCTAAATAAATCAATTCTTTCCTCCTTGTTCTAGTGTATTCTTATTTTTTTTCCCTTACCAGTTTCTCATATGTTTTTTGTTTGCTCTTGTTTTACCCGTTGCTTCCTTTAGTAATCTTCATATTTTTTTGCAATCTTCATCGAACCATGGGTTGGTTGGGAAGCTATTCCTTTATTTATTTTTAGGTTTAGCTCTCTTGCATTTATTTAGAGCTTCTTGAATAATGTGCATTAACCATTCACTCTTACTGTAATCTCTACTATCGTGATGTAGTTCTTCCCTTTCCTGTAACTTGTTATTTAATACTGCTCTAAAATTTTGCTGATTTTCATCTGTTAAGAGAATGTTTCCCTTGTGAGGATATTTATTTTGATTGCATTGCAAGTGTTCGTCCCTTGGTTTGTCTCCATGCATTTGAAGTTTCATAACAATTGGGTTGTGATCTGACTTAAGTTCCACTTGAGAATCTTCCACTTTTAGCTCCTCTTTTTTTGGTATGTAATTCTGTGAGCATATTACATAGTCTATTACACTTTGTCCCTTATATGTTTTGCATGTATACTTTCCTGGAATTTTCCATTTGTTCATCCCATTGCAAATAATCAAATTGTATATGCTGCAAAGACCTAAAAACTCTTCTCCATATTGCATGATAGCCCCATGCTCATCTTCTAAAGTCCTGGTCCAATGTTGATTTTCCTCTTCTAGCATCCAAATAGGATTAATCTCAATATATTTTTTACCTTCTAGAATGTTAGCTTGCTTATTTGTTGTCCTTGCATTGAAATCTCCAATTAATATAATCTTCTCCAACTTACTGTATATTGAAATGTCTCTTTTTAGGGAGGAGTATGGGTCTTCTCTATTAAGGTCAAGTTTCTTATGGAATTTAGAATTATTGGGAGAAAAATAACATGCTGCTATGCTAATAACTGACTTATTTTCTAGGACCTTTATCCATATGTACTGTTTGTTTTCATCTTGTTTTTCAATTTTAATGACCCTATCCCTTTCCTCTTTTATTAAAATCATAATACCCCCATGCCCTTTGCCATTTTTTGCTGCTTTATTCCATATTGCTATTTTTTGTATCCCACAAATTATGGAGTCCTACATCCATCGTGTTCATGTGTTTTCGTCAATATGATTATATCTTTGTCTCTAGCAATGGGCCATAACTTGGGTCCTCTTCTCCAAGGGAAACCTCTACAGTTCCAACTTACCATTGTAATATGTTCCAAAGTGGGTCATACTCCCTATTTGTTTTGGATTTTTTTAGATGTGATGTATGCCTTTCCATTTCTTAAATATGCCTATTTCCCTTCATTCCTTGTTGCCCTCACCTTTTACCATTCCTTATTTCTTTCTTCCTGTTGTAAAAATGTTAGATCATCATCTAAATAAAATTGTGACCCTCTCAACATGCCTCTATTTTTAAGTAACCTTATTTTATCCTCGTAGCTCATCAATGTGACTCGAATATGTCTATCTCTGCCTCCTTCTCTTAGCCTGCCAATTCTGCTTGCTTTTTTTATCTGACCCTTCCATTGTAATCGATCTGATAAGAAGTTCCTGGTTAAACGATTTGTGTCTTCCCTGTCCCCATAATATTTCAACCCTTTGATGATTATATTTGATAACTTCTCATCTCTTTATTTCTCTTCTGTTATTTGAATTTTTACTTGTTTCTCTATCAACTCTTTTTGTTGATTGATTGGTTCTTTTACTACTTGAGACCATGTCTTTGCCTTTGCTAATTCATTTCATAGCTCATTTTCTCTTGTTTCCATGTTTTGGAGTGTTTTATGTACCTCTTTTATTTGATTTGCATTTGTTTTTTCCACCTCTATTGCATCATTGATTGGAGGGTGGATGGCTTGTTTGAGGACATGCCATTCACTTTGACCCATGTTTGCAAGGTTTTATAGCTTTGACACTTTCTCCTTGAGTTGATTGTTTTCCTTTTCCAGCCTCTGAATGGTGTTTATAACCTCATCTAATTTAGTTTCTCTTAATTTCTTCCTACTTTCCATGCTTTCAAGTTTCTCTTTCATCTTCATTAGCTCTTGCACATAAAGTCTTGGTGCCCACATGAGTGGTGTAGTTGTGGGATTGTAAGTTTCTTCCTCATTTGAAAACTCATTTTGGTGATTTGACTTTGATTGTTCCTTATTCTCCACCTGTTTATGTGGTAGAATATTTTTTATTTTTATATTTTGATATGCCCTTTTCATTGTTGTTGCCCTTGCTCAAGCTTGTCGATGCCTTAATATCCTCCAGTACTATTTCTCATTGACATATATTGGTTCTTGCAATTGTTGCTTCCCTTCTTCCATTTTCAAACCCTTTATAGTTGAACCCTCTATACTATTGATCTGATGAAATAAATGTGTAATAAAACCCTACTTGCTCTATAAACCTTCCATTGCAAACCCTTTTTGATAATAAAACCTTCTGCCACAAACCCCTATAATGAATGTATTTCTCCTACCTACTTAAATTGTTTTATAAATCGAAAGAGGACAAAAAATGTGCTTACCCGATGAAATAGATGTTTAATACAATACTTCGACGCAAACCCTCCTTGCTCTGTAAAAACCCTTTACCGCAAACCCTGTAATTTTTTTGTGCTGATATTTCTTGTCTAGTTCAGTGTACAGATCGAATATTCTTCATTTTGTCGGATCTGCTTCAGTATCCCCACTCTTTGCTTTAGTCCTACTTTAGTATCTTTTCGTAAACCTGATGAAATAGATTTTTAATACAATACTCCATCGCAAACCCTCTTTGCTCTGCAAAAACCCTTTGCTATAAACCGTTTAATTTTTTTGTGGTGATATTTCTTGTCTAGTTCAGTGTATAGATTGAATCTTCTCTATTCTATCGGCTCTGCTTTAGTATCCCCATGCTTTGCTTCAGTCCTGCTTCAGTATCCCCACACTCTGCTTCAGTCCTACTTGGAGTGGAAAGTATACTAATGGGCATGAAAATGAAACATTGAATACAAAATTTTTTATCCTGGTCAAACCACTTTCCTTGTTTGGCAAGCCTTGAAGTGTGTAACAACCCTAATATAAACTAAACCCCCTTAATAGACTAATAATTTTTTTTAACAACACATGTTAAGTTCATTAGATAAATTTCACATAGATGTATAAAATACCCACCCTAAGCTACACCACCTAGAGTACTATTAGATGTATTCCAAATTTCATTTTCATTTCTAGGCATACCACAACTGAGACTAGTCAATGTAGATGATATTCAAGTGGTTAGGTTGTGGCCACATCATGTATAAACTTATGGGTCTAAGCATAATGTCTTGAAGTATAGATACCTACACCTCCACGGTGAGCTATCTTGTGCTTAGTTCTTAATTACTAAACTAGCTAGTTCAGGTATTTATCACATCCTATTATAAATGGTTTGGTCACCCCATCCTCTCCATTCAAGATGCCAACTTCAAACCTATGATGTTACTCTATAACTCTGTTGAGAAGCAACACACCCCCACTAAAAAAATGAAATTCCATCCTTTGAAAATATTTAGTTTTCATTTTTCCGTAGGGACCCTCTTGATGTTTTTCAGGTTTTAATTCCAAATTTTGCTTGCCTCCTTCTTCAAGTTTTGCATATACCAAAGTATCCAAGTAGGCTTGCATATGGCTTTGATTTCAATTTAGAATTCATTTTTTAAAATGTTAGAATCATTATGAGTAAAGAAGATCTTTCACTAATATGTAAAAATGCAGAATACAGATGAATAAATTCATTGGAGTCAACCTACAATTTCTGGAAAATTTGCTAAGTGGAAGTAACTTGAGGAAACGTCGCGATTTCGCGACATATTCCATTTTTGAAAACGTCACGATTTCGTGACATATTCCATTTTCAAAAACGTCACGATATCGCGACATATTTTGGTAGAAAGAGCCAAGTGACGAAAACGTCACGATTTCGCGACGTGTTTTGGTAGAAAGACCAAGTGATGAGAACGTCGCGATTTCACGACATATTTTGGAAAAAGCTTAAAGAAAACGTCGCGATTTCGCGACGTGTTTTGGTAGAAAGAGCCAAGTGATGAAATCGCGATTTCATGACATGTTTTGGTAAAAAGAGCCAAGTGATGAAAACGTCGCGATATCATGACATGTTCTGGTTAGAAGCATAGCTTGAGGAAAACGTCACGATTTCACGACATATTTGGAAAAAGAGCCAAGTGATGAGAACGTCATGATTTCACGACATGTTTTGGAGAAAGAGCCAAGTGATGAGAACGTCACGATTTCATGACGTGTTTTGGTAAAAGAGCCAAGTGATAAAAACGTCATGATATCACGACATATTCTGGTTGGAAGCATAGCTTGAAGAAAACGTCACGATTTCATGACGTGTTTTGGTAAAAAGAGCCAAGTAAGGAGAACGTCATGATTTCATGACGTGTTTTGGTAGAAGGAGCCAAGTGATAAGAACATCACGATTTCACGATGTGTTTTGGTAAAAGAACCAAGTGGTGAAAACGTCACTATATCGCGACAAATTTGGATCGAAAAGCATCAAGTTATGGAAACGTCACGATATCGCGTGGATTGAAAGAGTCATGTAAGAAAAACGTCGTGATATCGCATGGATTGAAAGATAAAAGAAAAACGTCATGATATCGTGACGAGTTTACTTGGAAACAATAACTCAGAAAACGTCACGATATCCGACAGTTAAAAGAAAAGAAAACTCAAAAAAAGAAAACATCACGATATCCGAGAAAAGAAATTAAGAAACGTCGCGATATCTGAAGTTTTAAGTGAAAGCAAATCAAGAAACGTCGCGATCAGACGAAGCAAGTCAAGGAAACGTCGCGATATCGTGACAGGTTTGAGTAGGAGCAACTCGAGGAAAACGTCGCGATATCGTGACATGTTCCATTTTTGGACCTGTCTCGTTTTCGCGACGCCATGAGCTTGGAAGAAGGAAATCAAGCCGACATATAATGAGCATTAGGGTTTTAATTTAATAATATTAAAATGCTAATCCTTGTTTTTCTTTTGCAGAAAGCGATCTGGCAGTTGCATACTAGCAGGAGTAATGGCGAAAAAGACAAAAATAAGCGCAGATCAGGCGAAGGCCGTCAGATGGAAATGGGAGATGCCGAGAATTTCTGGTCCATCCAGATTTTACAGATCTGGCCGCAAAGAGACTTTACGGTGTGACTAAGCAGCTGCCTCATTTAATGAAATATGTCGGCGATTGGCCGAAAAATGAAAATATCTACACGCAGTTATCGAAATTTGTCGATGGACGCATTTAACAGGAGAATTTATGGTGAAAGTAATGGCGTGCAGAGAATTTCAACTCAGAGGCGGCTCTGCGAAGATAAAATGTCAGAGAAACCAGTGACTCATCCGAATTTCTCTGAGGAATTAATGAGATGCTCCCGGCAGATGCACTAGAAAGATGAAGATACCTTCACACGCAGTGCCCATTTATGGAATATATCGACGACCGGCCAGAAAACGAAGATATTTACTCACAGTTACAGATGGATGAGAATAATATCAGATCGTGCCTTCTCCATTTATGGCAAGTAACCGCACTAAGATTTACAGAATGGTTAGGGTTTATCGAAACTCTATATTTAAAAGGCCTTATATTGTAAAACCTGGGTAGTAGGGTTTAGATGATAAGATTTAGGGTTTGGGAAGAAGATATTTCTGAAAAGATCAGGGTTTGTCCTGAGTCTATATATACTTCTTTCGGATGTAAACTAAGGAGGTGAAAACTTAGAATAAAAAGCTATTGGAGCAATTTCCTGCAAATCTTGTTGAATGCTTTGTTCTGGACTTGGAGTTGGTGTGATTTTCATTTTCTGTGATAGCGTGGCCAGGAGCCTAATCTCTTTCGGATTGCGATAAGTTCATCTTCTTTTGTTTTTTGTCTCATTAAGGTTTATTTAATTTATGCTTGTAGATCTGTGTTATCAAGATTGGATATGCTACTAGGCTTCATTCTTTTTATTGTATGCTAGGGAAAATTATAGATTTAAGGTTCAGGCCTGTTCTAATTGCTCTGTCCTCATTGTGCGAGCTAGGCTGCTAGTGAGAGATACCAATTTCAACCGACTTCCCTTCTGTTTATGATTTTCTTTCAGATCTGTTTCATCTCTGTCTTATGCTCTTAGTAGAAGGTGATCTTAGAAATCTGGACACTTTCCTCTTTGATTTGTTCTATTGTGAAGCTAAATAGTATAACTAAAATTGGTAGTTTTGGTTTTGCAGCTAAGTTAGGTAAACTTCTCTTTCTGCCCTACCCTACTCTCTCTGTTCCACCGATTGAATGATCCATTTTTATCTTCTTTAAAATTTGTCTTTTATTTAAATCTGCTAAAGCATAAAGAGCTAGATCAAAGAAGCCGATTGTAAATCTGAGTGTCCACAAAGATAACCAACTCCAAAAACATTACTGAACTAAAGTCCCGAACCCATTGTAAGGTAACAGACAGTCCGCTTGAAACTATTCCAGAAGCGAAAAAGAGTGAATAGACATTCGACCCAACTCTGTAACTCACACCTTGGATATCCAACAAGATCCTAAAGTGAGTGGGATTTATCCCTTATAAGTGTTATCGGTATTTCATGCTCATTCTTCACAGGGTGTGTATAAAAGTCGAACCAACATTTAAAATTGGCGCTAGAAGGAGGGCCTGAACTTCGTTCAGTAGTTTGTTAAGGATTGTAAGGTTGTAAGTTGCTTGTGAAAAAGCTGGATTCTACTTACAGAGTAACAAGGTCCCACTCCAGAGCTGGAGAGCTCCTTGTGCCTGAGTTAGAAACCCCAAGAAGAAGCAGCCTCAGAAGGGCCAAGTCCTTGTCTGAAATAGTTTTATCACCACTTGTAGTTACTCCAACTACAACTAAAAATATCATCGTCAATCAAGTAGTAATGGCAAACTGGTTGGGTTCCACTGCCTTAAATATCCCTGGTGCAGCCCATGATCTGCCCAGAAATCCTGAGAGGTATCTTCCTAGATACAAGCATGATGGAACTAGAACAGTAGAAGAACACCTAGTAGCATTCAAGAATGCTCTAAAATTGTTAAATGTACAGCATGAAGATGTGGCTTGCAGATTGTTCCCGTTCACTCTCCAGGAGGGAGCATACGACTGGTTTTTGAATCTCACTAACGATTCTATTACTAGTTGGAATGACTTGGAAAAGGTTTTTGTATCGCAATTTGGTGAAGTGATAGATCCCAGTGTATTATATCAACAATTTTCTGGTATTAAAAGAGAAACTAATGAATCTGTCAGATCTTACAATATCAGGTTTCAAAAGGCTTATGGCAGATTGACAGGTTATTATGTGCCAAATGCAGATCTGGCATTAGAAATTTTTAGGAATTCTCTAGATCCAATGACTTCTGTTTTCTTGAAAAGAGATGCCTCTATTACTAATCTAACAGAGGCTTATAAAGAAGCTCTGGTTCTTGAAAGGCAACTGGGACCTCAACCTCTGAATGCTCATCAAACTCCTTTTGTGACACAAGGTACCCCTATTTTCAATCCCATACCACACCAAATGATGTTGCCAGCATGTCAAACTCCACCATCAGGAAATCCATTGGCTGTAACACCTGCTGAAAATGTACAGAATCCGGATAAAGAATCTGATAACACAAGAGTTGAGGAAGTTTCAAGGGTGGTCCAAAAGTTGGCAAATGATTTTTTGACTTTCAAAAGGCAAGTGTCCACTGGGAAAACCCAAACATATTTCCTTATCAACAAAATAGATTCACTAGGGCACCATATGAACCCAACAAATATTATAAGGGTAAGGGGCATGGAGTAAATATTTGTGACTTAGCTTTGCCCAACTGGTGCAGGATTCATGGAACATCTCAGCATGGGGAATTGGATTGTTTGGAGTTCTGTAATGCCTTTGAAGCTCTATCTGGTGAGTTGGTTTCTCCTGAACATCAAAGAACTACGGATGCTCCAAGTTCATCCAAACATAGTGCAGCTATGGTGTTAGATTCTTTCACTTTCCTAGAAGAATCAGAGAATGTTGTGGAGATACCCATGGATGAAGTGCAAGCCTTTCAATAGTACAGGAGGGATAACTACAACCTCAGGAATAGAAATCTAGAGCCTAATACTGTGTCTACACCTCCAGATCCATCTTCAAACGATAACCCACCTCCGCCCAAGGGAGGAAATCCGAGAGGACCAGATGCATTTGTCCCTCCACTCAATAAGGGATATAATATAGTGGAGGACATGAAGAAGATCAAAGCCAACATCACTCTTCATGAGTTGGCCCAAATTTTTGAACAAAGGGATAACTCTGATCAAAACATACTCTGAACCTACTGCCAAAACTCTGGAAAAAGGGAAGAAGATAGCTAATGCGAATATGGCTATGTACAAAGAAAAGACTGAAGTTCCGCCTTTCCTACTGACTGTCCGTATATTTGGGAAAAATTTACACAACTGTCTGGTAGATTCTGGTGCTTCAGCCAATGTCATGCCTCTAGCCATCTATCAGCAATTGGGTTTGACCCCCATGAACTCCGAGATGAGAGTCGTCCAATTGGATAAGTCTGAGGTTAAAGTGGTAGGTGAACTTCAGAATATACACATCCAGCTAGCATCTGAGCCGAGAGCGCAACACAGAATTGACATTCAGGTGGTGGATATTCCTGTAGGATACGGAATGCTTCTGAGCAGGGATTGGTCAAAATCCTTGAATGGGTACTTGGCTACTGATTTTTCGCATATGTGGTTACCCTGGAATGGTTTTGCAAATCAATTAAGAATCGATAGAGAACCAAGATATAAACTCATGATCACAGAGTATAATGCCAAGAATGAGACTGTTAATCTTGCTGAGGGTTGTTATATCGGGGTTTATAATTTGACAACTACTCAAAAGGAGAAACCGGTTAAAGCTCACCAAGATCACGATAATGAAGTTGGAATGCTTCATATTGATGGAGCTAAATCTAAGCAAGGTTCCGGTACAGGGGCTATTCTTAAAGGACCAAAAAATCAGACCGGTTTTATGTCTTATCGCTTGCAGTTTCCCTGCACGAATAATTTGGCGAGAATATGAAGCATTAGTACCAGGATTAAAATTTGCTTTACATTACTTTGATCATGCAGATACGAAAGCTCGTGTGTTGGACTTGGTTGATTTGCAGGGTGGACGACTTCAAGCCGTAGAGCATTTTAGTCGACACCAAGAGACAGTCAAGCGCTGGCTTGACGAAAAGGCCAGGGTGAGCGCCTTCAATCGTGCAGACCTGGTGTTTCTGTGGGACAAAGCCCATGAAAAGAAGCGTAAACACACCGAGCTGCAACCTCTATGGATAGGGCCATACCAGATTGTCGAGACCCTAGGTAATAATGCTTTTCGCCTACAGGACCTGGAAGGTAATTTTTTGAACCTTCCTGTGAGTGGTCAATATCTAAAGCATTATTTCTCAGTTGTTCCATCAAATACATCATTGGAATAAATCACAAAGACGTTGTAACATGTGTATATATTGTAAATAAGCTTTGAAGTAGTTTGTTTTTATTTTATTTTGTTTGATTTTAAAGTTCTGTGTTTTATCTTTTGAGGTCTGTACAAATTTCTCTTTAGCTTTTAGTTTTTGTTTGTTTAAGTTTTTGCCTGGGCAGCAAAGAACGAATCAACGTTTAAAAAATTGTTTTATTCTGAGTTCAAAATCCTGTGTTCATTTTGTTTTATTCTAATTAAGAGATAGTCTGCTTAAACTGAACAGTGGAACTATTTTGTTATTCAGAACAACAGTAGAAAGATAATTGGATTTTGTGTCTTGCTTGCCACAATTATTTTAATTATAAAGAAACTACTATACTGTTTGGCTGAAGAACTCCCAGGGAATCCAAGAAAAGTTGGTCGTAAGAGGGGACTCTGATTCATGAAATTATTTAAGTGTCCATAGAGGCTATCGGTACCCAGGCTTTCCAGATCGATGAAGAATATAAAAAAAATTGTTTTTAGCAAGGCTTTCCAGATTTTGGTATATTTCAAAAGAGAGAGAGAGAAGGTGAAAGTTGAGCAAGGCAACATAAAACTGGCACTCTTTTCTACACAAAAAAAAAAAAAAAGGAAAGAAGAAGTTATGTAATGAAAGAGATAGCCAAGGCTCCAGAAGATGTTTTCTTTTACCAAGTTGTAGATACCACCTCATAGTTGTGGATCAGGGTCATGAAAATCTAAAGAGTAACTCTGTCGGGGTTGTAAAAGGCTAAACTAGTAAACAGAGCCCTACTCGGTTTCCCCTTCACAATCTAAAAAAACTGATCAATCCGAAGTAAAACATTCGAAGGCCCAGTCATCCTTGAAGAAAGTTTTATACGCTTATAATTGCACATCAGAAATCTTCCTTAAGTGATTCAACCTAGTATGTCCTTGGGAAATTTTAACAACTATCAGGTAGTAGTTAAATTATTTTGAAGAATATTTGTGGCAAAGCATGGTACATGGTCTATATTGTTTTGAAACTAGAGTCCTAGATTCTAAAATAGTGCTACTATTTTCCCCGGAGATATCGCCATTTGTTGAGAAGCAACACACCCCCACTAAAAAAATGAAATTCCATCCTTTGAAAATATTTAGTTTTCATTTTGCCGTAGGGACCCTCTTGATGTTTTTCAGGTTTTAATTCCAAATTTTGCTTGCCTCCTTCTTCTTCAAGTTTTGCATATACCAAAGTATCCAAGTAGGCTTGCATATGGCTTTGATTTCAATTTAGAATTCATTTTTTAAAATGTTAGAATCATTATGAGTAAAGAAGATCTTTCACTAATATGTAAAAATGCAGAATACAGATGAATAAATTCATTGGAGTCAACCTACAATTTTTGGAAAATTTGCAAAGTGGAAGTAACTTGAGAAAACGTCACGATTTCGTGACATATTCCATTTTTGAAAACGTCGCGATATCGTGACATATTCCATTTTTAGAAACGTCGCGATATCGCGACATATTTTGGTAGAAAGAGCCAAGTGATGAAAACGTCGCGATTTCGTGACATGTTTTGGTGGAAAGAGCCAAGTGATGAGAACGTCATGATTTCCTGACATATTTTGAAGAGAAGAAAAGTCACGATTTCTGACTGTTTTGAAAGAGCCAAGTAAAGAAAATGTCACGATTTTGATGTGTTTTGGATTGAAAGAGCCAAGTGATGAAAACGTCGCGATATCGCGCATATTTGGAAGAAGCGAGAAACGTCACGATTTCGCGATAGGTTTTGGTAGAAAGAGCCAAGTGATGAGAACGTCATGATTTCGCGACGTGTTTTGGTAGAAAGAGCCAAGTGATGAGAACATCGCGATTTCACGACGTGTTTTGGTAAAAAGAGCCAAGTGATGAAAACGTCGCGATATCATGACATATTATTGGAAGATAGCTAAGAAAAGTCATGATATCACGACTGTTTTAAAAGAACAAGTAAGATCACTTTGGAGAAAGACCAAGTGATGAGAACATCGTGATTTTGTGACATCTTTTGGAAAGAAGAGCCAAGTGATGAAAACGTCGTGATATCACATATTTGGAAAGCAAGTGATTGAAACGTCGATACTGACCATTTTGTTGATAAGAGTCAATGTAAGAAAACATCACGATATCACGACATGTTGTGAAACAAATAAGAAACGTCGAGAAAGAAAGCAAGAGAAACGTCACGATATCACGACGTAAAGTCATCATAGGAAATCTCATGATATCGCGACAAATAGAAATAAGAAAACGTCACGATTTCGTGACGTGTTTCGATTTTGACAAAGTCAAAATAGGAAAGCGTCGCGATATCGTGACAAGGTTGATTATGAGTCAAGTGAGGAAAACGTCGCGATATCGCGACATGTTCCATTTTCGGACCTGTCTCGTTTTCGCGATGCCATGAGCTTGGAAGAAGGAAATCAAGCCGACATATAATGAACATTAGGGTTTTAATTTAATAATATTAAAATGCTAATCCTTGTTTTTCTTTTGCAGAAAGCGATCTGGCAGTTGCATACTAGCAGGAGTAATGGCGAAAAAGACAAAAATAAGCGCAGATCAAGCGAAGGCCGTCAGATGGAAATGGGAGATGCCGAGAATTTTTGGTCCATCCAGATTTTACAGATCTGGCCGCAAAGAGACTTTACGGTGTGACTAAGCAGCTGCCTCATTTAGTGAAATATGTCGGCGATTGGCCGAAAAGTGAAAATATCTACACGCAGTTACCAAAATTTGCCGATGGACGCATTTAACAGGAGAATTTATGGTGAAAGTAATGGCGTGTAGAGAATTTCAACTCAGAGGCGGCTCTGCGAAGATAAAATGTCAGAGAAACCAGTGACTCATCCGAATTTCTCTGAGGAATTAATGAGATGCTCCCGACAGATGCACCAGAAAGATGAAGATACCTTCACACGCAGTGCCCATTTATGGAATATATCGGCGATCGGCCAGAAAATGAAGATATTTACTCACAGTTACAGATGGATGAGAATAATATCAGATCGTGCCTTCTCCATTTATGGCAAGTAACCGCACTAAGATTTACAGAATGGTTAGGGTTTATCGAAACTCTATTTTTAAAAGGCCTTATATTGTAAAACCTGGGTAGTAGGGTTTAGATGATAAGATTTAGGGTTTGGGAAGAAGATATTTCTGAAAAGATCAGGGTTTGTCCTGAGTCTATATATACTTCTTCTGGATGTAAACTAAGGAGGCGAAAACTTAGAATAAAAAGCTATTGGAGCAATTTCCTGCAAATCTTGTTGAATGCTTTGTTCTGGACTTGGAGTTGGTGTGATTTTCGTTTTCTGTGATAGCGTGGCCAGGAGCCTAATCTCTTTTGGATTGCGATAAGTTCATCTTCTTTTGTTTTTTGTCTCGTTAAGGTTTATTTAATTTATGTTGTAGATCTGTGTTATCAAGATTGGATATGCTACTAGGCTTCATTCTTTTTTATTGTATGCTAGGGAAAATTATAGATTTAAGGTTCAGGCCTGTTCTAATTGCTCTGTCCTCACTGTGCGAGCTAGGCTGCTGGTGAGAGATACCAATTTCAACCGACTTCCCTTCTGTTTGTGATTTTCTTTTAGATCTGTTTCATCTCTGTCTTATGCTCTTAGTAGAAGGTGATCTTAGAAAGCTGGACACTTTCCTCTTTGATTTGTTCTATTGTGAAGCTAAATAGTATAACTAAAATTGGTAGTTTTGGTTTTGCAGCTAAGTTAGATAAACTTCTCTTTCGACCCTACCCTACTCTCTCTGTTCCACCGATTGAATGATCCATTTTTATCTTCTTTAAAATTTGTCTTTTATTTAAATCTGCTAAAGCATAAAGAGCTAGATCAAAGAACTGATTGTAAATCTGAGTGTCCACAAAGATAACCAACTCCAAAAACATTACTGAACTAAAGTCCCAAACCCGTTGTAAGGTAATAGACAGTCCGCTTGAAACTATTCCAGAAGCGGAAAAGAGTGAATAGACATTCGACCCAACTCTGTAACTCACACCTTGGATATCCAGCAAGATCCTAAAGTGAGTGGGATTTATCCCTTATAAGTGTTATCGGTATTTCATGCTCATTCTTCACAGGGTGTGTATAAAAGTCGAACCAACAAACTCCATGGTAGGATTTCTTTTCCAAGCTTTCCCACTTAGGACATTCCCAAATTTAACTTGCTTTTGGGAACCATGTGGGCTACACCACCCAAAGTAATCAATCACAAGAAGACTTGAGTGTTGCCTACTGTAACTCCATTCAAGTATTAGAATCATCATGTTTTAGATTTTATAATGTATTGTGATAATCTACTCTCATTATTAACCTCTAAGAGATATACGCACAATCTTTATTCTTAAATAATAACCTTTAAGGAACATCTCTAATTATGAATAAGGAAATTACATAACTTAGGAGAAGTCTATAAAATTTTTAAATTACTAATCAATGCATGTAATACTAATATTACATCATATAGATATACAAAAGCCCAAAAGGCTCTCCATCTAAACAATATAAAGATTTTTTCTTTTGTAATATTAAAATAGAGAGGGTTTTATCAGGATCCCACAACCACTATAGAAGAGGCCATAAGAGCAAGAAACAGAACAAAACCTCACCAAAAATAAATGAGGCAGACACAAAAACTCCTAACAACAAGTGCTCAAGGCACCAAAGAAGGGAGAACTAAGTTAATTCTACACCAGCTTCTCCATACCTTGAGCAACAAAAGCAACTACATGTGAAACATTCTCAGATATATCCAACACTGATTTCAATGAACACCATATCTTTCTTTGATTAACATTAATAAGCTTTAAATCATGAAAAATATAATGTTTGAGCTCCCTAGAGGTCTTCAGAGCATAGAAATCCTCCACGGATTTCTCTTGAATGCACAACCGAGGAAGAAAATTAGAATCTGTGAGGGCAGGGGGAAGGGGGGAATTAAAAAACACACCCTCTTTGCAATGCAAGCGCTTATATTTATGACAACCATAATTAGCAGTAAGAGGAGAAGCCTTCAAATCCAAATTCATAGGATCTTCAAAGATCACTTTAGGAGGTAAATCAAATCTTATAATGGTATCCACTGAGGGGACAAGGGCTTCCAAATCTGAGGCCTTCTCCTAAACATATTTGGAAGAGACTTGAATCTTGCTGGAAATTTTCTCAAAACCCTTCCCAAAGGAAAAGGAATAGATATTTGCACTGCCATCAGAATCTGTCCCAGATATTGAACTGGAACCACAACCAAGAGAGCTATGAGACTCCACCACATTCTTAGTACCACCAGTCATGGGATGAGGAATATATGCAAAAGGCTTGAGCAAATTGTCAATATTTAAACCATGTTCAAAGGTGGCCTGCTCAAACACTAGCAATGCAAGGCCTTGATGAATAGGGGCCTAACCACGACCACCTTGAACACTCAAAAATGACTTCTTCATAGAATGGAAAAGAAACAAAGGAATATTCATGTAATATTTACATCTCAAATTATTTAAAAATATAGCATGAAATCTCCTAATAATTTCATAGGAAGGATCGAGGGTAAAATAGTCCATGATAACCCTAGCAACCCTATCCCAAGGATGAGGGAGAGTCGCAGCACTAAAACCATTCTGGATCCATGATAAGAATTCCTCCTTATCTAAAAATAGACTAATCTCCTATAATAGAGAATGTTTATCATGGTTAGGATAAGCACCATCCAACACCAAGTTGGTAGTTCTGCTGATGAGCTCTATCGTGACTTGAAATTACTAGGAGCCAATATTGATCCAACTATCATTCCAAGAAGAAACCATCTAGTTAGTAAGCCCTAGGCTATGATCATGAAACTTTTGAATGCATTCCAGAAGACCCCTTTCTGCCAGGATAGTTTTGACCTCCTCATCAAAGGACATAGATGTAGGCTCAAGACAAGGTTTACTCAATTTAAGCTTAGCCGAGTAGATCTTTGCTTTACCCATACTAAAAACAAACCAAAAAAACTCAAATACAAAAACAAGGGATAAAACCCAAACAAAAAAACTCCCAACAACAAGAGAACTCTGGAAAAGGACAACCTAGGCCATAACAAAGTTAAAATATAGAAGCCTTACCCCAAAATTTAACAAACTAGCACCAAATAAGGGCTTGGGAGGCCCTGGCGAGGAAAAAAATGGTCCTAGAACTAGCCATCTACAGAAATCGGCCATCCTCATACCAGGAAGCAAAAAACCATGCATCGGGTAATAAGAATAAACCTATCATGGGAAGAAGCGATGTAACCAGCAAGAGAGAGTGGACAAGACTATCATGCGAGAGCACGGACAAGGGGAAGAGCCCCAAATCCCAAGTGGGGCGAGTCTTAAAAAACTTTGGAAAGGAACTAGGTATCCGCTTGAACAAAAAGGCCCCAACAAGTGTAAGTATCTACTAAGACATCTTAACCATAAAACTACCATGCAAGCGCTAACTCAAAGAAAAGAGGAAAGCATCGAAAAGGGCAGCAACTACATCGAGACAAGAAAAGTCATAATTTGGTCTACACAATATGGACACAATCCCAAGGATCTGATAGACACTACGACCAAAAACCATAGATATGAACGCCCACCAAGAATGTTCTGTAGACTGCACATAACCCAGGGTGGTCCATCTTCTGAGGGCCTGAGAAGATGTTGGGAAGGTATTCAAAATTTGAATTTCAAAAATTAGGAGATGGAAATGGGTCACATTTCTTCTCAATAAGCAAGCGTATATCCAAGAGGGCTCCCAAGTACAAGGTAACCGAGCAAATTAAATTCCCTCTGTCGTCACCCCAGAGAAGAGTAACTGCCAACAACCACTAAGTGAAAGGAGTTGTGTCAGAAGCCCAAATGCACCCCAAAAATCATAAAAAAATTTCATATTTAATAAGGTGGATAATATTTAGAGGAAATTTAGTGCACCATATCATTAAGCCCTGACTAGAAACACCCAAATTAGCAAGGCAATCAGCCATCGCATTCGCTTCTCTGAACTCATACCTGATGATCAACTCCTCCAAAGACATTAAATGTGCTCTCAATTCTACAATTAAATTGGAGATTCACCATCCCGGATTGTAATTGCCCTTGAGCATATTAATAATATTTAATGAGTCTCCTTCAATAATGGCCCTGTGAATGCCAAGATATTTAAGCATCTGAATCCCCATAAAGGTAGCCCAAGATTTGGAAAAGTGAGATGATTGAACACCTATGTCTTTCGCAAAGGCCAATATGGTAGTGCCAAACTGATCCCAAATAATGTCCCTAGTGCCAACGTGGCCCGAATTTCCTTTCGACACCCCATCAAAATTAAGTTTGGACCACCTCAAATGGGATGGGGACCAATGGATGGAATTACGTAAGTTCAAAGTCAAAGGTGGTCTTAAATCTGGGTAGAAACTGAGAGAACGCTCAACCACAAAATTAGGATGATCGCCAGGAATAGAAGGGAGCGAGTCCTTAATTGCAGAAGACACATTTTCACCAATGCACACATGAATGCAAACAAAATATTTAGTAGCACCTATTGATATGAATAGAAATGGTGACTTAAAAACCCTAAAAATGAATACATGTAAATTATGAACAATACATAGAGAATAGAAAAAGAATATAAATGAATGCCTTGCTGACATTCCAATCCTAATTTTTTTGTTGATGGTTGAAATGTCATTCCTGATAAACCGTTGGCATGCAAATGGGCCTGGCCAACCATGGGAGGACGGTTGAGCAATCGCTGAAGGGCAGTTACCTTTGTGTAAACATCGATGGGTAGTTTTACGAGAAGGGTAGAAAGCTTCAAATTCAATCTAGGACCTCGGTAAAGGGATATCCAAGTGCACAAGTAACTTCCTACAAGTATTTTGGTAGCGTAGAAGTGTATTTTTTTATCCTCTTTTGGTTGATAGGATGAAGGTGCCTTTATAGGCTCCTAGGGATTTTGGAGGGAAAGAGGTGGTAAGCTAGCATTTTACAAATGGTAAGCTAGAGTCACCACATCTCTAGGGCAGTTAGAGTTAGTCACCAAGGGTGTCTCATCCAAGTGGAGGGATGTTCCATGTGAAGGGATAAGGGTGAAAGGGGTATGCAAGAGGTGGCAAAATGTGGTGGTGATGTGGCCAAGACATGTGTCTAGTAGGTAGGCAGGGTATCCTAGGTAGATTTTCTAGATTTAGAAATTTTGAAAAATACTTAAAATGTGCAAGATTTATATGCCTAAATTTAAAATTAGGCATATATTATGTAGAATTGTGATGTTCAATGTGGGTTGTTAAGAATATATTTTAATGTGCAAGATTATGCAAATTCCTAGTTTTTAGTGTCTACATATGCCCCTTTTGTATGGAATTGTGTGAAACACAATGTGATGCAAAAACAAGATACACTTGATCTTAGTGTATGAATGGATGGACTCAAGTTATCTCAATGCACAAGAATGAATGACCTTTGAAAATTTTGATTTTAGCTTACCCCTCCCTCAATTAATGAATGGGTGTAGAATGATACCCACAATCCAATTGATCAAATGAGAATTATGAAAAATGTTTGGATGTGATGGATGCAAATGTTTGAAAATCAAGATCAAATTGATACCCCAAGTTTGGAGTGGGTTGTGTTGTCAAAATTTTACCTTTGGAAACAATGTAGTGCAAGATAATGTGGTAAAAGAACCAACCACTTTGGGAGTGTTGGGGGAAATTCTTGCACCCTTAATAGATTTGTCAAGTTGCAAGAATTCCTTGATCCAATCAACACTGTAGACTTGGGTGGATCCACCTCTTTAACTTGGTAAAAGCTTATCCTAAGACTCTATATATACTGAGTAGAGTGGTGAGCCTACAATATTTCTTATATGCTCATCCTCATCCAGATTTACAAAAATTAAATAAAACTACAACATAAAATTTGACCAAGTTTGAAATTAACTCCCAGCTAGTGCTTCAAGTTATAGACCAGTAGCTTATCCATTGGGTAATTGTAGCCAAAATTAAAATATGATGAAGATATAAGGGGGAAAATATAAAGCCCATCACATCCATTCAAATAATGCAATATAAATGATTCAACATGTCAGCAAAATAAGATGTCTTTTACACATTCAAATGATGTAACATGTAAATGGGAGAACACACAAAATTGCACATAGAACTTCTAAAAGGAGGAAACAAGCTTGTATTAAACAATAGATCATTACAATGAGAGTCTACTCAAAATAATCAAATCTCACTAAACTAATACAAATAAATTCTCCATCCAAATGATGCAATAGAGAACTACAACTCTTTGTTCAAATGATGTAACAAAGAGTCTCCTAGCTTCTAGCCTCATCCACTGGAAATAATCTTAGTAAACTGGGAACCTCCTTAGAAAAACCTGCATAATAATGGATAATAAAAAGGGGTGACTAAACAAGACACACAAAGTAAAATACAACTGACAAGGATGGACACACTAGCATACCTCTTGCAAAATTACTATGTAAAAATTTGATGATTTGTTTTTTACAATAACTCTCTCATAGAGCATAAAAATCAGTTCTCATTCAAAGCTCGATGATGGTCCATAATTATGAAAATGCAACTGTTTTGATGATAGCCCATAGCTGCAATTATCTTCATGGTGGCCCATATTATTAATTGTGCTTGTAGTGGTTCTTATTTGTAGTGTGCTAGTGGTCTTCTCAGTTGGTAAAAAATACTTGTTACATAAAGCTTGATAATAATAATCTTTTACAACTGCAATTACTAGATTGGAATGATGGCCTCCCACTTTCTCTTAATTGGATCTCGAAAATGATCCAAAATAACCTATCTTTTGGAGGGCATAACTTTTGATCAGACCATTGGATCGACTTGAGATTTTACATGGAGCTAGATAAAGACGAGTTCAATGTCATGGTAAGGTTTCTTTGGAAGCCTTGAAGATTTTTTAGTGTGTTATCGGACCCTAATTCCTTCATCTAGTGCCCCAAAAATGGGATTTAGTATTTTTTAGAAAAAATGAAAGAAAGAAATTTTGGAATTTAATGACTTTTTAGACATGGATAGGTATTGAGATTTTCTAGGAGACATAATATGGAAAATGTAATAATGTGTATTAATTTAGGGGGCTACCCGGGATTTTTTGGTGACCTACTAAAATAGGGTAGATTTTGGCCAAAAATGACAAATTACCCAAAAAAAATAATTTTTTAAAACGGGGGGGCAAACTCAAGTTGGATTTTGAGGATCCAACAAGGAGTTCGGGTACCCTAGTGACTTTAGCATTCGTACCAAATGATATGGTTTCAAAGGAACCAGTCACCATGGGGGATCGAACACCTTTGTGATTTTAGCAATTCTTTCCAAATTGAGAGATGTGATAGTTTTTTGCGTTTGTAATTCCATGGAAAGGGCTTAATAATGACCTTGTGCAAATTTTATTGAGCATAGTCACACTCAAAAATTGAGGGACTTACTGATATGATCTTAAGTGTGATGAGATGTGATGATTTTGAATAATTGTCCTTATGGTAATTTACCCATCCTAAGGGATTGCATGGATAACCAATCGCTGCAACCACCAGGTGTCTAGAGTAAATCACTACATTCAAGGTTAACTTGAGATGATGATGATGCGATATGATGATTTGAATGCATTGGTTTTATTTTGAGGAGGTTAGTTTTTTTTAATTTTTTTGTTTTTCTTTAAACATTCATGCATGATTTAAGTGTCACAAAATGTGGGTGTGCGTTTGAGCACCGCCAAACACGAGTGCATGGTTGAGTGTTAAAAAACATGGGTACATGGTTAAGCATGCTCGACAAACATGGATGTGCATTTGCCACCGTGAATTGCAACTATAAAAAGGTAGAAAGTGGCAAAGTGGCTCATTTGTGCATTTGATTTTTTTCTGAGTGATTTAGAGAATTTGAGCTATGGTGGCGGTTAGTGATGCAAGCGGTGCAGGTGGTAGGGTGGAGGCTAGTAGATCGACTAGAGCTAGAATTGAAGTTGGGTGTGCATTACGAAGGTAGGCTTTTGAGGCCCTTTATTTTATTTAGGTTTTTATTGTTTTTGTTTGTTTTTTTTCTTTTTTATTTTTAAACTAAGAGGGGATGGTAAAGATTTTATTTTATTTTTTGCTACTAAGAGTTAATGGTAAAAAAAAAATATTTATTTATTTATTTTATTTTGTTTTTTTGATAATGAAAAAGAGTAGGTGAAATTTTTTTTTTGGGTGTTTTTAAATGATAAAATGCATGATGATAGTGCTTTGTTTTTTTTTTTGGATGATGCAAAACATTTAGAAAATTGGTTTTTGTGATGTTTTGTGAAATGATAAAATGCATAAATATTTTTTTGTATTTTTTGTATTTTTGCATTTTTGAAATTAAAAGAATGCATAAAAATGTTTTTGATTTTTTTTTTTGAAATGACATAATGCATTGATCTTGATTTACGCTAAGCTTCGTGCAAGTGAAATTTATTAAGGCTTGACATTGATGGGAACCTATTATTTCTTAGGTGTGAAAGGTACTTACTGCAGATGATTGGAAGTGGTTAAATGCAATGATGTTGGATGATTGTGGTCGAGTGGAGGTTGTTAGAGTGGATGAGGAGTATATATCTTCTTTGATAGAGAGGTGGGACTTTGATAGGGGGTCATTTTAGCTTTCAACAAGGGAGCTTACTATTACCTTAGAGGATGTTTACTACATATTCTGAGTTCCTATCAAGGGGTTACTGGTACGGGTTGGTCATGATGGGATGATGTGGATGTGAGCAAGGGTGGGATATAGTATTTATAGTTGTATTAAGAGATAAATCTAGTAGTGTTTCCTACTTTTGTGATGTATATCTTAGGCAACATGTTTTTGCCTAATAGCATGGGAGATATGTTACCTTATAACCAAGTCAGATTTTTGCTTGATATGATTGATGAGCCTTGATTCTATGCTTGATATCCTACTCTAATATACCAATTATATGTGGAGCTTTATGAGATAAAGAGGCAAGAGTATAAGGGACTTGGCTATAGCTTTCTCCTTCAACTTTGGACATGGGAGCACATAAGGATTGCATAGCTAGAGAGACTTGACTACAGTCTTGTACTCTTAGTTGGTGGACCAATGAGGAGCTTCTACCGAGTCATCCTAGTCGTAGTGGCTAGGAGTATCTAGAGATATTGGCAACATTGACTGGTGGTGATATCATTTGATGACCATAGCAAGGTCTTTCTTGGGATGATGATGTGGCACAACTCTGATGGACTAGGTAGGGTATATGGATGATTGGGTGATATAGAAATGAGAGAGGTTTCATTCAGTTATCCTAAGTGATGTGATAGTGTGGCTTGGTTTGGGGAGTTCTTGATGTTCTAGTTGTATATAGGCATTGAGACGATGAGCTTAGTCTCTCTTTTACTCCTAATCCCTAGACTATGGATGATGATCATGATGATGATGTTATGGATGTCCCAGATGTGGATGATGTTCAGACTACAACTGAGTATGATGTATGTTTTACTTCATAGCCTCCATGGGCATCGAGTCAGGTTGTTGATGATGTAGTGAGTGGTGATGACTATGATGCTAGTGAGCAGACTTCTCGATGGTTAAAATACCATCAAGGTAGTGGTAGTAGGAGGTGAGCTAGGGAAGATGTAGATCCACCTATAGAAATTAGGTTTGGAGGTGGTGGATATGGAGGTGGTGGTGGAGGTGGCAATGATAGAAGTGGCAGTGATGGGGGTAGGATCAACATCCTCATCACACTAAGGAGGATTGGGGCATCCTTCAGGATGAGCAGGATATCTTGGACGAGGAGTAGGATCACCTTGGACAAACTATAGTGGCTCATTGTGTAGAGATTATAAGGTTACAGAGTGTGTTGGTATTTCAGGATGCTAAGATAGCTCAGTTGCAGAGTGAGGTGGATGGGCTAAAGAGTGCATTTAGTGGAAATGGTGATGGTTCTGAGGTTGCAACTCTTCATGCTAATATAGCTCAGTGAGAGGTGCACTAGAACTGGGATCTTTCTATTTCACATATGTGGGTTAGGTATATTGAGTTGTTGGAGGATATCCTTGCTCGATATCATATCCCACTACATGTGTAGCCTTATTCATCATTTTTTAGGTCAAGTAGGTAGAGTGAGTTGAGACTTGGTAGTTATCGCTCTAGGGCTCCTAGTTTCTGTGCTCCTTCTAGTTCACAAGGATCAGCTTAGGGCCCTCTTAGGGGTCATGGTGGCACTAGCTAGGAGCACTTTTTTTGTGTGTGAAAAACATCCCAAAAGGGATGCTACTTTCGGGTAAGACCCAAGGAGGTAGGGGTATGCATTTTGCAAACTAATTTATAGTGGAAAACACCCCTTTTGAGGTACCACTTTCAACAGGTTGTACATAGGAAGAATGGAGCCTTTTTGGCCTCTACCAGCACAGGAAATTTCTAACTATACCATATATCTGTAGGATGGAGACAAGGGGAATGGAACCTGGTTCAGCCTCTACCAGCACCCAGGGCATTTACCATTGCACCACAACAAGAATATGGTAGCTAGGAGCACTTATTACCTCTTTTTTTAGTATTAATTTTTGGTTATGAGCCTTAGTGCTCTAATGTATACAGGATTTTGGATGATTTTTATACTACATGGTTCATATATATACATATACATGGCTTTTATTTGGATTATTTGTATTGTTATTTTTGTGTTTATAATGTGGATGTTTATATGGATGCATATCAAATGATGTGGCAACTGAATTATGTTTATTTTTATTTGAATATGTATGCAAATTAAATATGGATGTTATGTTCTAATGTTTATTTTTGTATGTTTTGTTATTTTCTTGATCAAATCTATCGTCATTTTTTAATCAGGGGCACTAGCCATTGATATTGATAAATGAAATGGATTATGGAATATAATAATGAAATTATATGGAATGATCTTTGTTTTCCATAGGGATAAAAGACAAATTTTTTTTGCAAAGAATCAAACATTCTAGTGATCTTCAACAAAATTCTCTATTTATCTCCCAAATCTTCATGATGCGAAGGTTGTCCTAGTATTTTCAAATTTCTCAAGGACCAACTATGTGTGCAATGAATGTTCATTTCTAATTATGAGGAAGGGCAGACTAATCCATTTGTAACTTATGCCAAGAAGCTAACTCATTTGTGAGTGTCCATAGGTTTGTACAAAATGTTGCTAATGTGATAGACATATTGCCACGCGTAAGGATACCCTATTTCCAGGCAGGTGTCATTCAACCCATTGCTATAATGAGGATCACCCCACGGTTTTTGAAAAAACTAATAATTCCAAGGATTCAAGCTCCTTTCCCTTCTTTTATTGCATTGGATTTTTGAATTTAGGATTTTATTCGAGATTTTTGTTCATTTATTTGTATTGGAGAAAAATGTATTTTTATTGCTTTCTAGGATACTTGCTCATTTTGAGGAAGATCAAGGGATTTTTATTTGTTTTGAGATTTACTCATTTTTGAAAAAGAGCAAGGTAATTTTATTACTTTGTTTTTGGGATACTTGCTCATTTTGGGGAAGAGCAAGGTTTTTTCTTTTGGAAGGATGAAGGGGGAGCTTGTCCTTTTGTCAACCCTTAGCTTTCTAGACCATGCACATAATTGAATAAATAGGGGAAATATTTCACTTTATGGAATTAGAAATCTATGACTTCATCATTCCTATGCTTCATAATGTCTTAATATGTTTTTATGTGCATCCTCCAAGAGAAAACTTGATTGACCAATTTCACATAATAATTATTTAATTTTCAATGGGGGTTTCTTAAAACACTAATGGTAGCTAAGTGATTGAAAAATCAATTTTTATTTTAGAAAACAAGGTGTTATGCAAGATGTGGTGGTAGTTTCCCTACAAGATTTTGATAATTAAAACATGAGAATAAAATAGTTAGTGGTCATATAATCATCATTTTTTATTACTATATGGTATCTATCCTATCTTATGCGGACCCCTTAATCATCAAAATATAATAAGGAATACTAACCCCAAGAGAGTGTAATGAGCTACTTTTTGTTTGAACATTCATTTTGTAGTTCACATCAAATCTGATGGGAGGGTCCCAAACTTGAGAAAGTCTTTTATTTGACTAAGGCAAGACTCATATGGCTCTGCATGAATGAAACAAACACTCTTTTCACCTTCAGATTTTGCTCGTGAGATTGTAGATTTGGACATTGTTGTGATGATGAGTGGTTGGACTTCTCCATTTTTTTTCTTTGGAATTAATGATCCTAGAGAAGCCATCGCATCCACAAATCTATTAGTCAAATGAGGCAAGTTGTCAATCTCGTACCAATCAAATTTTGCTAGCAATTTCATTGCTATTTCATGGTATTGTTTCAAGACTGGTTCTCTACATTGGTAAGTTCCTTTCACTTGGCAAACGACAAGTTGGGAATCACCAAAAATGCTTATGCACTTAATGCCCATAGCTAATGCTGATTGAAGCCCCAAGATTAGGGCTTCATACTCTACATTGTTATTTGTGCATGGAAAGTCAAGTTTGAATGATAAAGGAATTGGTATTCCTTTAGGTGTATAAAACATGACTCTAGCACCTTGTCCTTTTTTGCACTTTGACCCATCAAAGAAGAGAGTGATGTCAACATCATCCTCAGGAGGGACTAGTTCTTCTTGTTCAGTGATAGAAAAGATTGAATCATCTAGAAGCTCGATAAAAAGGGGTTGATCATTTGGAAGTGGAGCTTATGCTAGTTGATCGGCTATCACCTGACCCTTGATGGATTTTTGGCTAATGAATTCAAGATCAAATTCCATTAAGAGCATTATCCATTTTGTGGTATGGGTGTTGTTGTATGTGTGAGTCATCATATAACATAGAGGATTTTCTCTAGCTATGACATAGGTAGTGTTACTTAGCATATAATGTCTGAGTTTCTTAGTGGTAAAAACCATTGCTAAGCACAACTTCTCAACATAAGCATATCTTATCTCATAACTCACCAATGTTTGACTAATGTAATAGATTGCTTGCTCTCTTTGATTTTCATTCTTTTGCACAAGCATTATCCCTAATGCAAAATCTATTGCAGAGATGTAAATATGAAAAGGGACTCCTGGATGAGGTGGTGTTAGCACTGGTGGTGAAGCCAGGTATTGCTTTATATCATCAAATGCCTCTTGATATTATTTTGTCTAGGAAAATGTGACCCCATTTTGTAGCAGGTGATTGAATGGCCTACATTTGTCTGAGAGTTGTGCAATGAATCGATGAATGGATTGAATATTTCCTTGTAAACTATGCAACTCTTTAAGATTTATTGGAGGGGGCATTTCGACAATGGCCTTGACCTTATCAGGGTCCACTTCAATGCCTCGCTTGGAGATAATGAATCCTAGAAGTTTACCTGATGTGACTCTGAATACACACTTCTTAGGATTTAACCTCACCTTGTGTTCAAGTAACCGATCAAAGACCTTTTCTAGTACATTGATGTGCTCAAGACGTGTTTTGGATTTGGCTATTAAATCATCCACATAGTCTTCAATGATTTTGTGCATATAGTCATGGAAGATATACGTCATGGCACGTTGGTAAGTAGCTCCTACATTTTTGAGACTGAATGGCATCACCTTGTAACAGAAAGTGCCCCAAGGTGTGGTGAATGCTGTTTTGTGTTGGTCATCAGGATTGATTCAAATTTGGTTGTATCCTAAAAAATCATCCATTAGAGAAAGCATTTCATGGCCGATGCAAGAGTCTACTAGTTGATCGATGTTTGGTAATGGAAAATCATCCTTGGGACACGCTTTGTTTAGGTCTCAAAAATCTGTGCAAACATGTATCCCCCCATTTAGTTTATGAATGGGTACCATGTTTGAGAGCCATTCGAGATAATCAATGGGTTGTATGAAACCCACATCTAATAATTTTTGTAGCTCTTCTTTGACAATGAGGGCTATGGTAGGATGAAGTTTCCTCAATTTTTGCTTGAATGGTTTTGCTTTGGGAGCTAAGGTGAGGTTATGGACCACCAAGTTGGGGTCAAGGCCAGGCATGTCTTTGTATGACCATGCAAAAAATTCTTTCTTCCTTTTCAATACATCTAGGAGGTGCTCTTTCTCTTCTATGGATAGGCCTTTTGCTATTTTTACAATTTGGGGATTGTTTGCATCTCCACTTATGTTCACATCAATTGCTTCTTCAATAAGCATGTGTGAACCTTCTTCTAACTGATGTGGAGTAGGAATGAGATGAATATCATCCTCCACATTTTCAAAGGACTCGAGTGGGCCTTCTTCTACTTTGATTTGAAAAATAGAAGCAGGCAAGGATGAAGATTATTGAGGGATATAAGCATTAGAAGCTCTTAGAAATTCTTCGGACAGGATGAACTCGACTATGGATGGTGGGGATGAAATCCTATCCATGTTGATAAGGCTAGCATCGATCAAAATTGGCTTTACCAAATCATATGGATTGTGGAGTGGGGTGAACAAGTCAACATAAATCATGTTAACTTGGTGGAAGTGAAGTGGCTATGATTTGGAGAGTGAACTATCTTGCTCACTCTCTCTAGGGAGAAACTAACCTATGGTGGTTGGATAATGGTGTTGTTATGTAGGCAACCAAGGTGGTGGTGGTGGATCTAGTTCAGGTCGCTCTCATGGAAGATGCAAGTGAAATATGGGTCGATGGATGGGAAACATTCTAATGTAGTACTCATCTCTCTCAATGGGTGCTATAAAGGCCACATCTTCTTGGGGACCATCAAAAATGAGATTAATCATGTCCATGTTTGGTCCCATTTCTTAAAAGTCCTCATAATCATCATCAAAAATGTAATTGATCATAACTATATGTGGTCTCATTTCCGGAAAGGCATCATAATCATCATCAAAAATATAATTGATCATAACCATATGTTGTCTTATTTTTGGAAAGGCCTCATGTAAATAAGGTTCAAACTCTAGGTCTAAATACTCATCCTCACTATCATCATTGTCTTTGCTCTCTTCATCCTCCTCTTCGAACTCTAGGGTGAGTTGTTGAAATGTATGCTCAAAGGAGGAGTTTGAAGATGATGGCCTATATCCTAGGCTAGAGTGATCATATGCTTCTCGATAGTGGGGCTCAATGATATGATGTGGACCCTACTCATGTCATCCAAGACCAAATCCCTACTAGTTAACCCGATGAAAATATTACATAGGGAAATCTAGGTTGGACAAATATTCTAAGTTGGCACAAAATTCTTGTATGGGTTCTTCATTAGGAGGAGGTGGATTGGATGAAGAATCCACTCCCCCATATACAAAATTAATCTTGTTTGGTTTTGAACCCATGTTATACACTGCACCTATGGCTAAAGGTGGATCATGTGGGTGACCATAATCTCTAACAATTTGAATAGGTGGTGTTATTGCAACACTCTCAACTATGTACTCACCAATGCTTGGATTGGTGAGATGGACTGCAACTTGAGTTGGCTCGGATGTGGATGGATCAGGTGTGGAGGTGGAGGTCTCCATGGTGGCTTATGGCTCGGATGGAGGAGATGGCTCATGTGGTAAGGGTTCCTCTCAGATAGGTGGCCCTATTTATGAGACAATGGGTGGTGGGGGTTGAGATGGATTTGGTTGAATGGATTGGCTAGAAGTGGGTGGATTGGGTTGAGATGAAAATATGAAGGGTGCTTGCAAAATGGGAGGATTATTTGGTAGGGATGGATGGGTGGTTATGGGTGCTAATGAAGATGATGGGTGATTGGTGGGATGATCAGGTGCAATGGAGAAGTGGTATGAAGTGGATGAAGAAACATGATTTGGGTTGGTGGATTGAGATGCGAAGGTGGGATCAATGATTGGCAAGGCCTCTAGGATGGGTGCTTTGGATGAAGTGTCATGTTTCAGAGTGGTTCTGATGATGAGTGGTTGGATGGACAAATGAGTGGATGGAAGGGATGGCTCATATGGATTGGATATCAAGTTGCAGTACTTGAATGGCTCGGTGTCAATTGGAATGCAATGGATCTTTCCCTCATGCACATATTTCAAGCATTGATGCAATGTTGAGGGAACACACTTCATTTCCCTAATCCAGGGATGTCCCAGAAGTATGTTGTACTGCATGGCTCCTTCCAAGATATGGAAGAGTATATGGATTGTTTTCACCCCCACTATCATGGGTAGAACTACATTTCCTACAGTGGAGCACAAAGCATCATTGAATACCCACAAGGTGAAGGTGGATGAGGTGATGTGAGATGGTGGTAGTTTGAGATGTTGGATGGCTTCAGTGGTGATGATATTGATAGAGGAGCCGATATCAATGAGTACCCATTTGAAGGGTTTTCGATCAATGTGAGCTACAATATGCAATAGAGGATCAGGTAACTCCGATGATATGCTTTTTTCTTCAAAATTATAGAACACAATTGAAGGTTCCATACAATTTTGAACACTCCCCACAAAAGTTTTGAAGGCATTGGGATCTTCTATTTGAAGTTCAATGGATTTTAAGATCTCCATCAATGCCTCATGATGTGGGGGAGATTGTTGTATGAGCTCATATATGGACAACTTGGCTGAAGCCATCCTTAAGCTCTATGTCAACCAACTTCTCAATGTGATGATTGGTCTAGGTGGATGACTTTGGATATGGATGGGTGGAGATGGAATGGTGTGGTTTGGTTGTATGGGCACATTTGTTTGTTGTGCTATAGGAGTGGGTACTGCTTGAGTTGGTCCATTTGCTTGTTGTGTGTGATTCATGTTTCTCTGCCCATGGGTGACTACATGAATGGCCCCTACAAAACCTTGGTACACTTGAGATATATGATTGACTTGGTTGGGGGGAACTGTAGAAGTTGATGCCCTAATCATTTTTTGAGTTGCCTCATAATGAGGTAGTGGTGTTTGATAGATACCAAGGTTCTGATTTTGTTGGGCCAAAGGGTTATCAATCTTGATATGTCCTCTTTCAAGCAGATCTTGTACGATGTTTTTGAATGCAAAGCAATTGTTAATGTCGTGACCTCTCTATCGATGAAAGGTGCAGTACAAATGTTCCTTATAGCTTTTGGGTTTTGGTTTAGATCTTCAAGTTTCATCTCTGACAAGGTAATGGCTTGTGCATCATACAACTTTTGGAAAAGTGATGAATATGATTCGGGTAATGGGGTGTAATTGCGGGGTGGTCGATTGTATTGGCATTGATGATTATCTGTAGGTTGAGCTTGATTTTGTATTTTTTGTGGGGTGGAACCACCTGATAATTTTGTGGTGGTGTTTATTATTGTTGTGGGGTTGTTGTACTTGGGCTTGAGCTTGTTGTGTTTGCGATGGTGGTTGGCTCAAGACTACTTGATTAACCTGATCGACCTTGGACTGGCCCTGGTTATTCCCCCTTTGTCCTTTGTTTTTCCATTCTTTCTTTTTCAACTTTATCTTACCCTCTTGGATTTTGATTTCCTCTATCACTCTAGCTTGGGCAAGTGCTTCCTTGAATGTTCTATATTGTTGCAATTGTAGTAACAAGGAGATTGGTTTGGAACAACTCCTTGTGAACATTCGGGTCAATTCTACCATGGGGAGGGAGAATGGCAATTTGGTAATGACTGCCCTCCAATGGTTTCCAAAGTCATAAACCGACTCATCTTCAAATTAGCGTAAGTTGAACAAGTCGATCAATGTTGTTTTCTTTCTTACATTCAGAGAGAAATATTCCAAGAATTGGTCTGCTAATTGCTCAAAAGTATAAATACTTTGATGTGGGAGATGATTATACCAATCTAGGGCATCCCCTCCAAATATCTGAGGAAAGGTGTGGAGCATTAGAGCATCATTTTCTTGGATTCTAAAACATGCATTGATAAATCCACTCACATGCTCCCAAGGGTCCTCATCCCCCTTGAATTTATCAAACTTTGATAATTGAAAATCTACTAGGTAAGGCGGTGATGGTACCAAAGAATGAATGGGGTGATTGATTAGCTACCTTAAAGTGGGTTTCTGATATAGCATACCCAATGTTTGCATGGCCAAGCTATCAATCTGGTTCTACAAAAACTAAAACTTAGGATCTTCTAGCAAAGGGTTAAAACCTTGATTTGCTTGTTGCTACTAAAAATGATGTGTATTGTTAGTTGGGATTTGATGATGATGGATGTTAGTGTGAAATGGATTATGGAATGATTATTGCTGATGAATTTGATGATGATGAGGAGATGGGGGTATGATGGTATGCTAACCTGAAGAGCTAGCATACATGTGATGAAGTGGATTAGTGGGTATGGTTATGGTTGGGGGTCATGACACCCAAGATGGATCTTGAGTGAAGAAGGTATGCAGATGGGATGTGGATGGTTGGTTAGGATCTACCCCCTATGATTATTGTTGTGGATCAGGATTAATGCTTTGGTTAGCATTATCCATAAGCAATTGCTACAAATGCAGAAATGCTTGTTGTATAGCAATCACGGATGAATATGGTATGGCCATACAGGGGGTAGATGATTGAGCTGGTTGGGTGGCAACTATGTGAGTGGATGTAGGTGGAGGGTAGGTGGAAAAAGGTGAAGAACACAATCTTATACTAAGAGGGGGTGAACAATATAAGACCACTTTTTACTTTTCTTTCCAATCAATATTATGCAATGTATCAATAGAAATATCAACAAAATTAATCAAAGCAATGCACAAATCACCACATATAATAGAGACACCAATTTAATGTGGTTCATCCAATGTGGGCTACTCCATGGAGAAAATATTTCACTAAAATTTTCTCAAAAAATATCTTGGGAATCCTTTCTCTATTACAATGTTTATGGACCTCTGTCCAAAGGAGACACCAATCCTCTAATTAGGTTCATGGATATCTATCCATAGGAGAACTCCTTTCTCCTCTAATCTGGCTAGTGATCTTCTAAAATAACTGCTCCCTCCACTACACTAGCTAATGGATCTCTATCCACTGAATACTCTTGTCCTCACTCAAAATACCTATCCTCACTGCCCTAGCTAATGGATATCTATCCACTAGAGACTATCATCCTCTATACTCTATCACCTCAAAATATTACTCTCAAATCTGTCTCAAATATACACTAAACATAGTCCTTCGATCTAGTACAAATCTGCTCAATATCTGTCTCTGTTCTGGCACAAACCTATTATCAAATCTGCATCAAAATCAATCCTCAAATATGCACTAAATATAGTCCTTTGGTCTAGGACAAATTTGTCCTAAATATTTCTCTTCAAATATATATTGTAAGCTTCCACAAAATCTCGCATCAATTTATCCACAAGTCTTCTCCAAGACTTACCTCAAATATGCTCAACAAGTCCTCACTATAACTTGTCCAATCTGCTCAACAAGCCTTCACCAATACTTACCTCAAATCTGCATTTTAAGCTTCCACAAAAGCTTACTCAACTCAATCTATCACAAAAAACTCTTCAATAACACTAAAAATCTTCATAAATAATAT
Organism: Wollemia nobilis; assembly: GCA_028583015.1. Lineage (NCBI taxonomy): Eukaryota > Viridiplantae > Streptophyta > Pinopsida > Araucariales > Araucariaceae > Wollemia > Wollemia nobilis. Next base: position 5,733,638 of record JAQPPZ010002201.1, read on the forward strand.
TGTTCAATCTCATAGAAAAATAAAATAATGCTCAAACACTTCCAACCTCTTTCTGTAATCAATTCAGAATGTAGAACAATTTTTTTCATAGAACTAGAACTATCATTTCGATACTTCCACTACACTAGGTTCAACCAATCACTCAATGAAAAATCCTTTCTCACAAACCCTAGTCCAAGAAATGAACACTCACTAAATTATTTCCAATCAATGCTTATCAAAAAATCTCACATAACAATGATACTCATGTTCTTTCACAAACCCTAGTTCAATATAGTTCATAACTTCACATAACAATGATACTCATGTTATTGCACAAACCCTAGTTCAAGATAGTTCACAACTTCACATAACAATGATACTAATTTTCTTTCCACAAACTCTAGTTCAAGCATATGAAAGATTTACTCAATATTTCCAATAATGCTTATCACTATCTTTGGTAGGTGTGGTTAGAAAGGAACCATATATTCTTGAATGAGTCTATCCATGATCATAAAAATATCATTGCCAGGATCTTATTCTTTGACAACGAGAATGTGAACCTTATCCCTTTTGATAGTTGTAAACCTCATCTATAGGAGACCATGATTGCTCAATATTTAAGCTTAACCTTGTTAGATGAGTCTATGCCTAAGGTAGTCAACCCCAGAGCCAATGTTAAGTGGTCTCCACCTCCTACGGGTTGGTTTAAGCTTAGTTTGGATGAAGCAGATAAGGACAATCCTGGCATAGTAGGCACTGGTGGCATTGTGCGAGATCATAATGGAAATATGATGCTTGTTTTTTCTAAATATTTGGGAACAAGGACGAACAATAAAGCTGAATCTAGAGCTATGTGGAGAGGCCTTCAAATGAATCAAGACTTAGAATACAATTTGATCATATAAGGAGACTTTATGCTTGTTATAAATATCCTCAATAATTGGAAAACACCTCCTTGGAGGATTTAAGCAATTTTTGAAGAGGCTAGGATCCTTTTCCAGGGAAGACAGGACAAAAAATCCCAACATGTCTTTTGGGAAGCTAACAAAATTGCTGATAAGCTGGCCAATTTGGATTTCGATGGTGACAAACTTTTCAAATGGGAACATGGAGTCCCGAGTGAAGTAGAGGAGCTTATTCAACAAGAATACCAAGAATGATAGTCAAATTTACCAACAGGGAAGGCACTGTAAGTTCGAAGGCTAGGAGTATTCCCGTCTCTCTTTTGAATTGGACTCACAATAAAAATTATCTGAGTTGTCAGTATTCATGGATGTTGCTTGGAAATACCACAAATACTAATGGGGACAGTCACATGTTAGATAACATGGCTCCTAGTCGTCTTATTAATTTGAGGTTGGTTGATAATCATAGGGAAGGAAAGAAACGACAATATAAGACTTCGAACCAAAGCCACGTGGACCACCAGATCCATAAATCTAGCCAGCAGGTTCACTTCTCCAAGGCTGATTGGCCAAGATAGTATGTGGTACCAAAGCATGTCATATGTATAAGAAAGTAATTACCAAAGAATTATTAAGAGTAAATTTCAATACAGATTTTGTGGGAGTTTTTTCAGCACTCTGCTATGTGTGTCTACAACTTTTTGTTTCTCCATTGTCTCAAGGAAGGGATCCGTGTCTGTTTCTTTTTTGTAATTATGATGCATGTGTGTTTTCTTGGGGTATACCCAAAATGTTGTATGGGAAGTTTATTTTTGATAACAAGCTATGTGCCTTACCAAATGTAATGGCTTTGGCGGCATGTAGATTTTATATATATAGGATCCTTAGTAAGGATATGTTCATCAACAACCCTGGGCTGATTTTTGTAAAAGGTTTTGGGTCAACCTGTAAAACCCAGTATTAATGCTATAGTATCTTATCTACCAAAAAAAAGGTTTATAGAATCAACTTTATTTCTAGAAAAAAAATAAACTCAACAATGCTTATCAATCAACCCTTTTCACTCCAAATTAGCATTCACAACATCCAATAATCACTGACAAGTAAGATGTGCTCATACCTTTTTTTTTATGAAGAGTAGACCTCAAAAACTTGTTTTAAACACAATTTTCTTCTTTTCCAATTTCAAAGGTTAGATGAAAAAATATCACACTAACACTCTCAAAAATATTTCTCAATTACAAAAATAATCAAACTCAAATACACCTTATTACTCCTTTAAAATTATCAACCATCAAAGCATAAGTAAAAAATAATTGCTCAATTACTCCTTATAATCTCCAATATTTAAATAACAACCTCCAAAATAAAACCCTCAAAAATAATACTACCTACCCTTTTATCTCCCTCAAATACTCAATAACCAATTTTAAAAATAAACTTTATCAACCTCCAAAATATTTATTTTTCAACCAACCTTAGCAAATCCAAAATATTTCATGCAACCTTGGCAATACAATAGCGCATACCTTTTATCTCAAGAAAAATGTCTCAACGGGTTTTGAACATGAGACCACTCCCAACTTAGTGCCTTATCGAAGTGCTAGCCCACCATGTGGGCTACAAGCCTCCACACAAAGGGTTATTCCTTTCCAATCAGTACAGTACAAAACAAAACACCCTCTTCTCTTACAAAACCAACTTGATGGGTTTTGAATCTTGATATCCTTTCCTACCGAATGTCTTAGTTCCAAATGAAAAACATACATACAAATAATGTCTTTGATACACCTTATAAACTCCAACTTAAAATAATAACCAACACCATAAAATATCAACCAAACACCTTACAATCCTTTCAAAACCTTTGAGAAAATAACATTAAAAAATGTAATTTTGCAAAACCCTTATAACTCTATTTGCAACCTTAAAACCAAATAAAAATATGCAAAAATTAAATTTTAAATGCCCAAACTACATTCCTGAATTTTTTGATGACCAATATCAAAGAAAACCTCTTTCTTCCCCAAAAGGGGATTTGGTGAGATTCGATCTGTCGTCTCCTCTATCCTAAGCACCTTAGTGCTTGGAAGCCCACCACATGGGCTACTAAGGCCCACATGAAGGAAGGATGAAGTTATTTATCTTATGCCTCTGTCGTCATCTTATCTTTCACAAATTTCACACGCTTTCTCTTCCTTGGACAGAACGCAAATTACAAGGCTCACAATTTATTTCAAAGGCATGATAAGGTTTGGTGAAGTGATAAGGTTTGGTGAAGTGATTTTTCCCCCTTATATGCACGTTTTTAAACTCCTCACATCGGTGCTTTTGTCATTTGAAATAGAATTTTGAATTTTAATTTTAATAACCCACTTTAGGGTTATTTAACCTTAGATTAAATTAATTTATAATTAATAATTAATTTAAATAACTTTATAAGTTAAGTAAATTAACTAATAAATTAATTTATAATTTATTTTAAACTTACTTTGTATAATATTATAAAATAATATTATAATATTATTAACTTGGACTTCTTTTAGCATTTTGGACCAAATCTGACTTCCTAGAACTAGGTCTTGAAATTGAAACCAAAATATCCTATTGCATTTATTGGAGAACTGAAAACTGATGCTGCCAACTAAAACTGCCATTGACTGGTATCGAAAACCACTCACTCTTGACATCAATGAAAAATTATCACTCAAAATGTCCAACAACATCCCCCTTTGTCATTGATGGCAACCCAACTTCTTTTTTATGAAAAATTTACCTTTTTCCTGTTCTACTCCCCCTAGGAAACTGCTCCCCCTGAATCAATGCTTTCTCCTTAAACCAAATCTCTCCCCCTTACTCAAATATCTCCACCTTTGACATCAATGGCAAAGGGTCACCTTTAGGGCTCGAGGCTAAGAATGATACTCTTAGCTTAGCCCCTCCCCCACCTCCTCTTGATGTGGTTAATTCTGGGGTGGGAGTATTTCTACTCCCAACAAGCATTGGTATTTACCTTTGTCCTCTTTCCTTATCATCTTATTCTTTTGATTTCTTTGGTTTTTCTTGTTCCTATTCCTATCCATGTACCTATTCCTATTCCTGTTTATATCCATATCCATATTCCTGTTCTTGTTCCTGCTCTTATCCATATTCCTATTCCTGTTCTTGTCCATACCCATATTCCTATTCATATTCCTATTCTTGTTCCTATTCATGCTTGATTCTAAAATTTTTGCTCTACACCATTTTGCTATATGTCCATAATTATTACACTTATAACACTTAATGTTATTATTCCTTGAAGGTGCAAATGTCTTAGGATTTCTCCTAGTGAAGCCATATATTTTCTATCATGAACACTGCAATCCATTGCCTTGTGTCCAAACTGATTACATGAGTAGAAATACCTATGGAAAAGCTGCATGTTTATGAAATTCCCATTTTCCTGTCTTTCATGTGTCCTGCACTGTGAAGCCATGTGTCCAAACCTATGACATGAGAAACACCTTCCATTGAAATTTATTTTTCTTGACCTTATTGGTCTCTCAGTCTCTCGTAATCTATTTTGATTGTTGTTCCATATATTTCTTCTATGTGCATTGTTCCTTTACTTGTTGAGATTTCTATTGTCCAACTCATCCTTAGATGTCTCACTTTCTCTTATACTATCTTCTTCTAAAGTTTCTTCTTCTTAAAAACTTGAGGTCGACTCTTCTTCTTGTTTCTTTTGATCATGTTCAAAACCAAGACCTATTTTGTTTGTTGACCTTCTTTGTACCTTGATCATCTTATCCATAGTCTTTGAACTCTTTCCAAAGTTGTGTAGCTTATCCTCGTATTTTTCTAAATCTTCCCTTAGCAGAGCTATTTCTTGTTCTAACCTTTCACATTCTAAGACTTTTGCTTCTAACTTATTCTTGAACTTCTTTGTCTTAGTCATTGACTTGTTTAGATCCTCTATAAGCATCTTTCTTTCTTCATCGCATTATTGAAACTGAAACTCAAGTTTAGATTTTTGCCTTCTTACATTCTTTACTGTGTCAAGAGCATAAATAATTTTTTCCTTAATATCAAATCCTTCTTTATCTGATTCTTCCTCTATTTGTTTGCCTTTATCTACATCTTCATTTTATTTTGACTTGTCTACTATAGGATCACCTTCTTCTTCTTCTTCTAGTGCCATTAGAATATTTTCTTTTGGTCCTTCAAGTGCATCCTCATATTCATCATCATTGAAACTATAATCATTCCTTATACAACTATATTCAAGATGTCCAAAGTTACTACATCTAAAATACTTGAGAATTATTGGTGACCTTTTCTTGACTTCTTTTTCTTCAATCATAAATAGGACTTCATCTCTATCATTATCTGAAAAACTAGAATCACTATCACTTGAGTACTTACTTGCCTTGTCTGCATAGTAGCTCCTCTTTGTCTTTGAAAAAACATATTCCCTTGTCTAATTTGTTCATCCTTGTATTTCTTTTGGTACCTCTATTTTTTTTATTCTCTATTCCTGTGATCCTATTTTTATTCATCATTATTATTTTTAGCTTCTTGAAAATTAGTTGCATAGTGACCATAATTTCCACAATTGAAACATCTAACATATTTTGCATCTTTGAGTCTTCTTGAATCCTTGTTCCTTATGTCATAATTTCTTCTTCATCACTGGATGACTCATTGCTTGATTTTGACTTCTTACCCTTTTTCTTCTTAATTTCTTTGAAGGTGTATTCCTTCTGGGAATTAGGTTCTTTTTTTCTTAACTCAAAATTTGTAATAATACCAGGCAACATATCTCTTGCCAAATAATCACCATCCTTTGCTTCTTCTATAGCTGAAATATTTTCACTAAATCTTGTTGGAAGAGACCTTAAGATTTTATCACAAACATTCGATTCATCCACATTAAGTCCAATTCCTTGCATAGCATTAAAAACTTTATCTACCCAAAGTAGATAAGAACTAATGTCTTCCTTATTATTCATTATTAATTCTTTAAATTTTCCTTTGAGATTTCATATCTTTTCCTTTTTGACACTTTTATCTCTTTCATATATGCTTTGCAACTTATCCCAAATTCCTTTTACATATTTACAATGCATAACTTTTATTGATTTTTTTCTATGCAAACCTCTCAGAAGTACATTCATTGCTTTTGAATTGTGATGTTTTAGAACCTTACCTTTCTTATCTGAAAGTGGATCAACTGGTGGTATGTATCCATTTTTAACTGCTTTCAAAATTTCATTGCCAAGTGCCATTAGGTGAACCTTCATTCTCATACTCCACTATATGTAGTTACTTCCATCAAATATTGGTGTTGAATTATCTGAGGACACATTCTTGGAATCCATTGTGTTCTTTAAATATTTTCTTTCAAGTTGTTAAACTCTTTTGAAGGAACCCACTCTGATACCAATTAAATAACACAAGCTTATACTGAGAGGGGGGGTGAAAAATATAAGACCACTTTTTACTTTTCTTTCCCAATCAATATTATGCAATGTATAGATAGAAATATCAACAATAGTAATCAAAGTAATGCACAAATAACCACACATAATAAAGAAACCAAATTTACATGGTTCACCCAATGTTGGCCACTCCATAGAGAAAATATTTTACTAAAATTTTCTCAATCAATCTCTTGGGAAACTTTTCCCTATTACAATGTTTATGGATATCTATCCAAAGGACACACAAATACCCTAATAAATTTCATGGATCTCTATCCATAGGAGAATTCCTTTATACTTAGCTCTAACTAGTGATATTATAGAAGAATTGTTGTCCCCACTATTTTGTCTAATGGATATCTATCCACTGAAGACTAATGTCCTCACTACCCTAGCTAATGGATCTCTATCCATTCGATACTGTCATACTCTATACTCTATCACCTTCAAAGCTCTATTTCAAATTTGTATTAAACACAATCCTTTGATCTAGTATAAATATGTTTAATATCTATCTTTGGTCTAGCACAAACCTGTCCTCAAATTTACACCAAACTCTATCCTCTGATCTACACTAAACACAGTCCTTTGATCTAGCACAAATATATCCTCAATATTTGTCCTCTTATCTACACTAAACACAGTCCTTCGGTCTAGCACAAATCTATTCTCAATATCTATCCTCAAGCCTTAACACAAAGTTTTAATCAATATCAAATCAACTCTGCTAGATCTACCCCAAACCTTAACTCAATTTTTGAACAAATCAATCAATCAAATTTGCTCACAAGTCTTCTCAAAGACTTGTCTTAAATCTACCTTGTAAGCTTCCACAAAAGATCACACCAATTCCTCTATAGAACTTGTCCAATAATCTCTGTAAGTCCTCACTAGAACTTATCCAAATATGATCTCGATCTATATTGTAAGCTTTTAGAAAAGCCCACACAAATCTATCCACAAGTATTCTCAAAGACTTACCTCAAATTTTCTCAAAAATTCCTCACTAGAACTTGTCCAATCTCATAAAAACATAAAGAGAATTGTTAGAGACTCAATATGCTCTACATTCATCACAATACTCAATCACTTTCAATCACTCTCTTAGAAACATATAGATAATTGTTAGAGACTCAATATGCTTCACATTCACCTTAATACTCAATCACTTTCAATCACTCTCTTAGAAACACATAGAGAATTTTTAGAGATTCAGTATGCTTCACATTCACTTGACTAGGTTCAACCAAATCTACTCAACCAATCACTCAATGAAATAGTTCTTACTTTAAAACCCTAGTTTAATTGCATGAACACTCACTCAAATATTTCCAACAATGTTTATCAACCAATACTCACATAACAATGACACTCATGTTCTTTCCAAATCCTAGTTCAAGTTATTCACTCACTTAAACAATAATTATTATAGATCAAGGTTCTATCAATAACTATTTTATTCCAAAAAACCTTGAAGCATTAAATCAAAACACTCTCAACAATGCTAACCAAACAATCCTTTTCACTCCAAATTTTCATACACAACTTTCAACAATCACTCATTAGGAATAATATGCCTGTAGACAGCAAAACAGCACCAATATGATTATGTGAAGACAAGCATCGATCACATTGACACAAACAGCCCCTAGGGTAGCCCCCAGAGGTTAAACAATGGTCCTAACCACTCCCAAAAGTATTTTTGAGGTCAGAGGTCAATTTGGCACCTTTTTGGCACCTTGCTCTCTGCTCGTCCCACCTCGGGATGAATACAAACTAGCATTCATCCCACCTAGGGACGAATAGCAGCATTTGCCCTAGGGTGAGGCGAATAGCAAGTTTGATTGGAAAAAAGTCAAACCTCGGCAAGTCTGCCAGTTAATTGAGGCTTCAAGCCATGCAATTGTGAGGAATAGCTTTAAATCAAGGAGAGATACTTCTGTCATGCATTTCTTTATTTTAGAGACCTCATGCAAGGAGATTCTAAATCAGGGAATTATCTTTTCTTTGAAAATAGGACAAATAACTCAAGTGGCGCCCTCGCATGCACAATTCAAATAGAGAGACCCTAGGTCTATAAATTGGTGAGTTTTCTCACCCAAAATATATACAGAGAAAGAGCATTTGAGCAACGAAGTGCTTCCAATTTACATACTTACTTGCGATTTGTGCCTTTCACATCCTTAATCTCTCATTCGAAAGGGAGGTTATTGGGTGATTATTGGAAGCACGAATCTAGACCCAAAACCCAATTTTTGGCCACAATATTCCACAAAATTTATCAAAAACACCCCATAAGAATTTTTGGACCCATCCCAAGTGGATTGGTGCTGAAACAGAGTCCCAAACGATGGGCGTTCTACCCCTGGGCACCCCCCAAGCTGTCACAGTCCTATTTGCCCCACCCCGGGATGATTAGAAATCTATGATATATTTCTCTTATTTTTATTTTGCATCTTATTCTAGGTCTGTTAAATAGGATGTATTTTAAATTTCATTTCATTCTGAGCAATTTTGACCAGGTTTTTGTCATTTCCTCGCCTTTACTAACTTGCAGATGGCACCAGAAAAATCTAGGTTATAGAGGAAAAATTGGAGAAATCTGACCTTCTGGGTCTTCCCAAAATACCCCCAATTAGCTAACCCCAACTTTTTAGATCATTTGGATCTTTCTAGATAGGACATTGAAGAGGGTGCTTTGTGACAAGTTATTGCAGGTCTATTCATCCCACCCTGGAGTGAATACAAATCTGTGAGGAATTTCCAGATTGTTCTTTTTGTAGTGGCTTCCTGGTAACATATTTATACTATTATTAAATTTTCAAGTCAATCTGAGGTCATTTGATTATCATTTTAATATTTTCATGCATATATTGATAGTAGGCCTTGGGAAATACATGATTTATTCTATTTGCAGGTGCTACTAATATTTTTTGTTTCTTTGAACATAGGTTTTCAACATCAGAAGAGTAGGAAGGAGTTAAAAATCATATACACAAGTGGTGATGACATTTTGGTCCGCCCATATTACATGTGGGCACGCGAAAGAAGGATTGCTATCATGGATGTGATCAAAAACATATTTAACGCTCCTATCCCATAAAAATGAAGGAGACGTATTGTAACACGACTTTGAAAGCATATCAATAAAGAAGGCTATATTTCATACTACTTTTATCTTGTGTTGATTCACTCATGTTCTTTCCTTTTAGGCATTTTTCAATACATAGGCTTTTAGCGTTAAGTTTGGTTTTAGGCTCATCGTATTCAACATATTCCTTTTTTTTTCCGTATCCTCGTGCTTTCAGTGGCGATCACGATGGGACCTCTGTCCCTTTATTTTTAATATTAAATTTCTGATTAAATTTTCTTGTTCTTTTGCTTACAAGTACCAAGTTTTCCAACGTTGGACTGTTTTAGAGCAAAAATTCAGAGACATCCGATTTGGACAGAGAAGAGGTAGAGGTCTTAAACACCTTCTATCAAAATTTTGTTGTTTGTTCTCTGGTTATTTTCTTGCATAGGAGAGTTTGAATTCTTGTTTGCTTCATTTATGCAACTTAAAAATAACCCCACACACCATGTGGTAAGTTAAAACAACAAGGAGTTGGTCGTAAAACCCCAACCCTTGAGCAAGACCAACGATGGATTTCATCACCACCTTGGCTTGAGATACTGCATACATTACCCCGATTGCGACTGTTGCTAGATGTAAATCCTGACGAAAGCTGACCAAGTGTAGCTGGGGTGATTCCCATTGCATGAGGATAAGTCTTCTATGGTAGGTTTCATAAACAGAGCGATCCCCCTTCCATACCGCCTATGTTCCATGTACCATCTGCTCTCACGTACCAATAGTTTCCATCACGTAAGTGCGGGTATATAGATAGGTTGGTATATCGATCTGGCAATGGTATATTGAAGGGGCGACCATTTTTTGGGAGTCATAAGAGCCGTCATTTTGCATTTAAATGTTCTTTCCACAAAATTTCAAAAAGAACATCAAAAACACACTGAACCAGGTTTAGGGCACACTTTTAATCGTTAAAAGAGATAATCATTATTTGTGTGTGTGATATTTCCTATTTAGTGTAGCATAATAAATCCTAAAGAAAGATAAAAATCTACGCATATTTAGGTAAGCATCACCATGGTGTACACTCGTAGCCGAGCCCAATCATGGGAAAGCACTGTAGAAAGTGCACCAAGGGGGACAAGTCGCCTTCGATATAGTCCTGAGGACTTGGTCATCCTGCCTTGGTATCCTAACACACAAGATAGTCCACATCATGCCATAACATAATAGGACTATAGAGGCACCTCTTTGAGGGGCACCCCCACTCAGCATAGGTCCTTTCAAGAAGAGAACCTACACGTAGCACTCAACATAGACAGGAGACCTCCCTTAGATACTCATTATGAGTGGCCTAGTGATGAAGTGTTAGAACAACATAAGGTCCAGAAGGAGGGGCCACAAGATTTTGTCATCCCTCCTCTACTCCAGATTACTATTAGAAACACTAAACCAAATCTAAAGTATCAAACTTTCCAGACAGGGCAAGACAAGTCTGCCCGCACTTTGCACACATATGAAAGGGAGGATGAGGAAGACTATCATGTTCCCCAATAGTAATACATAGCGTAAGAGTGATGTACCTCCATGCCTGCCATGTATCAGGATCACCCATTGAGGCTCCAGCTTCAAGTTAATGCAGCTAACCTCGATAGAGGAAAGCAACCCATAGGGGTCTCATATCACCATGACCAAGATAGACATGTAGGAGAGGCATCTAGGCTTCCTAAACAAGAGACGATAGAAAAATTTGACTTGGCATTTGCCAGACATGCCACCCACCAAGCGCAAATCACGTAGCTCAGGCAGGATCAACAAAAGTTAGAGCATCTGTACCACCTTAGCAAAGAGCGCATTTAGCGTCAGACAGCCGAATTGCTTCATAACATTATACCTACGAAGGTTCCAATCCCTCGCATGCATAAAGTAGAAGTGTATGAGAGGCATAACCCCTTGGTATGAGACAGGTCCACACGACCTTATCAAGTATTGCCTCCAAGACCTCCTAGACCTGAGCGGGAGGCCACTCCCCGAAATAATGATGGGCACCCTCCGCAGACACCCACCCATGTGTATAGTTCTTGGCCAGGCACTCCTTAGGAAGCCTATGAGGAGTATGAACAAGAAGAAGAGTGGGCTGAAACACTCTACCAAGGCAGAGGGGGTGCTATCCAACTACCTCTCAATAGGCCTCAAGTTCCCCACAACCCACAACGGGAGAAAACTAAGGAGGAAGAAATTAAATCCTTTGATGCATATAAAGAACTGCTAGAGTGCTTAGATTCTATAGAGATCAAGACTTTTGGGCCCCAAAAGCTCACTTTAAGCCAACTCCGTAGTCATCCTGTGCATCCGTCAGTGCCGACACCTCCATACTTGGAACACTTTAAACTGCCCCAGTTGGCACTCTTTAGAGGGGAGGAGGACGCCCAAGAGAATGTGACTAGATTCCTAAGCCAGTGCTTTGGTATTCAAGAAAATGATGCTTTGTTATTAAGAACATTTATAACCACATTTGTAGGCCCTACCTCAGATTGGTTCACCCAATTACCGAAACATAGCATCAGTAACTTGGATTAGCTAGTGGACACGTTCCTTGAATGCTTCACCTTCAACACTAAGAAAAAGGCATCATTAAGTGACCTAGCTAGCCTCAGGCAGTATGAGAAAGAGACCATGGTGGCATATGGGAACCAGTGGAGGACATTGCTTTCAAAGATGCATTACCTCCCTCCCATGTCAGACCTGACCCAAATGTTCTCAAAAATCTATTTGAGATCGATCTTCGTGCTATTGTAGCTGCAATAATATGTCAGTTTAGAGGAATCTCTGGTGCAAGCTAGAATCATTGAGGAGATTAAGATACAGGATGGCGAGATCACCAAACCTAAGAAGAAAGAATGGACCAAGAACACTAAAATAGGGACCACGCAACCGAAACCTGCTATAATTAATCAGGTTGCCATCAACGTCCCTAAGCCTGCACAAGCAACACAGACTCAAAAGGCTAACTATCAGGTGGTGCCTCCTAACAACTATGAGAGATAAAACCAAAGGCAAGAATAAAATCAGCAGCGTCACCCTAGGCGACAATTTACTCCTTACACAGAGTCCAGGGACTCTCTGTTTGACTACTTGTCAGTGGCAAACTTGATCAACCTTCCAGAGATTCAAACTATAGACCCCAATGCACTGAAGCCTAAGGGGTACCGAGAGGACTTATACTATAGGTTCCATAGGCGTAAGGGACATGATCTTAATGCATGTTGGAAATTCAAAGGTTTTGTACAAAACCTAATCGACAACAAGACATTGGTAGTGGACAACCCCGTAGTGCCAAAAAACCAACATATGGGAGTATTTAGAGACCCCTTGCCTGCCCACGATGCACAGGTAAAACCCCTTCAAGTTAATGAGGTGCAACAGAATTTCCCTATGTAGGGATATGTGGGGATGATAAGCATAGTGACTAGGAACAATAAGTACCCAAGGGCTGTGCCCACGGCAGCCACAAGAGAGGTTCCATAGAAATCACAAAATCAACAGCACCCTATGCAACTTCCCCCACCTAGACCAGTGGCCATGATTCGGACTAGACTTACCCAAAGTCTAAGGACCACTTTGGCTAGGCTCTCCATATACGAGCTCATTCAACAATCAGTGCCCCATCGAGAGGCTCTAACGGAGATTTTAAATGCCATCAAGTTGTAGCCCCATGAAGCAAACTCTTTCAACAACTTTGTGGGACATGTAAAACAATGTACAGATCCAGTCATCACCTTTAGAGAAGATGAATTGAAAATAATTATTGGTTATGTGGCAGATCCACCCCTGCATGTTATTGCACGGGTCAACGAGATTCTGTATAAGAGGGTGTTGGTGGACATTGGCTTGTCCAGTAATATCATGACTATAGCAGCACTAAAACATTTGAAGTTGCCAGCATCTCACATCGTGGCATCCACTTATACACTGCGAGCATTCAATGATGCAATCTGTTGAATAGTTGGCACAATTGTCCTACCTATCCAAGTGGGACAAAATACTATTCATACATTATGTCACATCTTGGAAGGTGAGATGGCTTATAATATCTTGTTGGGCCGGCCTTGGATCAGGGACATGAAGTGTGTCCCTTCAATAGCTCATTAGTGCCTAAAGTATACATTTGAATGACAGGTACATGTAGTCCCAACAGACTTGGAGCCCTTCAAATACTACAATACAGTGCAATTAATGCCACAATCGACCCTTCCATCAACACATTTGGATTTTTAGTTGAATCCATCTCAACAGGGTCCGATTCCGCAGGCATCTCCAGTGATTAATTCGTCGAGTCCTCAGTTGGGTCCATCTTCTTTCGCTAGTCCTTCAACAACGATGCCACCTACGGTGGCCACATCCCAAGACAAGGGAAATAAACCCATAGAAGAGGAACCACCTCTAGTCTCAACCATCTCGATAGAAGAGATGCCTAGAAGAATGGAAGTCGAGATGCCTAGTTCACCCCACATGGAGTGGACTCAGGAAGGACTCCCATTCGCTCCCCCTCAACCACCAACGATCACCGTTGAAATGGCTAGCATGGGCCTAAGGGATTATATAGTGAGGAACATTGTAGCAATGCCCACACTTGAGTCCATGCAGGACATGGGGAGGCCTCGACTCCCCATCGGCTCAGTGGTTCCTTTAGGCCACCCACCCAATCAAACAAAATTTTTTTATGGGGGCCTGGATAATGGTGTTGAAACTTATCTGCAAGAAGACAAAGATGAAGAGCCCTTTGCTGAGGATGTCAACTATCTATCCAAGCCTTATTTTGCTTTAAGATATCTTGGCCAATGCAATTGGCATGGATATGGGTTGGGTAGGTATGAGCAAGGAGTGCGTGTTCTTTTCCAACCAAGATATCAAATTATGTATGACAAGTCAGGAATAGGGTTCAACCACCCCTTGCCCCTAGACATATTTGTGGAGAACATGCAAGGCCTAGGGATATGCAATAAGGATGGGTTGGCATAAGATCCATATGCCAATCCTAACACAAACTATACATTGGGAGATTATCTCCCATTTCTAACAACCAACCTTGTTGACCATAACAACCCTTTCCCTTCAGTCAAACAGGAAGAAAATTTGAGGACTCACCTACAATAGGGATATGGACAAGACTAAGAAGGGTCTTCAAAGGATGAATCAGAGTACGAGGTAGCACCTTGGGCTTCTTTCAAGTCTGATAGCAATCATTCCCAAGTATATCCCATGGATGATGATCAAGAGAGCTTCCTAAAAATGTTCCCTTTGGATGCTCCATTTGAGCATATGCCACCTCAAGAGAATCAGGTCCCCCTGCAGAGAGTGGAACAACCTCTATGGGACCACATTAATTTGCTCAAACAAGTTGAACCTCATATGTCGCAAACCGCTATTGGAGCCAACGAAGGCCTTTGGATCTTTGACAATGATTACGAAGATGAAACCGAGATGGCCTATCTCAACCACATGCGACAGATGCAACAAAAATATCCCTTGGACATAGATGACATGTTTGAACACCTACACATAGGGCCAAGGAATAGGTGGCACTTAAACCAAGCGCAGTTTAGCAATTACTGCACCCACCACTCCAAGTACACAGAGAGCATATTTCGCCTGGAGACCCTATTAAACCATCAGAGCCTAGGGCGGACCTTGTCTTCATCTCCGCACATAGGGCCGATCCATTTGTGCCAGTACCCACAGAGCTAGATCCAGAGCACAAAGATCATTTAGTATGTCCGAGTTACAACACCCGTGGTAATGGAGACCATAATAATTTCATCAACATGATATCCATTGACCTAACCGCCCCCATCCATGATCCAACCAACTCGACACGGTCATTGTATCTAGACCTAGATGCTATCGACTAGGATTGCGCTGACACACCGCCATCCCCATCAAAGTATTGGCCTTGCGGAGGAATGTTCCATTTCACCCTAGGATAGACTGAGGATGTCTTCCATGCTAAAGAGGAACCTGATGTTTCGAACGACGGTCTGAATTTGGCAAACGATATCCACTTGATCCCAACTCCACACCAGTTGGAGGACGGATCCCACATTTCGGTCAAGGAGACGACTAATGTAGACATCGGTTCAGATCCAGTGAATTTGCAAATCATCAATCTAGGGGTAAGTCTATCCCCTAAAGAGCAAGCCGATTACATTGCCCTTCTCAAAGATAAGGAGGTTTTTGCATGGTCATACAAAGACATGACGGGACTAGACTTGTAGCTAGTCATGCATAATCTGATGCTTGATCTGATAGTCAAGCCAGTAAATCAAAAACTACGTAAGATGCACACAACAGTGGCCTTAATGGTCAAAGATGAGCTACAAAAGTTGTTGGATGCACAGTTTGTCATCTATGTGGATTACCCGCCATGGTTGTCTAACATGGTTCTCGTCAAGAAGCCCGATGGGAGGATTCACATATGCATCAATTTTTGAGACCTAAATAAAGCAAGTCCTAAGGATGATTTTCCCTTGCCGAGCATCAACGCATTGGTAGATGCTACAGTGGGCCACGAAATGCTTTCCCTCATGGATGGTTTCTCAGGATACAATCAAATTCATATCAATCTTGAGGACCAACTAAAAATTGTGTTCACAATGCCTTGGGGGACATTTTGCTATAATGTCATGCCTTTTGGCCTTAAAAATGTTGGTGCCACCTACCAACGTGCCATGACATACATCTTCCATGATTACATGCACAAAACTTTGGAGGATTACATGGATGATTTGTTGGCAAAATATATTTTGCGCCTAGATCATCTTGATGACTTAAGCAAGATCCTCGATTTCCTCATGGAACATAAAGTCAGACTCAATCCCAAGAAGTGCGTATTTTACGTCACATCTGGAAAGCTCTTAGGTTACATAGTCTCTAAATGAGGAATCGAGGTAGACCCACACAAAGTCAAGGCAATCCTTGAAATGCTTCCCCCAAATACCATCAAGCAGCTCAGAAGTCTACAGAGAAAGATCGCATTGATCAAGCACTTCATAGCACAGCTATCTGACAAGTACCGACCCATGAATAAATTATTGCATAAGGGGGTAACATTTCACTAGGATGACGAGTGCCAGTCAGCCTTTGATGACATTAAACAATACTTGGCTTCGTTGCCAGTATTGGCACCACCTAGACCAGGAGTGATGTTCTACTTATACATCTCAACTACTGAGGTGGCACTGGACGCCATGCTATCCCAAAAAAATGAACTACACAAAGAATAGGCTACTTACTATCTTAGCCGCACCCTGGTTAGTTATGAACTTAACTATGCATACGTTGAGAAGCTCTGCTTGGCAGTGGTGTTTGCTACCAAAAAGCTATGCCACTACATGCTCAGCAATACAACGTATGTTGTTTCTAGGTAGAATCCATTACGATACATGATGATTCGTAATTATCATGGTAGCCGCATGGCGAAATGGATCATGTTGTTAACAGAGTTTGACATAGAATTCATTGGACAAAAATCCATAAAAGGTCAAGTCATCACCGATCAACTGGCAGAGGCTCCTCTCGAAGATGATCAACCTCTGCCCATCAAAATATTGGATGATGGGGTTTTTCATGTTTCAAAATCTCCAGATTCTGATGAGCCTGAGTCACAGGCTAACATGACCCTATTCTTTGATGGTTCTAAATGTGAGCAAGGAGGTGGTGTAGGAATTGAATTCTTTACTCCACAAGGGGATCCAATGCCTCTGTCTTTTAAATTATACTTCCCGTGCACCAACAACAATGTAGAATATGAAGCCTTGCTCATAGGTCTTCAGACAGCAGTCACCATGAACATTAAATGTTTTAACATCTTTGGTGATTTGTTGTTAATTGTCAATCAAGTAAAGGAGATATTCCAATGTAAATGTCCAGTTCTGCAGGCCTACAAAGCCCTTGTGGATAAGTTCCTAGAACAACTTGAATGGTATGACATCGAGGTACTCCCTCGATCATCGAATCATTTTGCAGATACTATGGCCTCCTTAGGGTCATTAATCCCGCAAGACCCTTCTGGTGAAATGAGAACCATTCAGGTCAAAACATTATCCCAATCTGTGATGGAGCATGCAAGCTCTGACCTGATGCCAAGAATCCACCTGATCTATATTGAACCATCTCAGGATAGGTTCTCTCGAATTCACGATTGTCTGACTCGAGCCAACTGGGGGTCCTTGTTCTCCCTGACCCCTATTAATAGCAACACAATGCTATTTTTACAAGCTCTCTCCTGCTCAGATTTTTCTAGGGATGGATTGCAAGAGGGATTGGCCATTCATACCATCGAGGTTTCTTATCAGCAGGATTGGTACACACCATAAGGGATTACCTCAAGCTAGGTAACCTCCCACTTGGATTGACATAAGCCACAAAAAGATCATTTAAATAGAAAGAGACAAAACATATCTTGTTAGGCGATGTTTTGTATCATCGAAGTGATGAAGGAATCCTCCTCCATTTCTTGTACCAGTAAGAGTCCACTTGGGTGATCACCCAATCCCACGATGGTACATGTGGTGGCCACTTCAGCGGTATGGCCATCGCGAAGCGCATTCTTCGCATGGGCTATTATTGGCCATATTTAGAGCGAGATTGTTGCACATATGTAAATAAGTGCATGAAGTGTCAACACCATGCTAATTTGACACACGTACCTTCTTAGGCCTTGCAGCCGATCCAATTGGCTTGGCCTATTTCGTAGTGGAGCTTCGATCTAATCGGAAAGATCTCCCCTGTGTCGTTCGATGATCACACGTTCATCATAACGACCACAAAGTACTTTACCAAGTGGGTGGAAGCAATTCCGCTAACCTCTACGACTAGATCCCGCATTGTGGAGTTTATTTTGCATAACATCATATGTCATTTTGGTATTCCATCCAAGATCCTTTCGGATAATGGGATGTCATTCAAGAACAAATATGTGCATGCTTTGACCACAAAGTACAAAATTCAGCACAATTTTTCAACACCCTATTATCCATAAGCAAATGGGCAAGCAGAGGCGTCAAACAAAACACTAGTTGCCATCCTCAAAAAGACAATCGTAGACAGTCATAAGGATTGGCACATTCAGATCCCGCTTGCCCTATGGGCTTATTGCACTAGCATTCAAACGCCCACTGGGGCAACTCCATTTTTGTTGGTGTATGGCTCTGAGGCAGTCATGCCTCTTGAGTTGGAAATTCCTTCGCTGCACATATCAATGCAAGATTTCATCGATGATGACACTGCACGGTAGGCCTGGTTAGACCAACTGACGTTGTTCAATGAACGACACGTCAATGCTCTCGAGCATTTGCATATCTATCAAGAGCAACTTAAGAAAGCATACAACATGAAGGTCCACCTAAGGGAATTTTAGGTTGGTGACTTGGTCTTAAAAGAGAACCAGAAGAATTCTAATTTGTTGTCCCATCTAAGGGATAATTTCATGGCAAACTGGTTAGGTCCTTATGTCATTGATAGTATAATAGGACCTGGAATATATCGGATTGCCTCTCTTGAAGGAATCAAGGAAAAAAAACCCTTGAACATCAGTCATTTGAGGCCATTCCACATCTAGAGAGCCATAGTCCAACCAAAAGCTCCAAGGATTCTCACAATCGCTTGGTCAACCCAAAATGCCCCAAAGGTATCTATAAACCCTTTTGTCAAGCAAAAATCTCCAAGGATTCTCATAATTGCTTGGTCAACCCTAAATGCCCCAAAGGTATCCATAAACCCTTTGGTCAAACCAAAAGCTCCAAGGATTCTTGTAATTGCTTGGTCAACCCCAAAATGCTCCAAAGGTATCCATAAACCCTTTGGTCAAGCCAAAAGCTCCAAGGGTGCCCATAACCACTTGGTCAAAATAAATATTCAAAAACAAACAAAAACAATAAAATCATCAAAAAAAAAAAAAAAAATTGCATTCCAATTCCATGCATATTGGTAAACATCAAAATACAAAAATATAGGTTGCATTAGGCATCGCATCCATACATTGCATATTTGCTGGTCATACAAGTCAAAAGCACCATAGACTACCATTACTTGGCAATTCCATCATTTTCCACATCAAATCCATTTCATAAACGCATACATCCAGAATAACACCATTGCCATTTTTAGCATAGTCAGTTGTCTCCTAATGTATATATGGTTTTCATCATTTAGTTGTCTTTAAATTTCTAGCCAAAAACTGTACAAAGTTAAATAGATTTTACATGGGGAAGTTTTACTTGGATCATGCCTTGTTACATAACATCCCTACACAAGTTAAAACACATAAAATAATTCCTAAGTTGTGTGAACGCAAGAGAAACCTACAAAGCAGTCTAGGGTACCATAGGTGAAATATTAGCCTATTCATCCCCCTGTGTGAATGGTTCCAAAATGCTAAGAATTGACAAAAGTATGTGCTCTTCCCCATCCATTCCCCCTAATAAATAGTGGTTTTCACCACTACCAAAAATCCCAATCACCGTTGGTCCTCAAAGTTGTAAGGATTCGTACTACACATTCCTGCCAAGGATGGATAGTCATCCCCAAGACCTAAAAGGATCAACGCAATTCAAAAAAAAATTCCAACAAACCATCATCACAACCATCTCCCCTCACCTTTGGTCTCAAAGTTGTAAGGATTCGTACTACACATCCCTGAACAAGATGGGTAAGCATCCCCAAGGCCTAAAAGATAAATGCCCTTACTTCATAATCTCCATCATCCCCTTAGTTCCCAAATTCGTAAGGATTCGTACTACACTTCCCTGAATAGGATGGGTAGTCATCCCCAAGGCCAACAGGATCAAGGCCATTCATAATCCACAAACTTACAAGCTCAACCTTACAAAGCTCAAAATATAAAATCAAATAACAGTGGTTATCACCACTATTCAAAATCCTTGCTCAAAAAGAAAAACAAAGAGAAAAATAAACAATGATTTTCATCACTATGTAGACAAGCAAGTGTCCCAAACCATTGAGCAAACACACAACATGAACTTGAATCTCTAGAATTCTTAGCATTTGAAAACCATCTAGGTGATTCTCATTATAGGTTTGGTGGTTAGCCTACCTGGCAATGGTGGTATCCTAACCGCATGACGATATGTCTATCACATTACCTTTGCATGTGAGCAGACCAATGTTTGCATGTGGATGAGCTAGCTTATGGTACCTTAGATTGTCCCGTGGATTAATCTTACTAAATAAAACAACAAATTCAGTGGAGCTAATTAGGTGATCCTCAGTACAGGTGTGGTTGATAGCCTATCTAGCACTGGCGGTATCCTGACAAATACCATATAAATGAACTCAATTGTACACACAGGGATGTGAAATAACTTGGTTAAATTCACGTCAGATTTATACCTTGTTCAAAAGTCTTGTGAGATAAATGTACAGTCTTGGCTAGTTAAAATATCTGAATCTCAGAAAATCTTAACTACATTTTAAAACAACTGGTACATTTCATTTCGTACATCACCATCAAAAAATATGCAAAATACAAAAACAAAGTTTTCACATGCACAGTCATTCCACAAAGTCATCCCATTAGTACAGCAAGCCATTCAAATCTTGCACAATCTATGGTGCCATCGACAAGTTATCAACAACTCATTTCATTCATTCCATATGCATACATCATATAAATTAGAAACATCACATTCATAATAGCATATGAATACATCAATGTAAATACATATACATAAAAACAACCCATGAAAAGTGCATAAACACCAAAAAAAGAGTCATTTGTATATATATATATATCATCAAAAATGCTCGTAGGCTACAATGAACTGATCCTATGACCCCGCAACAAAGCCAAAACCTCAAAAACCCCCAAGCCTAGGGCGTCGACCACCATGATCATGCAGGATCGGTGTGATGAGAACTACCCCCCATGGTGTGAGTCTTGTGGGACCCCTCAGGGTGGTTGCTGCTAGCCCCCACATCATGCCTACTCGTGCCTCCCTCCTCCAGTCACCTACGTCGAGAGGATGCTGACTGCTCAATATCGCTCCCTCTCGATCGGTGCAACGATTCGCCACCACTAAATGCAGGAACCCACCCACCAAGGTGACTAATATTTGCCTCCATATGCAATCGATACTACATCGAGTTCATCTCTCACTGACAATACATAGCCAAAGTATCGTTGCACTATGCTAGCTATGTCTGTAGGATATCCCTCTCCCGCATAGCATTGGTATCCCCATCCTGTCGATGATATGCAGCCCATGCATTCTCTTGCTCTGCTAGTTGTGTTCATAGGAGATCCCTCTCCCATAGCACATCCTCGAGCTCCTCATCCTGCCTTCAGAGTAACCCCGCCAGTCATACATTCTTAGCATGCACTTTTGCCTCTGTATCCTCTGAGACTGCTTGAGGCATTGGCATCTCTAGAAAGGCAGGCTGCTCTGGGACGTCCTGCATCTCTAGTTGATTTGGCACCCCAAACTCCCCTCCAACATCCTCAACCTCCACCATGTCTGCATCATCATGCAAAATACCCCAACCCTCATCTGATGCCTCTATACCCTCATCCCCTGCTGTTGTCGCCTCTACACCACCTAGAGGCCCCTCGCTTTGCTATCGTTGTAGAGTCCACCACTGCTCATACTCTATGGTAACCCCAACGTCATCCACTTCTGGGGCATCTATCATTGTGTCTGTATCCTCACCTAGTGGCACAATGACTGGCCAAGCAATAGTCCTCTCTTCTCCTCGACACTGATAGACCATGGTTTCGCCAGGCAATCCCTGGTGCACCCCGAACTATCATGTCACTCGACCATATGGGAAGACCTCCTTCTCAGTCTTGTGATGCCCAATAAGCCACCACCCCCTCCGTACCCATCGAAGCCACTCTCCAGCCTCAGGCCAGGCTGGATAGTCCTGGTAGGGGCACCAAAATACCTCCCCTAGAGTAAGCTGAGCGAAGGTATTGGCATGGTGCCCTACAACACCTACCCATCATCGAATTTGTCCCTACTCTAATCACCATCATAGTGTCCCACATCTAATCTCCTAGTCTATCATCTTTGCTCGAGTCATCTAGGGTAGACCCACCAGCCTCTCCACTGCTATGTGCTGCCAAGCCCAGCACTGCAACAAGTAGCTGCAACTAATCCCCTTTCGCTTCTGGTAGCAGACCTCGTACATCTCATCATAGAGCTATGCTAGTAGAGTATGTCCCCATCTCATAATCATCGGTGCATCCGTAGGACACTCCACCAACCTGAACACTACCTCTAGCAGGTTCCACGGGAACCGCGCATCCGAAGAGTCGGGGAGTAGCATGTTGGAAATGAGGCCCATGAGTAATGCATGCCTCACTCCCAACACACCCCTCTCTAGCCACCATCAAACTAGTATTCCACCAATCTGGCAGTCGCCCTTTGCCCTCTCCACTGGGCTCTCAACACCCAACTCCTCCCCATGCCTAAAATAGCATATCAATACTGCTATCCTCCGATCCCGAGGCATCATCCGGATCGGCAGTCCATCTATTGGAATCCAAAGAATCCGATAGACATCCTCCAAGGTCATCGTCATCTCCCTTTTTGGGATATGGAAGGTGTTGGTCCGGGGATTCCATATGTTGATCAGGGCCATCAGATAGGCCCTATCCCCAACCATTGGCTCTAGCTGAGTCACCTGCTTGAGCCCAAGGATGTCAAGCCAATCCCAGTTAGCTAAAGTCAGCATCGCACGTGCTGCAGTGAAAACTGTGGGCACATGGTATTGGATCTTCACAACCTGCAAAAGAAAACAACATAAAAAAATTAGAACAATAAAAACATGTACAACACTAACAATGACTATACAACAATGCATCAAAATGTACAGCCAAAAACATCACAAACTTTAAAAAAAACTAATTTTTCAATTTTAGGGTTTTAACTTTCAACTGATAAATTCAACAAAAACATAACAAAATTCACACAAACTAATTTTTTAGTTCTAGGGTTTTAACCTTGCATTGCTAAATTACAAAAACATCATAGTTGTCAGTCCTAGGTTTTTTAACTCTAACTGATAAATTAAAAAACAAACAAAAACATTCAAAAATAATTTGTCAGTCCTAGGGGTTTTAACTCTAACTGATAAATTAAAAAACAAACAAAAACATTCATTAATAATTTCTTAGATCTAGGGTTTTTAACTCTCAAATGGTAAATTAAAAAAACAAAAACAAACCACCACAAATAACTAGGGTTGCACTATGTTTTTACGTTTAGTTTCACCCTACGTTTCTAACCTAAGTTTTGATCTTGGTTCAATTCGGGTTCAACGAAGTTTTTAAGTTACATTTTAAACTAAGTTTTTTAGCTAATTTTTCAACTAAAATTTTGATCTTTGTTTAAATTGGGTCACACTAAGTTTTAATCTAAGTGTTAATTTTGATAGACTAGGGTTTCATTTTAAAAAATAAAAATAAACAAACAAAAAGACACAAAAACAACTAACTTGCGGTTTTAAAACTGTGAAGCAAACAAACAATAAAGAAGAAGGTCACTCACTGGTATCACTTCAGCTCCGTTGCTTGATCTAGTGTGTGAACTCATGGTCGCAAGAAAAATTTGGCAGCGCTTCGCTTCGCAGAATTGACCTCCTCCTCCTCAAAGCTCCAAATCGCCAAGAAAAACAAATGCAAATGAGCCCAAAACTTAGTTTTGGACTTTAAATAGACTTTTTGAGCCTGTACTCATTCTCCCCTTGGATGAGCACTCTGGTTAGCACTCGTCCCTCCCTGGTATGAATACTAAACAGGAATTTTTCCCACCTCGGGATGAATACAGAGCAAAAATTTCAAAAACAACAAAAACTGCACAAAAATACACCAAAACAAGCCCTAAAAGTGTCCGATAAGAGTGCTTTTGCACTTGACATTCTAGGCATGCAAAATAGATATCAGGGACACAAATCCTCACTATCCTATTCCCTAATAAGGCTACCATAGCCGAACCACTCCATGGGAAGACGAACTTTTGAGAATTTCATCCCCAAATGACGTCACCAAAAGGGTCAAAACCCAACCAAAAATAACAATAACATTGTCGAACAAAGGCGCATTTGTGCCTGATATTCTTGGCATCCAAATAGACATTGGGGTTACAAATTATCACTATCCTACTCCCTAAGAAGGCTACCATAGCCGGACCGCTCCGCGGGAGGACAGATTTTTAACACTTTTAGCTCCAAAATGCGTCACAAAAAGGGTTCACACCCACCAAAAATAGGTCAGAATATTTAGAAACTGCTTTTGCATTCAATGGTAAAACAACTGAAGGCACCCTTACCTAAGTCATCTTGGGTCAAGCGACTCATCACTTTTCTCATGTCGGTCATTCCCTCATCGATTCGTCGCTTGAGTGGGTAGTCACACTTAGTCACCAATCAACAAAAACACACCCAATTATGGAAATAACACGCATTCAAAGGATCATTGACAAAGACAATCATGCCCCTGCTTGGGGCAGCAAACAAGCAATTATCACATGCTGATCAAACACTTGGCATTCATGAATCATGAACTCAAGGTTCCCATAAACAAAAGGTTGCGCCCTTTGCCTATTCATGACTGATCAATGTCCAAGCTCAAATAACACCTCACTGTAAAATGTTAACACTTGATTTAAGTTCCTTAGCTCGTCAAAAGCAAGGATTCAAGAATGTTACACTCCAAACATAGTATACGTTGGCTATTTTCCAAGCGTGTTAAATTTAGTATATATGATTCACAAATAGTTTAAATTGAAAGATCATCTTATTTTTATATATTTCATCTGCGTTTCGCATTTAGCCTATACGGCGAGGGTGTGCCCACCTCAAGTGGCCATTGAGTTATTTTTATTTCTTCCGCTTCTAAATTCCTCTTCGGCATAATTAATTCATCTTTCTATTTCGAAATCTTTGTGTGTAAATTTAAATTGTGCAGAAGGATAGTTAAATCCTTCCAAGTGGTATCAGATTCCTTCGATCCTGACGAAACCGCATCGTTTTTTTGAGTATCCGTCTGTCTTCCGATTTCAAATCGCGTTCGCAGGCATCCCAAACACCTTGCGTATCCTCCCGAACAACTTCGCCGGTCGTCGTGAAACAGTCAACATCGTTTTGAAGGATATAACCGTGCATATCAGGTTTCTTGCGTTCAACAGATAGTCGAACACTCACCAGTGCAAACGCGTCCGGTATCCAATCGATTCAAAAAATAAAACTGGTGCAAGAACGTGCTGCAGGATTAAACGCACCGCAGATGAATTTTTTGGCAATTCGGTGGAAGCAATACATCGTTGGCAGTCCTAAAAACCTTGGTGTCTCAGGAAAGGTGAGAGCTAGTTCTCCAATCGCCATTACCCATAGGGAAATTCAAAGCTAGCACGCCATTAACGCAGAGAGCGCTCTCGGCCAATCAGTGAGCGTGAAATAATCTTATATCGCGTTATATTATAAGGTACTCACAATTTTATTATTATTATTTTTATTTTCGTGTGGGCAATTATCCCACATACACGGTGTTGTGGGCGATTAGGTGTTTATAAGGCGCTTAGCGCACATAGTGAGTCGTGGCTTTGGCCACACGCTCACCTCCTTGTGCTTGCCTTGCTACTCTGTCCACGTCCTCCGTGTAGTCTTCCGATCGGTCTTTGGTCTTGTCGTCCTCCGTGTAGTCTTCATCTTCCGTTTGGTTGGTCTTCTGTCATCCGCTCGCGTGTCGCGTCTTCGTGTTCCGTTCTGTCTTGGTCCGTGCATCATGTCCGCGTGTCACATTTCCATTCCATTTGTTCTCGGTCTAGCATCTATCTTGGGGGTCGTGCATCACTTTGTCATTAGTTGCATCATGTCTTCTGTCAGTATTTCATTCAGTTCTATCTCGGTCTCGCGTGTCGGTTTTGGGTGTCATGTCATCGCATGTGTCTAGTGTCTCGCGTGTCAAATTTGTCCCGTCATGTCAATTTTGGGTGTCGTGTCATCGCATGTGTCTAGTGTCTCGCGTGTCAAAGCTGTCCCGTCGTGTCGCATCGTGTATTGCTAAAAGTCGTCAAAAGTTGCTCGTGTCGCGTCGTGTATTGCTAAAAGTCATCAAAAGTTGCTAAAAGTTGTCAATAGTCGCTGAAAGCCGTCAAAATCATTGAAGTCATCAAAATTTGTGGTTAAGGAGGTGAGCTAGCAAAATTCAAATCCGCGTCATAGTTGGAGTGACAGTTGAAGCGGAACCCACAATTTTTTTTGCTAAATTCAACCAAATTTTGCGATAGTTGAAGTGGAATCCCAAGCAGGTTATGTTAACAAGTGCATGAGAAAACAGTGGACAAAAGGTGCTGACGGTCGATTATCAAGCTCGAAAACGACCAATAACAACACAAGAAGACCTAATCGCAGCCCAGGTACTAAAAATTTTCTTTCTCCTTTTAAAATTGGTAGTTATAATCCACATCATCCACTAGTAGATCCTATGGCTACTAATCCTCTCCCAACTCACGAAAACATCACACAAGGAAACTCAAGTAACTCAGCCGTTTCCAATGATGATTCTCTTCGACTCTTACTAGAGGGTATGAACGAAATGGGTCTCCTCCTAAAATCCCTAGTGCGAGCACAAAACCAGTCTAATCCCAATACTAATTCCCAATATCACTCCCATGCCCAAAGGAATGAAGACAATGTCGATCAATATGACGATGGGGAACAACAAATAGGCACTTCGGATAATTCCAGGGATCGCTATCATAGACAGCGGTATAACCAAGATCAAGAAAGGGATACTGGTTATCACCAACCGAGAGGCCCTAATAATTTTCCACGCATTGATATGCCCACTTTTGAGGGTCATGATCCTCGTGGTTGGATAGCCAAAATGGAAGGCATTCTTGACTTATATCAAATTAATGAAATTGATAAAGTCCCTTTCACTGCATCAAAACTAGGCACTGAGGCCTACCAATGGTTTGTATGGCTTAAAAGAGAGAAAGGAGCTACTATTAATTGGAGAAATTTCACTACCTCTTTTTTAGAAAGATTTTATGAAGGAGCTACATCATCATACACAGTAAGACTGTTATCTCTTAAACAAGAAGGGTCAGTTAGCGAATTCATTTTGGAGTTTACCAGTTTACTACCATACACTTTAGACCTCAGTCCCGACACAGTGGTAGGAGCCTTTCGCAATGGTTTGAAAGAAAGTATTCGAGTGGAGGTAGACATGCACAATCCAACCTTGCTAA
The DNA here is from genome assembly GCA_028583015.1 of Wollemia nobilis. Lineage (NCBI taxonomy): Eukaryota > Viridiplantae > Streptophyta > Pinopsida > Araucariales > Araucariaceae > Wollemia > Wollemia nobilis. The sequence continues at coordinate 5,761,338 of JAQPPZ010002201.1, forward strand.
ACGATTGTATAAGAATAGCCAAGCTGGCCGAGAAGAGACATCAGTTGTCTGCACGACGTGAAACTTATAGTCGTCCTTCATATCGCAACAATTCCTTTCGTAGAAATGATCAACCATCAAGATATTTTTGCTATAAGTGTCGCACTCATCACCCCAAGGAACAAGCATGTGCCCAAAAACAAAACTTTCATATTGAAGGTGATCAATGTGAAGGAGAAGAGGAATAACCTTACCAACCCGAAGAACCTATGCCAGAAGACCTACCATGTACTATAGAAGAAAAAGAAGAGGATACAATGGCGATCTCCGTGCATGCTCTCATGGGTTTAACCGCCCACCATACCATCAAGGTACCAGGATTTCTCCGCCAGAAAAAGGTGAATGTGCTAATTGATTCGGTAGTACCCACAATTTTATCGACATCAAAACCGCAAAAGCTTTGAATTTATTCATTAACTCTTCCAACAAAGACAAATTCTAGGTTCTAGTGGCCAAGGGGTGAACGCACAATGTGTTGGTCGCACATCTCAAGTTTCCATAAAAATGGGAACTTATACTTGGTTTGGATCCCTTTTCGTCATGAATTTGGGGAACTCGGATGTCATTTTGGGAGTTGAATGGTTGGAAACATTAGACACGGTTAGCTTCAAATTCAAAAAATTATTTGTGGAATGGAAGGAAAACGGTCGAATCATTCGCTTACAAAGAATTACTACTCCTCCATCACAAATGGTGAGCTCTCATAGTATGGAGAAGATGTTACAAAAGGGTGGATATGGGTTTATAGCTCAAATTAATTGTTTGGAAAAACAATCTCCAGCAAATTCAAATATTATTGCTCCAGAGTTACAAGACATCATAACACATTACGGAGAGGTTTTCCAAGAACCTCAAGGATTACCACCTAAACAATCTCATGACCATGCCATCCATTTGATTCCAGGGAGTGTGCCTCCTAACAATCATCCTTATCACTATCCTCAACCATAAAAGACAGAAATCGAACAGATCGTTCAGGATTTGTTGGATCATGGAGTCATTCGTCACAGCACTAGTCCAAAGTAGCATGTGGTGAACTTTATGGATAGGACATTAAAGAGGGTGCTTTCTGACAAGTTATTGCAGGTCTATTCATCCCACCCCGGAGCAAATACAAATCTATGAGGAATTTCTAGACTATTATTTTTGCAGTGGCTTCCTGGTAACATATTTATGCTACTGTTAAATTTTTAGGTCAATCCGAGGTCATTTGATTATCGTTTTAATATTTTCATGCATATACTGACAGTAGGCCTTGGGAAATACATGCTTTATTCTATCTGTAGGTGCTACTAATATTTTATATTTCTTTGAATGCATGTTTTCGACATCAAAAGAGCAGGAAGGAGTGAACAATCATATACACATGTGACAGAGATATTTTGGTCTGCCCATCTTACATATGGGCACACGGAAGAAGGATTGCTATCATGGATGTGATCAAAAACATATTTAACGCTCCTATCCCCTAAAAAGGAAGGAGACATATTGTAACACGACTTTGAAAGCATATCAATAAAGAAGGCTATATTTCATACTGCTTTTATCTTGTGTCGATTCGCTCATGTTCTTTCCTTTTAGGCATTTTTCAATACATAGGCTTTTAGCGTTAAGTTTGGTTTTAGACTCATCGTATTCAGCATATTCCTTTTTGTTTCCATATCCTCGTGCTTTCAATGCCCATATCTTTTGTTGGATGTAAAAGTACCTTTGGAAAAACCTATCTTAATCACAATTTCCTTCTTTCTAAATTCAATGGTTAAACATAACAATATCACTTCAATACTTTCTCAAAAATATTCCCTTAGACACAAAATAATCACAACTCAATTTATGCATTATTGCTCCCTTTTAAAAATAACACTCATCACAACATACATAAAAATAACTTCTTTGATACACCTTATAAACTCCAACTTAAAATAATATCCAACACCATAAAATATCAACCAAACACCTTACAATCCTTTCAAAACCTTTGAGAAAATAACATTAAAAATTTAATTTTGCAAAACCCTTATAACTCCCTTTGCAACCTTAGAACCAAATAAAAATATGCAAAAATTAATTTTTAAATGCCCAAACTACATTCCTGAAATTTTTGGTGACCAATATCAAAGCTTACCTATTTCTTCCCCAGAAGGAGATTCAGTGAGATTCGATATGCCGTCTCCTCTATCCTAAGCTCCTTAGCACTTGGGAACCCACCGCATGGGCTACTAAGGCCCACGTGAAGGAAGGATGAAGTCCTTCCTCTTATGCCTTCACTGTCGTCTTATATTTCATGAATTTTGCACGCTTTTTCTCTTCCTTAGACGTAGTGTAAATTACAAGGCTTGCAATTTATTTTGAAGGCATGGTAAGATTTGGTGAAGTGAGTGTTCCCCCTTACATTTTTAAACTCCTCACGTCGGTGCTTTTATAATTTGAAATTGAATTTTAAATTTTAATTTTAAAAACCCACTTTAGGGTTTTTTTTTAAGTAAAAAACCCCTTACGAGGCCACCTTGGTCTGAGAGACCATGAACAGGGGGTTCTACACCATCAAAGTCACCCGGGAGTCACACCCGACCCTGCTTGCACCAACATTATCAATTGGATTTTGGATACCCAATTCAGATTTTTGGTAGGGTGGAGATTTGAACCTGGGACCTCTCTTGGAGGATTTCCCTCTCCTCTCCAACTCACCTACAACACCTGGGTCACTTTAGGGTTATTTAAACATAGCTTAAATTAATTTAAATAACTTTATAAGTTAAGTAAATTAACTAATAAATTAATTTAAAATTAAATTATAATTAATTTTAAACTTCCTTTGTATAATATTATAAAAGAATATTATAATATTATTCACTTGGGATTATTTTAGCATTTTGGACCAAATTTGACTTCCTAGAATCGGGTCTTGAAACTGAAACCAAAATATCCTTTTGCATTTATTGGAGAATCAAAAATTGATGCTGCCAACTGAAACTGCCACTGACTGGTGCTAAAAGCTTGACATCAATGACCACTCACTCTTGATATAAATGATAAATTATCACTCAAAATATCCAAAAGTTAATTTTGGGATGGGAGTATTTCTACTCCCAGCATGCACTGATCTTTACCTTTTTCCACTTTCCTTCTCATCTGATCCTTCTAATTCCTCTAACTATTCTTGTTCCTGCTTGTCTCTGGAATTTTTTCTCTACACTAATTTGCTATATGTCCATCATTATTGCACTTATAACACTTAATATTGTTATTCCTTGGAGGTGCAATTATCTTGGGATTTCTCTTGGTGAAGCTATATCTATTCTTGTCATGAACCCTACAATTCATTGCCTTGTGGCCAAACTGATTACATGAGTAGCAATACCGATGAAAAAACCACTTGTTTCTAGAGTTCCCATATTCATGTTTCTCATGTGTCCTGCACTGAGAAGCTTTGTGTCCAAACATGTGACATGAAAAACATCGTCCATTGAAATTACCTTGCCTTGACCTCATTGGTTTCTTAGTCTCTTTTACCCTATGTTGGTTCCTATTCCATATGTTTCTCATTTGTGAATTGTTCCTTTCCTTGTTGAACTTTCTATTGTCCAACTCATCCTCAGAATTCTCACTCTCTCTTACATTCTCTTCTTCTGAAGTTTCTTCTTCTTCAAAACTTGAGGTTGACTCCTCTCCTTGTTTCCTTTTGTTCTTGTTCATCAAAACCAAGTCCTATTTTTTTGTTGATAATTTTTGTTTCTTGATAATCTTATCCAAATTCTTTTAGTTCCTTACAAAATTATGTAACCTATCCTTAGACACTTTTATTTCTTCCCTTAGTAGAGCCACTTCATGTTCTAACCTTTCAAATTCTAAGACCTTTTCTTCTAAATTATCTTTAAACTTCCTTGTCTTAGATCATCTATAAGCTTTCTTTTCTCTTCATCACATTCTTGAAATTGAAGCTTAAGTTGAGAGTTTTGCTTTCTTACCTTTTTTAATTCATTAAGGTCATGAATAAGTTCACCTTCAAGATCAACTCCTATTTTTTATTCTTACTCTATTTTTTTTCCTTTCAAAACATCTTCATTCTTTTCTGACTTGTCTTCTATAGGATCACCTCCTTCTTCTTATAGTGCCATTATAATATTCCCTTATGGTCCTTCAAGTGTATCTTCATATTTATCATCACTAAAACTGAATCCACTCTTTGTACAACTATCTTCAAGATGACCAAAGTTACCACATCTTAACCACTTGAGAATTATTGGTGACCTTTTCCTAACTTCTTCCTTTATTTTTTCAGAAGTAGAACTTCATCTTTATCATTGTCTAAGGAACTATTATCACTATCACTTGAGTACTTACTTGCCTTGTCTGCATAGTAACTTCTCTTCTGTCTTTGAAATAACTTCTTTCCTTGTTTGCCTTGTCCATACTTACCTTTCTTTTGGTACCTATATTTTTCTAATTCTTTGTTCTTATGATCCTATTTTTCTTCATTATTACTATTTATAGCTTCTTGACAATCATTTGCATAGTTACCATACTTTCCACAATTGAAACATCTAACATATTTCACATATTTAAATTTTCTTGTATCCTTTTTCCTTCTAGCATAATTTGCTTCTTCATCACTGGATGACTCATTGCTTAAATCTAACTTCTTCCTCTTCATATTGTTAGTAGATTTGAAGGCTTCTTCTTTTTGAATATTAGGTTCCTATTTTTTTCTCATCTCAAAAGTTGTAATAATGCCAAGTAACTCATCCCTTGTCAAAATATCACCATATTTGTATTCCTCTATAGTAGAAATATTTTCACTAAACCTTTTTGTGAGAGATCTTAAGATCTTATCACAAACATCATATTCTTGAATTTCAAGTCCAAGTCATTCCATGGATTTAACAAGCTCATCTACACAGAGTAGATAAGAACTAATGTTTTACTCATCCTTCATTCTTAATTCTTCAAATTGTCCCTTGAGATTTCGTATCTTTGCCCTTTTGACATTTTCATCTCCTTCATATATGCTTTGCAACTTATCCCAAATTCCTTTTGCTGATTTGCAATGCACAACTATGTTATATGCAAACCTTTCAAATTTGCATTTATTGCTCTTGATTTATAATGATGTAGAAGCTTACCATATTTATCTGTAGGTGGATTAGTTGGTGGTGTGTATCCATTTTCAATTGCTTCCCATATTTCATTGCCTAGTGCCATCAGGTGAATCTTCATTCTCATACTCCAAAATACATAGTCACTTCCATAAAATCCTGGTGCTAAATTATCTAAGAATCCACTCTTAGAATCCATTGTGTTCTTGTAAGATTTTCTTTCAAGTTGTTAATCTCTTCTAAGGGGGGGGTGAACATTATAAGACCACTTTTTATTTTTCTTTCCAATCAATATTATGTAATGTATCAATATCAATATCAAAAATAGTAATCAAAGCAATGTACAAATCACCACACACAATAGAGACACCAATTTAATGTGGTTCACCCAATGTATGCTACTCCACGAAGAAAATATTTCACTAAAATTTTCTCAAAAAATCTCTTGGGAATCATTTCCCTATTACAATGCTTATGGACCTCTGTCCAAAGGAGACACCAATCCCCTAATCAGGTTCATAGATCTCTATACATAGGATAACTCCTTTCTCCTCTGCTCTTGCTGGTGATCTTCTAGAAGAACTGCTACCTCCACTATAATGTCTAATGGATCTCTATCCACTGAATACTCTTATCCTCACTCAAAATACCTATCCTCACTACCCTATATAATGGATATCTATCCACTAGAGACTATCATCCTCTATACTCTGTCACTTCCAAAGCTTAATCTTATCTCTAACTCAAATATACACTAAACACAGTCCTTCGGTCTAGCAAAAATCTGCTCAATCTCTATCTTTGGTCTAGCACAAACCTATTCTTAAATCTGCGCCAAACTTTGTCCTCAAATCTACACTAAACACAATATTTCAGTCTAGAACAAATATATCCTCAATATTTGTCTTCAAATATGTATTATAAGCTTCCACAAAATATCACATCAATCTGTCCACAAGTCTTCTCCAAGACTTACCTCAAATCTGCTCAACAAGTCCTCACTAGAACTTGTCCAATATTCTCAACAAGCCTTCACCAAGACTTACCTCAAATCCAAATTATAAGCTTCAAAAAAAGCTTACTCAACTTAATCTATCACAAAAACCTCTTCAATCACACTAACAAGCTTCACACATAATCTTGTTCAATCTCATAGAAACATATAGAGAATTTTTAGAGACTCAATATGCTTCTTACAATAATGCTCAAACACTTCCAACCTCTTTCTTAAATCAATTCAAAATGTAGAACAATTTGTTTCATAGAATTAGAACTATCATTTCAACACTTCCACTTGACTAGGTTCAACCAACTCTACTCAACCAATCACTCAATGAAAAAATCCTTGATCATAAACCCTAGTCCAAGCATATGAACACTCACTCAATTATTTCTAATCAATGCTTATCAAACAATATCACATAACAATGATACTCATTTTATTTCACAAACCCTAGTTCAAGATAGTTCACAACTTCACATAACAATGATACTCATGTTCTTGCACAAATCTTAGTTCAATATAGTTTACAACTTCACATAATAATGATACTCATGTTCTTTTCACAAACCCTAGTTCAAGCATATGAAAGCTTTACTCAATATTTCCAACAATGCTTATCAAACAAGGTTTCTAGAATCAAATTTATTTCTAGAAAAAAACTAAACTCAATAATGCTTATCAATCAACCCTTTTCACTCCAACTTAGCATTCACAACATCCAATAATCACTCACAAGGAATATGTGCCCATACCTTTTGTTTGATGAAGAGTAGACCTCAAAAACCTGTTTTAAACACAATTTTCTTCTTTGCCAATTTCAAAGGTTAGATGACAAAATATCACACTAACACTCTCTCAAAAATATTTCTCAATTACAAAAATAATCAAACTCAAATACATCTTATTACTCCTTTGAAATTAGCAATCATTAAAGCTTACATAAAATATAATTACTCAATTACTCCTTATAATATCCAATCTTTTATTAACAACATCCAAAATCAAACCCTCAAAAATTATACTACCTACCCTTTTATCTACCTCAAATACTCAATAACTAATTTTAAAAATAAACTTCTATAAAACTCCAAAATATTTAATTTTCAACCAAACTTAGCAAATCATAAATATTTTATGCAACCTTGGCAATACAATAGCACATACCTTTTATCTCAAGCAAAAGGCCTCGGCGGGTTTTGAATGTGAGATAACTCCCAGTTGAGTGCCTTATCGAGGTGCTAGCCCACCACATGGGATATGAGCCTCCACACGAAGGGTAAGGCTCAAGCCTTCCTCTTATCCCTTTTTGATTAGTGTGACGCAAAACAAAATACCCTCTTCTCTTGCAAAATCAACTTGGTGGATTTCGAACCCTACTCTCCTTGTCTTTCGAACGTCTTAGTGCCACCCGCTATTGCCAACTACGCTACATAGTGTTGTATGGAGAAGAAGGAGCCCTGATCCTATTTTTTTTATCTTCTACCACTAAATGCTTTCAAAACACGCAAAAATATTACACTCTTCTTTGCGCATGAATCTTTTTGGGGTTTTATTAATCGATAATAGCATGGGGGTTAAGGCAAAGGTTCTTGCCCCTCTTTTATACACGAAGGCCAATGTCTTAGGAATGTCGACACCACATTCAAATTTCGAATTTGATTAATTAATTTACCTTTATAAACCAACCTTAGGGTTATTTAATTAATATAAATTAATTTTATAATTGAATTATAATTAATCTATAATTAACTTAATAACTTTAGAAGTTAATTAAATTAATTAATAAATTAATTTATAATGAAATTATTTAAATTAATTTAAATCTCCCCTTTTAATATTATAATAAAATATTATAATATTATTTTGCTTGGGCCTCTTCATTGCTCTTTGAACCTCATCTGACCACCTAGAACCGGATCTGACCAACTGGAGGTGGACTTTCCTTTTGCATCGATTGTGGAACCGCTTCTTCTTGCACTGCTCACTAAAACTAACTCTTGACATCAATGACAACTCAATTACTCAAAATGTCCAACAAAAGGCATTACCACTGAATGAGGGATGGCATGATGCATGGGATCTACTGATGTGTTAGATGGGATGGATGCAGGAACCTATGAAGCAACATTAAATTATGCTTCATAGAGGGGGTTAGTACATATGATGTTTTGATGTGGTGGGATGGAGGTGTCCTAATGAGATGGTGGTGGATGAGTGTGGGTCATGGTTGTAGCAGTTGGTTCAAAAAGTGGATTTGTGATGATTTGATTGGCATGTTGCAGGTGTGAAAAGGTGGTTTCCTACTATGATGTAGGAATGGTGCAAGGTGGAATGGTGTATGAAGGTAATCATGTAAATATTAAACTAGATACATTTAGATAATTCCTAACAACATCCATGTTCACATACGTGACATGATTATTAGATGACGTAGGTGGCTCAGTCCTAGGAATTTCATGAATGGTGGCATGAGTATATCTTCGCATTATATCTATATCTAAATTGGGGGTACAACTGGATGGTCCAGTGGATAAGTCTGGATACATGTTCTAGGCTACACTAACTTGCCCTATTGTTGAAGTGGCAGGGGCTTGGTAAGACTGAGAATGAAACTCCATGGATGAAGGAAATTGACTTTGGGCTTGGATTTTCATTCTAGATTGACCATAGGTTGTTACCATAATCTAAGGGTGGAATGAGGTGGTAAATGTGTAAGTATATATGTGAAGATGTGATGGAGATGCAAAGCAAATAAACAAACAAATATTTTCCTAATTTTTTGTAGGTTTTTTTTTCATTGTTTTGATGTTTATTTTATTATTTTTTATTTTATTTTGCCTATGCAAGTCTAAGGTTTTCACCCAGATGCTCACACACACTAACTTGGTGATGAAATCCAAGTTGTGAATCCCACCAAGGCTTGGTGATGAAATCCAAACTCGATGAGGGAGCCTAGGTCCTACCAATCCTCACCCAATTCACCTCAATCAATGATATACCTCTCCGAAGAGAGATACCACTCTATTTCTTGGTTATGATGGTTCTTGGAATATTCTTAGCCAAAAATAATATGGTATTTATTGGGAATCGGTGTTGAAATCCAACCTTACCAATGTTTAAGTGAATGTGTGGAATTGTGAGGTTTTAGTTGGCTATGGTGTTATGCAAATCTAAAATGCATTTTTGTTTGCATGCCTAAATGTAGAAATGGAAACATACAAAGGAAAACATGTTTTTATATCAAGGGTTAAAAACTAATTTTAGAGGGATCTTGCAAGGATTCTGAAACATAAATCCAAACACGCTTTAGAATTTGGATTGGGTCAAACTTTGTTGGGAATTTAACCCAATGTGGGTGTGCAGTTGGAGAAGTCCAACTGTAGATGCACATTTCCAACTGTGTCTTATAAATCCTAGTAGAGCATATCTAAAACCCTGAAGGTTCCTAGAATAAGAGCTATGCAGGTAGATGCATATGATCTAGGTCCTAAGATGCAGGTTCTCTTTTATTAACCTAAGACCTAATTACAAACAATAAAAAAAGACATGAACTTAGTGATGTTGTAGAATGCAAAAAATAAATGGGGGTTTAAATGCTACAAACTTGTGATCCTTTCATGACTATCTTATCGCTCTTCCAATATTGATGTACAATTGTGAGATCCACAAATGTTTTTGCACGGTTTTTAGGTCAATAATCACCCATACATGTTTACTCAGGTCTATAACCACCCATCCATAGTTACTCAGGTGTAGGATAAATTCAAAAAAATAATTGGAGCTCTTGATCGTGATCTTCGATTTCCACATAGTCAAACTTTGAAAAGATGCAACAACAAATAGAAAAAGATGATCATCATTTTGTAAGAAAAATATAGATAACACCAAACAATGCAAGAAATACAAGTGCAATGATAAAAAATGATCTTTGTATTGAACAGTGGAGTCTTAGTCTTCATTTACATTGATTTTACCTGAGTGTGCAAGGTTCTGTTCACAATTAACTTGCTCACTTTTTAGATTACAATGGGCAAAAAAGGGAAAATACCCTTTTTTTCCAAATATAAATAATAACGGTGTCTTTGATCTTATCTTGCTCTAATCAAGTTGGTGAGTGGGCTTGAGTATCCAGTGATAGAGCAGTCCAACTTTACCAGTTACTTCAAAGACCTTTAACCTATGCACGCATGAATGCAAACAAAAGAGTCAGTAGCACCTACTAATATGAATAGAAATGGCTACTTAAAAAACTTGAAAATGAATGCATGAAAATTGTGAACAATGCACAAAGAATAGAAAAAGAACATAAACGAATGCCTTGCTAACTTACCAATCCTAATCTATCTATTAATGGTCAAAATATCTCTCCTGAGAAATCGTGGGTGCGCGGGTGGTAGGGTTATGCATAGTGACTATTTATTGCCAAATTGGCTAAAATTAGGATTTTTGAAATTTGGAATTGGCTAATATTTGGGACCCTTGACCACAGCCTATTAGCCAAAAAAAATTGGGTGTAAATTTTTATTGGGTCAATTCGTCCCAATTTTATAATAATTTGACCATTTTAAGTTTGAATTTCCAACATTACCCCTAATAATAGTTAACCTTCTACATGCGATTGGACACTATTCACATAGATTTTAAAATTGATACACCAAATTTTAATAAATACATTTTTATGCCGACACATTACGCATAACCCTAGTGGGTGGGGCTGGCCAACCGTAGGAGGGTGGTTTAGCAACCGTAATATGGTGGTTGCCTCTATGTAAACACCAACGGGGGATTTTATGGGAAGGGCATAAAGCTTCAAGATTCAATTCATGACCTCAATAAAGGGATATCCAAGTGCACAAGTAACTTCCTACAAAGATTTTGGTAGCGTAGCGGTGTATTTTTTGAGCCTCTTTTGGTTGATGGTATGAAGGTACATTTATAGGCTCCTTGGAATTTTGGAGGGAAAGAGAGGTGGCAAGCTAGCATTGCCAAATGGTAAGCTAGAGTTACCACATCTCTAGGGTAGTTAGAGTGAGTCACCAAGGGTGTCTCATCCAAGTGGAGGGATGTCCCATGTGAAGGGACAAGGGTGAAAGGGGTGTGTGAGAGGTGGAAAAGGGTGGTGGTGATGTGGCCAAGACATGTGTCCAGTGGGTAGGCAAGGTATCATTCTAAAAATATTATCATCCATTGATAATAGCAATGGTCACACTTACTTTGTGTAAGGTGCCATTACAAATCATTGAGCAACAAAATAAATGACATTCTTCTTCATAAATTCCTATAAGAAGGTCTTTTTCATACTCTCACTCATATTTAGCCCCTCTAATATGAGTAAAATAAGGAGAACTATGCACTTCCCACATAATCCATCTCCTTAGATTCCCAATTTTGGGTATAAGTACCCAATATTTAAGGTATAAGAGTCCATCTATTATTTTGAAATCTTTGCCCTCTCTAGGATTTCTTCTATTTTGGCTCGAATTTCATTGCAATATCCATCATGATATTGCATTCTCTTTACTTAGCCCATTAAGTCAACGTGACTATGGGTCAAAATAGTTATAAGCCTTTTTCAAGGACTTAAAATTGAATAGGTTTATCCCATTTTAGTCTTAGGATTCACTCCTAATATGGACTTATGTACCTTCTATTGCTCATAAACCTCATATTCTTGGACATACTTTATCAACTTAAAGAGAGGACCCAATTAAGTATAGTCAAAACTTAACTAAGAATAGGATTTTTATTTCTATTATTTCTCATTAAGTTTAACCAAGAATATCTATTCTTTCTCATCTACATCTTCCTATGTATCATCCTTTTTTTTCCATCGTTGAGTGGCCCACCATCTATCATACTTCAAGGTTGTACCAACATCATCATCATTTGGAACCCATATATCCTCACTTGGTTTTATGATCAATGACTCCATCCATGGTGGTTCTACTATATTCATTCCCTTCCTTGTATAGATCATAGGTGGACCTAGTCTTCTTTGTATAATACCAAACTATCACAATGCTTGAGTATATTGAAAATACTCATATAGCATGCTTTGTCATCCAATCATCTACCTTGATCATTGCACTTTATATAGTTATACTCCATCATCTACCCATATTGGGCCCTTCCTCCATGGATGTCAGGTCACATCTTGTGGTCTCAAATTTTCACATATAGAGTGATACCACTCTCTATTGCCTTCATGTGGTCTATTAACATTCATCTCTTTCCCCCTTTGCCATCTTAATGCATAAGGTATCTTTGGCCCCACCAAATTATGTGCATCATAAGGTAATCCTTGGGGTCTTTCCACAACCACATGTTCCCAAACTCATACTTATAGTAAGAGACTACAACTCATCCCTGATTGCTTAATCATTCAAACCTCAAAAATCTCTCTATAATTTTGATCAAATAAGGCTAGTTCCTATGTAAACACCATTGAACTCTCCACTAGGTCCTGCACCACTCCTAGCATATTCTAGGAAAATCATGCACCAGATGAATCAGGTAAAATAATGCCTAATATAAGCACCATCACTATAGCTGGTATATGTGTTAGTATTCCCAACACATAATACAACTCATACATTATACTACCCTTCTCAATGTTCATATATCTCCACTTTGATCCAAACATTATTTCTAATAACCACCCCTTATTTGCTTCATATATAATGATTACTATACATCCCTCTACTAGTAATCGATATATTTGGTATACGTCTTCTAGCGTGATGTTCATATCTCCAGTAGGTAACTAGAATGTCCCCCTATTGAGATCTAATATTTCAATCAAGGCCAATATATAACATATATATGCATGCACTGACTCTAGATGTATAGCTTCTTCCAATCCTATCACTCTCAACCACTGTTAGTCATCATATTTTAGCATATCCCTCACATTTTGAAATATTTCTCTAAACATGTGATGTGATATTACAAATTTTAATGGCCTTATTTCCTCCATCTCTGCATTGCCCTCCCTGACTCGATCTAGCACCACCAGAAGCCAATATTCTCAAATATATGCACCAGGAGGTTAACAACCATTAGCAAGAAGATCACAAAGCATACTATGGGGCTTGCTCTAAATACACTCAAACTAAATAATGATAGCCCTAATATAAGTGTAACTGCATTATACTTAATGAAAACCAACAGGCTAACTCTTTCCTCCCTTTTAATTTGAATAAATAAAAATCCAAGTTTTCATCTCAACCTTTGAAGCTACATAATTAATAATTTAAATTATTCTTTCAATTATTGCCAAGTGCCTAACCAATCACTATCTTATGACACATCGATCATGCTCAACCATCTAGTTGACCACATCTCAACCATATCAAGTCTCCTCATTCATCCTCCATGGATCACATCTCAATCATATCAAGCCACCTTATTCCTCTTATGTCACCCATTTTCCTTCTCATATTAATCAACTAGGGACACATATTTCCTCTAAGCCACCTGGGACTACAATTTTTTCCAATGTGATTGAAATTCTATTGTTTCTTCACATGTGTCCCACCTTTATGGCATCTGATCTCATTTGATGTCTCATCATATAATTCCATCAATTCATCCTATACAAATCTATTTATATTGCTTATCATTGGGTGACATTTTTAATTCTAACCATTATCACTCCATTGACCATGATCTAGATCACACTTGCCTACCCATAAGGTGCCATCTCAAAATTTTTACACTTTATCATTCATTCTATAATGATTAGGGTTACAAAAAGTTGAGTTTAATTATTTATAGTTAGTTCTTTATCCCTATGAACTAACTTTCCTCATTATCATTCATCCGATAATGGTTATGGTTATTCTTACTCCATGCAAGATACTACTCCTAGGTAAGCTTATACATTATCACTCACCTGATAATGATGGTCACTCTTGCTTCACACAAGGTACCATATCAAAGTAAAGCTACCTTTCCTATGATCAATTTTAAGCAATCTTTAGTTTATTCATAGAAGCTTTTAGTCCTATGTCCTAGAGATTTAACAACTGAAATGTTTTTATGAATGATTCAAACAATATTAAACTCAATTGGAGCAACCTTTAGTCTTTAACCAACCTTTGGTTCTTTTACCAGCATCCTTCTACTAGCCTAGACCTTATACTACCATTCATTTTCTAGCTTGTGCTCTAATACCCACTATAATGGCCCCAATATAAACTATTTTTTTTTTTAACAACACATGTTAAGTTCATTAGATAAAGTTCACATACATGTATAAAATACCCACCCTAGGCTACACCACCCAATGTATTGTTAGATGTATTCCAAATTTCTTTTCATTCCTAATCATACCACAACTGAGACTAGTTTTTACAAATGACACTCAAGAGGTCATGATGTGGCCACATCCTATATTAACTTATGGATATAAGCATAATGAATTGAAGCCTAGATACCTACACCTCCATGTTGAGCTATCTAGTGATTAGTGCTTAGATACTAAACTAGCTAATTAAGATATTTGTCACTCCCTATGATAAATAGATTGACCACCTGATCATCCCCGTTCAAGGTGCCAACACCAAACCTATGATGTTACTGTTGGTCATCAGATCCCCCTAGGTAAGGATTTTGAGTTGATGCATGCGCCCTAGACCTGGACCAACATTAAAATGTTGAAGGGAAGAGATGCCCCTTGTGTCAATATTAGGAGAAAGGCCAAATCCTATGTTAAACTACTTGGGTTTTTGTAGATAAGAGTGCAAGAAAGAGATAAAAGGAGTTAGGGTTAGAGAAATAAATAAATAAGGGGTAAGGGAAGAGAGATCAATGATTTGAGGTGGGAGAGAATAGGAAGCATGATCGCTAACAGACAACTTGAATAGCAGCAAGGAACACAAAGAGTAAAATGAAAGAAATGTAGTATCAACCTTCCTATGTATCCTCCCGAGCGAGTTTCAGGGTACTATGTATGCTGAATAACAGAGTTCAGCATCCAACATACAAACGAAGAAAGACAAAAGAAGCAAACACAGAAGGCAGCATAAAAGAAAGCAAATACGATACTTTTCTACTCCAATGTATCCTTCAGAATGAGTTTCAGGACACTATCCCCGATCACACACCGGACGCAGAGTTTAGCATCCAACATACAAATGAGGAGAGATAAAAAAATCAAGCACAGAAGACAACATAAAAGAGAAGAATTGAGCTCAAATTCTCTTAGTATTAATCGTAGGACATCAAGTTACAAAAGCTTTCTAGCAGATAGTTCCCCCCCCCTTTTCCATTACAATGCTTAGGTTTTTATAGAGGACCTGGGACTCTGAATCATAATTACACAGCAAAGGAGAGTACACCCTCGAGCCCTGAGAATCGGCTCCTCAAGGCTCTCGTGATCGAGCTTTCAAATTTGTTACCAAAAATGGCAACTACAATCGGGTCAACCATGGAAAGGTGCATTGATGAGTCGTCTAGACGTCCTTGGTCTCCAGGTGTGGTGCTCGAGTGGCCGCCATGCTCGCCGAGTTCTCCATCATGGCTTGATACTTCATTTTAGATTGCCAAAAATGAGCAACGGGCTTGCTGGGCACAAAAGATTGCATTTATGAGGTACTTGATCACCTCGGGAAAATACCCGGCTTGGAACGCATGCTCGTGAAGCGCTTCGCTAAGTCTTCATCCACCACTTTGCTTCGCAATGGTCTTGGTCTGAAGCAAAACTTCTCCTTGGATTATACTTCGCAAAACTACTTCGGGGTTGGTTTATGCCAAAGCATATCTACTTCGCAAAATGGGTCCCTTCCTCTTTGTCGCTTCGCTGATTAAATTACTTTGCTGATGCCTTCGGGAAATGCTTCGCTACGATCCTTTTTCAAAAATGTGGTTCGGGAAGATTTCGGCTGAAGCAGATGTTTCATTCTTTGTGACCTCCATCACTTCGGGTGGAAGTATTTCACACGAAAGCTTAGCCGAAGCAAATGCTTCGCAATGACTTTCGTCGAAGTAAAAATGGTTCGCTGATTTTCTGGCCGAAGTGACTGATGGACATACTTTGGATGTGAAGTAGTTTTCTTGCCTTCTCCCTTGTATTTCTTCTTCAGCACATTGCTTTGCAAGAATCTTGCCCGAAGTAGTTGCTGGAAGCGCTTCGGGCCCGAAGTTCTTCTTTTGCTATCCTTGTATACTACTTCGCAAAAACTCCACCTAAAGTAGTGTTGAAAATGCTTTGGGTGCAAAGCTCTCTTTTCCTCTAAACATCGCTTCGCTCAATTTTCGCCCGAAGTAGCTACTGGAAGTGCTTTGGGCACGAAGTAGTCTCATTATTTTTGCTTGTGATTTACTTTGGTGAAAACGACTTTGCAAAACTTTTACCCAAAGTAATGCGGGAAATGCTTCGGGTGCGAAGCTTTCTTTATTCTCCTTCGGCGAAGCTCTTTTCTCTAGCTTGTTCCTCAGTGAAGTTCTTTCTTTTCCACATTATGTACAAATGGGTGGCATTGGAAGCCAAAATTGCTGCAACTTTTCAAAATAAAGATAACAAAGCAAAAATTTACACAACACTATACAAAAACTTATTTCCTTTTCTACCCCTTGAGGAATGTTGACAAAATCATCAACATTATTGGCAGCTTGCGAGGCAACAAGCTCATCTCGGTGGGAGGACCCTTTAACTTTGATCCATTGGGCTAGAGTCCTTTCTCAATCCTTCTCCTTCTTCTTCCTCTAGGAGTGCTTCTACCGCTGGTCCTTGTCCTCCTTCTTCAACTCCCTCTTCATCTTCGGCTTCCTCCTCTAGAGCTACCTCTTATGGAGTGGCTTCCTGTGTCGGTGAAGGGGCAAGACGCTCACGAATTTTCCTCATGGTTCGGTGAACCTGGGACCAGGCACTCTTCGAGAAAGGTTCCAGATCTTGTAGTGCCTTGATCAATACTCAAAACCGATCAATTTTCCTTATGTCTGCATGTTGGGGTCTAGTATACAGGTCATTTAGGTAGGCCACAATCTTGTAGTATCTCAGGAGGTAATCTATGATCTACTTTTCTATGATGGGCTCCGCCCATCCATCTATCTTCGAGACGTCGCCTTCAAACTGAAGCCATGTTGGCTTAATCTCTTCTTTGGACAGGAGATGCCCGTCATCATTTGTGAAACTTGGGAAGCCCATGGAAGAGAGATCTTGAAAATAGCTCATTGATGTGTGTTGTTCGTTCTCAAATATATCCAGGAGGTCCTTTGCCTTTTGCATTTTTCACACCTTGGAGAAGAAAGCGCATACTGTGGCTCGGGCTATAGACCATTCCTTAGCTGTTCAGCTCATCGCGGGGACCTGCAAGTATTGATACTTGGCGCTTTGTACATCAAAAGCTAGTTTGAGTCAGCTTCTAGCTTTTTGGGTGATCTCTTCGATGATTGGCCCTCCTTCGGCAGTGGCATCCCGGGCTTCCATAATGTAGGCCAAAATTGAAAGAGTGCTAGAGGCCTGAGATCTGAAGTTTTTTAGCAAATGCCAGTGAATCTCCTTGATTCTACTCCTATCACATAGCCCTAGGACCTCCTTTTCATATAGCTGGTTCTGCATCTGCAAAATTTTTCCTTCGAGCTCTTTTGCCCTCAGTTCATTCTCGGCTTGTCTCTATGCTCAATTTTTAGCTATACATTCTAGTTGGTTTATTTGCAATTTTAGGGCATGTGCTTCCTTTTTCATCAGCTTGCACTGCTTATCGACATCTGCTAGCTTGGACCGGACTCTTGCCAACTCTTCCTCTAGCTTAATATTCATGCTCTCTGCCTCGAATCTATGCTGATTTGCAATTTTTACGTGCGCTCGGAAGGTCTCGACCCCTACATGCATAGACAAAGACTCATTGTCTATGTTCAGGTGCTCCAGGTCCTTGGTTTTCTCCTGATAATTATAATATGCTGGGGTCATCTCTTCCAGATGCTTCTAGACCCTAGGGACCTTCTTCACTTTGTGCAATTTTATTGCCTCCAGATCAAAGACTGCACATTTCTTGACTTGGGCCAGAGAGCGCCCTCTTTTCTTCCTAGCCTCCTTCAGCATCTTCTCTATGTTTTGCCGGGCCTGAAGTAGCTTTTCAACTAGAGGACGTTCCTTTATTATGGATAGCTCGAATTCAAATGAGGCTAGATCTCCAGTCGAAGGGGTAAACAAATATAAAGGGTTGATGGGGAATGCCTCACCAGAAGGTTTGGCGACAAGTGTAGCGGGGGCCTCGGCTAGCGAGACAGCACTGTGTATGATGGGAACCTGTCTCAGGGTTCAGTGTTGAGATATTGACTTCGCCCTGGCAAAGGATGGTAGGATCGGTGGCGTGGGCGGGCGAAGGTGTTTTAATAGGTTTGTCTTGGTCGGATGACTCGGGTGGGATGGGGTTAGGCAAAGAAATAGGCAATGCTTGGAGGGATGATTGGCCTTGTAGAGGAGAAAAGGGTTGATGATGACCCTCAACTGAGACCATGGTGGATGTGTTAGAGATCGAGGCAAAAGGGAGAGAGTGCATACCTACGTGCCCTCTTGGAAAAGTGGTTGTGGTAACTTCTTGCATGATTGGTTCTTGGCTAGGTTGGGCCTCGTCACTCCCGACCTCCAAGACTTCTACTTTAGGATCCCCCTCTTATTGGAGGAGTTCCTCCACATTGATAACGTCTATGTCTGGGACCATCTCAGCATTTTGTGGCACATTTGCTTCGGTCGAGACTGGCGCAGGTTGTTTAGTGGGCAGACTCGGATGCTCTACACGGGATCACTTTGGATGGGTTGAAGGTGCTTGTACTTGCTCTGGACTTTTCCTCTTCTTCCTTTCTAATGGCTGCTCTGATTCTTTGGCACTTGTATCCTCAGATGGTACTTGCGTTAGTACCCTTGGTGCAGCTTCAACTTTCTTTTATACTCCTAAGGCATCGTCAGTCTTCCCTAGACTTTTGCTCGATCCTGGGGTAGCTGGAGGGACAAAATTAGCGAAGGATATGGGCTTCCAAGATCCAAACTTAGTTTCATAGATGATAGTGAAGTCCCTATCCGTTGTCAAGAGTCCATAGGAGTTCATCTTTCGGCGATGGACTCTCATTATCCACCATTCCCTCCATTGTTCCTCATCCCAATTCTTTAATTTTTCCTTCAGATCGTCCTTGGCCTTCCTCCAAAATGTGGAGTCTGGGGTTGGAAATGGGTATTGATCAGGATCAAACTCTATTTCCATGGGATAAAAGTCATGCCAGGGAGGCAATGTTCTCATTTTTTCTAAATGCCACTATAGATCTCTCCCATTGGGATTGTTTCTTTGCTTCATTATTTCAGGATGGGGTCAGACATGAAAATTTTTACATTTCAAGTGATCTTTCATCACCCCTATTGGATCATAAAACCACCTTTGAGGAATCTGGAGCAAGCCAAAATTAGCCAGTTTTTCCTCCAGGAAAATGTTCTACTTCAAGGCGAAGACTTCAATCACCCCCATTCTGAAAGGAAAGTCACAAGTGTGTGCCCACTTCCGACCGTGGCCGTAAACTTCATTGGTCGTGTCGCTTTGCCGAGCGACTTCTAGTGCAAATTGGTACTCAGATGGGAAAACTAGCAGCAAGAAAGGTTTTCCCACAAAGCAAAACAAGCGTATCATAAGCCCTTGTGTAAGTTGAAAAATATCCCCCTTTTTTGCCTGCACCACCATATCTCTCAGACTGAGGGGCACCCGAGGGCTGGACCCTGTCAACAATTGCATGGCGGGTCATAAGAATTGTTGATTGAAAGAATAATAAGACTCTATCCTCAATAGGAGGTGAGTCCACTGGTATATAGGCAGAGGATTTCCATCCTTGCCACTTGGTGTAATCGCAATATGGGGAAAACTTTTATATGTGCGATAAAAGAATAACCAGACAAGAAAAGAACATGGGCTAAAAATTTGCTCCGCTGCAGAAGTCTTCATCAAGGTAAGCCATGTGTGCAGGTTTCGGGCTACCCATTCTGCCCAGTCAAAGAAGATTGGGTTGGTGTTTGGCCTCGAAGCATCGGGGCATAAAAATCCCATCTGGAAATACATTCGACCAGGGACACTTGCCAAGGGTGTACTGAAGCGTCAGTCAACAGGCCCACCACCCATGTGATGATGGAAAAAATATCTGTGTTCTTGAAGGCCTCCAAGGGTAGGGGCATTTGAGGTAACTTTCCTGAAGGGAGACAACTTTTGAGATTTTCTTGGAGGAATTGCAGCACGTAGTTGTTCAAGGTAAACTTCTCTGTTTGTTCGCTTAGAATGATGTGAATCGTGTACCCCTTTGGAGGCCCTTGCTGTGGTGCAAAAGCTGCTTGCACGTCCTCCTTTAAGATAGAGAACAACTTGTGACCAGTAGCATTCAGCACTTGCCTGGAAGCTGGTTGATAGTTTTGTGCGATGGCATTAATCAGCTCAGGGCAATGGTGCACAGGAGGAGTCAGATACCAACATATTTGGGAGTAATATGTAGTGGACCTCTTGTTGTCAGTCGAGAGCCTACTCCTCATAAATTTGATAGTGTATCTGAGTTCGGGCCACGCTTCTTGAGAGTTCTGTATCTTTAATTTTTTTCCACCTGTCAACTGGTGGTTCTACAAGTTGCTCCTCTTCGAATTCTTTTCTTTCTTCCACAACTTGCTTCTCTGGGTGGGTGTTCGGGTTGACCCTCTTAGGTCTCTGCTTTTTCTCCTCTGAACCTTTCATTTTTTTAAGCACTGTCATCTCTGGCTCCTTTTATTTCTGCGTAGAACCTTTCTTTCCCATGTTGTATGGTTATGGCAGCAACACCAGTAGCATAGACTGTTTCGACGTCAAGGAGCTTCTCGGTGAGTGGTAGCAAAATTTGCAAACAAGTAATGAGTTTTCAATCTTGCACTTTCGAATAAACTCTTCTTCACTAATGCCTACCCTTTATAGCCTTAAGGGGCAACTACCCCTATTTATGGCTCCTGCCATAATTAAACTTATGCTAGTGGCCTAGGAAATTGTTGCACCATCCGATTGGCTATCCAGCGACATCGTATGCAGGGTTACGCACCCTAATTATTACACCTTGCATTAGAGCGCATCTTATACTCAGGCGTGAGCTTTAACTGAATTTCCTCGAGACATGCCCTGTCACCTTTGCCTTAAATTCGTATGCTTTTAGCTCTTTTCAAGGTGGTAGTCGACACATCTCTCGAGACATACTTTAAATGCTCTCGTCCTGCATGTAATTGGTTTGGCAAAGTTGGGGTCGAACATGGAAATGCTTCATGGTGAACTTCTTCTTCGGGCTGATCTTCCATGTTTTGGGCCCGAGGTACTTATCCTTTGTCGTGCTTTGCAAGGACTACCTACCGAAGCTTGTGCTTTGGAATATTACTTTGCAAGATTTCTACCAGAAGTGGTTTCTAGAAATGCTTCGGGTGCGAAGCTCTTTCGTGCCTTTGTTTGAACTTTGGTTCGGCCCTTTACTTCCTCGCAACTGCTACTTTGAGTAAAAATCCCCGAAGGAGAATCTGAATTTTTTTTTGGTGTTTTTACCCCTTGTGTAATGTGACAAGACTTGTCAACATTATTGACGGCTCACGGGGCAACGAGCTCGTTTGGATGGGAGAACCTTTAGCCTTGATCTATTGGGCCAGAGACACCTCCAGAACCTTCTCCTCTCACTCCCCCTGGGAGCGCTTCTACATCTGGTTCTCCATCTTCTTCTGCTTCTTGAGACACATTCAATGGATTCTGGCTGAGTTCTTGTGTCTTGCCCCTTGGGATACAAAAGGGGTGCAAAAATGTGCCTTCCTCATTCTCAGGCCTTACCACTTGAGACTGCTCTCCTTGGACTACCTCTTGATGGAGATTGCAAGCGGCCACATTGTTCATTGTTGGGTCAAAGCTTGCATATTCCCATTGATGTTCTTGGGAAAAATTTGTTTCTTGAGCTCCGAATGACTGCATATCAAACCTCTACTCAGTACAAGGAGTCTACCATGATGAATACTATGCAGGATGGCTAGGAGCAGTGAATAGTGATGGGTTTTCTCCCCACTGCCACTTTCTAGATAGGAACAAGAGTTGTTCTGCTCGTATTGCTTCCTCAAATATCTGAGGAAATCTTCATTCACCTGATTGTAGCAAGAGAAGGCATATGTCCAGGTGAAAGGCATGAACATAGAAGAGGTGAGCTTGGGCATGCGTTGGTTGGATTTCCATTGGAATATTCTTCCAACTTCTGCAAAATCAGACATTGAAGTCCATGATGCTCTCCAGAGGTGATCTCATGATAGCGAACAGATCCATCAAAAGCTGGGAGGGATCTTGAGAGCCGTCAAATGTCTTGATCAATGCTTCTGCTAAATCGCTCCACGAGCAGATGCTTTCATACTGGAGTAATCTGAACCATTGCATTGCTTCTCCTTCCAGAGACATGACCAGAAGTCTCACCATAACATCTTTGTGGATTATGTTGTGGAGGTTCGCCAATGCAGCTACATCTTCGAGGTGCATTTGGGCCATTCCCTTAGTACCATCATATTTTGCCAATGTATGCAAGGCCCCTCTAGGAATTTTATGATAACCCTAAAGGTTCAGAGGGGAACGGGCATTCCAACTAGGATAACGTGCTTCTGCCATTATGGCAGTGGCCTTGATTTTTTGGGATGTTTTCTTTCAGCTCAAAAGGCATCTATAATGAAGGAATCTGGGTTTCCAGCTTAGTTAGAATAGCCAGGGGATTTTTACAGATGGGGGCAAGCCAGAGATTCACCAACTCAGGATCCCTTAAAACATGGGGACTTTTGACATGAAGGCACAGGTTTAGGTACTGGTCTTTACGACTTAGAGATTTTTAGGTTGAACAGAGTCGCCAGATGCTTAGTCTTTTGATAATGAGAGCATCGATTCTCACTACCACTTAGAAGGTGAGACTGACTGGGTCACATCGGGAACTGGTTAGTACTATTGGCCCTGATGAAAATGGGTTTACGTTAAAAGTATGGGACCTGACTAGTTATGGATCTTTCTAAGACAGATACAGTCTGTCCCACCGGGTGTGCCAGAAACTGTTGGTCATCAGATCCGCCTAGGTAAGGATTTTGAGTGGATGCATGCACCCTAGACCTGGACCAACATTGAAATGCCGAAGGGAAGAGATGCCCCTCATGCCAATATCTAGAGAAAGGCCGGCTTCTATGCTAAACTACTTGGGTGTTTGCAGACAAGAGTGCAAGAAAGAGATAAAAGGAGTTAGGGTTAGAGAAATAAATAAAAAAGGGGTAAGGGAAGAGAGATCAGTGATTTGAGGTGGGAGAGAACAGGAAGCATGATCGCTAACAGACAACTTGAATAGCAGCAAGGAACACCAAGAGTAAAATGAAAGAAACGTAGTATCAACCTTCCTATGTATCCTCCCGAGCGAGTTTTAGGGTACTGTCCTCGATCGTACACTGGACGCAGAGTTCAACATCCAACATACGAACAAAGAAAGACAAAAGAAGCAAACATAGAAGGCAGCATAAAAGAAAGCAAACACGACACTTTTCTACTCCTATGTATCCTTCAGAATGAGTTTCAGGACACTATCCCCGATCACACACCGGATGCAGAGTTCAACATCCAACATACAAACGAGGAGAGATAAAAGAATCAAGCATAGAAGGTAGCATAAAAGAGAAGAATTGAGCTCAAAGTCTCTTAGTATTAATCACAGGACATCAAGTTATAGCAACTTTCTAGTAGATAGTTCCCCCCCTGTTGGCATTTTTGCCACATTTATTTTCATTATTGATTATGTATGCTTAAGTTGTGGCCCAATGTAGTTTTGTGAGTTCCGATAATTAAAAGCAGTCCAAAATTAAATATTTTGCTGATTTCCAATGTGGTCAAAATAGAAGAACGCACCCAAGCTACCAGAATTGAAGATTTTATTTATTCGAAGCTGTTGTTCGTGGATTTTTCTAACGGTTTCATGCACATTTTCAAGAACACAATTTAATGAAGACTGCCGACTCTTTATGGCATTTAATTTTTGGGTTCTTCGAGGCTGCGATTAAGGGGATCATGTTCCTTGTTTTCGTTGCACAAATTGTAGATCTCGAGGAGGTCCGTTGCAAATTTTAAATGCTGCACAGAGGTCGGGCCTCTATAAAAACCAATGTAAACTTCATTTGCAAGTATCGGGAGTTTGAGATACTTTTGCTGAAGCTTTCAAGTACTTTGCATGAATATAAGACATTCGGCTCTCTGTTTCACAAGCAGTATTATGTGTGTGTTTTCCCTTCTATGTTCTGCATTTCTAATTTATGCTCAAATCTTTTATTTGCTGCTTAGTTTTAATTTTGTATTGAGTTTTAACAATTGCCAGTAAGGGAGTGAGTTTTGGAATGTTATTTTGGAGGTCATTTATGCAAGGTTGCGAGTGGATCACGGCGTTGTCTTTTGTTATTTGTTGTTGCTGTACTTAGAGTTATTTGTTGTTGTTCTTTCTCGATCAGATAAATTTGGCTACGGCCATATTTCCCGTTTCTTTCTGCATCATTTTCAATTTCTTTCCTGCAACTTTGATCTTAAAACAAATTTAGAATAGTAAGGGAACCAGCCCACTCTGGAGATTGGTCTGGGAGCCATTTCTTGCTTCCAGCCTTTCAATGTTGGCCGGGTCTAGGGTGCATTTTATATAAAAATCCTTTCCTGTGGCAGATTTTTGACCAACAGTTTTTGGCATGCCCGGTGGGACAGACTTCTTCTGTCTCAAAAGATCCATAATCGGTGAGACTGATTATTTTATTGTTTAACACTCGGAGGTCTCAAAATTTTTGATGAGCTGTCTTGGCCTCATAGTGGAGATTTGTAAGTTCATCTGGTGACTTTTCTGAGTTGAAGATCCAAATTTCTTGATCGTGGATGCCTGCCTTTTTCAAGCTAAAAGAAGATACCCTAGAGGAATCAAGGTTTGGTGAGTAGCCTTGACCTTGCAAGCAGGAAAAGAATGTTCATCTGGTGACTCTGACTTAATGGCGATAGCCATGATCCTGCAGACCACTGCTACAAAGGCGAGGGTTTGTCCTAGATGGGATGATCCTGGCCCTCTGAATCTCCAAATCCAGCATGAAATTCCCAAAGGTGCCCTGAAGGCCCTAGCAAAATATGATGGTACCGAAGGCATGGCTCTGGAGCATGTTAAATATATTGCTACTTTGTCACTCATCCATGTCATAAATCATGAGGATGTCATGATCAGACTTTTGGTTTTGTCTTTGGAAGGAAGGGCATTGCAGTGGTACAGACTGCTCAGGTGTCAAAGCATCAGCTCATGGGATGATCTAGCGGGAGCACTAATCAGAAGATTTGACAAAGATCCCTTTTACGGTTCTCAGGATCTCTTTCAGTTTTTAATGTACATCAAGTGAGCACCTCTAGAGAGAATCATGGACTTCAATGTCCGATTCTTGAGAAGCTAGAAGAGAATTCCAGAGAAGATCCGACCGACACCCACCCAAGCCCACATCTTCTATGTTCGAGCTTTCCATTCTGACATAGGTCTCCTCTTGCTGCAATCAGGTGAATGAAGGTTCCCTCAAATCTTTGAGGAAGCAGTGTGAGCGGAACAACTTTTGCTCTTATCAGGAAAATTACCATGGGGAGAAACTCCATTACTTTCTCCGGTAGTTGCTGCTCCTATCTATCCTGCGTAGTATTTTTCATGCCAGATCCCTTATACTGAGTAGAAACCTGAGATGCAGTTGTGTGGAGCTCAAGGGACAGATCTCATCCAAAGCCAAGGATTGGAATATGCAAGAACTTTCCCGGCAATGAACAATATGGTTGCTTGTAGTTTCTATCAGAAGATGGATCAAGAGGAGATGAGTGAAGAAGAAGAAGAAGAGATTCAAGTTCAAGAACCTGAGCACAAGGAGGGCACATCTTTGCACCCTGTTTGTATCCCAGGGCATAACATGCAAGTATTTAGTCAGAACCTATTGAGCATGCCGGATCGAGAGGAAGAATCTGCAGAGATCCTGAAGAAAGGATTGTTGCTGGACAATTCCTGTGATCGGATCCAGGAATTGGAGGAACCTGTTCTCAGTCCACAATCAGAGAACCCTTCAAGATGGTGGGATTGGCTTCAGTCATTACTACAACTGGTACCTACGAGAGCCCGTCATATGGTAAATTTCTTTGCTCCATTATTTTTCAATTGTGTGGGTACTGGCATGCAGCATACCTTGCCCATGTCTGCAACATGGAGAACTTCAGGAAGAAGCCAGCCCAATTTCAAGGACCAACTCAAGTATGATCAGATCTGGTTGGGACATTGCAGATTTATCGGATAACCCTTGAGACTGGGTTTGTGGTGGCGACATGCCAATCATGTCGTAAACCCTTGTATATAGTAAAAAAAAAAAAAAAGTATTGTTTTTATTTGTCCACCTCGGTTCTTTTTGCCTACGAGCCGTAGGTGCCTTTTGTTTTTCTATGCTTTTCTTCCTTCCCAGCAGTTGGTGGCTTTCTAGAAAATTCTTCTTTTCCCTTCCCTTTTTCTTTCCTTCCTTTCTTCATCTTCCTCCTTCTTTTTTCTTCTGCAATAAAAAAAAAAAGCCACGACTGTTGTTTCTTTTCCCCATTCCTATTATTCCCGTTCCTTCTTATCCCTTTCTTCTAAGTTTTGTCATTTTACGCATTTATTTACAGTTCAGTTCATTCTCATTCCACAGCCTTCATATTTCTCATTAGCATTCCATTGTTTCATTTACTTCCATTCCCCTTCCATCACAGTTGGTAGTACAACAGCATTCTGCTACTGTGTCTACCGCATCACTCCATCATTCCATAATATCCCTATGTCATTTGCATTTCATCGCCTACGCATCCACAGGATCTCATTCCATTTGTTTCCATTCCATAATCAGTCACATGCAGGTTCTTTCAGTTTCAGCTATTCAGCAAAAGTTATTGCAGCAGTCCACTAAGATGTACCACAACAGCCAGCTTTATGTTCTAAATTTTCATGACTCTGTGCCCAATGGATTCAGGCCTGGATTCTTGCATACAGCAGAACTGTATACCCCGCGAGCCACCAAGAATGTTGGCATTTTTGCCACATTTATTTTCATTATTGATTATGCATGCTTAAGCTGTGGCCCAATGTAGTTTTGTGAGTTCCGATAATTAAAAGCAGTCCAAAATTAAATATTTTTCTGATTTCCAATGCGATCAAAATAGAAGAACGCGCCCAAGCTACCAGAATTGAAGATTTTATTTATTCGAAGCTGCTGTTCGTGGATTGTTCTAATGGTTTCATGCACATTTTCAAGAACACAATTTAATGAAGACTGCCGACTCTTTATGGCATTTAATTTTTGGGTTCTTCGAGGCTGCGATTAAGGGGATCATGTTCCTTGTTTCCGTTGCACAAATTGTAGATCTCGAGAAGGTCTGTTGCAAATTTTAAATGTTGCACAGAGGTTGGGCCTCTATAAAAACCAATGTAAACTTCATTTGCAAGTATCGAGAGTTTGAGATACTTTTGCTGAAGCTTTCAAGTACTTTGCATGAATATAAGACATTCGGCTCTCTGTTTCGCAAGCAGTCTTCTATGGGTTTTTCCTTCTGTGTTATGCATTTCTAATTTATGCTCAGATCTTTTATTTGCTGCTTAGTTTTAATTCTGTATCGAGTTTTAACATTTTCCAGTAAGGGAGTGAGTTCTGGAATGTTATTTTGGAGGTCATTTATGCAAGGTTGCGAGTCGATCACGGCATTGTCTTTTGTTATTTGCTGTTGTTGTACTTAGATTTATTTACTGTTGTTCTTTCTCGATCAGATAAATTCAGCCACGGCCATATTTCTCGTTTCTTTCTACATCATTATCAATTTCTTTCCTGCAAATTTGATCTTAAAACAAATTTAGAATAGTAAGGGAACCAGCCCACTCTGGAGATTGGTCTGGGAGCCATTTCTTGCTTCCAGCCTTTCAATGTTGGTCGGGTCTAGGGTGCAGTTTATATAAAAATCCTTTCCTGTGGTAGATTCGTGACCAACACCCCCATTTTCCATTACAATTCTTGGATTTTTATAGAGGACCCGGGACTCTGAATCATAATTACATAGTGAAGGAGAGTATGCCCTCGAGCCCTGAGAATCGGCTCCCTAAGGCTCTTGTGACCGAGCTTTCAAATTCGTTACCAAAAATGGCAACTACAACCGGGTCAACCATGGAAAGGTGCATTGATGAGCCATCTAGACATCCTTGGTCTCCGGGTGTAGTGCTCGAGTGGCCACCATGCTCACCAGGTTCTCCATCATGGCTTGATACTTCGTTTCAAATTGCTAAAAATGAGCAGCAGGCTTGCTGGGCATGAAAGATTGCATTTATGAGGCACTTGATCACCTTGGTAAAATGCCCAACTTGGAACGCATTCTTGTGAAGCGCTTCGCTAAGTCTTCATCCACCACTTCGCTTCGCGATGGTCTTGGGCTGAATAAAAACTTCTCCTTGGATTATACTTCACAAAATTGGGCTTCACAAAACTGCTTCGGGGTTGGTTTATGTTGAAGCATATCTACTTTTCAAAATGGGTCTCTTCCTCTTTGACGCTTCACTGATTAAATTACTTTTCTAATGCCTTCGGGAAATGCTTCACTGCGATCCTTTTTCAAAAATGTGGTTTGGGAAGATTTCGGCCGAAGCAGATGTTTCATTCTTTGTGACCTCCGTAACTTCGGGTGGAAGTATTTCGCACGAAAGCTTAGCCGAAGTAAATGCTTCGCAATGACTTTCACCGAATTAAAAATGGTTCGCTGATTTTCTGGCCGAAGTGACTAATGGACATACTTCGGATGCAAAGTAGTTTTCTTGCCTTCTCCCTTGTATTTCTTCTTCGACACATTGCTTTGCAGGAATCTTGCCCAAAGTAGCTGCTGGAAGCACTTTGGGCCCAAAGTTCTTCTCTTGCTATCCTTGTATACTACTTTGAAAAAACTCCACCCGAAGTAGTGTTGAAAATGCTTCGGGTGCGAAGCTCTCTTTTCCTCTAAACACCGCTTCGCTCAATTTTTGCTCGAAGTAGCTGCTGGAAGTGCTTCGGGCGCGAAGTAGTTTCATTCTCTTTGCTTGTGTTTTACTTTGGCAAAAACTACTTCGCAAAACTTTTACCCGAAGTAATGTGGGAAATGCTTCGGGTGCGAAGCTTTCTTTATTCTCCTTCGGTGAAGCTCTTTTCTCTAGCTTGTTCCTCAGCGAAGTTCTTTCTTTTCCACATTATGTACAAATGGGTGGCATTGGAAGCCAAAATTGCCGCAACTTTTCAAAATAAAGATAACAAAGCAAAAATTTGTTGGCAATTTTGGGTACCTTGGGTACATTGCCTTTGCTCAAATGTATAAGTTGTCATTGATGTCAAAAGGCATTTTTGTGTTGATTTCAAAAGAGTGTGATGTCAAGAATAAAGGGTTTTTATTAAAACCATGGTGACAAGGCTAAATGTTTTTCTTAAAACCATTTGGAATCATTAAGGGTTTTTATTAAAACTAAGCTTAACTTAATGCAAAGGTCCATGTGTATTATTAATAATTAAATTAACTCAAACCTTGTCAAAGGTCCAAGTTTAATTTATTATTAATAAAATAATAATAATTGTTATTTTAATTATTATTAAAGGGTCTTTCAACCCTTAAGCGACGGAAGAAACAAGAATTCTTTCGCCGATTTGTTGCCATCGTTGGAAGAGCGCCGATGTCAAAAAGTGAAGGAAAAATTGCTATATAAGGTGGCATGATTTTCACAAGTTAGTACCTCCGATTAATGTTGACTTCTGTGATTTGTGGCTACTCTATTTCGTTCGATTTGTGCTTGGCATCCATGATTTGCATTTGCACTATTTCGTTCGATTTGCGCTTGGCATCCATGATTTGCATTTGCACTGTTTCGTTCGATTTGCGCTTGGCATCCGTGATTTGCATTTGCACTGTTTCGTTCGATTTGCACTTGGTGTCCACAATTTGCATTTGTTCTATTTCCTTCGAACAGCGCTTGGTATATTTGAGTTGAGCTTGCTCTATGTTTTCGATCTCCATTGACGTCTTTGATATCGTGCTTGTTTTGTGTCTTGAAGACTATGCTTGGCAAACTCATATTTGAGCTTGGGCTGCATCTTTACCTTTTGGCTTAACGACAGTGGATTGTTGCATGCAATTTGTGGAAGACGTTTACATTTTCCAGGTTCTTTGCATCAAAGGAAGATAAAAGAGAGGGCAGCGATGTTTTATTTCATTGGACACTTGTGACCCAACGACGGTGGCGTTTAAGCAAAAGTGCTAGACGACAGAGGTGTCGAGTTCGATTCTCTTCATTGGGAACTTCCTTTTGGTCACGGTGTGCAAAGAATGGTGGTTGTGATTGCATGGGAGGTATAAGGTTAAGGTATCATTTTTTATTTTGACATTGGTTTATTGATGGTTAATGTTTATGTGGAGTAATAAGGTGTAAAGATATTTTACTTTGTATGTTATTGTACTTTGGTTTTTTTACTAAGTTGGATAAATAAGGTGTTATATTTGGATCTTTATTATTGTGTATTATTGTATAGTTGCTAACTCTAATTGATGGCAAATTGAGAGTTAGTGTTGTGACAGATTTTGAGTTCTCCTTCTTCATCAAAGTAAATGTATGGGCAACTTCTTCCATGTATGTTGTTTATGGTATATTTTTTGAAATTGAGTTTGGAGTGAAAATGTTGTCTACTAGGTATTATTTTCTGGATATTGAATATTTGTTATGCATTAAAGTCATTGATGAATTTTTGGGTGAATGCATAATTCTGGTTGAGTAAGAGGAAGCATTTTTGCACTAGGGTTTATGTTAGTAAGTCTTGCTACTTGCATTGAGATGATGAAACCCTAGTTATTGGTAAAAAGAATATAAGCATCATTGTTATATGAGATATTGCATGGTTGGCAATTGTTGGGTTGTGTTTCATATTCTTGAGAAAAACATACTACATCTATCTTATTATTTTGAGATTGAGTTGAGTTTGAGATTTTGAGTTAAGTATAGAACATATTGAGTCTCTAACAATTCTCTTTATGCTTCTATGAGGTTTATGAATCACATTGGGTCTCTAACAATTCTCTTTGTGGGTTCATGCTAAGCAAGTTTTTCTTGGTGAGCTTGTTGAGGTTTTGGATAGGTTCCGGTGGGGACTTGTGAGTAGGTTTTGGACAGGTTTCGGTGGGGACTTGTGAGTAGATTTGGATAGGTCCTAGCAGAGGACTTGTGAGATGAGATTGATAGTTCTATCAGAGAACTTGAGGACAGAGGTACATTGGTTCTATAAGAGAACCTGAGGACATATTTGGCAAGTCTTTGAGAAGGCTTGTGTGCAGAGGATTGATTTGTTCATAGAGTTGGACAGATCTGACAGACAAAGGAAGACTTGTACTAGATCGACTGACTATGTTTGGTACAGGTAGCTGAACTGTTGTGGACGTGATCATAGAAGGCAGAGGTCTCTTAGGCTAAGCATTGAGGATAGGAGGTCTTCGATGGAAATGAGTTCCACGTGCTGGCAAGAGGTAGAGGCAGTTTATCTTCTGAGGGATCATTTCCAAAGCAAAGGGGAAGGTATCTCCTTTGAGTAGAGGCTCATAAATTTAGATTGGGGGAAGGTATCTCCTTTGAGTAGAGGCTCATAAATTCATATTGGGGGAAGGTGTCTCCTTTGGGCCGAGGCTCATAAACATTGTAATTGGGAAGGTTTCCCAAAGAACTTTGAGATAAATTTTAGAGAAAATTTTTGTGTACGTAGCCCAGGCATTCTGGGTGAACAACGTTAAAATTGGTGTCACTTTGTGGATGATTTTGTGCATTGTTTTGATATTGCTTTGGGTATATTGCTTTACTATTTTGAAGTATAAAGGAAAAAGTAAAAAGATGTCTTATACTGTTCACCCCCCCATCTTAGTATAAGCTTGTGTTCTTCAATTGGTATCAGAGCGGGTGCCTTCGGAAATTTTAACAGCTTGAAGGAAAAGCTAGTAAAGAACATAATGGATCATTCAAGTGGCAATGCAACACCTATTCTTGATGGGTCATATTTTGGTCTTTGGAGTGCAAGGATGAAGGTTCATATAATGGCACTTGGGAATGAGGTTTGGGAAGTGATTGAAGATGAGTACACTATTCCTGAACATGGTCCTAATACTAAAGAAGAAAGGCTCCTACATCATAGCAATTCAAAAGCAATGAATGCAATCTTGAAAGGCTTACAGAAAGTAGATCTCACCAAAGTGATTCACTAGAAGACAACTAGTGAAATGTGGAATCAGTTGAAGGTGGTTCATACAAGTGATACAAATGTCAGAAAGGCCAAGTTGAGACACTTCAAAGGTATGTTTGAACAACTCAAGATGAATGATGATAAAAATATTAGTGACTACATGCTTCGAATGGATAAGGTTGTTAACTCCATGAAATACTTAGGTCTTGAGCTTGCTAAAAATGATGTTTGTGATAAGATTTTCAGATCTCTTCCTAATAGATTTAGTGAAAAGATTTCTACTATTGAGAAAGCTAAAGATTTGGATAAGTTGAAAAAGGATGAGCTCCATAGTATACTTGCAGCATTTGAGTTAAGAACTCAAGTGAAAGTTGACGTCAAGAAGGAGGCAGCTTTTAAGGCTACCAAGAAATCCAAAGGTAAACAGTTTCAAGAGAGTGATGAGTCTTCTAGTGATGAAGAGGCATATTACAGCAAGAAAGGCAAGTTCTCTAGAAAGCACAAAAATATGAAAAACGTAAGATGTTTCAATTGTGGAAAGTTTGGTCATTATGCTACTGATCGTACTTGTTGCCAAGGATGAAAGTGATGAAGATAAACAGGACTGTAAGAGCAAGGATTCTGAAAAGCACAAGCATCATAGGAAAAACAAAGATGAGCACAACAATCAAGGAAAAAGGTATTCTCACAATCACAAGAAGAGTTTCTACCTAGACAAAGCAAGTAAGTGTTCTAGTAGTGATAGTGAAAGTTCTTCAAGTGATAATGAAAATGAGATGTTCATATCAGAAAAGAGGAAGAACCAAAACATAGATTCATTATCATGAAATGTCTTAGATGTGGAAATTTTGGTCACCTTGAGGATGATTGCACAAATAATGATTTGATTTCTAGTATGTATGAGGATGCTTCAGAAAACTATAAGGAATATGCATGTATGGTTTTTGAAAAGGGTAGCACCTCTAGTGATAAGAAATCTGAAAAAAGCTTTGATGATTCTAAAAGCAAACATATAGAGGAAGGTGAATTAGATCTTAAAGGTGAACTTATTAGTGCTCTTAGTGCTTTGAAAAAATAAAGAAATAAGAATGCTAGACTCAAGGATAAGTTAGATGAATTTTGTATGGAGAGAGATGATCTTATAGAAAGTCTTGACTTCTCTATAGCTAAGACACAAGAACTCAAGGATGAGTTAGATTCAAAGGTTCTTGAGTATAGTGAGTTAGAACAGAAAATGGCTTCTTTGAAAGAGGAAACTAAATGGTACAAGGATAAGCTTCACAGGTTCCAAGATAGATCCAAAAAGGTTAAGTCTCTCATCAAAGGACAAAGAAAGACAACAGATAAAATAGGCCTTGGTTTTGTTAAACCTCACAAGGAACAAGTAGGAGAGTCTAGTAAGAGACTCCAAAAGGAAGAGAGTTCTGATGAGGAAAGTATTTCAAATCATGAGTCCTTGAATGATAGATGTATAGAAACAAAAAACAAAATTCAGAATGAGAAGAAGAAGTTTTCAGAGCCTAAGAGGTCAAATAAAGGAAAGTTTCAAGGCAAATGTTTTTCTTGTCACAGGTTTGGTCACATAGCTTCACATTGCATGGCTCAAGTGAAGAAGGTAAATGATAGTTTCAGAGGTGGTAATTTATTTCAAGGGTATTGCTACTATTGTCAACAGTTTGGGCACAAGGTAGTTTATTGCAAGGCGAATATCAGGAACAAGTTTGATCAAAATAGGTTTGGTCAGAACAGGTTTGGTCAGAACAGGTTTGGTCAGAACAGGTTTGGTCAAAATAGATTTGGTCAGAACAGGTTTGGTCAAAACTGGTGGATTCAAAGAACAGGTATGCCTAAAAGAAATAACATTGTTACTTGTTATAAGTGCAACAATGAAGGTCACACAGTCGGACAATGTAGAGCTAAAATTCCAGAATACAAGAACAGGAACAGTGGCATGATCAGGTCCAAGGATCAAGGCATGTATAAGAACAGGGATGAGAACAAGAACAGGAACAGTGACAAGAACAAGAATATGGACAAAGAATTCAAGAGAAGGCCCGACAAGGAAGTTATAGACGTTGATGATGATCAGTGCCTAATGGGAGTTTTACTCCCACCCTAGAATTAATCACCTCATCAGGAGGTGGGGGAGGGACTAAGCTAAGAGGCTAATTCTTAGTCCTGAGCCTCAAAGGTGGCCCTTTGCCATTGATGACAAAGGGGGAGAGATATAAGTAAGGGGGAGAGCTTCAAAGTGAAGAGGAAAGCTTCAAGTCAGGGAGAGCAAAACTTCAAAGGAAGATTCTTAGTTGCTAGCACGGTTGGTTTTAGTTGGTTTCAGTTTTGGCTCTTAAGAAGTGTTTTCAGTAAAGGTTTGCCATCAATGACAAAGGGGGAGATTGTTGGCAATTTTGGGTACCTTGGGTACATTGCCTTTGCTCAAATGTATAAGTTGTCATTGATGTCAAAAGGCATTTTTGTGTTGATTTCAAAAGAGTGTGATGTCAAGAATAAAGGGTTTTTATTAAACCATGGTGACAAGGCTAAAGGTTTTTCTTAAAACCATTTGGACTCATTAAGGGTTTTTATTAAAACCAAGCTTAACTTAATGCAAAGGTCCATGTGTATTATTAATAATTAAATTAACTCAAACCTTGTCAAAGGTCCAAGTTTAATTTATTATTAATAAAATAATAATAATTATTATTTTAATTATTATTAAAGGGTCTTTCAACCCTTAACCGACAGAAGAAACAAGAATTATTTTGTCGATTTTTGCCATCGTTGGAAGAGCGCCGATGTCAAACAGTGAAGGAAAAATTGCTATATAAGGTGGCATGATTTTCAAAAGTTAGTACCTCCGATTAATGTTGACATCTATGATTTGTGGCTACTCTATTTCGTTCGATTTGCGCTTGGCATCCGTGATTTGCATTTGCATTGTTTTGTTCGATTTGCACTTGGCATCCGTGATTTGCATTTGCACTGTTTCATTCAATTTGCGCTTGGCATCCGTGATTTGCATTTGCACTGTTTCGTTCGATTTGCGCTTGGCGTCCGCAATTTGCATTTGCTCTATTTCCTTCGAACAACACTTGGTATATTCGAGTTGAGCTTGCTTTGTGTTTTTGATCTCTGTTGACGTCTTTGATATTGTGCTTGTTTTATGTCTTGAAGATTGTGCTTGGAAAACTCAAATTTGAGCTTGGGTTGCATCCTTACCTTTTGGCTTGACGGCAGTGGATTGTTGCATGCGGTTTGTGGAAGACGTTTACGTTTTCTAGGTTCTTGGCGTTAAAGGAAGATAAAATAGAGGGCAGCGGTGTTTTATTTCATTGGGCACTTGTGACCCAATGGCAGTGGTGTTTAAGCAAAAGCGCTAGACGGTAGAGGTGCCGAGTTCTAATCTCTTCGTTGGGAACTTCCTTTTGGTCGTGGTGTGCAAAGAATGGTGGCAGTGATTGCGCAGGAGGTATAAGGTTAAGGTATCATTTTTTATTTTGACATTGGTTTATTGATGGTTAATGTTTATGTGGAGTAATAAGGTGTAAAGAGATTTTACTTTGTATGTTATTGTACTTTGGTTTTTTTACTAAGTTGGAGAAATAAGGTGTTATATTTGGATCTTTATTATTGTGTATTATTGTATAGTTGCTAACTATAATTGGTGGCAAATTGAGAGTTAGTGTTGTGACAGATTTTGAGTTCTCCTTCTTCATCAAAGTAAAGGTATGGGCAACTTCTTCCATGTATGTTGTTTATGGTATATTTTCTAAAATTGAGTTTGGAGTGAAAAGGTTGTCTACTAGGTATTATTTTCTGGATACTAAAGATTGGTTATGCATTAAAGTCATTGATGAATTTTTGGGTGAATGCATAATTATGGTTGAGTAAGAGGAAGCATTTTTGCACTAGGGTTTATGTTAGTAAGTCTTGCTACTTGCATTGAGATGATGAAACCCTAGTTGTTGGTAAAAATAATATAAGCATCATTGTTATATGAGATATTGCATGGTTGGCAATTGTTGGGTTGTGTTTCATATTCTTGAGAAAAACATACTACATCTATCTTATTCTTTTGAGATTGAGTTTGAGTTGAGATTGAGTTGAGTTTGAGATTGGGAGTTAAGTATAGAACATATTGAGTCTCTAACAATTCTCTTTATGCTTCTATGAGGTTTATGAATCACATTGGGTCTCTAAAAATTCTCTTTGTGGGTTCATGCTAAGCAAGTTTTTCTTGGTGAGCTTGTTGAGGTTTTGGACAGGTTCCGGTGGGGACTTGTGAGAAGGTTTTGGATAGGTTTCGATGGGGACTTGTGAGCAGATTTGGATAGGTCCTAACAGAGGACTTGTGAGCTAAGATTGATAGTTCTATAAGATAACTTGAGGACAGAGGTACATTGGTTCTATCAGAGAACCTGCGAACAGATTTGGAAAGTCTTTGAGAAGGCTTGTGTGCAGAGGATTGATTTGTTCATAGAGTTGGATAGATCTGACAAACAGAGGAAGACTTGTACTAGACCGACTGACTGTGTTTGGTACATGTAGCTGAGCTGCTGTGGATGTGATCATAGAAGGCAGAGGTCTCTTAGGCTAAGCATTGAGGACAAGAGGTCTTTGGTGGAAAGGAGTTCCACGTGCTGGCAAGAGGTAGAGGTAGTTGATCTTCTGAGGGATCATTTCCAGAGCAGAGGGGAAGGTATCTCCTTTGAGCAGAGGCTCATAAATTTAGATTGGGGAAAAGGTATATCCTTTGAGTAGAGGCTCATAAATTCAGATTGGGGGAAGGTGTCTCCTTTGGGCCGAGGCTCATAAACATTGTAATTGGGAAGGTTTCCCAAAGAACTTTGAGATAACTTTTAGAGAAAAGTTTTGTGGATGTAGCCCAGGCATTCTAGGTGAACCACGTTAAAATTGGTGTCACTTTGTGGATGATTTTGTGCATTGTTTTGATATTTCTTTGGGTATATTGCTTTAAGTTTTTGAAGTATAAAGGAAAAAGTAAAAAGAGGTCTTATACTGTTCACCCCCCCTCTCAGTATAAGCTTGTGTTCTTCAAAATTTACACAACACTATACAAAAGCTTATTTCCTTTTCTACCCCTTGAGAAATGTTGACAAAATCATCAACAGTTACTCCATACCTCCATAGTAGTATATCTTGTCCAATATTTCCCACTTAGGACATTCCCAAAGCTAACCCACTTTTGGAAACCCTATGGGCTACGCCACCCAAAGTAATCAATTGCAAGGAGACTTGAGTGTTGCCTACTGAAACACCTCTCAAGTATTAGAATCATCATGTTTTAGGTTTTATAATATATTATGAGAATCTAATCTCATTATTAACCTCTAATATATATACCCACAATCTCTATTCTTAAATAAGAACCTTCAAGGAATATCTATAATTATGAACAAAGAAATTACATAACTTATAAGAAGTCTATCAATTTCTTAAATTACTAATCAATGCATGTAATACTAATATTGCATCATATAGATATACACAAGCCCAAAAGGCTCTCCATCTAAGCAATATAAAGAATATACTGATTCCATTACATAACTACACTTTTAAAAATATCTCAAAGTAAATATTCCAAATCCTTACATTAGATATCCATCTTCACCTTTAAGGAGCAATAATATTTACATCATATAAACAAGACATGAATTCATTCATATTCCATATTAGCAAAAGACTATGCATATTTCATATTAATAACCTTTCATTAAAGAGCATACAATAAACTAAAACAATAGATGCAAGTATCAAAGATAACACCATATTTATCCTGGGAAAACCCTTCAAGAAAAAACCCAACCTCAAAGATATCTTTTCATTATATAGTCATAATTTTTTCCACTACAATCAATTTAAGGAATTTACACAATTCCTTTTTCTAAAAGCATCCATATATTACATATAAATTTCCACAATTCTTTATGTTATGAAAGAACGCCATTCTTTTCAAATATATTCAGTAACAACATTTTTTCATCAAATAAGGTATCATGTTTTCAACAATCATATTGTATAAAATAAATTTCAAGAAGGGATCATATAATCCCTTCAAGAATGAACTCTACATTCACATAATGTTGTATAAAAAAAATCAAGAAGGACCCTATAATCCCTTCAAGAATGAACTCCACGTTCATATCATATTGTATAAAATAAATTTCAAGAAGGGACCCTATAATCCCTTCAATAATGAAGCCCACTTTCATTATTTCACAAATATCATTTTATCAAAAACCTAGAACTTCCACAGTTCTATCATCATCTTAGAACTTCCACAGTTCTATCATTAGTTTAGAACTTCCATAGTTCTATCATAACTTAGAACTTCCCAAGTTCCTATCTATGAATGGTTACATCCATTCAATAAGAAAACCATGATTAAATGGTATACTAAGATAAGTCCCTACTTCTCTTATAAATTCGTTTAATTTCTAAGGGACACTCTAAGAGAAAGCCATACTCTTCTTAGAAAAATTATCTTTCCTTAACCAAAATTTAAGCATAGATTCAAGCACTTAATCGTATCTTTTGGAAACATAAATACATTTTTCTAATTCATCCATATTCATTAACTATTTTTATTACAAAACAATGCCTTCTCATTTGTAAGGAAAACCAAGTTTTATTTCCCAAAATACAATAAAACTTGCCTTTCAAAAAAAAAATGCATTCGTTAAATCAAAAGGGATATTAATCCACTTAATATCTTAGTAAATCCAAGAGAAGATATTAGTCCATTTAATATCTAATTATTCCAAAAGGATAGATTAATCCATTTTATATAAAATTATTCCAAAAGAAGAGAAAGTCCATTTAATCTCTAATTATTCCAAAAGGAGAGATTAATCCATTTAATCTCAAATTATTCCAAAAGAAGATATTAGTCCATTTAATCTCTAATTATTCCAAAAGGAGAGATTAATCCATTTAATCTCAAATTATTCCAAAAGAAGAGATTAGTCCATTTAATCTCTAATTATTCCAAAAGGGGAGATTAATCCATTTAATCTCAAATTATTCCAAAAGAAGATATTAGTCCATTTAATATCTAATTATTCCAAAAGGAGATATTAATCCATTTAATCTCAAATTATTCCAAAAGAAGATATTAGTCCATTTAATATCTAATTATTCCAAAAGGGGAGATTAATCCATTTAATCTCAAATTATTCCAAAAGAAGAGATTAGTCCATTTAATCTCTAATTATTCCAAAAAGAGAGATTAATCCATTTAATCTCAAATTATTCCAAAATAAGAGATTAGTTCATTTAATATCTAATTATTCCAAAAGGGAATATTAATCCATTATATCTCAAATTATTCCAAAAGAAGAGATTAGTCCATTTAATCTCTAATTATTCCAAAATAAGAATTG
The DNA here is from genome assembly GCA_028583015.1 of Wollemia nobilis. Lineage (NCBI taxonomy): Eukaryota > Viridiplantae > Streptophyta > Pinopsida > Araucariales > Araucariaceae > Wollemia > Wollemia nobilis. Next base: position 5,801,133 of record JAQPPZ010002201.1, read on the forward strand.
ATTAACTTCTTTAATTGATCCTTAATAACAACTATATTTCTTAACATCATTTTTCACATAGCAAATTCAAGAAGGAATCACATAATCCCTTCAATAATGGATCTCCCATCCATTCCTTCCAAAACATAATGCCAATTTAATGATCATAAAGGTGCATAGCAATATCACAACTTTTTCCAATCAATTCACATAGCAATAATTTCCATTTATTCCAACCCATTGAGTAAATCCATTACTTAACTAATAATAGATTCACTATCTATTTTCTCCCATAAGCAAGCTCAATACTCAACTTAGAATACATGGATTTGGGAGGAACCGAAAAACCTCTCAATACAATAAACACCTCCTAGACACCCCTTATAGGCAAAGATCATATTAAGTTTTATAATTCTTAAATTTGGATGGAATGAATTAGATTTAAAGTGAGTTGTTATCCAAATTTACTTTTTAGTTAAATCTAAATAACCCAGTTGGCTAAAATATAATACAATGGCTCTAATAGCTATCATAATTTTATAATAAGTTTACCTAAAAATCTATCCCTATATTTCCCTAAACTTGCATCCATAAATTATGAACAAACCAAACTATAAATAATATATTAAAGGAGAAGATATTCTATATCACCTAGTTACTCAAAGATAAAGCATGTATTAATGGAAAACATTCAAAGACTATAAGGAAATACAATCCTTAGGTATGAAATCAATTAGAAGGAAATTAAAATAATGAAAGGAGTCCACCTTAATTCTCCTTCTCCTCTAGTAGACCTCCTTCTAATACTCCCAAGGTTACCTTCCAAGATTGCCTCATCATGCTTTCCCTCTCATGCTAGCCTCCAAGTCCTCCTCATGCTCTACTTGTTTGAAATTACCATCAGTAAAAGTTAAAAATATTTGATTTTACTTGGGGTAAAGGTAACTTACCTTTACCTTACCTGGACGGCAGTGGACGGTAGCATTTGTGCGGCAAGAGAACTCAAGTTAACTTTCTTTTCCCCCAATTTCTCCTTTCCCCCCTTTCTTTCTCGAATAGGTTATTTACCTTGTATTTAAGCTTTGTAACCTTTGATTCAACGTTAATTCAATTAATCCTATTTGCAAATCACTCACCTTTCACATTTGGTATCAGAGCGGCGCGATTCCTGAGGCGGTGGGGCCTGCAGTTCGAGGCAGCGACACGGATCCCGAGATGGCCCGTAGGAGCTGACTGGCACATTTTTCGAGGTGCTGGTGGAATTGGACGACGCGACCCACAGGAGCAACAGATCTGCATGATTCTCGAGGCATTGTTGACATGGCATCGACACGATTCTCGAGGCACTATTGACGTGGCATCGATGCGATTCCCAAAGCAGAGCTGAGGTGGCGATCTGTTGCACGTGGCCCAAGGTGCGAGATCGACATGGCACGATGCGTGGCGACGTGAGACTGGAATGCGGCCCGAGAAGGTGATGTGGCGATCTGCAAATTGTGCTGACGTGGTGATCTGCAAATTGTGTTGACGTGGCACTGGTGCGCGGCCCGAGAAGGTGACGTGTCAATCTGCGCGTGCATCATCGGTGGCAAAAGGCTGCGGCATTGGTGACTGCCCGCAGGCAGTCAAAGCACATTGCATGCTTTGTTGTTTTTAAACAACAAAAACATCGCTCTGTGAGTGATGTGGGACTAATAGTCCCAAAGAATATAAAAGCTTCGCGTCGAAGCGCGAAGCCAAAACTTGCTTCGCACTCGACACGAAATTCAAGAGGCGGGGAGCGCGCGTTGCTCCCGGATCAGCCCGGGTAGCGCAGCGGCTACCCTCAGCCCTGAGACCCACGAGGTCGCAGGATCGACTCTCGGCAGGGTCGATAGAAAATCAATTTTTTTTTTAATTAATTTTTTTTTAATCAAAAGAAAAACTAAGGAATAAGTTTAAAATTAAAAATATATATATATTTTTTAGTTTTTTTTAAACTGTTCATTAGCTTTTATAAAAAAAAAAAATTTAGTTGAGTGAAATTTCCTAAGAGGAAATAAATGTGAAGTTTTTTATTGATTGAAATTTCCTAAGAGGAAATATATGTAAAGTTTAAAAAAAAAAAAACTTGGAAAGTTAAATTTTTTTTTACTATTTCCTAAGAGGAAATCCTTGTAAAAGAAAATTTTTGGGAAATTTTCTTAAATGATAAGATCGGAAGGTTGTTATCATGCCCTCTGCAAGTTGTTACTGAGAACAACTCCTGAAAACTTTGATAGGAGCGTGAAAACACTAAGTCTTAATACAGTTTTTTCACAGTTGCAAAACGCGGTTATTGCACACCAGAGAAATCCTGATCAAGGATACGAAGCCGATTCAGAAGATAACTCCTTCGGCAGCAAGTTTGAACAATCTGACACAGTTGCAATTGCTGCACAAGGATCCGAATATACTCATTATAGTAATTCAGTTGAAATCCTTCAACCTCCTTCTCCTGAAATAATATTGATCAGTGACGATGATGAACAAGTCGCTAACAATTTTGTAATTGCTGAACAAGTTTGAGTTGTTCATGATTGTAAATCAAGCAGGGCTTGATAGTTTGTAAAGTCTTTTTGCAATAAGACTATAAAAGAGAGGTTTCTTGTTTTAGTAGATTAAAAAATGGGATCACATAATAATCTACCAATTCCCAAATTCAGAGGGGATAATTATGAGTACTGGTCCATCAAGATGAGGACATTACTCATCGAAAAAGGACTATGGGATATTATTGAAGACGGTTACATTGCTCCAACAGATTGGACTACTTTAAGTGCAAATGATAAAAAGATCTACAAAGATGCGCAGAAAAATAATTCATTTGCCTTATACCATCTTCAATCAGCATTAGATCCTAGTATCTTTCCAAGAATTGCATCTTACTTAACTGCTACAGATGCATGAAATGCCTTGAAAGAAGGATTCCAAGGAAGTGATAAAGTAAAGCAAGTCAGGCTTCAGACTTTGAAAAGAGATTTTGAAAATCTCAGAATGAAGGACAATGAAAGAGTTGGAGACTATTGTGTTCGTGTTAAAGCAATAGTTGATATGATGCAAACTTTAGGTGAAGACACAAAAAATGAAACAATTGTGAAGAAAGTGTTGCAAACACTTCTTCCTAAGTGGAATCACATTGCAATCATAATTGAAGAATCCAAAGATCTTTCTACTCTTACATTTGATAGTTTGATTGGATCATTAACATCACATGAAGAGCGACTTCAAGGTGCACCTTCAACAAGCTATGGAGGTGATGACAAAGCCTTCACTTCGAATGAAAGTGTAAGACGAGGACAAGGAAGAGGACGAGGCAGAGGACAACAACAAAGAGGCAAGGGCCAAAGCAACTCCTACAGAGGAGGTAATCCAAACAGAGGTGGAAATAAAAACAGTTGGAGCCAATCAGAACCAAAGCGGCAATGTAGGCCGTGGAAATCAAGGACGAGGAAGTAATAAGCCTAAAATAGCATGTTTCAATTGTGGGAAACAAGGCCACTTCGCTCGTGACTGCTGGTCAAAGTCTTCAAAAGATCAAAGCAGTCAATATGGCTCATTCTACGGAGAAGAAGAAGGTCCACCAAATATTTTTCTCTCTTATGGACGACCAGATCAAAATCTAAATGATACATGGATTTTGGATACTGGTTGCTCCAACCACATGAGTGGCAAAGAAAATCTCTTTGCTACATTAGATTCAAATTACAAATCTCAAGTTAAGTTAGGGGATAATAAATCCTTGCAAATTGAAGGCATAGGAGCTATGGAAGTTCCCACAAAAGAAGGTATTAAAAATGTGAATGACATATACTATACTCCACAGCTACAACACAATTTGTTAAGTGTTGGAAAAATGATGGAGAAGCATTACAAATTAGTTTTTGATGAAAGAAAATGTACAATATTTGATAAAAACAATTGTAACCGGGTCATCACAGAAGTCCCTATGACAAAGAATAGGTTGTTCCCTCTAAAGTTTGCTGAGCCAGGGGGAGCTCAACTTGCAAACATTGCTATTACAAATCCAAGTGAATTGTGGCACTTGAGATATGGTCACCTCAATTCCGCTAGCTTGAAAATGTTAACATCACAAGCTATGGTGACAAGACTACCAAAAATACCAGAACATAAAAAGGTATGCAAAGCATGTGCTTTGGGAAAGCACTCCAGAATGAAGTTTCCAAGATGCAGAGCGTGGAGAGCAAGCTATCCTCTTTAGCTAGTACATTCGGACATCTGTGGTCCAATGCAAACAAAGAGTCTTGGAAACAATTCTTATTTTCTAACATTCATAGATGATTATTCTAGAATGTGTTGGTTGTATTTTCTGAAACACAAAGATGAAGCATTTGATTGCTTCATAGACTTCGGAAATAATGTAGAAAAGCAAAGTGACTACTATGTCAAATGTCTTCACACTGATAAAGGAGGAGAGTACTCATCAAATGAATTTCTTCATTATTGTAAGCAAAATGGGATAAAAATGCAGTTCACCACTGCCTACACCCCACAGCAGAACGGTGTGGCTGAGAGAAAGAACCGCACCCTTGTTGAAATGGCACGAACAATGCTTCAGGAAAAACATCTCACAAACAGCTATTGGGCAGATGCAGTGAGAACAAGTGCATATATTCTAAATAGAAGTCCGACTTCTAGTTTAGATGGTATCACTCCTTATGAAGGATGGTACGGTAAGAAACCAAATGTCAAACATTTCGGAGTATTTGGTTCTTTAGCTTATGCACACATTCCCCGAGGAGAAGTGAAAGAAGCTTGATCCAAAGAGTCAAGCATGTGTTTTTGTAGGGTATTGTGATTCAACCAAAGGGTATAGATTGTACAATCCCACGACACATAAAATCATTATCTCCAGGGATGTAATTTTTGATAAAGGGGGAGAATGGGGTCATAAAAAATTTGTTGATTTTGACTCTAATTCGGGTAGTACCACACCAGTACCTCCCATAATGGTACAACCCAAGAAAAGCAGTCCTCATCCACAGATTCCACATCAGGAAACTTCATCAAGTACATCAAGTGGTACACCAAGTCCAAGAAGGAATTTGTTGGCACCCCCAAATTCTCCAAAATGATTCCAAAGATCTATAAGCGCTCCAAGTCCGATGGATATTGATTTAGTTTCTCAAAGGAAAGAGACAAATAGAGGAAAGCACATACTACAGAGTCATCCATCTTCTCAAATGTTGGATAGGAATTTCCAACAAAGATACACTAGGAGTCAAGCTAGTGAGATGGATGACATTTTTTCAAGACTTGAAAATATTCAAATGTCAGGGGATGATGAGTCTCATGAACCAAGGGGTGATGTAGTCAATTATGCTTTGTTGGCTGCTGCACAGCTAGAACCTTCTAGCTATGAAAAAGCATGCACTGAAAATATATGGCAGGATGCCATGGAAGAGGAAATATCCTCTATTGAAAAGAATGATACTTGGGAGCTTGTGAAGCTTCCCAAGGGAAAAAAATGTGTTGGATGTAAATGGATCTATAAGACCAAATTCAATGCTGATGGAAGCATTGAAAGGCACAAGGCGAGATTAGTAGCTAAAGGTTTTACTCAAAAATATGGAATAGATTATGAGGAAACTTTTGCTCCAGTTGCTCGACAAGAAACAATTAGAACTGTTCTTTCCTTGGCAGCCCATAAAGGATGGAAGATTCAACACATGGATGTGAAAAGTGCATTTTTAAATGGATACCTCGAGAAGAGGTGAATGTTCAACAACCTCAAGGTTTCCAAGAACCAGGAAAAGAGAACCTTGTTTATAAATTGAAAAAAGCACTATATGGCCTCAAGCAAGCACCAAGAGCATGGTACTCAAGAATTGATGGCTATTTCAGCAAATATGGTTTCACAAAAAGCAAGAGTGAACCAACATTATACTACCCAAAAAATGGAGTAGATATCCTCATAGTTTGTTTATATGTGGATGATCTAATATTCATGGGTAGTAATGATAAAATGAATATGGAGTTCAAAAACTCCATGATGAATTAGTTTGAGATGAAGGATCTCGAATTAATGAGATACTTTCTAGGAATGGAAGTACATCAATCAAAGAATGGGATCTTCATATGTCAACGGAAATATGCTCATGACATGATCAAGAAATTTGCTATGCAGCGGTGCAAATCAGCTGCAACACCAACTGGACATGGAATCCAGCTAATCAAAGAAGATGGAGCACCTAATGTTGACTTGACCAATTACAAAAGCATGGTTGGGAGTTTAATGTTTCTCACCAACACTAGGCCAGATATACAGTATGTTGTTTCTCTTGTATCACGATTTATGGCATGCCCATCCGAGCTACATCTTCAAGCAACCAAATGAATTTTACGATATGTAAAAGGTACATTGGATTTTGGAATCCATTACCACAAGTCTAACTCTGTGAAGTTATTTGGTTATAGTGACAGCGATTGGGGCAGTAATATAGATGATAGAAAATCTACATCAGGGAACTGTTTTAGTCTAGGATTAGGACTAATAACTTGGAGTTCCAAGAAGCAATCTGTTGTAGCATTATCATCTACAGAAGCTGAGTACATAGCCATTACTCATGCAAGTACTCAGATCCTCTGGTTGAGGAAAATACTTGAGATTTGCAAAAAACAAATTGGTCCAACCAAACTGAATTGTGATAATATAAGTGCCATACAGTTGGCATATAATCCGATCCACCACAAAAGGTCAAAACACTTTGATATGAAGTATCACTTCATAAGAGATATGGTGGAACAACAGACAATTGAGCTTCAATATTGTAGCACTTTGGATAATCTAGCAGACATCTTCACCAAAGGCATGGCTAAAGATCAATTTATAAAGCTGAGAGACTATATAGTTAGTCCTCTCAACTTTAAGGGGGAGAATGTTGGAAATTACCATCATTAAAAGTTAAAAATATTTGATTTTACTTGGGGTAAAGGTAACTTACCTTTACCTTACCTGGATGGCAGTGGACGACAGCATTTGGGCGGCAAGAGAACTCAAGTTAACTTTCTTTTCCCCCAATTTCTCCTTTCCCCCATTTCTTTCTCGAATAGGTTATTTACCTTGTATTTAAGCTTTGTAACCTTTGATTCAACGTTAATTCAATTAATCCTATTTGCAAATCACTCACCTTTCACACTACTTAGCCTCAGGGTTATGCATAAGGTGTTGGACTCAAAATGTACTTGTAAAAAAATGGCAAATCCTAATCAAAATCAAGGTGAATCATGGTGAATCCAAAGAAAATCAAATCAATCATCTTCACACCAAAATTTGGGGAATTTGAAGCCCTAAAATGTAAGGTCATATTTGGGATAACTTTTGACCTATTAAATAATCTTAAAACTTCATAAGAACACCACCATTAGATCAGGATCAAAAATAGCTTTCCAACGAGTACAAATATGCCTATGTTTGGATACATATTGTGGCGAATTGACCCTAAGAAAAATATTGGTCCTAAAAATTTTAGGCGAATGGGCCGACATCAAGGGTCCTCATATTCACCAATTTTCAATTTTTAAAATCCTAATATTCGACCAATTGGTGAATATTCACCACTATGCATAACCCTACTTAACCTAGTCTTATCCTTGTGCCTCATTCTAACCTAACTTCAATTAAGCCCTCTTAGGCTTATATAAATGCCTTCTTGAAAGATGCATTTATTAAACTGTTTGTTTCTCCCTTTATGAGTCATAAAGGTGAGTTATATTAAATGATAGAAATATCCTCCATTATGGCCCTTTTTACTCTCCTCCATCAATTTGGAGAATGTTACCATCAAAAGGGTTTATGCCTCCTATTTTAATAATGCTTTAATTAATATGCCCTTTCTCCACCATTGGTTTGGAAAGGGGGTCTATTTTGAAAAGCATTATTTAATTTCTAAGGAAAAATACCAAATTTTTACTCTTAAATTAAAAATAATGATCTAATATGTATGGTTAGGGTCTTTGTCATAGCACAATCCCTTATAATAATTAATTAAACCCTCTTATTAATGCCAAACATCATTAATAAGTTACTATAATTATGTGAATTCTCTACCTTTATGAGTCATGAAGGTGGATCAATATTATAATATTATAATATTAATATTTTTATAATATTTGATTTCCTTTATTGAAAGGTGTTTTAAGAAATGAGATTTCTTTTATTATTTTATCTTTTTAAATTTGGTATTTCCCTAGCCACCATTTAGGCCTTCCTCTTCTAGCCATTTGGAGGGGATTCCTAATACATTAGCCATTTCTCTTGTTGGTCCTTTTCCCTAATTCAAAATGCCTACTATTGAAATAATAAAATACCTTAATTTAATCAAAATTAAATTCCCATTAGCAAAGATACCAATCCTCCTCCCTTCATTTGGAGGAGGGGTCAATTTGGTAAACTATTATTTTATTTAAAGGGGAAGATGCTCTTTCTCCTCCCTTGGTTTGGAAGGAGTCATTGTCACCCAATTCCAACTCAATTTCCTATTTTACAAAAATAGGCTAAATAATCAAATCATCTAATTAAAGATAATCACAATTAATTACTTAAACTTGTATTTAATATTAAATAATCATTAAGACCATTGTGGAACTTCATCCATATTTTCCTTCTTTCTCCTCCTTAGTGGTGACTCCCTCATCCACTCTATCCAAAGGAAACATGTTCATGCAACCATGAAAACTAATGCATACTATCAGCAATACCATATTCTTAAATAAACCAATCATACATTGCAAATAATCAACATAATATCATTTAATCTATCTTCAAAACAACATAACAATTCATAATTCCATCATATGAAAAATCTTGTCAAGGGAGGGTCATGACAAAGTGAGCTTCAATCGCTACAATTAGTGTGCATGTGATTGGGTTGTTACAATTGGTATCAGAGCCTATGTTGTAATATTCCTAGGTCATGGGGCTTGAAGAACTCTAATCCTGCATCCTTAGTAAGCTAAGAACTCTAAAACTAATATAGCTTTTTTATACCCAGGATAAAATGACTCAAATGTTTTGAGGTGGATCTTCTAAGAAATCTACATCTTTTAGTTTAGAAGAAGCTCCCATTCATTCATGAAGGGAAAGGTTGATAAATAAGTATATGAACCTATCAAAGAGGAAGGGAACCTAACTATGTTAGTTCAATTACTGCAAGAAAAAATGCAACAACGAAAAGAAGAAATGGAGTAGTAGTGAGAGTTGATGAATAAACAACAAAAATTGATAGAAACCCTGGTTAAACAAGTTAAGGGTAAAAATTTTGAAACCAGATATGAGAGGAGTCTTGATAGACAAGTAGAGTTCAATAGGACTCGAGTAGGGGTAAAACTGGCCAAGGATATGAAAAATGTAAAAAATTCAAAATTTGATGGGAGAGAAGACAAGGATTTTGTAGAGAGACGGTTAAGTGAGATAAAGAATTAATTTTCTATGAAGGACTTATCATCTGAGTCCTAAATTACTTGGTCTACCCTACACTTAGTTGATACAAATTTAGAGTGTTGGAATACCTACAAGGAAGGGAATAAAATTCAAGATTCTAACTTAAAATGTGATACGTTTGTAGAATAATTTAAGAAGAGATTCCTAACTAAGCAATTCTATGTTGAAAAGTTTGAAGAATTTTCCACTTTACAACAAGAATCTATGTTTATCAAAAATACTATCAAAATTTTGTTAAGTTACTCAAATACGTACCAAAGTATGAAAATAATGAGTAGTTAAAGGTATAGAAATGCATTTTAGGAGTACAACCCAGAATAAAAACTAGCATAAAATTAATCCAAAATATTTGTAAAATGCTTATGACTTGGCATGACAAGAAGAAACTAATCAGAAAACAAAAAGGGCTTACTTTAATTACCAAAAGATGTCTGAAAAGGAGAAGGATAAGCTCAGGAAAATAAAGAGTGTTAGCTTTCTGATATGGGATAAGGATAAGAATAAGAATTTTAAAGGGGGAATTAAAGAAAAGCCCAAGTTAAAAATAAAAATAATTATAGAACCTATACATGCAAGGATAGGAGGTGACATCCAAAAAAGAATAATTAGAGGCTCCATTTTCAAAATAAGAAACCTACATCATAAAATAGGGATGCAGAAAACAAATCAAAAACTAAGGCTCCTAAATTAGGGTGTTTTATTTATGGAGGACCACATAATGCAAATAAATGTCCTCAGAGATCCGATCGAAAGAAATCCTAAGATGATCAGCCTCATCAAATTTATGTTGCTATAGGTAATTCCAATTTATATGGTCAAGCTACATCTTTACTTGCAAAAGGTAAATTATTTGATAGAAATATAAATATTTTGGTTGATAGTGGTGTAATAGATAGTTTTATTTCTTTAAATTTATCTAGGGATATATCATTAAGACCCAAATTTTTGGAAAATGGGTGGAAGGTAGATTATGATTTAGGATAAATCTTTTCTATTAACCAATGTCGATTCGATGCTCAGATATCTCTACCTACCAGTACAATATATTGGCATCTGTATTTAGCCCCCATACATTCATTTGATATTATCCTTGGAATGGATTGGTTAGAATCCAATAAAGCACTCATTGAATTCCAAGAAAGGTATGTGGAGTTCACTGAAGAACCTAATAAGAAAATAATAATCCACTGTGATCTGGGTACTTTTTAACCCCATATACTACCTACATTATAGCCTAAGAAAGCAATCAAAAGGTAGAGGACAATTTACATACTCAAAATAAATAAACATGAAGAACATGAATATAATATGGAACTTTTAAATAAATTTCCTATGCTAGGAGAATTTAAGGATGTATTTCTTTAAGACCTACCTAGCCTACCACCACAATGAGAGTTTGATTTTTCTATCAAAATTATACCTGGATATGAACCCATTGCTAGAAATCCATATCATATGACTCCAATTGAGCTACAAGAATTAAAATTATAGCTTCAAGATTTGCTTGAAAAGGGTTTGATTAAGCTAAATGTGTCACCTTGGAGAGCCTCTGTGTTCATGAAAAATGATAGAACCTGTTGGCAATTTTGGGTTTGAGATCCTAGCTTCTTGTCTATGAGTTATCATTGATGTCAAAAGGAAATGGCATTAATGTTAAGAGGATGTGTTGGCTTCAAAGGTGGAAGATTCCAAGAGAATATTTTTAAGAGAATTCGGAGAGATTCCATTGGCAAGGGTTTTTCATTAAAACCAAACCATTTTTTATTAAAACCAAGTTGGATAGGGTTTTTATTAAAACCAAGTTAAATGGTTTTTATTAAAACCAATGGAGGTTCTCTTTATTATTTATTTAATTATTATTTAAAACCCTTCAAGGTTTTAATTAATTAATTATTTAATTAATTAAGGGAGAAATTATTTTTAATTTATTAAAAATACTTAAAGGTTTTTAAACCTTTTTTTATTCTTAATTTATTAAAATTATTTAAGGGTTTTTAAACCCTTTTTGAAAAGACTTGATTAATTTCGAAATGGTCTTTATTTCCACCGATGTCAAGGTGTCTTCGAAGAGACTATTTATTCTCCAACTCCTAAGGTTGGAAGTCTAATTAATTCAAAATTCTCGGAATGCAATTTGTGGTGTTTGTGTTCTGTATTCACTGCGATCGGAGGAAGACTTAGAAGAACGTGCGGTTGAAAAGTCTTCGGGAGTTTTTTTTTCGAGGGTGAAGTGGAGGGAAGTTCACTTGTGAACTTCGTAGCCCGCGTGGGCTAGTGGCAGTGAAGGCTGTTGTTGGGTGCTGCATTGGCGGAGGTCGTCGTTTCAAGTCTCACGGGGGTTCTTTGCTAGAGTAACACACGTTTTTATTAAAACGTATTTATGCCACAAAATTCGGAGTTTCTTGGACAACGATTTATAAGGTGTGATTAAATTTTATGAGTTTTGGCTTTTGTGATTAGCATTGAATAAAAGCTTAGGAGAAATAAGGGCATATTTATTTGGATGTATTTTTAAGATTATTCTTTGCTATGCTAAAATTAAAAATGGAGGTATAAGGTGTGAGTCTGTGATTGTTGATTTATTGGCATGTTATGGTGGTTGTGTTTAAAGAAGTGGAGCTAAAAGGTGTAATAAAGGAAGTTTATATTATTGCTTATTTCTTTTTATTCTAACCCTAACTTGGTTGGAAGTTTGAGAGTTGTGTGTGGTGACAGGTTGAAGGTTCAATTATCTTCTACTCCAATAAGGTATGGGCACATTCTTCTTATGAGTATGATTGGTGTATGTTTTCTGAAATAAGGTTGGAGTGAAAAGGTATTCTACTAGGTATCCTTTGGCTAGGTGTAAATCCTATTTTCTGGTTTGTTGAAGACTACTTATGCATTGTTATCCTTAAGGAGAGTTTTTGGTGAATGCATAATTTCTGGTTTGAGATAGTGGAAGCTTTGTGCACTAGGGTTTATATTTGTGAGTCTAGCTACTTGCATTGAGTTGGTGGAACCCTTGGTTGGCTGTTTTGAGTTTGATGGTTGAGTTGCTTCCATAGAGGTTGTTTGATCGAGTTATTGCTTTACTTGATTCATGATATTGGGCTTACTACATTGAGTTGATTTGAGCAAGTTATTCTTTGCATTTGGTGATATTGTGTTGGTGGTTGTTTTGTTCAAATATATTTGGAGGGAAAAGGATTTCTACTTGTTTCCTTTTCTTGTGATGATTGGTTGAATGCTTCAAGGTTGATGTTGAGTTGAATGGTGTTGGTTGACTAAACCTTGTTTGATGAGCATTGTTGTTGAAACCCTAATTGATGGTGAAAATAACATGAGTATCATTGTTATGTGATTCTTTGCATAGTTGGCAATTGTTGGGGTTTCATGTTCTTGAAAGAAAAAATTCTATCCTATCCATTTTAGATATTGAGTTGAGTTTTCAGATTTGAGATTGATATTGAGCTGAGTTGATTTGAGTTGAGTTTTGAGATTGAGATTTGAGTATAGAACATATTGAGACTCTAACAATTCTCTTTATGCTTCTATGAGTTTGACAAATCACATTGGGTCTCTAAAAATTCACTTTGTGATTTCCTACAAAGAAATTTTTTCTTGGTGAGCTTGCTGAGTTTTTGGACAAGTTTCGATGGGGACTTGTGAGTAGTTTTGGACAGGTTTCGATGGGGATTTGTGAGCAGATTTGGACAGGCCCTAGCAGAGGACTTGTGAGCTGAGTTTGATAGTTCTATAAGAGAACTTAAGGACAAAGGTGCATTTGTTCTATGAGAAGAACCTGAGGATAGATTTGGCAAGTCTTTGAGAAGGCTTGTATGTAGAGGATTGATTTTTTCAAGAGTTGGACAAATCTGACAGACAGAGGAAGACTTGTACTAGATCAACTGACTATGTTTGGTATAGGTTGCTGAGCTGCTGTGGACGAGATCATAGAAGGTAGAGGTCTCTTAGGCTAAGCATTGAGGACATGAGGTCTTCGATGGAAAGGAGTTCCATGTGCTGGCAAGAGGTAGAGGCAATTGATATTTTGAGGGATCATTTCTATAGCAGAGGGGAAGGTATCTCCTTTGAGCAAAGGCTCATAAATTTTGATTGGGGGAAGGTATCTCCTTTGAGCAGAGGCTCATAAATTATGATTGGGGGAAGGTATCTCCTTTGGTCCGAGGCTCATAAACATTGTAATTGGGAAGGATTCCCAAAGAACTTTGAGATAACTTTTAGAGAAAATTTTTGTGGATGTAGCCCAACCATTATGGGTGAACCACTTTAAATTTGGTGTCACTTTGTGGATGATATTGTGCATTGCTTTGATATTGCTTTGGGTATATTGCTTTACTATTTTGAAGTATAATGGAAAAAGTAAAAAGAGGTCTTATACTGTTCACCCCCCTCTCAAGTATAAGATTGTGTTCTTCAATTGATATCAGAGCAGGTTCCTTCGTAAAGTTTAACAACTTGAAGGAAAATCTAGTAAAGAACACAATGGATCATTCAAGTGGCAATGCAAAGACCTATTCTTGATGGGTCAGATTTTGGTCTTTGGAGTGCAAGGATGAAGGTTCATCTAATGGCACTTGGGAATGAAGTTTGGGAAGTGATTGAAGATGAGTACACTATTCCTGAACATGGTCCTAATACTAAAGAAGAAAGGCTCCTACATCACAGCAATTCAAAATCAATGAATGTAATCTTGAAAGGCTTACATAAAGCAGATATCACTAAAGTGATTCACTAGAAGACAGCTAGTGAAATGTGGAATCAATTGAAGGTGGTTCATATAGGTGATACAAATGTCATAAATGCCAAGTTGAGACACTTCAAAGATATGTTTGAACAACTCAAGATGAATGATGATGAAAATATTAGTGACTACATGTTTCGTATGGATGAGGTTGTTAACTCCATGAAAGACTTAGGTCTTGAGCTTGCTGAAAATGATGTTTGTGATAAGATTTTAAGATCTCTTCCTAATAGATTTAGTGAAAATATTTCTGCTATTGAGGAAGCTAAAGATTTGGATAAGTTGAAAAATTATGAGCTCCATAGTATACTTGTAGCATTTGAGTTGAGAACTCAAGTGAAGGTTGATGTCAAGAAAGAGGCGACTTTCAAGGCTACCAAGAAATCCAAGGGTAAACAACTTCAAGATAGTGATGAGTCTTCTAGTGATGAAGAGGCATATTACAACAAGAAAGGCAAGTTCTTTAGAAAGCACAAAAGTATGAAAAATATAAGATGTTTCAATTGTGGAAAGTTTGGTCATTATGCTACTGGATCGTACTGTTCCCAAGAATGAAAGTGATGAAGATAAACAAGATTCTAAGAGCAAGGATTCTGAAAAGCATAAGCATCACAGGAAAAACAAAGATGAACACAACAATCAAGGAAAGAGGTATTCTCACAAGCATAAGAAGAGTTTCTACCTAGACAAAGCAAGTAATTTTTCTAGTAGTGATAGTGAAAGTTCTTCAAGTGATAATGAAAATGAGATGTTGTTCATATCAGAAAAAGAGGAAGAACCGAAACATAGATTCATTATCATGAAATGTCTTAGATGTGGAAATTTTGGTCACCTTGAGGATGATTGCACAAATAATAATTTTGTTTCTAGTATGTATGAGGATGCTTCAGAAAACAATAAGGAAGATGCATGTATGGTTTTTGAAAAGGGTAGCACCTCTAGTGATAAGAAATCTAAAAAAGGCTTTGATGATTCAAAAAGCAAACAAATAGAGGAAGATATAGAGGAAGGTGAAGTAGATATTGAAGGTGAACTTATTAGTGCTATTAGTGCTTTGAAAAAGGAAATAAAGAAGAATGCTAGACTCAAGGATAAGTTAGATGAATGTTTTATGGAGAGAGATGATCTTATAGAAAGTCTTGACTTCTCTATGGCTAAGACACAAGAACTCAAGGATGAGTTACAGTCTAAGGTTCTTGAGTATAGTGAGTTAGAACAGAAAATGGCTTCTTTGAAAGAGGAAACTAAAGAGTACAAGGATAATATTTATAGGTTTCAAGATAGCTCCAAAAATGTTAAGTCACTCATCAAAGTTCAAAGAAAGACAACAGATAAAACAGGCCTTGGTTTTGTTAAACCACATAAGGAACAAGTTGGAGAGTCTAGTAAGAGACTCCAAAAGGAAGAGAGTTCTGATGAGGAAAGTATTTCAGAAAAGGAGTCCTTGAATGATAGATGCACAAAACAGAAATCAGAATTCGGAATGAGAAGAAAAAGTTTTCGAACCTAAGAGGTCAATTAAAGGAAAGTTTTAAGGCGGATGTTTTGCTTGTCACGGGTTTGGTCACATGGCTTCACATTGCATGGCTCAAGTGAAGGAGGTAAATGACAAGTTTCGAAGTGCTAGTTACTTTCAAGGGTATTGCTACTCTTGTCAACAGTTTTGGCACAAGGCAGTTTATTGCAAGGCAAATAACGAGAACAGGTTTTGTCGTAACAGGTTTGGCAGAATAGGTTTGGTCGTAACGGGTTTGGCCGAACAGGGTTTGGTCGAAACAGGTTTGGTCGAACCGGTGGATTCAAAGATCAGGTTTACCTCAGAGAAACAACATCGTCAAGTGTTTCAAGTGCAACAATGAAGGTCACATAATCAGATAGCGTAGAGCTAAAATTCTAGAATATAGGAATAGGAACAGTGGCATGATCAGGTCCAAGGATCAAGACATGGACAAGAACAGGGATGAGAACAAGAACAATAACAAGAACAGGGATGAGAACAAGAACAAGAATAGTGACAGGAATAGGAATATGGACAAAGAGTTCAAGAGAAGGCCCAACAAGGAAGTTATAGACGCTGATGATGATCAGTGCCTAATGGGAGTTTTACTCCCACTCAAGAATTAATCACCTCATCAGGAGGTGGGGGAGGGACTAAGCTAAGAGGCTCATTCTTAGTCCTGAGCCCCAAAGGTGACCCTTTGCCATTGATGACAAAGGGGGAGTGATGTAGGAGCATCTCGGGCAGTGCAGAAATCTTGCATCACCAAAAAAAAAAAAGTTCAAAGTTAAAAAAAAAATTCAAAATTTGAAAAAATGACCAAGTGTAAAATTGGTCGCGATACCGCGACACCAAAATTGTCACGATATCGCGACGTATTTCGAGCTACGTGATCGAAGCGACAAATGGTCGCGATATCGCGACGAAAATGTCGTCGCGATATTGTGATGTATTCCGAAGCACCATGGCAATGCAACTCACGGGCGAAAGTTAAAATTGGCAAAATCGACTAAGTGAAAATTTGGTCACGATATCGCGACACCAAAGTTGTCGCGATATCGTGACAACTTTGGCCGGCAAAGCAAAGCACAGAGAGGTGTCGCGATATCGCGACACCAAATTTGTCGCGATATCGTGACAACCTTGGCCGGCACAGCCAAAATTCGAAGAGGTGTCGCGATATCGTGACACCTTGGCCGGCAGAGTCAAAATGCCAAGAAGTGTCGCGATATCGCGACACCTTGGCCGACAGAGCCAAAACGCAAAGAAGTGTCACGATATCGCGACACCTTGTAGTCAAAGTCAAAGTGGCAGTTCCAGGTGGCATTCCACGTGGCAGTTCCAGGTGGCGTTCTAAGTGGCAGTTCTGAGTGGAGTTTCGAGTGGCGTTCCAGATGGCGTTCCAGGTGGCGGTTTCAAATGTCGTTAAGGCCGTTCCATATTTCCGTTTCAAAAGCTGTTAAGGCGGTTATGAACGGCAATGCATCTCGAGACATGGAGGATTAAAAAGGATTTTCTTTGGCGAATTGAGGGGGGCAAGGGGAGAACAGAGAGGACGATGGCTGTATTTTACATTGAAAGCACTATGTATTGTTTTTCACGGCATTTGACTGTAATAGCTCCCTGTTTCGAAGTTAATAGACTGCGAATTTTAAATAAAATTGTGTCATTTTATTTATGGTAAACTTGGCTCCCCATCAAGTGGTATCAGAGCCGTAAGATTCTGAGCGTGTCGAGCAGAAGCACCGAACGGGAGGCAGCTCACACCAGGATCGGGGTTACGGGTTTTTCTGAGAAACTTGAGACAGAATGCCGCTGCGTAGAAATCATGGCGCTGGAAGGAACGTGGTTCCTGAAGGTGATTTTCGTGCATTGCAATGACAAGTGTTAGCATTTTAGGAAGAGTTGCGTAGGGGAATAGAGCCGAGAGGAGAAGATCATAGCGATGATGACGGCGTTGAAGATCCGTCCGAAGCGAAAGAAGAGGAAATGAGTGCCGCAGAATCGTGAATGATAAAAGCCATTTTGCAGATTGGAAAAAGACCAAAAATTGACGTGTCTACGTATGCTAGAAATTTAAATCCAGAAGAATTAATCGACTGGATTAATGACATGGAAGAATATTTCGATTATGAGGACGTTGAAGACCCTCATCGAATAAAATTTGCCAGAACAAAATTAAAAGGACATGCTGGCATTTGGTGGAAAGGAGTGCAATTAGAAAGAAATCGTAGAGGCAAAGAGAAGATTTCCAGATGGGATCGCATGGTGGAAAATTTGAAACGGCAATTTATTCTAGCATATTACGAATTAGATCTGCTGCAAAAAATGCAGAGTTTACGACAGTCCAGCAAAACTGTCAAATAGTATACCAAGGAATTTTTTAAAATTTCTATTAGAACCGATCATACGGAAGCAACTACGAAAAAAGTAGCCCGTTACATAAATGGGTTGCGAACTAGCGTGCAAGAGGAATTGAGTCTGGTTAGAATGAACAGCATTGAAGATGCTTATCAGTTTGCTCTGAAAGTAGAAGAGAAACCGAATCGCAGATTTGACAACAAGCAAAGAGGAAGAGGTCGTGGTGGAAGAATTGGTGGAAGAACCAGTGGAATTAAATATGATGATCAGAAACAGAATGGTGAAACCAGCAACCGCCAGGAACGGAAGGAGGAGAATGCTTACAGACCCCATAATCAGAACAATGATTATCAAAGGGGTAGAGGTAGAGGTGGACGCGGATATGGCAGAGGCCGATTTCGTGGAACCTATTTTAATTGCAGAGAAGAAGGGCATCGATCGTATGAGTGTCCCAAACACCAAGAAGCACCAAACAAAAGGCCTGAAGGAAATGCCAGAGCTGCAGTTGCTGAGGATGGTGTTGAATCCGAGCACTCTAAAGAAGCAGAGCACGGAGAAGTGATGATCACCAGAAGAAATTTGTTGAATGAAGAGAAGGAACCAGATCAACGGAAAATCCTGTTCCGCACAAGGTGTAAATGTTTAGGTAAAATCTGTAATATTATTATTGATAATGGTAGTACAGATAATTTGGTTTCTGAGGAAATGGTAGCTAAATTAAATCTAGAAAGAAAACAACACCCGCATCCATACCGGATTGCATGGTTGCAGAAGGATCATAGAGCATTGGTCAGTGAACAATGCTTGGTCAAGTTCAAAATTGGAAGGTACCAGGATGAGGTCCTGTGTGATATTTTGCCGATGGATGCTTGCCATTTGTTGCTTGGAAGACCATGGCAATTTGATAGACGTGCAGCGCATGATGGACATGCAAATACCTATTCCCTGACAAAATATGGAGTACGCCACAAACTGAAGCCATTAAAGGAGGTTGAGGAAAAGGTATGCAATAATGCTAGAATTTGTTTAGTAGATGGCAAAAAAATTTTGGATGGTATGAAGAGGGATTCAATGTGTTATGCATTAATTCCTAATGTAAAAAGAGAAGATACTACTAACATTCCAACAGAAGTTGAACATCTGTTAGTAGAATTTCCTGATATAATATCGTACAATGTGCCTGAGGGTTTGCCGCCTATGAGGAAGATTAGTCATCGATTGACTTAATACCAGGATCTAGCTTACCCAACAAAGCAAGCTCATAGAATGTCTCCCGGTGAGAATGAAGAATTGAACCAACAAGTTCAAGAATTGTTGAGGAAGGGTTTGATTCGGGCAAGTTTGAGTCCTTGTGCAAGGCTGCAAGCATTTGCACCAAAGAAGAATGGCAAATGGCGAATGTGCACTGATTCCCGAGCCATTAATAAAATTACTATTAAATATTGCTTTCCATTACCCAGAATGGACGATATCATGGATTGCTTGAGTGGAGCTAAATACTTCACTAAGATTGATTTGAAGAGCGGATATCATCGATACGTGTTCGATAGGGTGATGAATGGAAGACAACCTTTAAAACCAGGAGAGGGTTTGTATGAGTGGTTAGTTATGCCGTTTGGATTGACTAATGCACCCAGTACATTTATGAGGTTGATGAATGAAGTATTGTGTGACTTCCTGGAAAAGTTCGTGATAGTGTATCTAGATGATATTCTGATTTTTAGTGCCACATTGGATGAACATTTGTTGCATGTTCGGACAGTTTTTGAAAAACTGCGTGAGGAGCAGTTATTGATCAATATACGAAGTGCAGTTTTGTACAGAAAGAGTTGATATACCTGGGATTTGTTATCTCAGAGGAGGGTCTGAAAATGGATCCTGAGAAAGTGAAGGCTATCCTTGAATGGCCTGCTCCAAGGAATGTGACAGAGGTAAGATCATTTCATGGTCTTGCAAGTTTCTATAGAAAGTTTATTAGAGACTTTAGCAGTATTTGTGCACCCCTAACAAAAACTATGAGAGGGGATAAGAAAGAGTTTAAGTGGACTCGCCAAAGCAGATACCAAGATGCATATATTGAAGAAGAAAGTGACATAACAACCCATTCCGGCACTTCCGGATTTTAGTAAAGTGTTTCAAAGTTGATCGTGATGCCAAGTGGCAGTGCCATTGGAGCTGTGTTGAGTCAAGAAGGTAAACCTATTGCATATTTTAGTGAAAAATTGAATGATGCTAGAAAGAAATACTTTGTTTATGATCAAGAATTCTATGCTATAATTCAGGCTCTTAAGAAATGGAGACATTATTTGCTAACCAAAGATTTTGTTTTATATACTCGACCATCAAGCTTTGCAGTATATCAATAGTCAAGGTAAACTTAACCAACGGCATTTGAAGTGGGTTGAATTCTTGCAGAGTTATACCTTTGTACTAAAGCATAGAAGTGGCAAATCTAATAGAGTTGCAGATGCCTTGAGTAGAAGGCATAATTTGTTGATGGAAATGAGAGTGCAGGTTGTTGGGTTTGAGGAACTCAAGAGTTTATACCCAACAGATCCAGATTTTGCAGAGGCATGGACCGCATGTGTGTCTCCTACTATCGTGGATCGCACTAAGTGGTTAGATTTCATGATCCAAGATGGGATGTTGTTTCGCGAGAACCGCTTGTGCATTCCCGTAAGTTCCATGAGGAAGAATTTGATAAAAGAGAAGCATAGTGGAGGACTAGCAGTGGCATTTTGGCCGTGATAAGACCATTGCTCTTGTTAGTGAGAATTACCATTGGCCACAGCTTGCAACGCGATGTGACCAGATTTGTGCAGGGGTTGAGAGTGTGCCAGATGGCCAAAGGAGTTAGTCAGAATACAGGAATGTACCAGCCATTGCCTGTACTAGGAAGACCTTGGGAAGATATTAGCATGGATTTTGTTCTTGGTCTGCTAAGAACACAACGTGGAAATGATGCCATTTTTGTTGTTGTTGACAGGTTTTCAAAAATGGCCCATTTTATTCCATGTCAGAAGACAAGTGATGCGGTTCACATTTCCGACTTGTTCTTCAAGGAGGTAGTCCGACTTCATGGTCTACCCAAAAGCATTGTTTCGGACAGAGATACCAAATTTGTGGGTTATTTCTGGAGAACTCTATGGAAGAAGCTGAAAACAGACTTGAAATTCAGTTTCGCATACCATCCGCAGACTGATGGACAGACCGAGGTAGTCAACAGAAGTTTGGGTAATCTTCTACGGTGTTTGGTAGGAGATAAACCGAAGGGATGGGATCTGATTTTACCCCAGGAAGAGTTTGCTTACAACAATTATGTCAATCGCAGTACTGGTAAATCACCATTCCAGATTGTGCATGGGTACAGTCCTAGAAACGCTTTTGAGTTAAGACCGATGGATAAAACAGACAAGTGCAGTGCTGAAGCTGAAGACTTTGCAGCACATATGAAGACTTTACATGAAGAGGTACAGAAACATATCAGTCAAATGAATGCTACTTACAAGGCCAGAGCAGATCAGAAGCGGTGTTTCAAAGAATTCCAAGTAGGGGATGAAGTCATGGTTCACTTACGTAAGGAACGTTTTCCTAAGAAAACTTACAATAAGTTGAATATGAAGAAGTTTGGACCATGCCGGATCATAGGCAAATGAGATTCAGGCAATGCCTATGAAGTTGATCTCCCAAGTGAGCTGAATATTTCACCTATCTTCAATATTTCAGACTTGGTTGAATATCATGCAGAAGTTGTAGTGAACCACCCAAATCCGGATCTGTGGAACATTCCTACATCCACTCCAGACAAAGAAGCAATTGAAGACATACTCGACACTCGTGCCGGCAGAAGTACCCGAAACAAGCAATATTCGGAGTATTTGGTCAAGTGGAAGAACAGACCTATCGAAGATGCCACATGGTTGTCCAAATCAGAGGTTGATCATTTGGGTTTTCCTCTGACCATCCAGAAGTGAGGATCACTTCTAAACATCTACCCCGGGTGTCTGATGCAGGAGCATCTCGGGCAGTGCAGAAATCTTTCATCACCAAAAAAAAAAAAGTTCAAAGTTAAAAAAAAATTCAAAATTTGAAAAAATGACCAAGTGTAAAATTGGTCGCGATATCGCGACACCAAAGTTGTCGCGATATCGCGACGTATTTCGAGCTACGTGACCGAAGCGACAAATGGTCGCGATATCGCGACGAAAATGTCGTCGCGATATCGTGACGTATTTCGAAGAACCATGGCAATGCAACTCACGGGCGAAAGTTAAAATTGGCAAAATCGACTAAGTGAAAATTTGGTCGCGATATCGCGACACCAAAGTTGTCGCGATATCGCGACAACTTTGGCCGGCAAAGCAAAGCACAGAGAGGTGTCGCGATATCGCGACACCAAAGTTGTCGCGATATCGCGACAACCTTGGCCGGCACAGCAAAAATTCGAAGAGGTGTCGCGATATCACTACACCTTGGCCGGCATAGTCAAAACGCTAAGAAGTGTTGCGATATCGCGACACCTTGGCCGCCAAAGTCAAAATGCCAAGAAGTGTCGCGATATTGTGACACCTTGGCCGACAGAGCCAAAACGTAAAGAAGTGTCGTGATATCGTGACACCTTGCAGTCAAAGTCAAAGTGGCAGTTCCAGGTGGTGTTCCACGTGGCAGTTCCAGGTGGCATTCCAAGTGGCAGTTCTGAGTGGAGTTCTGAGTGGCGTTCCAGATGGCGTTCCAGGTGGTGGTTTCAAAGGCCGTTAAGGCCGTTCCATATGTCCGTTTCAAAAGCCGTTAAGGCGGTTATGAACGGCGATGCATCTCGAGACATGGAGGATTAAAAAGGATTTTCTTTGGTGGATTGAGGGGGGCAGGGGGAGAACAGAGAGGACGGCGGCTGTATTTTACGTTGAAAGCACTGTGTATTGTTTTTCACGGCATTTGACTGTAATAGCTCCCTGTTTCGAAGTTAATAGACTGCGACTTTTAAATAAAATTGTGTCATTTTATTTATGGTAAACTTGGCTCCCCATTAGGGAGATATTTGAGTAAGGGGGAGAGCCTCAAGACAGGGGGAGCTGGTTATGTTGAGTTTCTGTGTTGTTGAGAAGCATGGTTTGCCATCAATGACAAAGGGGGAGATTGTTGGCAATTTTGGGTTTGAGATCCTAGCTTCTTGTCTATGAGTTGTCATTGATGTCAAAAGGAAATGGCATTAATGTTAAGAGGATGTGTTGGCTTCAAAGGTGGAAGATTCCAAGAGAATATTTTTTAGAGAATTCGGAGAGATTCCATTGGCAAGGGTTTTTCATTAAAACCAAACCATTTTTATTAAAACCAAGTTGGATAGGGTTTTTATTAAAACCAAGTTAAATGGTTTTTATTAAAATCAATGGAGGTTCTCTTTATTATTTATTTAATTATTATTTAAAACCCTTCAAGGTTTTAATTAATTAATTATTTAATTAATTAAGGGAGAAATTATTTTTAATTTATTAAAAATACTTAAAGGTTTTTAAACCTTTTTTTATTCTTTATTTATTAAAATTATTTAAGGGTTTTTAAACCCTTTTTGAAAAGACTTTTGATTAATTTCGAAATGGTCTTTATTTTCGCCGACATCAAGGTGTCTTCGAAGAGACTATTTATTCTCCAACTCCTAAGGTTGGAAGGCTAATTAATTCAAAATTCCTAGAATGCAATTTGCGATGTTTGTGCTCTGTATTCGCTGTGATCGAAGGAAGACTTAGAAGCACGTGCGGTTGAAAAGTCTTCGGGAGTTTTTTTTTTAGGGTGAAGTGGAGGGAAGTTCACTTGTGAACTTCGTAGCCTGCGTGGGCTAGTGGCAGCGAAGGCTACTGTTGGGCGCTACATTGGCAGAGGTCGTCGTTTCGAGTCTCATGGGGGTGCTTTGCTAGAGTAACACATGTTTTTATTAAAACGTCTTTATGCCACAAAATTCGGAGTTTCTTGGACAACGATTTATAAGGTGTGATTAAATTTTATCAGTTTTGGCTTTTGTGATTAGCATTGAATAAAAGCTTAGGAGAAATAAGGGCATATTTCTTTGGATGTACTTTTAAGATTATTCTTTGCTATGCTAAAATTAAAAATGGAGGTATAAGGTGTGAGTCTGTGATTGTTGATTTATTGGCATGTTATGGTGGTTGTGTTTAAAGAAGTGGAGCTAAAAGGTGTAATAAAGGAAGTTTATATTATTGCTCATTTCTTTTTATTCTAACCCCAACTTGGTTGGAAGTTTGAGAGTTGTGTGTGGTGATAGCTTGAAGGTTCAATTATCTTCTACTCCAATAAGGTATGGGCACATTCTTCTTATGAGTATGATTGGTGTATGTTTTCTGAAATAAGGTTGGAGTGAAAAGGTATTCTACTAGGTATCCTTTGGCTAGGTGTAAATCCTATTTTCTGGTTTGTTGAAGACTACTTATGAATTGCTATCCTTAAGGAGATTTTTTGGTGAATGCATAATTTCTAGTTTGAGATAGTGGAAGCTTTGTGCACTAGGGTTTATATTTGTGAGTCTAGCTACTTGCATTGAGTTGGTGGAACCCTTGGTTGGCTGTTTTGAGTTTGATGGTTGAGTTGCTTCCATAGAGGTTGTTTGATCAAGTTATTGCTTTACTTGATTCATGATATTGGGCTTACTCCATTGAGTTGATTTGAGCAAGTTATTCTTTGCATTTGGTGATATTGTGTTGGTGGTTGTTTTGTTCAAATATCTTTGGAGGGAAAAGGATTTCTACTTGTTTCCTTTTCTTGTGATGATTGGTTGAATGCTTCAAGGTTGATGTTGAGTTGAATGGTGTTGGTTGATTAAACCTTGTTTGATGAGCATTGTTGTTGAAACCCTAATTGATGGTGAAAATAACATGAGTATCATTGTTATGTGATTCTTTACATAGTTGGCAATTGTTGGGGTTTCATGTTCTTGAAAGAAAACATTCTATCCTATCCATTTTAGATATTGAGTTGAGTTTTCAGTTTTGAGACTGAGATTGAGCTGAGTTGATTTGAGTTGAGTTTTGAGATTGGTATTTGAGTATAGAACATATTGAGTCTCTAACAATTCTCTTTATGCTTTTATGAGTTTGACAAATCACATTAGGTCTCTAACAATTCACTTTGTGATTTCCTACTAAGAAAGTTTTTCTTGGTGAGCTTGCTGAGTTTTTGGACAAGTTTCGATGGGGACTTGTGAGCAGTTTTGGACAGGCTTCGGTGGGGATTTGTGAGCAGATTTGGATAGGTCCTAGCAGAGGACTTGTGAGCTAAGTTTGATAGTTCTATCAGAGAACTTGAGGACAGATGTGCATTGGTTCTATGAGAAGAACCTGAGGACAGATTTGGCAAGTCTTTGAGAAGGCTTGTATGCAGAGGATTGATTTGTTCAAGAGTTGGACAGATCTGAAAGACAGAGGAAGACTTGTACTAGACCGATTGACTGTGTTTGGTATAGGTTGCTGAGTTGTTGTGGACGTGATCATAGAAGGTAGAGGTCTCTTAGGCTAAGCATTGAGGATAGGAGGTCTTCGATGGAAAGGAGTTCCACATGCTGGCAAGAGGTAGAGGCAGTTGATCTTCTGAGGGATCATTTCCGGAGTAGAGGGGAAGGTATCTCCTTTGAGCAGAGGCTCATAAATTCTGATTGGGGGAAGGTATCTCCTTTGAGCAGAGGCTCATAAATTCTGATTGGGGGAAGGTATCTCCTTTGGGCCAAGGCTCATAAACATTGTAATTGGGAAGGATTCCCAAATAACTTTGAGATAACTTTTAGAGAAAAGTTTTGTGGATGTAGCCCAACCATTCTGGGTGAACCACATTAAAATTGGTGTCACTTTGTGGATGATATTGTGCATTGCTTTGATATTGCTTTACTGTTTTGAAGTATAATGGAAAAAGTAAAAAGAGGTCTTATACTGTTCACCCTCCCCCTCTCAGTATAATCTTGTGTTCTTTAGAACCCTAAGGCTATGTATTGTTATATAATGCTCAATAAGGTAATTATTAAGAATAGATATGCCTTACCTAGAATTGATGATCTATTTGATCAATTGAAAGAACTACTATCTTCTCAAAAATTGATTCAGGTATGATTATCACCAGTCAAGTACCAAAGAATAATATACTCATAAAACAACTTTTAGGATAAGGTATGGGCATTACGAATTCACAGTTTTACCTTTTGGAATAACAAATGCTTTGGCAGCTTTTATGAATCTTATGAACAATATATTTCAATAATAGGTAGACCATTTCATACTCATATTTTTGTATGATATCTAATCTACTCATGGACTAAGGAAGAGCATGATCAACATATGAGAATTGTGTTAGAAATTCTTAGGAAGAATCAACTTTATGGAAAGCTTTCTATGTGTGAATTATATACACCATAAGTCTAGTACCTAGGGAATATTATATCTACTAATGGAATGGTTGTCAATTCTAATAATATTTAAGTTGTAATCAATTGACCTGCACCCACTAATATGTCAAAATTACATAGCTTCATGGGAATGACAGGATATTATAGGCATTTTGTAATAAATTTCTCAAAGATTGTATGTCCAATCACTAATTTTCAAAGAAAAGGAAAATCATTCAAATGGACAAAACAATGTGAAGAGGCCTTTAGGGTATTAAAATATAAGTTAACAACTGCACCAAATTTGAAAATACCTAACCCACAAAAAAATTTCACAATATGCACTAATGCCTTCACTAAAGGATTAGGAGGAATTTTAACCCAAAATGAAGTAATCATAGCCTACAAGTCTTGAAAGCTTAAAAATCATGATCTTAACTATGCTACTCATGATTTGGAGTTAGCAATTGTGATTCATGCACTTATTTGGAGGTATTATCTACTAGGGATACCTTTTGAATTAAAGATAGATCATCAAATTTTGAAGTACATTTTCACCCAACCTCTTTTAAATGCAAGACAACATCTATGGATAGAATTCCTATCCAAGTATGACTTTGGAATTGAATACATTAAGGGAAAAGAGAATAAGGTAGTTACCCAGGTGTTGTAGGTGAGTTGGAGAGGATATGTCAATCCTCCAAGGGAGGTCCCAGATTCAAATCTCCAACCTACCAAAAAGCTGAATTAGGTATCCAAAATCCAATTGATAATGTTGGTGCGAGCAGGGTCGGGTGCGACTCCTAGATGACTTTTACAGTGTAGAACCCCCTGTTCATGGTCTCTCAGACCAAGGAGGCTCTGCAAGGGGTTTTTCACTTAAAAAAATAAGGTATTTTATGCCTTAATTTGAAGGAAGCACGTAGTTTCTATGTCCAAATGTCATGTATATTTATTTTATAGGATCAGAGAACAACAATAGGGTAATATCTATTGTGGAAAATATCGGGCACATGTTGAGTTAGAACCTAAAAAATGTAAGGAATTTAGTATTAAAAATGATCTATTGTTCTTTAGAAATAGGCTTGTTATCCTTGAGATAGGAGGGTTAAGAAATATTATTTTACAAGAAGCTCATTGTACTCCTTATTTTGCACATTCGAGAGGGCTAAAATGAGAGAAAATATGAGGAAAACTTTTTATTGGCTAGGAATGAAACAAGATATCAATAATTTTATGGCTAGATGTCTCGAGTGCCAAAAAGTAAAAGTTGAACACCTACATCCAGCTGGAAAAATTTACCCTCATGACATTCCAAAACAGAAATGGCAAGTCATATCTATGGATTTCATTGTAGGTCTACCTAAGACCAAGTTTCAACATGATGCAATTCTGGTTGTGGTTGATAAATTGACCAAGGTAGCTCACTTTATTCCAAGAAATATCAAGGATGATGCACCTGCCATAGCTAGAAAATTTTCTAGGGATATTGTGCGATTGCATGGATTCCCTAAAGTCATAATTTTAGATAGAGATCCTAAATTTACCTCAAAATTTTGGCAAACCTTGCATTGAGTCTTGTGTATGAAATTAAATATTAGTTCTGCATATCATCTGGAGATAGATGGCCAAATAAATTGAGTTAATCAGGTCCTTGAAGATATATTACACATGTATTGCATAGAACACCAGACTAAGTGGGAGGAATATCTCTACTTAGTAGAATTTATTTATAACAATAGCCATCATAATTCCTTGGAAATGACTCCTTTTGAGGCCTTGTATGGGATACAATGCAGAACTTCTCTATCTTGAGACAATCTAGAGGATTGAATGGTTATCATATTAGATACTATAAAGAAGATGGAGGAACGGTTGAGAATGATTCACTGAATCAAATAAGCCATGGATCAATAAAAGAGCTATGTTGATTTGTAAAGATCATTGAAAGAATTCTCTATGGTAAACATTCTTTCTAAGGATGATACATAACAAAAGCTCCATCAAATCAACCAAACTTGATCCTAGATTTGTTGGCCCTCTTGAGATTATACAAAAGATCAGTTCAATGTCCAATAGGCTTATCCCCACCTAATTTTTCAAAAATCCATGATGTCTTCCATATATCCTTGCTAAGGAAATATGTTGCTAACCCATCACATGTTGGAATGTGTCTAATTTTTAGATGATAGATCCTCTCACCATTGAAATTTGTCTAGTATAGATATTAGTTTATCGTACAAAGTGTTTAAGAAAAAGAAATGTAAATCAATGTAAGGTCCAATGGGACCAATTTTTAGAGAGGAATGCTATATGGGAGGATGTAAATTCCATAAAAAAAAAAAAAAAATTCCTCATATTTTTAATTAAAATGTATTTTAAAACACATGGGACTATGTTTAGAAATAGGGGAAAGAATTTCATGACCCTCCGAAAACATATTTCATGATGTTGTTATTCGTATATAATGTGCATATCTTTTAAATTATTATGCATTATTATTCTTGGATATGGTACTGTTGATGGTCTCTATTTTGCAAGTACAGGTGCTTAAAGAATGAAATAGGAAATGATGGTAGTGTAAACTCTCATCACAGAGGGGTATTTTCTTTGGCAAGGGTAAAATATCCTAGAAGCAAAACACTCACCAATGGCTCATGGATACATGGAAGTCCAATTAGATGCATTCATTTAGTTGCATTATGAATGCATTTTATTAAAATAAATAAATTTTTACTTGCAAACCCTCCAATGGTAAGGAAAGTGCCACGAGCACTGAAACTATTCTTGTTAAGCAATGATAATGTTTATTATAATCAGATTGCTTATAAAAGAAATTTATTGGAGGGATAGACATTATGATGGTTTATTTAAGTGTTTAATATTTTATTTTTTTATTTTTTATTTTTTTAATTTATTAATAAAAAAAATTATTATAAATAAAATAAAATAAACAAAAAAAAAGGAGGGTTATTTTTATTTTGAAAACTTATGCTTGAACAATTTAATTAAAATCATACTCCACCTAGACGAAAACAATATGGTGTAGCTAGCCGATTACATGGTGGCACACTTACCAAATCGATTTCGTTGAGCTCCATATTTAAAATTAAAGTGGTAATAGATGAGTGGAGATGACAAAGAAAAAGGCCAAAGAAGAGAAGGGTGGAGGAATAGAACCTATGAATGAAGATTCACATTTAACAAGCCTTTGTTCCCTATATTCTATTTATATTATGTTTGATCAGATGATTGGATGAATCTATTTAACCATCAATGAAACTTAGATATAGTTTGGGCATTGTTGTGTCAATACTTCGAATGCTTGATCAAGAGTCGTAGTTTCTGAATTAGTTATTTTCAGTAGAAGGAAAGGGAAATAAATTACTTATTTTGTGTGATATGGCCTTCTCTTGATGAAACCCTTTTTATCTGAATAACCACATTATTGAAAATTCTTGTAGCTCAGTTGATAAGCCTTATATTGGGATACCTTGGCTTAAATCATTACCCAATTTTAGACCAATGTCTAACTATTTCTTAGCCAAATCCACCATCCAGCAAAGCAAAATAGGCTGAAATGAAATTAATGGATAAATTATTGAAATTATAATCTCTGTGATTTTCTTAGTTTCATTAGAGTCGTTTGGTCGTAGCATTTTAATTTATCTTAATTTATATAAATGTCTTTCCCCATCTCCAATTCTAGCAAGGTTTATTTCCTTATCAAGACATCATATATTTCTGCTCGGATTTCACGCTAAGTTAATATACGTAGGGCGTTGAGATGACTGTGTTTCTTTTTTTCCCTTTAGAGTTGCTTATAAATTAATTAAACTTTTACCTACGATGTATCCCTTCAATTATGTATGTGTGTATTATTTTTTTTTTTTTTTTAATTTTTGTATGTGTATTATTTTTAGGAGTTGTATAGAATTGCATTATTTTAGATAATTAGCTCACCTTCGGATATTTATAAATTAGCTTGCATATCATTTAAGAAAGCATCTAGAGGAA
This sequence comes from Wollemia nobilis, assembly GCA_028583015.1. NCBI lineage: Eukaryota > Viridiplantae > Streptophyta > Pinopsida > Araucariales > Araucariaceae > Wollemia > Wollemia nobilis. The sequence goes on from JAQPPZ010002201.1 coordinate 5,831,596, forward strand.
CCATTGTGATCCCACATAATGAAAGACCTTGGGATTCACACGAAGTTTGGCGAGTAAATGAAGTTTTTAGACTTATGTACCGAGCAGAGTGGTCTAATATGGATGCTTTTCTTTATGGTTCAGCAAACTGTATTTAGAATCCGCGCAAGAAAAAATTATAATTCTTTGATGTATTATTTGTATCCAATCCTTAGTCAAAATATTTTAGGTATATTTGAAAAAAAAAAAACTTTTGAAATTATTCTTTCAAACAAGGATTCAAAAAAACGAAATAAATTCTCTACTTCTCGTAAAAATTCCAATGTTAGATGTGATATCCTAAGCCTAAAATAGTTATTATCCGATAGCTTTTAGTTTGAAAAGTAAGTAAACACTTCCTTAAAAGAAATGAAATGATATAGCATTTTTTATACTCACTCCTTAAAGTCAATGTTGTTATATCAATTTTTTTCTAATGGGTTAGTGCTCTTAAGATAACGCTAGTTTAATATATTTAAAATATTAAAGTATGTGTAGATTGATTGAAGCTCTAGGATATAATAAATTAGTCTTATTTCTTTAAAGGTGGTTAGCTTTAATATTTCTTTTAATAATTATCCTTGTTACTTTTAAATAGTTTAATATTACTTTTATTGAAAATAATTAATCTTATTTACGTAGAAAGCAAATAGTTTTATTATTACCTTTATTGGAAATATTTAGTTTTATTAAAAAAGTCTTTCTTTTATAGGTTTATTTAATTAAGTAGAAGTAACTTGTTTTCAAGAAAATTGTTTATTTTCAGAAGAATTATTTAATGGAATATTTTCTTTGAGTTAAAATATTAAATAAATAAAATAAATGTTGATTTTATAAATAGATGGTTTATTTTATTTTTTTAATTTAATGAATGAATTTATATTTAGTAAACAATAAAAGGGTTCTCTCAGATCAACCCAAGGTTCTCACTTATAAAAAAATTAAGAGAAATACCCTTATAAAAAAATTAAGAGAAATACCCTTATTTATTTAGTTATTGAGAGGGTTGATATCATAATCCTAAACTTACCTTTTGTCAAAGTCATCGAAAATGATGAATAAACCAAGATGCCCAATATCATTGAATTATCAGTATGCAATCAACAATTATTCATGAATGGTAATCTTGGTAAGAGTCTTGGTAAGAGATTTATGAGACTCTACGATAAGATTCCATGGTGGTATGGCATGGGACATCCATTGAATTATTTGTAACTTTGACAAGGAGATCATGATTAGTTCCAAGTGAATGGCATGACCTTAATTACCCATGGTGATAAATGCATGGTCACCAGTTAAACATTATAGCATCTACAATAAAAAGCTTGCATGTTGGGTAACAGATGAGTTAAGATATACTCAAGGTTCCACATAACATATTAAGTATGAGAGTTATGCGTCCACCTTCTAGGTGTTATGGGCCCTAGAGGATAATCCAATTCATGATTCTGGATTCATGAGAATAGAGGGTGAGAAGGATAGAATCATTAAGGGCACCTCCTATAGGACCCGACTAGTCTCATCTACTTGGGAGACTAATTACAGTGGTCATAATCCCAAATGTGGTATTCAATGTTATGTATTTATTACTAATATGCACAAAAATTAAACATTGAAAACAAAAAATTATCCTAGTCAAACCATCCTTATTTTGCAAGCGCTTAAGTGAGCTTGAATCGTTACAACCAATGTGCATGTGATTGGGTTGTTACACAACCCAAATTCATCCTCTGAAATCCTAATAGAGGGTAAAAGTTCATCCACCCCATAAACCCAAAAATTTGTGAGATATTGTTCTGACCAAAGAGGCTTTCTTATAGACTAAAGAAATCATTTGTGAACAACCTTCAATACTTGACTACATCGAAGGTTTACACCCCTTTCAGAAATATTATCCTCACTCATTAAACTTTACATTTTTAATAAACATAACATAAATCATTTCTTAATGTTATGTTTAGCTTCTTTTTTATTATTTTTTTTAAAATAATGTAGTAGTTGAGTAGTCTAGTAGGAGAGATTTTAAAACTCTAATAAAAGGTCAAATATAATTGAATAACCATATTTTAAATAAATAAGAAACTTTAAAAACTACTTTTATATATATATAAACAATACAATTCAATATTTATATATTAAGTTAAATTGTAGAGTTTTTTTTAATATAACTCTAATGGGTTTAATAGTTAAATGATCTAAGGTGAGATTGCATACAATGTTTTATTAATGACAGTTTGATTGGATAAATATATGTTATAAAACATATTATATTTTATATATATAACCTTTAGAAATAAAATATAATATAACACTACCATCCAACCTATCTTGGGATACATGTAGTTTGAACTCTAAATAAAAGTTCAAATATAATTGAATAACCATATTTAAATATAAAAGGAGCCTTAAAAACTACTTTTATATATATATATATATATATATATATATATATATATATATATATATATAAACAAGACAATTCAATATTTATATATTAAGTTAAAGAGTAGATTTTATTTTTTTACTAACTCTAATGGATTTAATAGTTAAAATTATTTAAGGTGAGATTCAATACCCTGTTTTATTTATGAGGGTTTGTATATATATATATATATATATATATATATATATATATATATATATATATATATATATAATTGAATAACCATATTTTAAATAAATAAGAAACTTTAAAAACTACTTATATATATATATATAAACAATTCAATTCAATATTTATATATTAAGTTAAAGTGTAGAGTTTTTTTAAATATAACTCTAATGGGTTTAATAGTTAAATGATCTAAGGTGATATTGCATACAATGTTTTATTAATGACAGTTTGATTAGATAAATATATGTTATAAAACATATTATCTTTTATATATATAACCTTTAGAAATAAAATATAATATAACACTACCATCCAACCTATCTTGGGATACATGTAGTTTGAACTCTAAATAAAAGTTCAAATATTATATATATATATATATATATATATATATAAAACACATTATTTTATAATCTATAATTTTTATAAATAAAATATAATATAATATTTACTATTCAATTTATTTTCAGATACATGTAATTTAAATTTTGGACCAACTAAAATCTTAACTACTATGTTATCTTTTATCAAACAAAAATATATATATTACAATCTAAATAGAGGCAACTTATGACTAAAAAGACTAAGTGAAAGATGAATGAATGCTAGTTTATTCTAGCAGGCTAAGTTCCTTCGAAGTGAAGAAAAGAAAAATCACTATCACTCGATCACTGTCAATAAATTGCGACAAAACATGAATAAGAATCTATGTCGATTTATAGTTTTTCAGTTTAGGATAAGACAGATCTACATATGTTGAATAATAATTTAGACACAGTTCAATTTTTTTTTTTTCCCTTTCCCTCAGAGAAAAGTTTATTAGAGTTATCATTGTCGTAGTTATAAATTGCAAGCGACACCTGGAAAGGTCTTACTCCACAATTTAGATTTACGTGCAAAGTTCACATCTGATCCGCTTGTACAGAACGGTACCTCAGACAAATTTATCTGTCAATGTGTACATGGATTTAGGGGCAGAGTTCAAATCTGATCCGCTTGTCTAGAATGGCATCACAGATATTTTTTCTGTCAATATGTACACAAGAACTAAGGAAATCAGAGAAAATTGGACTGTCCATTCGTTTCCCGCTTAATTCATGGATTCTTCTCCATAAACCAAGTTCATCGCCCTCTTACCTCGCCTCTTGAAACCAAAATCGTTTTAATCTCTTTCTGGTGCCCAACATTTCTAAAGTTTTAGAAGTGTATCTCTTGTTCGAGGAGATTGAAACCCTATTAGTTATGGTGGACATGGGGTGTACTCCCTGCTGCTCTAAAGTGAGTCTTAAGAAAGGACTCCAAAAGCACGGAAGAGGGTGAGAACCCTCCCAAGAAAAGCAGGTTTAATCATTCCACTTTCATTATTGTTCATGCTCAATTCAACTTAATTAATTTTGATGTAGAGAACGTTTATAATTTTAATCTATTGTTAAATAAAGTTAACAAACAGACTAAGATCCGATTCTTTAATATAATTTAATTCTACTCTAAGAGGACTAAGACCTACCTATTCAATATAACATAATCTTAATCTATAAGTAAATAAAATCAACAGAACCAAAACTTAACTCTCCTATATACCCTTAAACTTTTTTATTTTATAAGTTAAATTTTCTATTTAAAGTTAAAAAAAAAAAAAACTCTGTTTTTTTTCAAATGTAATTGGTAACATTTTTATTAACTTTAGTTTGTTAAATTAGGTAAAGCTTATCTGACCCTGTCTCTGGTATTTAATTGGGATAATCAATAGTAAACACTTAGGTTCTATCATCTAACCTATTTCTTATTAGGAACACAACGGTGAACACTTGACTCTACCATCTAACCTATTTCATATTAAATATGAACATTAAACCTTTCAAAAAAATCCAAAACCTTCCCAACCCAAAAAAAAACTTCAAAAACTTCAAAAGGCAACTTTCATTTCCGTAGACTAAAAGGACTAAGTGAACGATGAATGAATGCTTTTTATTCTAGAGGCTAAGTTCCTTCGAAGAGAAGAAAAGAAGAATCGCTGTCACTCGCTCACTGTCAAAAATTGCGACAAGACATGAATAAGAATCTATGTCGATTGCTAGTTTTTCAGTTGAGGGTAAGGCCGATCTACATGAAGGAAATAAATTCAAATCGCGATTTAAATCGCTTCGGAAAAACTACTTCGGGTCGTGAAAAAATTGCTTCGGCAATTTTACTTCGGCGAGCGAGAGGGTCCCCGAAATGTTGCTTCGGCAAATATGCACTTCGGGAAGAGTCTCGGACAAATTTCCAGCGAGGGAGGAACTTCGGCGAGTGAGAAGAGGTTCGGGGGAAATGTTCCCGAAGTATTTGTTTCGGGGCAAAAACCTTCCGAAGTAAATCTACTTCGGGGAACTTCGTCCCGAAAGGATTTTTCGGACGGGAAGACTGCGAAGTTCGGCAGCCCGCGGCAACTTCGGTGAAAACAGAGTGCCGCAATGTGCTTCGGCACAAACAATTAAACCCGGCTCCTTTTCTGGATCGAACGGGTGCTTTCTCACTTCGGGCAAACCCTAGCTCTGGAATATCTGCAGATAAAATCCTTACACAATGACTCAAATAGCAGAATGAATATTTTCTATATATTAGAATAATGCCGGATTACAAAAGCTTCCTACTGAAGCGAATACAATCTTCTGCAAGTAAAGACTTTGCAGGATAAACACAAGACTTGGACGGGAGACTGCTGCTCCTCCACCCAGCTGCTCTGCCTTTCTCGTCGTGCTCTGCTCCTCTCTTCTCTATGCTCTTCCTCCTTATGTTCCTCCTCACTTAAATGACAAAATGGCCCCGGTATTTATAGGCGGGGGATGAGGACAAAAGGCGGGATAACTTCACCAACCCGCTGACAAACTTTAAATGCCAAAATGGCTTTTCGACCAACTGCCGGACAACCCCAACTACTCGCATGATCGGGAAATTAATGCGTCGATTCCCGTGCTTGGTTTCCACTTCGGCCGATTTCCGCTTCGGAGGGCAAGCGAACTGCTTCGCGATGAACCATTTTTCGGGGGCTGCCGTTTTGTCTCTCATGCCGAATCATTTTTCAAAGGTGTTTCGGAAGTGCTTCGCGCCGAATCTCCTTTGGGCGTGAAGTTAGATTTAATATTTCTAACACCCTCCTTTAAATCAAACTTCACACATTCTCTGACGCCCAACATATCTCGCAATCTGGCGAAGTCCTCCTCCTTCAGGGGCTTTGTGAAGATGTCAGCCAACTGCTCCTTCGACCTGCAGAACTGCAACTGTACTTCGCCGAATTTCACCAGCTCTCTGATGAAATGATACCGGATGTCTATGTGCTTCGTCCGGCCATGGAAGACTGGGTCCTTCGAGAGCGCGATGGCAGAGTTATTGTCGCAAAATATTGTTGTTGTTGCTTCCGACGGATGTTGTAGTTCACTCAGAACTCTTCTCATCCAGATCGCTCGGCAGAGTCGCCGAGGTGGCAGACAACATACTCGCCTCGTCGTAGATAGAGCCACAATTGGTCGCTTCTTCGAGGACCAAAAGACGACTCTGGATCCAAAATGGAAGGCATATCCCGAAGTGCTCTTCCTGTCATCTACGCTGCCAGCCCAATCACTGTCGGTGTAGCCAATTAACTCAAGCTGGTCCTGTCTGGCATAATGGAGTCCATGGTTCCTCGTGCCATTGACATATCGCAGGATTCTCTTGCTTGCTTGCCAGTGAGTGTCTTTGGGCGACTCCATGAACCGACTGATTAAACTCACGGCGTACATCAAATCTGGCCTTGTTGCTGTCAAGTACATCAAGCTTCCAACTAACCTTTTATAGAGAGTTGGGTCAACACTTCTGCTGTTGTCAGTCTTGCTCAGCTTGACGCTAGTGGCTGCTGGAGTGATGGCAGGCTTGCTGTCCTCCATCTTAAAACGCTTCAGGACATCCTTTGCATACTTGCCCTGAGAAATGAAGATGCCATCTCGCCGATTGGACAACTTCAATTCCGAGAAAATATTTCATCACCCCCATGTCGCTCATTTCAAACTCGGACTTCATGGCTGTCCTGAACTATGCGGATAGGCTACTGCTATTGCCAGTATATATCAGATCGTCCACATACAGACAGACGATTATCAACTCCCCTGCTTCATTTGTCTTCATGTATAGGGAGTGCTCATATGGGCATTTCTAAAACCCATTCTCCTAAAAATAGCCATCAATCCGGCTGTACCATGCCTGGGGTGCTTGCTTCAACCCATACAGGGCCTTCTTCAGCTTCAGGACCTTGTCCTCTTGTCCTTGTACTTCATAACCGGGTGGCTGGTCTATGTAGACCTCTTCTTCCAACACTCCATTCAAGAAGGCAGACTTGACATCCATCTGGTACACGCTCCATCCCTTTTGAGCTGCTAGTCCTAGAATCATTCTGACTATGTCAAGTCGGGCTATAGGTGCGTACACCTCATGATAGTCAACTCCTGACTTCTACTTGTAGCCTTTCGCCACTAATCTGGCTTTATGCCTGTCAACTTCTCCTTGGGCGTTGAACTTCGTCTTATACACCCACTTGACCCCAATGGTCTTCTTCCTCGCTGGAAGATCCGTCACCGCCATGTCTCATTCTTCTCAATGGCTGCTATCTCCTCATCCATCGCATTCACCCATGTGCGATTCTGACTTGCCTCTTCAAACTCCACTGGATCACACTCCGTAAATAGGGCAAAGTCAGAATATTCTTCATCCATCTGATTACGGGTTACCTCATAAATATCTTGCAAGCTCCGAGTCTTCGTAGGTGTTCTCAGATTTTGAATTCTGCTTGCAAGTGAAGGTGATCGGGATGATGTGGTTGTGCTGCTGCTGGCACCACTGTTGCTGCTTGAAGGTACATGTGGCTGCACACCGTCTTCCTCCAAGTTTACAGGTTCAGCAACTGCTGGTTCAGGCTGACCAGTCTCTGATTTCCAGTTCTAGGCTTCATCCTCCAGGAACTTCACATCTTGGCTGATGACAAGTTTCTTTGTCACAGGATTGTACAGCCTGTATGCCTTTGCTGGTTCGCTGTATCCTATGAAAATGCATCTTTCAGCTTTGTCATCCAGCTTCTGCATTTTCTCATCTGGAACATGTGCATATGCTATGCACCCAAAAACTCGCAAATGAGCCACACTTGGCTTCATATTGCTCCAGGCTTCCTCTGGGATTTTGTCTCTCACACTCTTGGTGGGACATCGGTTCAACAGATAAACTGCACAACTTACAGCTTCTACCCATAACTCATGTGGCAAACTTTTTGCCTTTAGCATGCTCCGTGCCATCTCCATGATTGTTCTGTTCTTCCTCTCAGCTACACCATTCTACTGCGGTGTGTATCTAGCAATGAACTGCCTCCGAATTCCATGCTGCTTGCAGAAGTTGTGGAATTCGTTGGAGATGTATTCTCCACCTCCATCAGTTCTGAGAGTCTTGACAAAATACCCGCTCTATTTCTCAACCAGAGCCTTGAACTCCTTAAACTTCCCAAATGCCTCTGACTTCAACTTGATGGGATAAATCTAGGTCTTCCGACTGAAGTCATCAATGAAAGTCAAGAAAAATTTGTTGCCGGCATATGTGGTGGTCTGCATGGGACCACAAATGTCTGAGTGCACCAGCTCCAATGGCCGTGATGCTCTCCAAGACTGTCCTACAGGGAATGCGTCCCTGTGCTGCTTGCCGACCAGGCAACCTTCACAAACTTGGTTCGGTTGCTCAATAAGGGGTAAACCCTTCACCATCTGCTTCTGTGCAGCAAATTCAGGCCACTGAAACTCAGGTGACCGAATCTGAGATGCCACAGCCAAGTAGCATCCTTCACAACTGCACTCAGAGACATCAAAGATTCATTCTGAATCTGCAACGGAAACATTTTGTTTTTTGTCATGGACATAGTTGCGATTTGTCCATGCACTTTGTCTCTGATTGAACAAACACCGTCTTTGAACTGAATAGTGTGTCCATTTTGCACAAGTTGTCCAACACTCAGCAGATTGTGCTTCAACCCAGGCACATAATAAACATTCTGAATTGTTTTTCTTTCACCGTGCTGGGTGCGGATGGAGATTTTGCCTTTCCCCATCATGGGAACCTTGCTATTGTTCCCCATCTTGACTTCAGATTGGACTGTTTCATCCAACTGTGAGAACATCTCCTTGTTCCCAGTCATGTGGTTGCTGCACCCACTGTCAAGATACCAAATGTTCTTCTTGCTCTCCTCCTCAACACTGCAAGTCAACAGCATATTTCCTCCTGCCGCATTTTTGGTTTCCTCCGTATAATGGGCTTGCTGCTGATTCTCGTTCGCCATCTTCTTCCTGCACCGTGAGGCATAATGGCCGAACTTATTGCGTAGTAGCATTGGACCTTTGACATGTCCTTCTCGCCGAGAGCTTCCTTGCTGATTTTTGCCAGTGCCTCTTCCTCCATGCTGATGAAAGTTGCAATTGGGCTCGCCGTCATGAGGGTTTGACCTCCCTCCTTGCTTGTTACTTCTCCCATGCCTGCTTTTGCCTCTTCCTCCTTGAGAACTAGAAGCGCTGTGGTGGGAGTCTTGTCTGTCGCTGTCTCGGACTGAGACTTTTGCTTTGAAAGCTTGCTCCAAAGAGGACTGAGTTGAGCGGCTCAACCTCTGCTCATGTGTCTGCAGGGAACCCATGAGTTCATCCACCGAGAGGATTGTCAAATCCCTTGACTCCTCAATTGCGATTACCATAGAGTCAAACTTCGCTGGCAGACTTCGCAGAATTTTCTCCACGATCCTTTGATTCTGCACAATTTCACCATTCAACCGCATCTGGTTGATGACATCTGTTGTTCGGGTGAAGAAGTCGCTCATGGTCTCTGACTCGCTCATCTGCAGGTTCTCGAACTGCCTTCTGAGCATCTGCAATTTTACCAACTTCACTTTGTTGGTGCCCTGGTACGAACTTGCCAGAATTTCCTAGGCCTGCTTGGCCTTGGTGGCTGATGCAATCCGCGGGAAGATGGTCTCCTCAACCGCTTGCATGATATAAAATAGGGCTTTCTGATCTTTCTTCCGATTCTCCTTCAGAAGATCTTTGTCGGCTTGGGAGAGGGCGGCCTGTGCTGCTGCATCTGTCGGCTTCAGGTATCCATTCTCGACCAAGTCCCACAAATCTCGAGACCCGAAGAGGATCTTCATCTGGATGCTCCAGTAATCGTAGTTCTTGCCATTAAATCGTGGGATCTGCAACTGCAGCGAGTTTCTTTTGGAATCCATGCTTCTATCTCCGTGTCACGGCAACATGGCTCTGATACCAATTTGAAGGAAATAAATTCAAATCGCGATTTAAATCGCTTCGAAAAAACTACTTCGGGTCACGAAAAATTGCTTCGGCAATTTTACTTCGGCGAGCGAGAGGGTCCCCGAAATGTTGCTTCGGCAAATATGCACTTCGGGAAGAGTCTCGGACAAATTTCCAGCGAGGGAGGAACTTCGGTGAGTGAGAAGAGGTTCGGGGGAAATGTTCTCGAAGTATTTGTTTCAGGGTAAAAACCTTTCGAAGTAAATCTACTTCGGGGAACTTCGTCCCGAAAGGATTTTTCGGATGGGAAGGCTGCGAAGTTCGGCAGCCCGCGGCAACTTCGACGAAAACAGAGTGCCGCAATGTGCTTCGGCACAAACGATTAAACCCGGCTCCTTTTCTGGATCGAACGGGTGCTTTCTCACTTCGGGCAAACCCTAGCTCTGGAATATCTGCAGATAAAATCCTTACACAATGACTCAAATAGCAGAATGAATATTTTCTATATATTAGAATAATGTCGGATTACAAAAGCTTCCTACTGAAGCGAATACAATCTTCTACAAGTAAAGACTTTGCAGGATAAACACAAGACTTGGACGGGAGACTGCTGCTCCTCCACCCAGCTGCTCTGCCTTTCTGCTGCTCTGCTCCTCTCTTCTCTACGCTCTTCCTCCTTATGTTCCTCCTCACTTAAATGAAAAAATGGCCCTAGTATTTATAGGCGGGGGATGAGGACAAAAGGCGGGATAACTTCACCAACCCGCTGACAAACTTTAAATGCCAAAATGGCTTTTCGACCAACTGCCGGACAACCCCAACAACTCGCACGGTCGAGAATTTAATGCATCGATTCTCGTGCTTGATTCCCATTTCGGCTGATTTCCGCTTCGGAGGGCAAATGAGAACTGCTTCACGACGAACCATTTTTCGGGGGCTGCCGATTTGTCTCTCACGCTGAATCATTTTTCAAAGGTGTTTCGGAAATGCTTCGCACCGAATCTCCTTTGGGCGTGAAGTTAGATTTAATTTTTCTAACACTACATACCATGAATGCTAATTCGTACAACAAACTTGAGACAAGTAGGTAAAGTTCAAATTTTTTGTTTTATTTTTTTTCCCTTCAAAAAAGTTTATTAGAGTTATCATTGTCGTAGTTATAAATTGCAAGCGACGCCTGGAAAGGTCTTGCTCCACAATTTGGATTTACGTGCAAAGTTCAAATCTAATCCGCTTGTACAGAATGTATCTAAGACAAAATTATCTGTCAATGTGTACATGGATTTAGAGGTAAAGTTCAAATCTGATTCGCTTGTCTAGAATGGCATCATAGACAAATTTATCTATCAATATTTACATAAGAACTAAGGAAAACAGAGAAGGTTGGACTGTCCATTCATTTTTTGCTTATTCATGGATTCTTCTCCATAAACCAAGTTCATCACCCTCTTACCTCGTATCTTGAATCCAAAATCATTTTAATCTCTTTCTGGTGCCCAACATTTGTAAAATTTTAGGAGTGTATCTCTTGTTCGAGGAGATTGAAACCCATAGGGCATACTCCCTGCTGCTCTAAAGTGGGTCTTAATAGAGGACTCTAAAAGCAAGGAGGAGGGTGAGAACCCTCCCAAGGAAAGCATGTTTAATCATTCCCACTTTCTTCATTGTTCATGAATGCAACTTCATGCCCAATTCAATTCATTTTGTTATTGAGAAAAGATAAATTATGGAAGAAAAGCTTTATATTGATACTATATTATTTTAAAAGATTCGTTATCTAAAAATTTGTGCTTATTTATTATCCATAAAAAAAAATCAGATTACTTATTACCTATGAAAGTGTATCCAAAGTGCAATTAAATGGGACACCTATTCAATTAACATCACATCTATTTAATTAGCATCAAACTATTGGGACACCTATGAAATCACTAACTATGATATCAACTCACTATGACACCTAAGCGACCACACCTAACATTACACATGTCAACATCCCACCTTAATATTAGGGGTTACAATACTCAATAAAAATATGGGGTTTGGATATTCACAACATTCTCCTCTTGAATGTCAGCACCAAAAACTTATGTGACTTTTCTCAAGCCTAAAAGACCTGAAATATGTACAAATTTAGCCACACATAAGGCCTTGGTGGAAGTATCAGCTATTTTATCTTCTGTGTTACAATATGGGAGATGGATCATCTGTTGCTAAATGAGTTGTCTGATATAATGGTGGTATACCTCAATATGCTTCATGTGGGCATGGAACATTGGATTTTTGAAAAGCTAAATCACACTCTGATTATCACAATAGAGTAAAGAAGGTAATGTTGGATGTTGGTGGAGTACTAAAAGAATAAATTGTAACCAAGTAACTTCTTTAGCTACCTCATTTGTTGCTACATATTTAGCCTTTGTAGTTGATAAGGTAATAGTAGACTACTTCTTACTATGCCATGAAACTAGACCAAAACCAAGGAAGGAAACATATCCTGTGGTAGACTTTCTTTCATTTATACAACCTAGCCAATATGAATCATAATACTCTACAAGTATCAAGTCTTCAAAGGAGAAATATTAAATACCCATAGTGAAATTCCCATGCACATATCTTAATATTCTCTTTGCTTCCCTCCAATATGGAACCTTAAGAGAACTCAAAAACCTAGAAACCACACCTACTGTAAAAGAGATATATGGCCGAGTGTGAGTCAAATACACAAGGCTTACAACAAGTTGCTTGTACAAGGTAGGATCAACATCATCACCTTCCATATCCTTGGTTAACTTCAATCCAAGAGAAAGTGGAGTAGAAACACTCTTACAATTTTTCATCCTAAACTTGCTCAACAAGTCTATAGCATACTTGGTTTGAGAGAGATAAATACCATCATCTTTTTGCCACACCTAAATTCTAAAAAAATAATGTAGAAAACCAATCATCTCAAATTTATATTTCAAATTCATATTTGTTTCATTAATTTTGTCCAAGCTATCACCTATGGTGATAAGATCATCAATGTAGAACACAATAATAAGTATGCCACCTCCATAAATGTTCTTCATATACAAGTTGGGATCATGGGGACTATTATGAAATCCTTGTACCTTAAAGCACTCATCAATCTTAGCATACCAAGACCTTAGAGCTTTCTCCAATCCACGGAGATATTTCCTCAACTTGCAAACTAGGTGTTTCTTTTTTAAATGATCAAGTCCCTAAGGTTGAGTCATGTACATTTCTTCATAGTTTTCCATCAAAAAAAGTATTTTTATCATCCATTTAGTGAAGAGACCGCTTGAAATTGTCTACTAAAGCTATAATAGTTCAAATAGTACTAATCTTGGACACTAGAGCAAAGGTTTTTGTGTAATCAATTCTCTCCGTTTGTGAATAACCTTTAGCCACTAATCTTGTCTTATATTTGTTAATACTTCCATCAATATTCCAATTTCCAAGTTCTAAGTTTTATTAAAGAGTCATATTCACTTTGCATATCTTATTCCCACACATGTTTTCCCTTACCCTCCATAAGTTTGATGATTATTAGTTTTCGAAATTTTTGTCAATAGGGAATAATTAACTTGTTGAGTCCTTTGATATATTTCTTGAAGACTCTTGGTCTTTCTAGGAGGACTTGATTATTTATCTTCACTAAATGTTTTCTTTGAACTTTCACCAATTTTAAAATTACTATGTGGTACATCATTATTTATGTCCACTTGTGGGATAGGATTGGGAGAGTATTGCATCATATCCACAAAACCTTAATTGAACTTGACATCCTTACTTGTGAACACATCCTGCACTCTAGGATCATACAACTTATATCCATTCTTATAACCATCATAATAAAAAAATATGCACATAACACTTATCAATTTTATTTTCTCTAACCTCGTTAGGTATATGATCAAATGCTTCACATCAAATGATTCTAAAAATTTTAACATTGGGCTTCTTGTCACTCATGCTTTCTTTGGAGTGATGTTCCTTAAACAAGTTGTAGGTGATCTATTTAAAACGTGAATTGTTGTATTGGCTACCTCACCCCTAAAATACAAAATAAGATCCTTGGATTATAGCGTGCATCAACCAATCTCCAACAAGGTCCTATTCTTCCTTTTAACAACGTCATTTTGTTGGGGAGTATGTCAATTGGTCATTTATATCTTAATCCTAGGATGCTAACAAAAATCCTTGAATTTGTTACTGACATATTATCCACCATTATATAATATTATCCTCTTTATACTTTGCCCACTTTGATCTTCCACAAATTTCTTAAACATTTCAAATTTTCCAAACACTTCATCCTTTTGCTTAAGGAAGTATACCTAAATATTTCTTGAAAAATTATCAATGAATGTTAAAAATTACTTAGGTCCTCCCTTTTATGAAGGAGTCATAGGCCCACATAAACCACTACAGATAAGTTCAAGAGGTTCACTTGATCTCCAATAGGATATTTAAAATATTTTTATATGTTGTTGCCAACCATACATCATGTACATACTTGTGGTTACCATGATCCAAGGAATTCCTTTAACTATAGTCATCATTGAAAGCATAAAAAAACTTTGATAATTCAAATGATCAAACATTTTATGCGATAATTCACTTATAGAGTCACCTATAGTAATGCAAGTTGTTTTATCTATAGATGATAATAATTTTTAGATGGAATCACTTGCAAATATTGTAGCTACAACCTTAGATCCATCATTAATGTTATTTATCAAACATCTATTCCTTAACTTAGGCAAAAGATTCACATATTTTATTTTCAATTCCTTGCCATCATGTTCTTTCAATTTGATATGAAGTATAATCACTAAGAACTATCATTGCAACTTTCACTTCTCACAAAAACTCATAGAAGTTCTTGTTGTAATTCATGTTTTGGCTAGCTCGTAAATCAATATACCATGATTTGTTTGGAATTCCTTGACCAAAAAATGAGGCTATCAAAATATTTTTACTATGTTCTTCCTCTTCTTGAACAAAATTTGACTATCTTCTTTGATAAAATTTTCTTTGTCCTCCTCCATATGTGTAACACACCTAGCTGGCAGAACTCTTTTTGGGCAATGAACTATGTATTGGTTTAATGATTTAATGGCATAGTTTATTTTACATTATCTATATGATGGAATGATTACAATATTTTGAGAATGGAATATGGTATTGTTGATGTGTTGGTGGGTGCAGGACTAGGTACTCTCTCTCTAATGAGAACTATGAGGGAACCACCTACAATGAGAGACATTTAGGGAAATGATGATGATGACTTACTCATCGATAGCTCAGGGTAACAAGAAAAATTAACTTTCATGTAGATGCATTGCATTTTGTTGTTTTCATGTTCACACCATTGGGTAAGGAAGTTGGCAAGCAATAAGTTTCCTTAATAGGTTGGTGATAGCTCTGGACTATCTTAAAAGAGAACTCTTATTTAAGGATAAAACAATGGTGTGTAGGAATTATTTGGTTTAAATCTATGATTACTCTTGAGGTGTAAGTTTTGAACCATTAGATAATGTCATCATTTGCTTTTGATTTGTTGAGATAATTTATGGGTAGTATTACTATTATTATATTTTGGAAAGACGAATAATTATTAAAACCATAACTTAATAAAAATATTGTTTATGGTTAATTACATTTAATTAATTGCTTGGTTGGCCCTCTTCCTTATCGAGCATGGCAATTATGGAGGTAACACTTCTTGAAAAAAAGAACATTACCCTTGCCATACACAAGAGCACTCAAATTTCTTGGTTAAGAAGGAGAGTATTGGGGAGGTTAAGGCGGTTATTTTTAGAACGTTTTGAGGGAGCACCAAGCTTGGGAAAGGTAGCATGACAATGGATGTCGACCATGTTAGAAATGTTTATTTGTCATTAATGTCAAAGGTATAATTGGAAGGATGATTTAATTATAAGTATGCTCATGGGTTCGGGCAATAATATCATGTTTGGAAAAATTATTCAAGGAAGAAATATCTTCAAAGATGATTTGAATTACAAGTATATGCTATAATATTTAAATATTAAAGTTATTAAAAATATTATAAAGTTAAACCTTACAGTATTTAAATATTATAAAGCTAATATTTCAAAATATTGCTCATGAATAGATCGATCCCTTATGTTTCAAATCAACATAAGACAATATATAAATCTGGTTGTTAGGACTATACGCGATGATGGACCGCGAGTGAGATGTGTGAAAAGTCCTGAAATGAAAGCTAATGCAGAAAGGCCATGGGAGGAGAATTGGAGTCAAGACAAAAGCAAAGGAAACTGGGATATGACCACTGAAGCACCAGGGTAATGGGGTGAAGAAGGAGAGAAACGATATGGAATAATAATGCATGAGGAGTGAAAATATTCCTATAGACAGCGAGAGGACATAATAATAGCAAAAAGAAGAATTCATGAATTCGGTTGAAAGATGGTGTAGACAAGCACGATGATAGCGTTGAAGGTTAAGATTATTCTGTGGATCACTTTGAATGGTAAAAGGATTCAAAAGAGGTGCAATAATTTGAACGCGAAACCCATAAAAAGAGGCCATGAAAGAAGGTTCCACCTAGATAAAATTGTAAAAAGGTTTGTGGATGGAAAGGGTGAAAACTAGTGTTTGAGATTTCTGAGAGCCGAGCACTTCCCAATAAGATACCTTTTTACTACCGGTGAACATAGCAAATCGATCGGATAGCTTGGTACTCTATAATATCTAGTGGACACATGTTGAGAATAATTTATAACCCCATTGAACGTCATTTTTTAGAAGTGCATTGAGGTATAACAAGAAAATCGAGTGTGATCAAATCATGCAGAAAAGAAGTGAATAGCATCATTATTTAGCAGCAATGAAGTAAAATCATTTCTTTCTAAAAGAAGAAAATAATTCCAAGAAAATTGTGCACCCATGAGGAGCAACTACGAAGGCACCAATTTTGATATTTATTTGTTTTAATTTGATATTGTCATTTCCAGAGAAGAGCCATCAGAGTAGTGCAACAGTGGATGTGAGAATCTGAAATGTTCAAGCAAGATTTTGAAGAGGTAGAGGATTGGATAAAACTACTAAAAATAATAGTTGTTGGAGAGAAATCATGCTCTTTAGAAAGGATTGAGCAAGGAGAAGGAGTTCTTACAAGCATTAACAAAGAATATCAAGCGAGACCATTTAAAGAGAGAAACGAAAGCCATCCAAAAACACTTATCCAACACTCATAAGGGTCTATGTCCAGTGAGTAGGAATTGCATAAAGCACGAAGGCGCTATTGAATCAATATGGTATGGTTTTAAGGCTAGTCCACCACTTCAAAAACAACCTTAAATCAATCCTATATTCATGCACGATAGAGTTACAAAAGTGAAAGGTGCATTCATCAATAGTCGTAGGAGGAATATATTTGTTGTATAAGTCATTGCAGTTGCCAGCATAGACAATAGGAAAAAAATATGTTTTGAAGTTGTATTTACTAGAGAGCAAATAGGTGTTAACAAAATTGCCATGAGAAAGAACCAAAAGGTATGAGGAAATTATTTTGTGAAATTTAAGTTCTTTTTATTGAAGTAATAAAAGTGTCACATAATGCAAAGTTAGAGTGAGAGGATTAGTGCACATCTTCACCCAAGCATCCAATTGAAAAAGAAGGACAATTCAGCCATCTACAAGAAGAAGGAAAGGTACACAAGATAGTGTAGGAAGAGCAAGAAAGACAACCCTCACAATTTGCATTCACTCCATACAACTTGCTAATTGGAATCAACATTTACAAGGTTAGTAACATTCATTATTATATTGCTAATGCATTAGTGAGTTGAAGAAAGCAAACTCAAGAAAAGAAAATAATTTAAAGAGTAAGAGCACGGTATAGTAGGAAGTATAATATCTTCAAGAGCAAAATTGGGAGAAAATTTGAGCAATGTTTGTGAGCAGATTTGAGCAATATTTATGAGTATATTTGGGAATAGATTTGAGCAGTGTTTGTGAGAATATTTAGGAGTAGATTTGAGCAGTTTTTGTGAGAATATTTGGGAGCAGATTTGAATAGTGGTTGTGATCAATTTTGAAGTAGCTTTGAGCAGTGGTTGTGATCAATTTTGGAGTAGAACTGAGTGAGGTTAGTACCTCAAGGGGATTCATATCTTCTATGGGTTTGTGCCCATAAACTTGTATAGGGGATTGGTGTCTCATGTGGATTGGTGTTTATGAACTTGTACTAGGGTATTGGTGTCTCCTATGGTTTTGTGCCCATAAATTTTATAGAGGATTGGTGTCTCCTATGGTTTGGTGCTCACAAACTTGTACTAGGGGATTGGTGTCTCCTATGGCTTGGTGCCCATGAACTTGTATAGGGGATTGGTGTCTCCTATGGGTTGGTTCCCACAAACTTGTATAGGGTATTGATGTCTCTTGTGGGTTGGTGCCCATGAACTTGTATAGGGGATTGGTGTCTCCTGTGGGTTGGTGCCCACGAAATTTATTGAAGAAAAATATAAGCAATAATTTGTCATGTTTTTCTCCCGAGAGGGTGTTTCCACATAAAATATTTCTCTTATGTTTGTGGTGATTTGTACATTGTTTCATTACTGCATTGATATTATTTCAAGTTATTAATTTGGTAAGAAAAGAGAAAAGTTTTATCTTATACTGTTCATCCCCCTCTAAGTATAAGTGTGTGTTTCTTCAATTCGTATCAGAGCAGGTTCCTTCATAAAAGCCTAATAACTTGAAGGAAGATCTTACAAGAACACACATGGCTTACCAAGAAGGTTTTTCATGAAATAGGGCTCCACTGTATGATGGTACTAATTATACCTTCTGGATCATAAGGATGTGAACCTATTTGATGGCACATGGCTATGATATATGGTAATTTGTTGTGGATGGGTTCAAACAACCTACAACACCTCCCATTTTTTTTTTTGTGGAAAACATCCCAAAAGGGATGCCACTTTCGGGTAAGACCCAAGGAGGCAGGGGTATCCATTCCACCAAAAATGCCCAGGACTCGGACCCGGCCTACCACCTTTGACATACTCAAGGAGCAAACAAACACACAAAACCAATTTAAAAATAAGTAAATAACAACAAAAATAATAAAATAAAATAAAAAACATGCTCCTTGAGTGTGTCAAAAACAAAAGCACAACCAAACACGCACAATAAGATAAAAGAAACCACAACACAAACCACATAGAAAAACACAAGAACCACATAACAAAACACAAACAAGACAAAAACAACAGAACACTACAAAGACATAACCCAAAAAAAAACATGAAAAATAAACACAACCAAAACCTAAAAAAAAAATAAAAAATAAAAATAAAAAACAACCAACAACAGACAATAAACAAAAACAAAAAACATAGAAAACACTCACACATAAAAACACGAAATAACACAAACAAAGAGAAACCCAAGAACAAGAACGAAAAAAACACAAGAACAATAACAAAAAACATAAAAAAAAACAAAACAACAAAAACACATGAACAACAAAAAACAACACAAAGAACACAAAAACAAAACAAAACAAAAGAACCCACCCACCTTAAAAAACTAAACAAAAAAAAAAAAAAAAAAAGAAAAAAAATGAACATAACAATGACCTATCTAGACCAGAAGACTATTAAGGCAAGAATCAACAGAGGAAACAAAATAAAGAATAGAATGAGCTAGGGAACTAAAAAAAACTGAATGAACCAAAGAGAAGCAAAAAAAAAAGCAAGAAGAAACTAGGTACCTTCAGAACTGGAGCCATCCAAAGAAATGATAGAAAGAAGAGCTTCCCTAATTTGAGAAGCCCACCATATAGGAGGGTGGCCATAACAAGTAAGATCACCTTTGTCCAAAGCCCAATTAGCTAAAGCATCAACACTCTTGTTTTGATCTCTGACCACATGATTGTAATCAACTTTCAAAAATCCCATCTGGATTAATTGAATCTTCTCAATAATTCTTTTTATTCTCCAATCCACCTTATGATTCTTAGAAGGAGTCTTCAAGAGATTAATCATAAGTTGAGAGTCAGACTCAACTAACACCTTTTCCCATCCAACCTTAGTAGCCTCCTGAAGGCCTCTGAGGATACCATACCCCTCAACAAGGTTATTGGAAAGAATACCCAAATTCTCAACAAAAGTAAAAACCAGGGAGCCATCTGAAAGTCTACCAATTCCTCCCACACTGGCTTTTCCAGGGTTCCCTCTAGAGGCTCCATCAGTATTGACTTTTCCAAAATCCTTAGGAGGAGGTTGCCAATTTCTAGTCCTATCCATCTTACTAATACTCACATTCCCTTTAAGTTGGTTGCCCTTAGAATATTTAATCTTCAATATTTGCATCACTTGATCCCATCTTTGGTGGGAGTTTTGGGGGTGATTAAGGAGTTGATGGACTGATTCAACTAAGTTGGCTATGGTCTTTTGCCAAATATAGTGAATATCCTTCCTATCTTGATTAAAAATTTGGTTGTTCCTTTCATTCCAAATATTCCAAAGAAGAATGGTAGAACCCATCCAAACTAACCGCCTAATAAAATGATCAACACCCTCTTGATTAGGCCAATCCCTCCAAAGTTGTTCAAAAGTAAAAAAATTGGACCACTGTAAGCCAAGTAAAGTGGCCATTCTCCTCCATAGCTCAGAGGCTAAAGTACACTCAATAAAAATATGGTTGAGATTTTCTACATTCTCTTCACACATTTCACATCTAAAAGGGCCATGAAAACCATGCTTCATAAGTTGCTCACCAGTAAGCACCCTACGATGCAATAAAAGCCAATTAAAGAACCTCACCTTAGGCCAGATCTTTTGAGCCCACAATCGAGAAAATATGTCAGAAGAATGGTTGGGATTATTATGGCATAAGGTCAAATAACCTTGAGCAACTGAATACTCACCCTTAGTAGTGTTGTTCCATCCAAAACAATCTTTTTCATGGGACCAAGAGAGGGATCTCATATGAAGGATGCCTTGGATATCTTGTCTTTGCCTTTCTGGGATTTGAATAGGCCAGTCCTCAATAGGGATCCAATATCTACCAACCTTTGAATTACCAGTATGGTACCGACAGTAATTAGCCACCTTTATCCAATTAGCTCGGTGAAGCTCCTCCATCCAAGGCCTCCAATCGAGAAACTGAGTTATCAAAGGCTTGTGACCATCCCAAGAATCTGTCCAAAAATTTGCCTGTTGACCATTATGAATGATCCAAAATAATTTTTTCTTTATCAAATCCTCACCAGTCTTAAGAACCGCTAAAATGGGAGAACCTTTGGTAGGAAGTTGATAGCGAACAAGGTCTTCAGGACTTTTGTTCTCAAGATATTTAGCACGGAGATTATTGGCCCAAAGAGCATTGGGGTTATGCAACATCCTCCAATATAATTTAGCAGCTAAAGCTTTGTTGTTATTAATAGAAGACCGAAATCCTAACCCCCTTCACTCTTAGGAAGACATAAAGTATCCCATTTCACCAAGGCCCATTTTCTTTTCTCCTTAGTACCACTCCAAAGGAAACGATGACTGATTTGATCCAATTCTCGAAGAACAGCCTTTGGGATATTCAAAATGGAAGAAACATAAATAGGAATAGCTTGAAGGACTGATTTTACCAAGGTGATTCTACCCCATAAGAAAGCCACTTGTTGGTCCACTTTCCAATTTTCTTCTTGACTTTGTCCAACAACCAATTCCAATATTTATTTTTCTGCCTTTGAATATTTATGGGAATACCTAAATAAGTGATTGGAAGAGAGGTCTTCTTATATCTTAATTTATCCAAGACCATGGATTCTTGTCTAGCAGAGCAAGTGAAAGAAAATAACTTTAGATTTGTCTTCATTGATCAACTGCCCAATAGGCCTTAGAAAAATAGCTAATGATTTGCTTAATATTAGAAGCTTCCTTAACCGTAGCTTTACCTAAAAGAGTAGAGTCATCCACAAATTGAAGATGAGAGATAGGTCTAGCTCCATGAGCAATGGTAACTCCCTCAAGGGTTTTGTTTTCCCTCTTTTTGGTTATAGTCCTACCCAAGCATTCAACAAGAATGATGAATAAATAAGGGGATAGCGGGTCACCTTGCCTAATACCTCTGGAAGCTGGGAATGACCAAGAAGGCCTAGCCATTGATAAGAACTAAGTAGGAAACTAAAGAGATACATCCCATAATCCAATCCATCCAATCCTTAGAGAAACCAAATTGCCTCAAAACTTTGATAAGGAAGTGCCAATCCACTCTGTCATAAGCTTTGGATAAGTCTAACCGAATGAACATGGAAGGAGAATTTTGCATATCCATGGAATGGATGGCTTCCTGAGCAAGAACTATCTCATCTACTATTTGACGTCCTTCCACATAACCCCCTTGCTCTGGGGAAATAATCTTATGCAAAAGAGGCTTCAACCTTTCTCGCCATGATTTTAGTAATGATTTTGAGAAGAACATTACATAAAGCAATAGGTCTAAAAGCTGAGATATGATCAACCTCTTGAGCTTTTGGAACAAGAGTAATATAAGTTTTATTGATAACCTTCAAAATTTCTTTGGCTTTCCTGGCTTCTTCCACCACCTCTAATAAATCAACATGAAGGATATCCCAGAACTCTTGGTAGAACTCAATGGGAAAACCATCGAGACCTGGGGTTTTCCCTTTTTGCATTTTAAAAACTACTTGTTGAAGCTCATTGATAGTAACAGGAGCAGTCAAAATAGAGTTCTCCTCAGAAGTGATAAGAGAAGGGATTGCTTGAAGAACATTTTGTTGTGAAGCTGAGTCAAGAGGAGTAGCAAGAAAAATATTGGAAAAGTAATCAACAACAATAGAGTTCATGCCATCCCAAGTATAAACAACATCTCCAGAATCTGATTTTAAGGAAGAAATAAAGTTGTGAGATCTTCGAGCTAGAAGATATTTGTGGAAGAAATTTGTGTTTCGATCTCCTTCTTTGAGCCATTGAATTCTAGATTTTTGCTTCCATAAGATTTCTTCTCTTTTTTCCCATTCCTCTAACTGAGTTGTGAGTTTAATTTCATCTGCACTTCTCTTCTCCGTGAGGCCATCTAAATGGATTTTCTTATTCAAATTTTCAAGATGAGCAATAACTTCATGTTTTTTTTATGAACATCCCCAAACTCTTTCCAGTTCCAAGTCTTGATTTTGGATTTAATGTATTGCAGTATTTTGGCAAAATAGAACATCTTAGTCCCATGCCTAGGTTTACCTTCCTTCCACCATTGTTGCACATGAGGTCTGAAGGAAATGTCTCTAAGCCACATTAATTGAAAATGAAAAGGAGAGAAACTCACATTGGTTTTCCACATTTCCACCATGACTGGCCAATGATCCGAACCAACATTATTAAGAGTCTTCACTTTAGGAATGTGACCATGGATTAAGAAATTTTTAGAGAGCAAAAACCTATCCAATCTCTCCATTATACAAGCTAAGCCTTGCCTTCTGTTAGACCAAGTCATAAGGCCATTATCTCGGTTGGATATCCACAAGATGGAGGTTTGCAATATATTCGCTCATGAGGTCGGTGCTTTTGTCCAAATTTCTATTTCCCCCATTTTCTCATCCAGAGAGAGGATGGTATTGAAATCTCCTCCGATCAAGATCCAAGATTTAGGAAAATGAGAGATAATATGAGTAATATCCTTCCACTGTCTTCTTTTTTCCTCCAAAGAAGTCGGAGCATAAACAATAATGCAGAGCATAATCTGGTTGGAATGTCTACTTTGAATAGCTATAGCCAACAAACCCCAACTGCCAACCATATGGTGAATAACTACCTCTTTTGGGTCCCAAAGACAAGCAATGCCACCCGAAGTCCCTTGGGAACTGAGGGAAACCACTTTTCCAGCTGGCCAAATTTTACCGGCAATTGAGTCCATATCCTCCATTGACATCTTTGTTTCTTGAAGGAAAACAAGATGTGGATGATTTATCTGAATCATTCTTCTAATTTCATTTTGTTTTGAAAGACTCCCTTTGAGTCCTCTAATATTCCAAGTGATGATCTTCATTAATACCAGGGCTAAAAAATTTGGGAAGGGCATTAATATTACCTTCCTCTACAAGCTTTTCACCTTCTTTTACCATATGATATTGATTGGTCTTGCGACCTGCTTTTTGATTAGAATCCATCTTCAATTTTTTTCCCTATTTCTTGACTTATTCCAATTGAATCTGAGATGGCTTCTAACCTTGAAGAATGCTCGTACACAACCAAAATTTTACTAGATGGTTCAACGGAGTCTATATTGGGACCTGCATTATTTGAAGTTTTGACATTTGAAAGATTGTTTTTCTTGTGTAAATTTTCTCCTTTTTTTTCTGTTGAAAACCTTTGATTTGTTGGTTTGTCTCTGAGTTCTTCCCTTCATATTTAAATTGTGTTTCTAAGATTTCAGTTTCCATTATTTCCTCTTCCTCACTTGGGACATCATTTGTGGAAAGGATTTCAAACATATTAGCAGATGACTTTGATTGATCCTTCATAACTGGTTTTTTCTGAGTGTTCTTCTTCTTAGGTATTTGGAAACCTAGTGAGTTTATATCTTCTTTCTTTTGATCAAGAATTTTATTTGGGCAAGCACCGGCCAAATGACCATATTCATGGCAAATTCTACAACGAAAAGGAATGTTCTCATAGTCCACTACTTGCTCCCAAGTGTCTTCCCCAAATTGTAATGTGATATTTTTAGGTAGGGGTTTGTCAAAATCCATTAAAACACAAATCCGAGCATAAATAATATGTTCAAAATTTTGAGTACAATCAGCAGTCATCATAAAAGTTCCTAAAGAGTTTCCAATTGAAGAAAAAATAGTAGGATTCCAAAATTCAATAGGGAGGCCAAAGAGTCTAACCCACACGGGAGCTATAGAAGGCATCTCTTCTTCGGCTTTAAATTTAGTATGCCAGGGCTTCATGAAAAGCCCTGCCCTTCCAAAAAACCAAGGACCCCCTTGAAAAGTTTTCTCTCTATCTTCATTATTAGCAAATAAAACAAGAAAATAACCATTTGGATAAATAGAGATTTGTAACTCACCTTTAGTTTTCCAGCTTTTTGCAGCCCGAACTTTGAAAGCAGATAGACTCGGACGAAAACCCACGAACCGACAAATTAGTCCTCTTTTTTCCAAATCTTCAATGCCAGTCTGAATGTTACCCATATCAAGCTTAACAATAGGAGTTCCATCAACTGCTTTAAGACATCCTGACTCCATTTTCCTGGGATCAATCTTAGGCATTCTTAGAGGTTTATGGGAAGCCCTAAGATTGATATTAGCATTGGGTTGAGGCTGTCCACCACGAAGGGCATCCCTAAAATTCATTTTTGGGACTGAGTCTTCGAAATTCTTACCCTTGACAGGGGTTTTCATAGTAGAATTATTTTGTGGGTGCACCTTAGCACCAGATTCACTTGAGATATGAGCCATTTTTTGATCAACTACTTGAAACTTGTTTCGTGATCTCTTTAATCCTTGCCCTAGACGTCGTGGAAAGGTATGGTTTTCACTTTTCTTTTGTGCAGCAAATTGGAAGTCGTTGTCACTCAAGTTCACAGTATGATCTGTTGAAAGACAAATTTCTAACCCATATTGGATCCCCTGCAACATTTCCTGCTAAAATATTGAGCATAAACCACAAAAATATTGGCCGCTAGGGCCCGAAGGCCCTAAAAACCAACCTCTGGAGCTGCTTGCACTCAACCCAGATGAAACCCTCGCATAGCCGCTTGCCAAATATCTCGTTCACACATAGGGATGTGCTAGGATCTGTGTTGCTCCAAATGATATGAAAATTGGTGGAGACGTTCTAGGGTTTTTCAGGCATCTACCCTCAAAATTTTAGCTCAATCCGAGTCCGGATGAGTGAGATATGGCCAAAACGAGTTTAGAAGTTTGGGCAGTCCTGCAAAAATGTCTAATTACGCTCTCTTGAGGATCAACAATCATCGGGCTTATCTTTCTCTGTTTCAGTTCCTACAACCCCTCCCATGGATCAAAATGGCAAGAAACCATTTTAACATAATGCCAAGGCAATGAATGCAATACTAAGTGGGTTATATGAATCAGAGTTGGTGAAATTCATGTAATGCACCTCAACAAATGAAATATGGGATAAGTTATAAAGAAAATATGAAGGAGATGACAAGGTTAAAACGGTAAAACTTCAAACTCATAGGAGGAATTTAAAATACTTGAAGATGAAAGATGAGAAATATATTTCCAAATATATGCTCCACGTTGATGAAATTGTCAACACCATTCATGGACTTGGAGAAAGTATTGATGACTCTAATATTGTTTAGAAAATCTTAAGATCACTTTCCATGAGGTTTGATGCAAATTTCTTGGCGATTGAAGAAATGAAGGATCTTAAAACCTTAAGCATGGATGAGATACACAGAATTCTTATAGCCTATGAGATGAGGACTAAAAAATATCAAACATCTAAAAAGTATGCCGCATTTAAATCTTCAAAGAAGATAAAGAATAAAGAGCCAGAGTTAAGTGAAGAATCAAGCAACGAAGAAGAAGCTAACTTTGTGCAAAGAAATAAGAAGGGTCCAAGAAAACACAAAGGTATGCATACTGTGAAATATTTTAATTGTGGTAAAATTGGTCACTATGCATCTAATTACCCACAAGTTGGAAGTAGTAGAAGTGAAGAAGAAAAGGAATACAATAAAAATAAAGAGAAAATTTTATCATGAAAAGATAAACAGGCATAGTCAAAGCAAGCATGAAAAGAATATCTTTCAAAGGCACAAGAAGAGTCTTTATGTTGAGAAAGAAAGCAGTTCTTCCAATAGTAGTAATGAAAGTCTCTCTAATAGTGAAAGAGAAGAAAACCTATTTTTGGCCATGGAGGTGAAAGAAAATGCTCCTATTGTTGAAAAACAAGAAGAGAAGAAAGATCCAGGAAATGAATAGGAATCCATAGTTGACATAGAAGAGGAACTTGTTTTTGCTCTTGAATAGTTGAAAAGGCTTAGAAAGAAGAACTCAATATTCAAGACTCAATTACAAGAGGATGAGAAGACAAAGGCAAAGCTTTCACAAGATCTCACCAATTTAAAAGTGAAAATTGAAGAGGCAAAGCGAATTGAAGAAGGTATGGTTGAGCAGTTAAAGACGAAAGAGTTGGAATGTAAAAAACTAGAATGTGAGGTTGTCTCTCTGAGGAAGGAAGTGGAAGAACCTAATGCTAAGCTACATCAGTTTGAGAAAAGCACAAAAATTTTAGATGATATTATCAAAGCACAGAGATCTTTGGTTATAAATATTGAATTTGGTTTTGAAGAAAGTAAAAAGAAACAAAAGGAGGAGTCGAGCTCAAAAGGAACATAGGCATCAAAGAAAATAATTAAAGAAGAGCCTAAGACCTATGATGATGTGTTGAGAAATGGAAGCATCAAGAAGGAATAAAAAAAAGCATCATCAAGGAACAAGTTCCATCATAGAAAAAACAATAAGATAACCATGCGAACATATCCTCCAAGGCAATCAGAGAGGTTTCAATATTTCTTTCGAGGTTATTTCTTTTCATGCCACCAATTTGGTCATAAAGCTATACATTGTAGGGTCCATACTAAAAATGAATTTGGTTTCACCAAGAGGAATTTCAATTCATTTATACCTCTCATGGACTACAACATCATATGTTACAAATATAATAATTTTGGGCATACAGCTAGAATTTGTAGAATAGTGTTTCCTAAACTTCTGAAGTCAAGAAAAAAAGAGGATGGTCTAAATATTAAAAAGGGTATGCCCTCCAAATTTTTGAGAAAGAAAATAGAACAAGAAGAGGAGCATAGTAATTTGGGAGTTTCACTCCCATATCATCATTGAAAGTCTCAAAGAAGAGCAGGTAGTAAGGGGGCATTGTCAAGTGTCTTATATTTCAGCCTCGAAGAGCCTTTGCCATTGATGTCAAAGGGGGAGAATTTCAGTAAGAGGGGGCATATTGTCAGGGGAGCAGTTTGTGATCATGTTGCAATAAAGGATAGTTTCATTGCAGGGTTGCCATCAATGACAAAGGGGGATATTGTTAGAAATGTTGATTTGTCATTTATGTCAAAGGCATAATTAGAAGGATGATTTAATTAGAAGTATGCTCATGGGTTTGGGCAATAATATCATGTTTGGGTAAATTATTCAAGGAAGAAATATCTTAAAGGATGATTTGAATTACAAGTATATGCTTTAATATTTAAATTAAATATTTAAATATTAAAGTTATAAAAAATATTATAAATTTAAACCTTATAATATTTAAATATTAAATTTAAATATTATAAAGTTAATGTTTTGAAATATTGCTCATGAAGGGTTGACCCCTTATGTTTCAAATCAACATAATACAATATATATATGATGCTTGTTGTTAGGACAAGATACGATGATGGAGCGCAAGTGAGATGTGTGAAAAGTCCTGAAATGAAAGTTGATGTGGAAATACCATGGGAGGAGAAGTGTAGTCAAGATGAAAGAAAAGTAAATTGGGACGTGACCACCGAAGCACCAGGGCAATGGGGTGAAGGAGAGAAATGGTGTAGCAGAATAATACGTGAGGATTGAAAAGATTCTTGTGGACGGTGAGAGGATACAACAATGATGAAAAGAAAAAATCATGAATTTGGTTGAAATATTGTGTAGACAAGCACAACGATAAGATTGAAGGTTAAGAGATTTATGTGGATCAATTCGGATGGCAAAAGGACACAACAGAGGTAAAATAATTTAAATGCGGAACCCATAACTAGAGGACATGAAAGAAGGCACCACCTATATGAAATTGCAAAAAGGTTTGTGAATGGAAAGGGTGCAAACCAGTGTTTGAGTTTTTTGAGAGTCGAGCACTTCCCAATAAGATACCTTATTACTACCAATGAATATAGCAAATTGATCTGATAGTTTGGGACTCCATAATATCAAGTGGATATATGTTGATAATAAGTTAGAACCCCATCGAATATCATTTTTTTATAAGTGCAATGAGGTATAACAAGAAAATTGAATGTGGTCAAATCATGCAAAAAATAAGTGAAGAGCATCATTTCTAATTAGCAAGGAAGTAAAAGTCATTTCCTTCTGAAAGAGGAAAAGAATTCCAAGTAGATTGTGCATACGTGAGGAGCAACTATGAAGGCAAGAATTTTTATATTTATTTGTTTTAATTTGATATTATCATCGCCAGAGAAGTGTTGGAAGTTAAAGTGGTAAAAGGTAAAAATTTTGTTTGACAACGATAAGCTTTGGACCTTACCCTTTTACCTCCTTGGACGGCAGCTGACTGGGCATATTGGATGACTTGGACGGAAGCTAACTGGGTATATTGGATGGCATGGACGGTAGGGAGTTAGACTCCTATTTCCTTTCCTTCTTTCCTCCCTATTTTTCTTCTTCCCTACCTATTCCCTAAGTTTTCTAAGGCAGTTAATTCTCCTATTATTTAAGCATTGTAAACATTGCATTTTGGTGAATCAATAATACTTTACATTTTTCTATTGCTCCACCTAACTACCATGCCACATCTGGTATCAAATCAAGGTCGAAGAGGACCCATAGATTGAGGTCAGAGGAGACTAGTAGCACGTGAATCGAGGTGAGGTCGAGAGGGGTCGTAGCACGTAAATCAAGGTGAGGTCGAGAGAGCCCGCAAATCATGAACCAAGATAAGTTCAAGAGAAGGCCCGCACAAATATCACATGAGGAAGAGGAGAAAACCATAGTAGAAGCCAATCAAACATCGATACATGGTGAGGAGAGAGCAAGGCCAACATAGACCAGAGACCAGACAACAAGCGATGTGGTAGACAAGAAGACAGACTATATGACAAGCAAAGGTGACAGGCGATGTGGTGAGGAGAGATAGGCTAGAGAAGGAGGAAAAATGGTGGTCACTGATTACCTGAACGCAATCAAGTGACATTATGCACGTTGAGGGTTTTAAACACCTCAAACGACATTGCACAGTGGATGTAGGACTAAAGTCCCTTTAATTTTTTTGTCTTATGCGTGATCACAACAAGATAAAGGCGGCAAGCCTCCTTTACCTTCCCGTCGGGCCACGCAGCTCAACTAGCTCAAGGAGCCAGCCTTAAGGCACCTGCCCCTAGCAGATCACAGGTTCAAAACCCGATGGTAACTTTTTTTCATTATTTTTTTATGAAAGCAAAAGTTGAAAGTATTGAAATTGATGTTCTTTGCCTTTGGTTCTCATCGGCGATGGTGGCCAAGTTGGTAAGCATAATTTGTTGAAGGAGATAGGTTGCGGGTTCGATTCCTGCAAGGGTTTAAAAAAATAATTTAAGTTTTTTTTGAAAATTTTCTTTATATTATTAAATTAATTATTTATATTATATTTAATAAATTAAATATAGTTGTTTTTTAAAAAAAATATTTTTTAAAGGGCAATTATTTTTTTTATTAAATAGCAATATAGATTTTTTTTAATACTATTAAAGAAGGAGAATGTTGCCTAAGAGGCAATTCATTGTAATAGAAGGGTTCATTTTTCATTTTATTTGAGGAATCGCAAACTGTAGAAATCTTGTGTAATAAGCCTATGAGGCTTAGTTTTTTTTGTAAAATAGATAAAGGATAAAAATTGTAAAATTGTAAAGAGGCATTGATGATAAGACCAAATGATTGTTATCATACCTTATGTGCAATTTTAGCAAGAGAAGGTGCAGAGAGATTCGATGAAAAAGTAAGAGGTTATGGGTTCAACATTGTGTTTAGCCAACTTCAGAATGCAGTAATTGCACATCAAAGGCATCCTGGATTAGGGTACAAGGTAGAATTTAAAGATAACTCTTTTAGGAGTCAATTTGAACAATCAAAATTTGTACAAGCTGCACCACAAGAATCAGAATATACACACTACAATATTTTAGTGGAAATTTTAGAACCACAATCACCAGAAATAATATTTATAAGTGACGATGAAGAAGTAGCAGATAATTTCATGAATCAAGAGATAGCACCCCCACAGCAAGAGGAACAAGCAATCAATGATAGAGTAAATAAAGTCAGATTTGACTTAAATTTGTAATCTCTTCTTTCTTATTTTTTCTTCCTTCCTTCTTTGAAAAAGCAGAGTGCTTTATTGTAATCGAGAAATAAAAAGCTTTTTTATTAACTATGGCCTCACACAATAGTTTACCTATACCAGAGTTCAATGTTTATGACTACGAGTATTGGTCTATAAAAATGAAGACCCTGCTCATAGGAAGAGGTTTGTGGGACATAATAGAAGAGAGTTACATAGAACCCTCATACTGGACAACACTAAGTACCACAGACAAGAAAACACATAAATAATGACAAAAGAGCAATTCTTCTGCTCTTTCTCATCTCCAAGCAGCATTGGAGAAAAGTATATTTTCTAGAATCACCACTTGTACGACTGCACAAGCTGCATGGAAAGTTTTAAGTGATGGATTCCAGGGTATTAATCAAGTGAAGCAGATGAGGCTTCAAACACTAAAAAGAGATTTTTTAAATCTCAAAATGAAATATGATGAAAAATTAGGTGATTATTGTGTTAGAGTAAAAGCAATTATTGATAAAATAGTTACACTTTGCGAGAAAATCAAGCCTGAGATAATTGTAACAAAAGTGTTGCGAACACTTCCACAGAGATGGAATCATATTGCCATAATTATAGAAGAATACAAATATCTTTCCACTTTAACATTCAATGCATTAATTAGATCGTTAATGTCACATGAAGAGAGATTTCCATAATCTACTTCAACCAGTTATGAAGGTGACGATAAGGCCTTCACTTCCAATAAAAACAATGGAAGAGGACATGGAAGAGGTCAAGGTAGAGGAAAACAAAGAAGTAGAGGCAGAAGTAACTATAGAGGAGGCAAAAAAAATAAAGGAGGCAACCAGAATAGAGGAGGCAATCAGCATAGAGGTAGAAATAAAAATCAAGGAAATCCAAGACAAACTGGAAATCAAGGGCGAGGAAGTGACAAGTCCAAAATAGCTTGTTTCAACTATGGCAAGCTAGGTCACTTTGCTCGTGACTACTGGTCAAAATATTCACAAGGCGGTAGTCAATATGGAAATTATGGAGAAGAAGATGATACCTCTAATATTTTTCTTTCATATGGACAATCAGAACAAAATCTAAATGACACATGGATTCTGGATACTGATTGCTCAAATCATATGAGTGGCAAAGAAAATTTGCAACTCTAGATTCCACTTATAAATCCCAAATCAAATTAGGGGATGATAAAGCATTGCAAGTAGAGGGAATTGGAGCCATGGAGGTTCCAACCAAAGGACTAAAGAAAGTGAATGACGTCTATTACACTCCAAAGCTTCAACACAATTTGTTAAGCGTTGGGAAAATGATGGAGAACAATTACAAAGTTGTATTTAATGAAGGACAATGTATCATTTTTTATAAAAACAATTGTAATCATGTCATCACACAGGTCCCCATGACCAAGAATCGGTTATTCCCTCTCAAATTTGGTGAACCATGAGGAGCTCAACTTGCAAATGTAGCTATAACAAATTCAAGTGTGCTTTGGCACTTGCGATATGGTCACCTTAATTCCGCTAGCTTGAAACTGCTCACTTCTCAAGCTATGGTGTCAGGACTTCCCAAAATCAACGAACATAAGGAGGTCTATGAAGGATGTGCTTTGGGAAAGCACTCAAGGTCAAAGTTTTTGAAAGGAAAAGCGAGGAGAGCCAAATATCCACTTCATTTAGTGCATCCGAACATCTGTGGTCCAATACAAACATAGAATCTCGAAAACAATTCTTAGTTTCTCACTTTCATAGATGATTTCTCTAGAATGGGCTGGATTTATTTCTTGAAACATAAAGATGAAGCTTTTGATTGCTTCATAGATTTCAGAAACAATGTAGAGAATCAAAGTGGGAATTATGTAAAATGTCATAGGACAGATCGAGGAGGTGAGTACTCAAAATTATTCTTGAAATATTGTAAAGTGGGATAAAAAGGCAATTCACCACTGCCTATACCCCACAACAGAATGGTGTGGTAGAGAGAAATAACCGCACCATAGTTGATATTGTGAGAACGATGCTTCAGACTAAGAATCTAACTAATATGTAATGGTTTGATGTTGTAAGAACCAATGTATACATTCTAAAAAGAAGTCCAACTTCTAGTTTATATGGTGTCACTCCTTATGAGGGGTGGTACAGAAAGAAACCAAATATAAAGAACTTTAAATTTTTTGGTTCTTTAGCATATGCGCACATTCCTGATGAGAAAATGAATAAGCTTGATCCCAAAATTCAATCTTGTATATTTGTAAGGTATTGTGAGTCTACAAAAGCATATAGACTCTACAACCCCAAGACTCATAAAATTGTACTCTCCAGGGATGTAATTTTTGATGAAGGGGTAGAATGGGGTCATCAAAGAACTTTTGTTTGATGATGAGTCCCAAAATGTAAGTTCTTCATAGGTACAACAGGTGTCTCCCAAGAAAAATAAAGGCACACCACCCCCTCCAAGCCCATACAAGAGTACTACATCAATTACTTCAACCGCCGCTCCAATTCCTTCTCCATAGAGATTAGTAAGTTCTTTAGTGATGGACATTGACAGAGACTCTCCATCAAGAGGTAAAAGAAAATTACAACATCATCCATATTTTCAAATTTTGGATCAAAATTTCCAAAGAAGATTCACTAGAAGCCAAGCTAGTGAAATGAATACAATTTTGCAACAACTTGAAAATTTGTAATTGTATGAGGATGATGACTCCCATGATCCTAGGGGATATGTAGTCAATTATGCTTTATTTGCTAATGCTTAGCTAGAACCAGCTAGCTATGAGAAGGCTTGTACTCAAAATGTATGGCAAGAATCCATGAAAGAGGAAATAACCTCTATAAAAAATAATGATACATGGGAGCTAGTAAAGCTACCCAAAGGAAAAAAATGTGTTGGATGTAAATGGGTCTACAAGACCAAATACAATGCTTATGGAAGCATTGAGAGGCATAAGGTGAGACTAGTAGCAAAAGGTTTTACTCAAAAATTTGGCATTGACTATGAGGAAACCTTTGCTCCAATTGCACGACAAGAGAATTAGATATGTTCTTTTCTTAACAGCCCATAAAGGATGGAATGTTCAACACATGGATGTGAAAAGTGCTTTTATGAACGGATACTTGACAGAGGAGGTTTATGTTCAACAACCTCAAGGCTTTCAAGAACAGGGAAAGGAGAACCTTGTTTATAAATTGAAAAAAGCACTTTATGGACTCAAGCAAGCACCAAGAGCTTGGTACTCATGCATTGATGGCTATTTCAACAAGTATGGATTCACAAGAAGTAAAAGTGAACCAACTTTATACAACATAAAGCATGGAGTAGACATTCTCATAGTTTGTTTGTATGTGTATGATCTAATATTTATGGGTAGTAACACTAAAATGAATATGGAGTTCAAAAACTCCATGATGAAACCATTTGAGATGAAAGATCTTGGTCTAATGTGATACTTCCTAGGCATGGAAGTGCACCAATAAAACAAATGGATCTTCATATATCAACACAAGTATGTTCGAGACATGATCAAGAAATTTTCCATGGAGCAGTGCAAATCAGTTTCAACTCCAACTGGACATGGGATCCAATTGAGCAAGGACGATAGAGCATCAAAGGTTGACATGACCACTTATAGAAGCATGGTTGGGAGTCTGATGTTTCTCACCAACACAAGGCCCGATATTCAATATGTCGTTTCTCTAGTTTCAAGGTTTATGGCAAGTCCATCTGAGCTACATCTACAAGCAACTAAAAGAATCTTAAGATATGTAAAAGGTACATTGGATTTTGGAATCTATTACCAAAAACATAACTCTATGAAATTAGCTGGCTTCAGTGACAGTGATTGGGGCAGAAATATAGATGATAGGAAATCTACATCGAGAAATTGTTTTAGTCTAGGGTCAGGACTAATTACATGGATTTCTAAGAAATAAATTGTTGTAGCATTGTCATCTACTGAGGTTGAGTATATATCCATTACACATGCTAGTACTCAAGCCCTATGGTTGAGAAAAGTCCTTGAAGAGATTGGAGAAAGTCAAAGTGGTCCAACTCGACTGTATTGTGATAATATAAGTGTCATTCAGTTGGCATACAATCCAATCCACCATAGCATATCAAAGCATTTTGATATGAAGTATCACTTCATTCGAGACATGGTGGAACAACAGATATTTTAGCTTCAATATTGTAACACTTTGGATAAAATTGTAGACATATTCACCAAAGGTATAGCTAAAGCTCAATATATAAAGCTGAGAGACTGTACAGTTAGTCCTCTCAAATTTAAGGGGAAGAATGTTAGAAGTTAAAGTGGTAAAAGGTAAAAATTTTGTTTGACAACGGTAAGCTTTGGACCTTACCCTTTTACCTCCTTGGACGATAGTTGACTGGGAATATTGGATGGCTTGGACGGCAGTTGACTGGGCATATTGGATGGCATGGATGACAGGGAGTTCAACTCCTATTTCCTTTCCTCCTTTCCTCCCTATTTTTCTTCTTCCCTATCTATTCCCTAAGTTTTCTAAGGCAGTTAATTCTCCTATTATTTAAGCATTGTAAACATTGCATTTTGATGAATCAATAATACTTTACATTTTTCTATTGCTCCACCTAACTACCATGCCACAAGAAGAGCCATCAGAGTGGTGCAGCAGTGGATGTGAGAATCTAAAATGTTCATGCAATATTTTGAAGAGGTAGAGAATTGGATAAAACTACTAAAAAGGATAGTTGTTGGAGAGAAATCGTGCTCACTTCAAAAAGAAATGAGAAAGGAGAAGGAGGTATTATAAGCATTAACAAAGAAGATCAAGCAATATAATTGAAAGAGAGAAATGAAAGCCATCCAGAAACACACATCCAACACTCATAAGGGTCTACGTCTAGTGAGTAGGAATTGCATAAAGCATGAAGGCACTGTTGAATCAATATGGTATGGTTTTAAGGCTAGTCCACCACTTCAAAAACAACCTTCACTCACTCCTATATTCATGCATGATAGAGTTACAAAAGTGGAAGGTGCATTCATCAATAGCCGTAGGAGGAATATATGTGCTGTAGAAGTCATTGCAGCTACCAACACAAACATCAGGGAAACAATGTGTTTTGAAGTTGCATTTATTGGAGAGAAAATAGGTGTTAACAACACTGCCATGAGGAAGAACCAAAAGGTATGAGGGAATTATTTTATGAAATTTAAGTTTTTGTGGAGTAATAAAAGTGTCACATAATGCAAATTTAGAGTGATAATATCAGTGCACATCTTCACCCAAGCATCCAGTTAAAAAGAAGGGCAATTCATCCATATACAAGAAGAAGGAAAGGTACACAAGATAGTTTAGGAAGAGCAAGAAATACAACCCTCACAATTTTCATTCACTCCATACAACTTTCTAATTGGAATCAATAGTTACAAGGTTAGTAACATTAATTATTATATTGCTAATACATTATTCAGTTGAAGAAAGCAAACTCAATAAGTTGAAATAATTTAAAGAGTAAGAGCACGGTATAGTAGGAAGTATAATATATTCAAGAGGAGAATTGGGAGCAGATTTGAGCAGTGTTTGTGAGTAGATTTAGGAGCAGATTTGAGTAGTATTTATGAGCAGATTTGATCAGTGTTTATGAGAATATTTGGGAGTAGATTTGAGCAGTGGTTGTAATTAGTTTTGTAGTAGAACTGAGTGAGGTTGGTGCCTCAATGGGATTGGTATCTCATGTGGGTTGGTTCCTACAAACTTGCATTAGGGTATTGGTGTCTCCTATGGGTTTGTGCCCATGAACTTTTATAGGGGATTAGTGTCTCCTGTGGATTGGTGCCCATGAACTTGTACTATGGGATTGGTGTCTCCTATGGGTTGGTGCCCATGAACTTGTATAGGGGATTGATGTCTCCTATGGGTTGGTTCCCACGAACTTGTACTAGGGGATTGGTGTCTCCTATGGGTTGGTGCCCATAAAATTGTATAGGGGATTGGTGTCTCCTATGTATTGGTGCCCACAAACTTATATAGGGGATTGGTGTCTCCTATGGGTTGGTGCCCACAAAATTGTATAGGGGATTGGTGTCTCCTGTGGGTTGGTGCCCACAAAATTTATTGAAGAAAAATATAAGCAATATTTTGTTGTGGTTTTCTCCCAAGAGGGTGTTTCCACGTAAAATATTTATCTCTTATGTGTGTGGTGATTTGTGCATTGTTTCATTACTACATTGATATTATTTCAAGTTATTGCTTTGGGAAGAAAAGAGAAAAGTTGTATCTTATGTTGTTCACTCTCCTCTTAGTATAAGCGTGTGTTTCTTTAGACCAAAATTTTGGTAGGTAGCTCTCTAGTGTAGACGTTATTTGCTAATGCTTTAGATTATGCCTAATCTATGTTCTTAGGTTGTACTATTTCATGCTTTATAGTTGAACCTTTTCAATTTTGTTAGCTTCATAGTCCTCCCTAGTTGGAACCTTTTAGTTCTTTATTTTCATGCACATTGGTCCATAGCATTCAATCATTTGTGCTTCTATCTTGGTGAGAGTCCATTTGAGTATGCCAAATTGTATGTTCTTTTGCATTACACATTGGTCTGAATGGTTTTATTCTCTTGGGTCTGATTGGTATGTTCATTTTTGGTGAGCACCCTATTTGGTCTTTGCCCTTTTTGTTATCTTAATTGCGCTTGTGCTTATGAAATTTCCTGTTATCACTTGTGAAGGGCATCCTAGGTGTACCTTGTGAGATCTTTGTTTCTTGAGAGTGCATTGTATTGGTTTAAGCTAGATTCTTCATCTTGGATCCACACTCCTTTTCTTTCAAGGTTGCCTATGATTTTGAGCATCTAGGGTTTTTTTATCTTTTGGTAAAACCTATCTTTTGCTCTTGATAATGTTTTGTATTATGATTTAATTCATAGAATGCTTGTAAGTTAGAGCTTGGTTAAGGTTTTTATTTTTTAATTGTTCTTTTATTCAATAAGGTTTCGATTAAGTGAACTACTTATTAAGCCTAGGGTCTTTGACCTTTAGTTGTTTAATAAAGTGATTTTTAATTAGGTTGAATAAAGATGGTACTTGGATAAATTCATTTTAGTTAAGTGCATGTTTTATTTGATTAAATAAAATTACTTTGGTTCTATTGATTTAATAAAGTAATATGATTATAAATTCATTTTATCTACAAGTTGATTAATAAAGTGCTTGGTTAAATCATGTGAGTAAAGTGCTTTGTTACTAAGTATTTTTTTTGTACTATTAATAAAAAAGATGGTTTTGAAAGGTATCCCACAACCTTTTACAACTTCCATAGGAGCACTGCATAGAACATGCAACACACATCTTTACATACTTTTTCGATAGGAGCACTACAAAGGACTTACAACACTCAACTTTGCATCCACTCCCATAGGAGCACTGCAGAGGACTGACAACACACAACTTACTTCAGCTCTGACAGGAGCAAATATTATGGTATTATTTTTTAGTATTTTATCTAGTTAGTACCATGGCATATTAATTAGATAAAGAAATATTGAAGAGATATATGTATGTATGTATGTAATAGTATGTTTGGAAAAGTGCATATTCTATTTTTGAAAGAGAAACTAATATAGTGAATCAGGAGACTCTTGTGGGCTAAGGTTTTGTTATAAAGAGAAGTATGGGATTCTCTTCTACAAATATTTTTTTTGTTTTATGTGATTTTGAAAAAGAAACTCAGTAATGATTCCTGAGATTCTTATGAGTTAAAGGATCATTATAAATATAAGTATGGGATTCTGTTCTATAAGTTGATTTATTGTATGTGAGTTTGAGAGAGAATCTCTATAATGGATTCTTGAGACTTTGTGAGTTAAAGGATCATTATAAAGAGAAGTATGAGATTCTCTTCATATTGGCTTGATTTAATCATGTGCTATGCATGGTTTTTATGTGTTGATATAAAAATGGTTTAATTAAGTTACATTACATTTAGAGACGTTCTAATCCCTAAGTACTCTTCATGAACATGGGTGGTTGCCCATTATAAAGAAACATGCAGACTTATATATGGTTTGGAGACCCTTGGTGGATGATTTCATAGCTCTTGATGTTTTAAAAAGTTATGGAAAAGAAAGACCTATAAAAGAGAAATGTATTTTATTAAAAATTTTGTAAACTTGGTTATTATGCAAATTGAAATATTTTGTTGTTTCCTTGTGTTTTGTATAATGAAATGTTTGGAAAATTCTTTTATTCTTATATCTACATTTAATTATGGATTTGTAGTCTATTTTGAATAAATGATTCTATTACATTATTGCTTTTAAAAATGAAGCTTGTTGTTAAATATTTAAGTTATGCAAAATGTGGATTTTATATAGCACTACACCAAAAAATGGCTTTAAAAACGGCTAAAATAAGATGATTTTTTTATGGTGGTAAAAAAACACCCTAATAGATCCTAAGAGGGTAGTTTATAACTGCCCTCTTAGGATAACCACCCTCTTAGGGTCACCCTAAGAGGGTGGCTATAAATTGCCCTCATAGGACTAACATGATGGTTATAAACCACCATCTTAGGGATCAAACTAAGACAACGGTTATAAACTGCCATCTTATGGGGATCTAAGAGGGTAGTTTATAACCGCACTCTTAGGGATAAGAGGGCATTTTATAACCACCCTCTTAGGGCAATCCAATTTTTTTTGGGTGCCCCTATGAGGGTGGTTATAAACCGCCCTCTTATCCTTATGAGGGTGGTTATAAACCACCTTCTTAGAGGTGGTTTAGGTATTTTTTTAATAGGTAGGCTTAAACCACCATGTGATGACATCATTGTTTATTAAAAACTTTAAAAATAGATAATACATTTTCCTTAGCTACTACAACCTCCACATCGTGCCTTAGCTACTACAACCTCCACACCGTGACTTAGCTACTACAACCTCCATGTCATGCCTTAGCTGCTACAACCTCCATGTTGTATGCACAACCTCCAAACTGCACCTTAGCTACTGCAACCTCCACATCATGAGCACAACCTAGGGCTTCCAAACTTTTATTTGTGTAATTCATTTTTTGGCTAGGGTTTCTCCTAAAAGTTCTAGGGCTCCCAGGCTTTGATTCATGTTGTTCATTTTTTGGTTGGGGTTTACCCTGAAATTTCTTTGAAACTTTTGCTAATTTACTCAAAATGGTGAGAGATGAGGGCCAAAATAAAAGGCACAAAATGGGGCATGAAGACAAATTTAATATTGGAAGAGACGAGGTTAGTTAGGTTTAGTAGATTTTATATTATTTTAGGTATTTTTGTGATTAGGGTTTGGAATTTTTTATTTTGTAATGTTGTGTTTACGCATGATATTTGTAAAATTTAAACCCTAATGTTGTGTTTACACATGAGGGCCTTTAGAATTTTACTGAATGGGATAATATGACCTTAAGAAATTTTAGAGATAATAATTCTTTTAGATTAGAATTATACCATTAAGCAACCATGTATAACAAAGGCATATTTTCAATACTTAAGAACATCAATAATATTCACAATTAAGTCACCATTAAGTTTGATTTTATCTTGTTCATGACATTGCAATATGAAATCTTGTTTCTTTACAAAATTTGAAATAAACTAATTATTGTAGGGCAAAAAAACACACATTCTTCTTTGTGGTTTAAGTGTAAACAAAAATCACCTATTTACTATCTCCATACAAGATATCCTCACCTATCATTATACATTTGGGATTATAGTTTGCTGGTCTACTATGGTCAATGATACAGGACTAAGTAATTTGCAAGTTCTTTTACTATTTTATCCATTGTTTCATATGGTAAGTACCAATTTTCTATGTTCTATTTTTTTAACGATAAATAAGAAGGGTGCTATATACACAAATTCAAACAATAAAAATATATTCTTACTACTTCGATTCCCTACACAAGAGCAATACAATATGCTTTGTTGCTAGTAGTGGTATATTATTTAAGTTGTCCATTGTATATGACATCTCTTCTTTTAGAATTATAAGGCAAAGACCACAACAGTTGGAAATCAATTTTCTTTGCTTGCTACAATTTACAAAGGCCATGCATGAATCATTTTATAGGTGGTTATGTTATCAAAAATTATTCTTTAAATAGGACCTTTAAAACATTGTAAACTTTAGTTTTTGAGAAAGAAGCCTTAGTTCTTTTATATTATAATCTCATTCTAAAATGATAACCTCAACTCAAGCAACTAAGATCCAGAAAAGTGCCAAAATTATTTAGGTTTCTAAAATCTACCTTAGAAGAAAGGATTTTGTGGCAAGTAAAAAAGAGAAAATATTCATAGGTATCCATAGAGGAAAAATTCATAGAAATAATATTTGACATTTATCATTCATACTATTGTCTCCAGATGCTCTATAGATCTGCAATATATATTTGTGACAGTGATGTGTGACACTCAAAATAGCAATATGTTTGTATAGGTCCTATGTAGCATATTT
Source organism: Wollemia nobilis (assembly GCA_028583015.1). Lineage (NCBI taxonomy): Eukaryota > Viridiplantae > Streptophyta > Pinopsida > Araucariales > Araucariaceae > Wollemia > Wollemia nobilis. The sequence continues at coordinate 5,873,095 of JAQPPZ010002201.1, forward strand.
GACCTTCAGAAGGCCTCTAAAATTATTACTTGTTTAAATAAATTGTAATTCCAGTAGATTGAAAAATACAATTGTAATAACATAGTTGCATTGTATACCTAATCCTCAATCAATATGACTCTAGTGCTACAAAAAAGTATCTCCATTCACCATCTATTAGTTGAAGTTGTTTTTTTCAAATCAACAAGCTCTTGGAGTGCCTATGTTGTCCTCAGATTTCCCACTACTCAATTCACTTTGCTAGTTGAAGGATTCTACCAAATTGGATTATCATTAGCTTTCCTTTTAACACATACCGATGTGTCATTTTCAATGCATGGTCTACAAGTTTTGTAGATAGGAAAGTTAAAAATGCTTGGCCTCTCATTTGACCCTCTTGCAATAACTTTATACCAATTCCATATTTGGCTTCTTCTACACTTTCAAAAAGGGACCCAAATACAAAGTGTAAGTCATCCACAATTACATATTTTGCCAAGTTCTTAATATATAAAATAGGAGCTGGAATTCTAGGAATATAATTCTAAAATATTGGAAGGACTAGAATCTTAGTATGACGTAGCTTTTTAGCTTCTATATGGACACCTGATATTTGAATATGATCAAGGTTGCGTATACACCATTTTTGGAAATGGATTTTTAATAATAAGGTGCTAATTTATTTTTTTGAGGCTTATGCATGTTTTGTAATCCTCTTTAGATATACAAGTAATATATGCAATTCATACAAGTAATATATCAACTACAAAAAATAAATCTTATTTACGACAATAAGATATAAATAATATTTCTTTAAGTATAGCATGTTATGGAGTATTGAAAAACAAACTATAAGACTGCATGATTTGTACATTGTAATATGTTTTTAAGATGTTTAAAAGATTTATTATCAGTTTTTATGACCTACGATAAAGGGCAACAACGTGTTAGTTTAAGTTCTAGGTCTACCAATATAACACTTACATCTCAATTATTTGCAAAATTTATTTTGTTAGTTTAATTTCTAGGTCTACAATTTATGTATATTTATAACAATTACGAAATATTTTACATACCCTTACATCTAGTTGTTGTCTGGCAGTACATGGATCAAGATGCCTTGCAGAATTATTTTCCAACAAGACCATTTTCATCTCTTGAGAATTAAATTATTTTCATATAATTGATTTATCATTTATTTTTTTAGAGCATTCTTTACCCTATATGGGGCTTATGTATATTATGGTTCCTGGTGAATTTTTTATGGCTACCTTACCCTAATGTGATAAGAAATAGTACTTTTTCACAATCAGTCCTTTGTTATTTGTTTTTATGAATATTTCATAAGGTCATTTGATCAAATCCATAAGGATTGGAGGCTTAACACATAGTCTCATTTCCACAGTCTAGCATAGATGAAAATACTGGCAAATGATGAGCAAAGATATAATATTATGACAACACCCAAGTAAGTCACATTGTAAAGTAAACAATAATAATTTTCAAGGTTTTTATCACTTCCTATGTTTGTCTGAGTGCATTCAGTTCATTCTCATTTTTTCTCTTACTAAATTTGATAAAACAGGGGCTTTGATTACTACCTAATGTTATCCATTAGATAAATTTATATGGGATTATTTTCTTAATTAAAAGCCTTTGTTCTAGGATTTGTTTAAGAAATTAATTTCAAAGCTATATATATATATATATATATATATATATATATATATATATATATCTTTAATTATTTTCATCATTCACTCTACTTTTTAGATGCAATTTATTTGGTTCTTATATTGACTATTTTCTCTATCCTTGAGATTCATTGTATACTCGAATCAAATTTTTTATCCAAGTTTTTCTTTGGATTCTTAGTTCTTGACTGTGTATCTCAATAATTTTAACTAGTTCAATATCCCTTAGGGTAACCACAACTAATGATAATGAAGACATATTTAACCATGGCTCTTTCTTTTGTTCTTAAACCAGTTCTTTTCTTTCAAATGACTCTTCTAGTTTTTGTTTAGTTGAGGTTTATTTCTTCTACTATTTGTATTAGAAGAGTCGATTGAAATAAAAGAACTGGTTTCAGAACAAACATGTATTGGGTTATGCAAATGATTTTTTTTACAAAACTCGTTGGAATGACATGTGCTCTACCACTAATGATGGTCCAATTACTGAAGATATTAAAGATGACATCATTGGAATAGTCAATGATGCATACGAATTGTTCAATGATAATTGCTCAAAGAATGGGTAATAACTGTGAGATAAATATGTTGAGTTCCAATCATTTTTGTTCTATTTTTAGAAAATGCTAGTAGATAATTAATGGGCAACTAGGCTAGGGTGGGTGAGTAGATATCCTGAGCATGAGGTCGTTCAGTTAGATACTAGAAGGTAATTTGGTATAAAAATAGAGAGAATACAAATGTTGCTAGGGCATAGGATTAAGAGTCTAACCATGCATGCATGTTGTAATGTATTGAAATAAAGGCTTATTGTGTTGAGTGTATGTTAGTTATAAATTTGATATTTCATGTTTAACTCCTAGTCCTAGTCCTTAGTAGCAGTACTTGATTTGTATAGATGGATATTTATGTATCTGATGGAAGTCTCAAGATACCCTCTCACCTCATCTTTGATGGTTGAGGTGGGTAGGGATGTTTAGACAATATCTCGTTATATGGAGGGATTAGGTTGTCCATTCACCTATATCTATAAATAAGAATTGCACTTGAAATAAGAATTTTCCATATACATATATAATCATAACTAATTTTACACTTAAAATAAGATTTTTTCATTCATTTAGCATTCTTATAGTCATGCTTTCTATTTATTTTTATTTTATAGACCAATAAAATACCAAGAAATATGCCACAAGTAGCTAAGTTTATCACAATAGGATTTAGTGACACATGTCTCGCACACTAGTAAGTCCTCTTGCTCCAATTTTCTACATTAAAAACCTATTTTTTGGAGTCATCTCAATGCATTTTATTTGTTACTTTCTTTATCCATGTTAGTTCTCCATCACTCTACCTTTCTCTATTCTATAAATACTTTGCCTTCTCTAGCTATTTCCTCCAATGTATCACTTCATCAATGCAATTATCTCTTCAAATGTACCACTCTATTCTTATTACTTCCACTCTCCTCTACTTGTTCATTTTTACAATAATAATTGCACTCTCAAAACTCATAATACTTCCAATCGAGTCTTCTCTTCACCAAACACTCACCAAACATGACTCTCCCTCACCAAAATCTCTTCCAACATGGCTCTTATACCACTATTAGTATATAAGTTATTTTTCACATATGATATATATCAAGATTAAATTTCTCATACAATGATATGCAAGTATTCAAGAAAATAGATAAACTTACTATATTTCCATGGATCACACACTTAACATTCTAGTACCAATGAAGACTAAAATTTTATTACATAATTCTCATATGCTTCCTCTACATATAACCTTTATAAAGACTCTTGATATTTCAACTTCAACAAACTATTCATCTTGTCAATCATTTAGGAGATATGACTATCCATATTTATCATAAGAGAAATATATTTTATTTACACTCTACTAAAGAAAAACCTCTAATGATTACTAAATGACTAATACTTACAAGACTCTTTCACACCACATATTTACAAAGTAAATACATAATATATGCAATGTTCTTGTAATGTACTTGCAAGGTACCAAACAATGTAATAAACTTCAATATAACTTACCTTAATTGAAGTATGTGGATCACTCTGATGGTTCAATCAATCATATTTAGTTTATTTGACCATAATTTGATAGGATTTTAACGTATGCCTCACTTATATTTATTTGGCAAGACAATCATTTTGTGTATTTTAAGACATAAATTTTTATGATTATATGCATATTTATAATTGTTAACAAGTTTTTTTAGCCCGATGCAACTATCTTATTCAAGCAAATATGCTAGTTGATTTTAATACCACATCCTCAAAACTTTGTTTAGTTTGATGGAGTCATATGGTTGACCTAGTTATGATCCATTTTACAAATATGAGTGTATCCTTATTCGCATAAAATCTTATGAATGGTTGTGTGCATATCCATTCACAAGATAAGTGTTATACTTGTGATTAGTTGAGTGTGTCCCCAATCACAAAAGATATACTCCTATGATTGGTTAATTGTATCCCTAGTCATATAGGTGTTGTACATAGGTGTGTTTATCCCTATTATAACCTTAGTGATGGATTGTATGTGTGTTTCCCTATCCATAGTCGGTATAATGCCATGGATAGTTGTGTTTATCCCTATCCTTGGTTGTAGTTTAGTAAGGTCATTCACACCGAGGTAAGAAGTTGAGTTGACTTTGTCCTTGTTCACATTCATGTAAATCATGGACTATCATGTGTATCTTAGTCCATGATATTTTTGTATCCGTGATGAACTATGTGTATGTCTGAGTTCATTAATATGAATTGTTGTTCCTACCCCTATTTTAAAATATGATGTAATAAGAGAGGAATTTTGGGAAGTTATTACATCATTTGATATAGTTAGTTAGGGTATTTAGAATTTATTCTTGAATAGAAGGTTGATAGGTAGTTATCAATACCAACCACTTACATCTTCATTATACACATACATAATTTTGATTAATAAAAACTCATCCAACTCCATTGGTGCATCAAGTTTAAGGTACAAGATCCGTTTGAAGGAAAACATAGGTAAAATATAATAATATCACCATTGAGGAACCTTTAGAGACCCAATCAAGATCTTGCTATGTCATTAAAACCAAAACAATTTTATGAGGTAGGGTATATATTATGTAATAAAACTCTATAAGAAGCAAACTCATAATGTTTTTCCCTCAATCCTATGATCATGAAAGAAGAAGTCCATCTCAAAAACATAAAATTTATAAAGAAAATCCTTCCAATTCTATTTATCATTGTGATCATTCTTAGAGGCTATCTTGGTAAGTAAGTCTACCAACCTCTTCCCCTTTAGATGAGTGTGATTGAATACAATTTCTTGAAAGTTCAATATAAAAAGTTGGATTTTACCTAAAATCATTCTTAAACACCAATTAAACTCAAAAAAACACTAAATCCAACTAATATATTTTAATATACATCAATTTTTTTTATCAACTTCTTTTAAATTTAAAATTAATTATCATAAGTTCAAATCTCGGGCCTCGCCGGACTGAATGCTTGTCCCTTTCCTGATGCTTTCAGCGGCGTAAAAGGTTTAAAATGATTGTGGCATGGTGGTTATAGGGGCGAACTGCGTGAAGATCTGTGTGGCGGCTTCCGGAGCGGACTGCACGAAGATCTGTGTGGCAGCTTTCGGAGCAGACAGCGTAGAATACTATGGCGGCCATAGCCTGTTATCATTACTACAACATCATTATTTGGAATATAACCTTAGGAGCCATGAAGAAAAAAATAAACTCTTCTATAATATTACTTTTGCCGCCATACCAAAGGCTCTCAAATTTCTCTTAAAAACTAACCTAATCCTGAGATACTTTAATCTATTTTACAAAATATTAGTTTAAAAGTTCCGTTTATTTAATATTGTAACAATTTAATGTATTTTAATAAATGATGTTAAAAATGATAATGTATTTATTTTATCCATGTCATTGCACAACGGGACAAGTTCTAGAAAACTGATGAACTATTGCGTTGACTTGAGGGATCCACGCACCCGATATTGGCTTATTTTATTTATAAACTTAGATACTTTATAATTGTTTTTGTTGTAAAAAATTATTACATTAATAATTTTACAATGAAAAAATAAGTGTCTATGCACATATCTAAACAGTCATTTATTAAAAATAAAGACTATGCATGTTTGAGATTATTAAATGTTTTATTTTATATCTATTAAAATTGTGAAGGCTGTTTTTAATAGATTATTTTTAGTTGTTTTATTTTATATCTATTAAAATTGTGAAGGGCTGTTTTTAATAAATTATTTTTAGTTGTCACTTTTTTTTTGGTATATGTTCTGACTTAACAACATAGGATAAGTCATATAAATAACTAGACCTAACACATTCAATCTTATGTGAGTGAAAAATACAGTGTAAAAAACAGTACGGAAAGCATTTCTTCGTGTCCAATCAGTTTCTGTTAATAAACCATTAACTTTTCATAAAAATAAGACCAAACATATTTCAGTTACAAAGCTTATCTTTATATATATCTCAATAATAAATTGAGGACAATTTAGTTTGCTAGAGTCCTATAATATAAACTTTAATATAAACTTCCTTTTAAATAAGGTGGTAGTTGGAGGTTGAGTTGCTTCGACACGAAGCAAAGGATCCGTCACTCGCATCAAAAATATCTACATTACATAGAAACGTATGGTAATTTTCCAATTTACCTTAACAGAACTAAATGAAACTGGGTACAATCTTCTCACGACAAGAAGCCAAACCTTCAATAATAAGACTGTTATTTCCGATTGTCCTCACGTGCTCTCGTCTTTGGGACAGTCCAGTTGCTACACAGTTTTGATTTACTCAGAATTTGGTATCTAATCCAGAAGGATACACTCTCACCACGCCACACACAAAATACAGTTAGGCGGACAATTGGGTAACCACCACAATTTTAAAACACTAGAGAATGCTTCATTCATTTCCTGCTAAAAGCAATGTTTGTTGTCGACGCTTAGCTAATCGACCTTTTATATTTGTTGATTTCGTTTAGGATCATATCTGTCTATCTGTCTTAAACTTGGAAGCACTTACGAGTTGCTGGATCTGTTTCTGTGTGCCAACTATTGCGGAAGGAAAGTGTAAGTGTTTCGCAGGCTAGAAACCCTAATTAGGGTTGAGATGGGACGCACTCCCTGCTGCTCAAAAATGGGACTCAACAGAGGGCCCTGGACTCCCGAGGAGGACCAACTCCTGTCAAACTACATCAAGGAACACGGAGAGGGCGGGTGGAGAACACTTCCAAAGAAAGCAGGTTCCAACCCTTCACGCTTCAAGTACTTTTCCTGACTAAATTCAATCTAACATTCCTAATATCGTTTGCTGATTTGTTAAAAAGGTTTGCTGCGATGCGGGAAAAGTTGCAGATTGAGATGGATGAATTACCTGCGTCCCGATGTCAAAAGAGGCCAAATTTTGCCCGATGAAGAAGATCTCATTCTCAGGTTGCACCGCCTTCTCGGTAACAGGTACCTTCTTTACTGCTATGGCTCCAATCTTGGTAGCAAATATAGATTTAAAATGAAACAATATAATCATTAATAAATGGGGTTTCAGGTGGTCTCTAATAGCAGGACGTATACCTGGCCGGACTGATAACGAGATTAAAAACTACTGGAATACTCACCTTAGCAGAAAACTTATTAGTCAGGGCATAGATCCCAGAACGCACAAACCCCTTGCCGAATCAGAGCTTGATAACCACGCCCCACATGACACCAACAATAAGGAAGATTCTGGAAACAAGCCCAGCCCAGCCTCTGTTTTTCAGGAAAAATGTTCAGAAAATGGAATAGTGGCTGACAATATTGAAGCCTATAAACTTGTTGAAGACCATCATTCCCCACAACTTATCAAGGATAGCGAGATCCCAGAAACATCAGTAACAGGTAGCCTTCATGCTTACAACGATAGCAATACTTCAAATACTGTGCAACCCCCCGCGTTTCAGGACGCAGCTTGTAAGCAACCCTCTTCTAGTGCTGTTAACATTATTCCATATTGTAACGTGCCTTCCGACCTAGGTTTACAAGACCATGATGCTTCTGTATATTTGAGAAGAAACTCAATCACGAATAGCTATTTTATGGCACCCCAAACGATGGATTCAGGCCTACAGAAGATTCCCAGCTTCCTTGGTTCAGTTACTGAAAATGGCCCCTATCAAGGTTTTCCAATGAACATTGAACAATCTGCGATACAGCAACGTCAAGTGACTGAAGAATCTCGTATGGACGTTATTCCCATGACTGCAGGTACAACTGTGGAAGACTACAATTCAGATATATTCTCCTACTTCCTAGAATCCTTCATGGGCGAAGATCACTTACATGATGAAGCAAACAAGCATGGTGCATCTTCCGTCTCTGAAAACTGGCAACAGTTCTCACAGACTGAAAGTTCTAGCCGTCTTGGATACAACATGCAGTCTATGATGCTCACACCATCACAAGATCCTTCAAAAAAATTTCAAAGGTTGTAACAGATTGAACTGATCATAAGATTTAACATGTATTATTCTTGTATTTGTCATGCTTCATGTCCATTTCAAAAACACGGTACTCATTACTAAGACAATATTACTGTGCATGTACCACTACTTAGACAATATTATTGCGTATGTTCTTTGAGGTTTTACAAGTGTTTCATTTCTTAAGACCAGATAGTAGATATTCTATAGATGCTTCGAAGAAAAGGAAGTAGAATTTATGTGTATTCCATCTGTGCAATTTATTTTGTTAGTGAATTTCTTCAAATCAATTGAACAACCCATGATATATAGATGAAACAATGTGCTTTTACTTAAAGCTCCAAAGCAGCTCAAAGATTGTTTGCCCAGGATATGTATTCTTTCTTTCTTTTTACATAATGTGTACATTACCATATTCAGTTCAGTATTGACAACATATTTCTTTAAACCCTTTGCATTGTCTTATGTCCAAAAAAAAAAAAACTGAAAATATTTTTTATGAAAACCGAAAGTCCAATCAAATTTTTTAATTGAACCAACTCCACATAAAACGTCTAGAATGAAAGGAAGACAAATATACAGAGAGAGATAATTAGTTAGATAGTTTGAGTTAATCCTTGCGCGTTAACTGCGTTCAGCTTTGAATCATCTAATCTCTTTTTTCTGAGTTTTAGTATAGTGCATTATCGAGGCGATCATGCGTAGAATAGACATCAAGTTCCGTTTCTGTTGAAACTTGAAAGACCTAAAGAATAAGTGGCATAGCAGGTAATATATTCTTGGCAAGTCTTCCTCTAGCACCTTCCTTGTAGTAAAAACAAGATAGGGCGACAGAATATTGTTAACTCAGCATTTTTTTTTTTTTTCCTATACTCCAAAGCATGTGTAATATTAATTTCTACCTATTTAGAATAAATGTTCAACGAATTGTATGTATCTGAAGAATAGAATATCCACTGAAACATGTTATTTAATGTTAGTATGTTATATTCCAAGGCCAACTGAAAATATGAAGCAAAAACTATATTAATTCCATCACCTACAGTCTAATTGTACAGTTCAAAAAAAAAAAAGGAAAAATCCTTCCGTATAACTTTTGATTAGAATGTACTCATTAAAAAAAAAGAAAAAAGTTAAGCATTGAATTTTTTACACCTTATGTTCTAAAAGAGTTTGTACTTTCTTGTTAAAGCCATGAATATTGTGTTAGTATTTCGCGTCTAACAAACTTTTAGAGTGCAACTCCATATAGAATTTAACAACCTGTTTAGTAATAAAGTTAATGGATTGGTAATTGCAAGTGTGGTTGGGTATTTATCAAAAAAATATTTAAGTTCAAATTTTGGGAGAAGTCAACTCTTTGCAAAGGTAGTATTTTGAATCCTCTAAATGCAACAACAGGAACCCTAGCAACAGGTGATCCCCATCTCATACCAGATCAACAAAAACAAGACCAATAAATTTATTAAAAGTAATCCTTAAACCAGTTACTAAAAATAATCCAAAAAAAAAACAAACAATTGATCCATTGTTACATTCTTAGCGTACAGTGCCCAAGGCTGCACCGTTATTATCCAAATCTCTAACCACCTATATGTGAAGCCTGCTGTTTGTTTGTTTGATTTTCCCCTTAATATAAAAGCTTCAAAGTTTAAGTAATAAATAGTGATATTGGAATATCACAGCATGTGGCATAGAAGAAAGAAGAACAGCCTCAAAGAAGGCGCATTGTTGCAATGTGGAGTTTCTGTAAAATTTCATTCTACAAGTTCGATAAGATATAGCAGAGAGTTCACGTACCAAATTTTCCTGGCAAAGTCAAAGTTCTAACTACGACAAAAGAATGTTATGACTCGTCCTTCTGTAAGGGTGTTAAAAAACTTGAGCCTGCACATCAACATATGTTCTGCAGCAGAATTTATTAAAAAGCAAACCTAACTACAGCTATAAGGAAGAACATAAATACCCTTAGCCACAAAGATTACATATGTTCTGGAGCAGAATTTATTAAAAAGCAAACCTAACTACAGCTATAAGGAAGAACATAAATACCCTTAGCCACAAAGATTCTTTCCAACGGAATATCCAGAAGGACAGAACAGTAAGATCATTGGAAACAATATGAGTGTTAATCTAGAACCATAATTAGAGTTTTTTTTAAAGGGTAAATATTTATTATGTGGTCACGATATAATCTTACATGGATGAGATTTGAACCTGGGCCTCTCGATTTCAACTGAAGAGTTTTAACTACCCACTTGCTCTCCAACTCTTTTACATAAATAGATAATAAATTTCGAATTTTCCTATAAAAATGCTTCTCAGATTCTCTGCTCATTTTCTTAGATACAGGCTGCTTTTGTAGTGGCATATTCTTACATTTGGAATTTCCTTTCACTGTGATACCCAATTCTTTAAATTTCGCATTCTGTAGGTCTTATCTACATTTAAAATTCTATAGAAGTACGTTCTGTATATTTTCGACTTTCAGCAAAGAGGAATTCCAAAAACAAACAAATTCCTTAGTTGCAGAAAAATTCCAAAGAACTTCAGATGTTTCAAAACTGTCTAGTCGAGAAAGGTATGGACCAACCCCATAATATATGGCTTGAGAGTCCAAACACGCCTATGCAAGCATTTTCCTGAAATTTAGGCAGGAACCATAAATGCATTAAAAAGCTGGGTTTGACAATAACCACAAACACATAGATCACACAGGTTCTAATCAAAATCATGGTTTGTATGCACGTGTTGGATTCATGGATTTGATAAATTGTTTGCATATTTAGTTATATATATATCCGCAAAAGGTACAAAATTAAGGAGTTTCAAACTTTACAGAGTGGAATATACAATAAGAACATATTCTAAGAACATCATAGACATCATTCATGCATGGAACTTAAAGGTAATATCTATGATAGCTAACATTTCTCATAAATTTTACGAAATTACCATTAAAATAATTATTTGCTCACTAAATGAGAGGTATATCATTAAACATTTATTTCCTCTATATAAATGTAATAATTAAAATATTAAGATATTTCATTATTTTAAAAAATTAAATCTGTTTGGTTACTTTTGGATTAACTTTACCACGAATAAAAGTAATTTTAAGTAAATAAAACCTAAAACACAAGTGCATAAATACAATTCCATAAACGGTGAAGATAGTGACGATATATGTATAAACTAAAAAAGAATGGAAAATGAGTATCATGGATGGATGTTAGAATTTATATTTATATGTTAAGGTGATAATAAATATAAAGAAGATCAGAAGTTAATTTATTAAGTAAATTTTAAATGCTATTAAAGTTAGGTTTAGAACAAATAAATATTGTAATATTTTTTTTTTAAACCATAGGGAAGAATAGATGCATAATCTTTTATCCTTTTATTATATATATAGCTCGGTAGACATGAACTTTTCTAGTAATTTGATGATAATTTCAGTTATATGTTTTCTATGTTATAAATTATGGATACTATAATTTTCTAAATCAATTTACAAGGATAATGAAAATAGATTTCAATATACCTTGGTATGTTGTGATCATTATATTGTATATTAAACTGATAATTAATAAATAAGAAAAATGTTTTTTTTTTTCAATGCAAAACTAAGATTTTGATTTAATAAGGATATAAATAATATATTTCAATATAACTTGGTATGTTGTGATCATTAGATTGTATGTTAAACTGATAATATATTAATTATCATGAGAAAAATGGTTTCCTTTTCCAATGCAAACCCAAAATCTTGAATTAATATTATCTTAATAGATGCTTTGAGAACTTCATGGTACTTAGCTATTGAGTAGATATATAATCACTCTTTTATTTCTTGGAAGACATGATGGGTCCATCACTAAGCATTAAGCTTGAATACGTACTCTTATGTAGAATTATAATTATGCATCCATGACATGATGTAATTCAAGTATCCTATCAACTCTAAGAGTGTCCCCATAAAATGTAGGGCCTATTTTATAGGTCCATTTTATATAATAATTAATTAATTTTTATAAAATCTTGCATAAATTTGAAAATCAAACCAACAAAACAACGTCATAAGAATTTTGAGATAAATAAATAACATTACGAATAAGGTATCTACAAAAGTGACATCAATTTTAGAAGAAATAAAATCATTAAGTTTGATGCCTAGAAAATATTAAGTTTTATAAAGGTATTATATTTCCTAGTAATAGTTAGACCATCTGTATATGAGATAATTAAGATTCAATCTTGATACCTTCTAAAATAAATATTATTATCACATTCACATTATATGAACTTGTAATTAATAAATACTATCAATTTTATCATACTGGGATCTTGGAACTCGATCACTTCATTGGATAAACCTAAAAGTCTTTTTAATTATATATCAATTCATATTCATTTAAATTATCATGAAGGCAAGCAATTTTAATTTTAATTTATTAAATTAAATTTCTTATCTATATATCAAAATAAGAATATGATTGTTCTAACAATTTTTTTCTTGCCCAATATAATAACAATTTTGATTCCATTTAATACATTATTTTTAAATAACACTATGAAAATTATCCTGTATTTATGTGCATCTACTTTTCTTTGTGAAGTGCACTTCATCAAGTACAAATCTATTTATACACATGAAATTTTTCCTTGAAATAATAAATTAATTCTCAATCCTTATTATTCTTTATGAAATTATATTCCTTGTCCATGGTATACTTTCATTCTTCAATGTTTCAGTTGTTTCATAAATTTAAGGTTTGGGGACATGTAATCTTGGTCATAATATTATACTAATCGTATCTCAAAATATTTTATTTTCTTTCAATATTGTCTTGACTAGAATGAGCATGTAATACTCATCCTCCTTGTATTGTTTATACTCATATGATATATATTGATGATGACCTACTCATCATTAATAATAGTATGTAATCACATCCTCATCCTCTTCTTTCATGGATAAGATGATCCTCAAACTCCTCCTTTGTATGTCAAGAGAAACCCTTGAACTTATCTCCAATAAAATGATAGTCATCATTATCAATATTACTTAATGATGATGTCCCTTATTTTTCATTAGATAATGGTGATCCTTATTAGTTTTATCTATAGTGATAGCTACACTTTTCATCGAGATGATAATAAAAGGACTTTACATTTATATCTACTAAGATGATGGAGATCCTTAAATTTGTATTTGTATAATTATGGTGGACCTTACACTCATCTTCCATGTGGTAATAATGGTCCTTGTACTCATCTTTTATTCTCTTGTGCTTTTCTTCCATTTGATAATGATAATCCTAATGCTTATTAGCTAGAAAGGGATCATCTTGATGAGGTGGTAAATACAAAATGATATATTTTAAGGATTATATTTAATATATAGATATTATATTGGTATATCATTAAAAATAAGTTTGTTAGTCTAAACATTATCCCAATAACAAGGACAAGTACTGGTTAATTTTCAAAATACTAGTAACGCTTTTTAGGGTAAGTTATTGTGTTTTGAATATATTTTATTAAATGGTGTAACATGACATTTATTTTATGTGATAGTATCCCTTATGATTGTCCTTTGCACCATCATGGATATAGTTGTACTTTATATTTTACGTGATGAAGACATCCATATTACTAATATTTGTGTGGCATTAGTGAATTGTTTACTTTCTTTTAACATGGTTATGATAATGAATCTCACCCTCATATTTGCATGATGATGGAAATACTTAAACTTATATTTCATCTAAAAATAGAAGAACTTGTACTCTTATTTGATATGACAATGGATCATAATATTCATATTTTCTATAACAATGGTGTTTATCCTTGTATTTGTCTTTCATGTGATGAATATAGTCATTGAACTTATCTCCTATGCAATGAATTTTCTAATCCCTTATGCATTTATAGACGTCATTCCTTTTATAAATATGATGATCACCCTTTTTGCATCAACTACCCTAATTTCTTATGTGCAAAAGGTCATCATCTTAATCCACATGTAGATGAACTATGTATCCTTTGAACATTACTATAATTTTTATACTCATGCATTAGTCAATCCCATCTATAGATGACCAATATCAAATATATTTATAACTAATTACCTATACTAAAGGACCCATTTTCAAAATATTCTATTAGATACATTGGTCCCATATTACCATGTCTTATATCATATTAATATAGTTGGTTTGACCTATATGTACTAATGTCAAGTAAAACTATATAGATGCTTTATTCCCAAATGATCATATTCTCTCGATGGTTGTTTGTATATATTTTATTGTATTAAATAAAGCATCAATTATTATTTTATATAAACCTACAACTCTTATGAATGAATTTATTATGAACAACTCTCTCAAGATTAATGTATATTTACTTTAGATTTCTTCAAAAATAATATTCTTGCTAGTGATTATATTTTTTAACCAAGTCAAAAATATTTTTTTTTGAATTTACATGGTGGAATTGGTAGCCACCATAAATTCGAGCAAAATGTCCAGCTTTTATGGCCGTCACAGTATTATGCATTGTCCACCCAGGAAGCCGCCACACAAATCTTCATGCAGTCCACCCCTATAACCACCATGTCACAATCATTTTAAACCTTTTACACCACTAAAAGCACTAAGAAAGCTATAAGCATTCAGTCTGGTGAGGCTCGAGATTTGAACCTTGGACCTCTGCTCCCCTTACGGGGTTTGGTCGAACCAATTGGTCTACACCTCGGACCTAATTCAAAAATATTATTAGTTGTAAATATTTTAGAATATCCCATCATAATGCATGAATGGATTTCTAAATCTAGTTTTTGTGCTTACAATGAGAATTCCATTACATTATTTTATTGTAAAATGATTATAGTATCATTATTAGATTAACCTATAATGTCTCGCATAGTTGACACTCTAATTATTCTCATGGAAAGTCTTGTTTTATGAAATCTTATAGTTTATAATTTAAATATCCCTTTAAATTAATTGAATAGACTTGACATGGATGGACCTATGGTGATTTCCCCTATATGATATTATGATCTAGCTATCATAGATGACCTTGTATTGGTTTCAACAATTGGACTTGTAGCATCTCTTATGGATAATAATTTGGAAACTCTTACAACCAACCCTTATCAACTTCCACAAATGAACCTTTGTTCACTACCTCAAGTGGATTGAATTCTAAGTCTTTGATCTCAATGATTTTAATATATAAATATCCATCCTTAAACAACATAAATTCCTAACATGGATATATTATAATTAAATTACATCTACTTTTATTTTTATCAAAAATATATATTTGAGGAGCTAATGATTATATTTCTTTTATCATGTCAAAAATCCTAGCTTCAAATATTTTTAAAATATCCCATCATGATGCATGGTTATATTTTTATATATAGATTTTAAAGTTTCCTATTAGGAATATGAGCCCAGTAATATAATCAAGTATTCTAATATATTCAATTTTACTCTACTTTTTAATAAATGATAATTTCCACACAATATTACTAGGAACCTTATTCAACCTATAGTATAAGTAACTATCTAGGCACAAAAAGTTCATCTAAACCCTATGGTTGGACTATAAACTTGGTTATTTCCATAAGAGACATATTCTTCCTTTGAAAACATTTTAATACTAAAGAGTATACATTGTTTTTTCATGCACTTATTATTTTTTAGACTCTATTATTTAATTTTCTTCTCTTTAATGTAATTTTTTATTTTTTTATGATACTAACATCCATTATTTTCATTTTTAAAAAAATACTCTTAGAGTTATTCTTATATTTAGATTATTTTCTATACCCATTCAATATTTTAATGAAAATTGATGCTCTCGTAGGATTATTCCATCACCTATAATGATTTTAGGTGGTGTTTGATGTGGTTTTAATGGTATTTACCCACACATATGATTTGATTAATTGATTTTTATATTACCTAACCATAACTCACTCAATATTATGCCTATATGTATTATTTTAATTATAATACAATTCTCTAGCATCTTATTGGTCCTCATATATTAGAGTAGGCTATAAGTGAGATACATGGGTGAAATATAAGCAAAGTCAATTTTGGAGGAATCAAAAGCAATGGAGTTGTGTTATTTTTATTATTATTTTTTAAATATCAATTCAATATACAATATTATTTGTTGATCCATCATTTCTAGGAGATATACTACTGAATAGTTGTGTTCTCCTATTTATAATACTATCATAGATAATTGTGTTTTTCACTAGTTGCAACCTTGGTAATTATTCATGTGTGTGTGCTACCCTAGCAAATATAGAAGTTACAGATATGAGTGTGTATGCATAAAGGAATAAAATATTCCATGCTATATTTGACCTTGCTAAATAAGATGCAAGTGTTGTTTAGAAAGTGTTGTATATCAGTTTGTTGATGAGAATGGTGGGCACTAGAAAATTATTTCCTAGAGATATGGTAAAAATATTTAAGGACTTGTGATGGTATACTTGCTTGTTCATGAGCTTGATCATTGATTGGAATTTTATATAGAAGATTATATTTATTTGTCCATGTTTGACTTCAAGAGGAAATATTTTGTCTATTTTTTATTTATTGTTTATTCTACATATTTGTTTATGGATTCCTCTAATTTTGTACCAATTGCAAGTTGAAGAATAAATATATGTTTACAAGTTAAATAATATTGCGTCTAAGGTATTTTATGGATCATCTATCTTGTTCCTATCCTTAAGATATTATGCCCTAGAATGATATGGGTTGCCATGAAATATAGGTCATCTAGAAGAGTTATTTATGATAGGAGGTTATCATGAAATAATTTCATCCTAATATAAGCTCATCTAGAGGTAATCAAATTATTTGAAGAAGTTAATCCAAATATTGTTTAACTAGACCATCTTGTAGGTCATCATGAAACTAGTTAGATCATCTAAATATCTCTCGAAGAGTTTTCTAATGTTATGATCAAAAGTTACGAGGGGTATCAAGAGAAGAAGTGTCATCTATATGTCATGGAGAAGATATATAAATGATGAAACAAACTCATAATGACATGTTGTAAGCTCAAAACTTGTTTTCTCTATATTTTAAAACATCCAAGACGAAAACATTTGTGCTAAAACATAAAGAAGAGCATTTTTCATGGGGATAAAATTATTTTATGTTTAAAACAGTGTCCTATCCAAACTCCTATTATTTTTTCATGTTGATATGATTATCTATTTAGGTGTATTTTAAAATAAACTAAAACGTGTGATTAAAGAAGAAATGATAATGGCATAGTCTTACAAGATCAAAGCTAACAAGACATGTTTTTTATTTTGTATATATTGTTAGAATATCAAGTCATTTATAGAGTGGCTTTGAGTGACCATAGTAGATGCTATATATAGTTCTAAACCATTGAAATAGGATCAACAACTAGAGATATTTTATTCAAATGAAATAACCCTAACACAACTCAAACAAAGTATCCATGTTTGATCATACAAAATTGATGGTGGAGATTGTTTGATTATATAAGTACATGCCATTCATATTTCAGTGTTGGAGTGTTTTTTTGAGTTAAAGGTAGGTGTCGTGCAACCCTACTTTGCATGAGACTTTGATATTCTTCAAATAAAATTTCTAGTTGCTTGATTATATTGTTGTACAAATATGATTTGATAAATGGACCTAACATCATTTAGAGTGTATACTTGATTTAAATACAATGGCATCATTTATCCCATCTTTGATGGGATATATTTACAGAGGTATTTATATGGTACTTGCTTATAAAATTTATTTAATTTCATATGATGGATGTCAAAAGTTTCCATCTCAAACACTCTTGTGGACATGTAGTTTTTATGCAATTTGAATTGGTATTCATAGCTTGCAATATTATGGTCACATGGACATGGTTTGTATTGAAGATACCTTTTTAAATATCTTAATTTGATATCCTACATTGTTCATTTTAATATATGTTTAACACTTATATGATGCTTTGGAAATGTTAAGATTGTGCTCATGTAGTGTAAGACACATCATGCTTGATGAGGTGAACAATTGATTTGTGGGCCACTCTTGATGGGTATGGATCCCACGTAAATTTTGGTATGAAATTCTATTTAAATATTGATGATTAAACTTACACAAGTTTGATATAACCCTACTCAATTGGTAAAACCATTTTTTTAAATTAATATAATTTAATTTTACAAACTTTGATTAAATTTTGTAATTTCTGTAGACCTAGAATTAAGATAGATTTAATTGTTTTTCATGCTATCCTATTATAGAAGATAGGCATATATATATATATAGACATCAAAAATCTCTTTTTAAGGTGTATACCAAAGAGAAAATATCAAATGTTGCATTGATATTTGATAATGGTTACATGATTAAGGGGCTACACTAGTACATGTTTCTTGAAGTATGTAGCACCTCAAGATGCATTTAACAATCATGAAGTGCAATGACATAATAGATGTTGCCAAGCTAAATTTAACGATTATGTTCATGGTTGCAAGAGTTTGTGGTTGTGGGGAGCGAAGTAAAAGGCTTGATATCTTACTTCAATTTGTTTGTGAATAATTGAACATGTAACTATTTACTTTTTGGCTAATTTGACATTGTTGTCAGTTAATCCAACTTGAATTTATGTACTTGTATGTATACTCCATTATTATTTGTATACTCCACTATGAATGTGATCTAATGAGTTGTCCTAGTCTAGTCCATAATTGATTTTCTATCCCTATTAAGCATTTATGTAATAAGAGGAATTTTAGGATTATTACATCACCTACAAGGGTGCTAAGTGGTATTTTTTATGATTATATCAATCCAGTTTATTTTTTCATTAGTCTTCTCTAAACTTAAAATTGATTTACTTTGTATCCTCCATCCAAATCATATTCATGTGGATAAAATATTATCATTTATTTAATTAAATGTATAATCTTATTTCAATTTACCTTGTAAAATAAATCTTGTTAAAATTTATAAACCTTTATTGAATAAAGAAGATCATTGTTATGAATTCTTACTTCCTTAACAATTGCTCAAAAGCATACATATTATAACATTTACTTAAGTATATTTTCTTTTTTCTTATTTATAATATCTTCTACTTTATAAAATGTAAAAATTAGGACTGGGATTAACTTTGATATTATGCATAACATGAGCCTAAATATAAAAATAAATAAATAAATTATCTTATAAACCAATCCAAGTGAAAAAAGTTTGTTAATTAAACATATAAAATTAAAAAACACATTGTTGGTGAGACACTGGTTATCCGTTTTTAAATAAAACAACTATATGATTTACAGTTTCATGTTCAGACTACAATATGTATATTCTTTTAAATAAACCCACGCCTTATTAAAACAAATGAATATGCACCATATAATGCTAAAATTATATGGTTTTAATAATCTTCACAAATAGGAAGAAATGCCATAGTATGTAGATTCTTTTCGAGAACTATATCATATGCAATATATAGTTAGTAATCATTGATTAGCCATCCAATCTTATGCAAGTGAGACTTACCACGATCCTATATATCTATTTATACACTTAATATTAATAGGAAACATACATCTTAAGGGGAAAAAACAAAACATTAAATAAATGTTTTACACGTGTTGTTAAAATACCTTGTCAAATAAAGTAAAAAATCCTTAAAGGTAAGTTTATAAAACAGAAACATTTCTTAAAGTTAAAATATATATACATACCATGAGTGATCTTGTCATGGCACTCATATATTTCTCTTATAATATATAACAAATATTTTTCTTAAAGACCCATAACAATAATGTGGAACACAGGATTTTTTTCCCCTAAATGCATTGATATATTAAAAGTTAGCATTCTCTTACGAACGGCCTCCTCTTAGTACTAAAGAAGTCGGGAATAGCATTGTTCAGCTTAACTCTATTCGTTCCTAACATATTCTACTGCTACTCTATTTGCCTTAATGTATTCAGCCCTGTAAGCATCTATTCAAAGCGTTTAAACGTTGTCAATTAGTTGTGGTTATGGCATAGCAATGGTTTCTTAGATTTCTTTCTTAAAAAAATTAGTAGTGCGCCCAAGTCTACTTTACCGTGTTTTATTTTCAGAAAAGAGACAATAATGCTTCCGTTGACATTTTTAATGCAGGATGAATGTTAGGTGGTGAGTCAAACGCACACTACAGGCTTCGTGAACATTCTCCATTTGGACGAAAAACTCCTGGAGCATACCCTGCTTTGTAAACAAATTTTCTATGGAAAATTCAAGAAAATTCAGAATAACTTGAAGTTTAGAGTATCAGTTTGGGAGGCTTATAAAAGATAACGATAAGTCCGTCATGAATATTTATCATCTATTTACTACCTGAAATACGGTTCTGAGGAAATTTCTATTTTCTTAACAGGGGGATAAATCTAATGTTGGCATTGTTACTGAAGGAAAATAATAAACCAAATGCATATATAGACGATATAGAGTCGTCTCCTTAATATAATAACACACAAATTTCACAGGAATATATCAACGATAGATGCCCAAGAGAATGTAACATACCGCTTCTGCTTCTTCTTAATGTTTGAGAAAATGGAGGGACAACCAACATTCCTCAGTAAATTGAAACAGCTTCAAGACATATAGCTGCATCCAGGCAAAACGTAACCTTGTCAATAAAAATTGTAAAACATGGTATTATCATTATAAGAGAAACATGAACAACACCTGAATAAAATATGCTTTTTACCTTACAAAAGCATCATGCAAATGCTTTAATCATAGCATTTTTCAAAAAAATGAGAGAACGAGCTCCAAATTTCATGCCTATATCGTCTCCTTTCCCACTCAATGTGCATGAGCTTTGTAAGAGCTGAGTTGCCCACTTTCAATCGACAGTAACAAGCCACGTACTCCATGTAAATAAATACCTTTCTAATCCATGCATCTATAACACAAAATTGCATTGGTTTGACGCGTCCCTATGGATTAGAATGAAAAGTTTTAGATTTCGGTCTGCAGAGAGAGAAGAAGAAAAGGCGGTTATGAACAATGGAACTTTAAGAACTATAGAATGGCAGAGGCTACAAATTGAGACTCCACGTGCACAGTTAGGGAATGATGGAGTGAATTCGCTAAAATTGAACATTGATAACTATGGGAAAACACTATATGGTTTTACAAAGATGGAAGAATTACGAATATATATATATATTGAGAAATCATCACGGTTTGAAATTTTGACTGTCAGTTGCGAACTAATACACTAATGATATTTTCTAACTACCTCTTTTCTTCTCCTTTCTTCTATTTGGTAGATTCATACTTAGAATGGTAGGTAGAAAAGAGAATGGTGGGAGAGTCCATTCGATCTCTATTCCATTTGAATGGTAGGATGAAGTTACTTACATGCAGCCACCACGAAAATACCAAACATCCAACGAAATTCCAGTCACGCGCTCGATTGACTGGCAGTTGTAAATGAAAGTCTTCTAATTATTATTATTATTATTTAATAACAGCATATTGTTTCCAAACGATAGTTGTATAGAGGGCCCTAAAATTGTTTTGTAGATTTAGCTAAGCATATGGATTTTAATGCTTTTTCATCCGTAGCTTCCCCTTCTGCTCAGGTGTCCGATGTAAAGTACGGTTTTGTTTTCGAAAGAATACAAACAAAAACACGCTTTTTCGAGGATGCTACGGAGATTGTGATCTTTACAACAAGGGGCGAGAAACAAATTAAAAAAAAAACAACAACAAAAGCATGCCACTCGTAAAAGTAATTATGATTTAAATATATCTGTATGTTTATAATTATATTTTTAATTTTATTCTAAAAGTTTGTCTGACATTAGAATCGGAATTCAATTTATAATGTTATTGTGTTGCAGCGTCCACTCTTACCGTTCTCCAATGGTGTGGATTAATTTTTTGTACACGAAAGATTTTATTTACGCCAGCCATAGTTAAATATGGTTTATAAGATTTTTAAATATAGAAATACAGTATTCAAATTATATGACCATTAATATTCTTGAAAAGGTTATTCTTTCTCTTTTTGATTTGGGTTAACAACTTTTCAATTTATTTATTTTTATTGTCTTCAAATAACTTTATTATAGACACTTTTCCAAGTGTTTCTTTGTATTTGCCACAGATGTTCGAAAAACTCGGGTATCCATAGATGAAATGTTCATCTGTCTCTATTGCCCCGGTGCTCCATAGAGTACGTATCATTTCTTCCCATTGTTCCTTGGGCGTTGTCCATCTCCCTATTTCCAATCTAAGCTTATGAGAGCTAGTCTTTATCTGAGCAATGAGAATTTTTTCCCTCCACTTGATTCCAGCGCCTATATATGCTTTTTCTTTGTGGTCATACATCGGATTAAACTTTGCAATATAGTATTGTCCATTTTTTCTTGCATTTTCCACATTCCACTTCTAAACTTTTCATTCACATAGGTTTTTATGTCTTTATTAAAATTTGGGCATTCATTTATGTTGATTTCCCACCGTTTCATTCATTTCTAATTTTTTTTTATCCATGTGTTCTTCCATCTATGCAGTTCTTCATCCCTTATTGCCTTAAACCATTTGTTATTTTTCATGTTTTCTATTTTTTTCAAGTAACATAACAACTTGGTCATAGCAATTACCTCTGAAGGGAACATACAAGTTTCAGCTACAATAATTTCATAAGGGATTGTGGCCTTAATTCTAAGAAAATTTGTAATTAGATGTTTTTGAATCCTTTCTATTTACCTCCATTTTGTATTTGTCGTGCTACTAGCCCACACCTCGCAACCATACAACACAATCGGTGTGACAAGTAGGCAAAATAAGACCTTTGTGGTCTTCTAGTCCCACAACTCGATATTCTTATACTGATTTTGAAGTGCATATAGTGCTCTCGAACCACTTAGAGTTATTTTCATCCTACATGTATTCCAATTGAGCTTGTCATGAAATTTTATGCCTAGGTATTTGTATTTTACCACTACCTCAAGAGGTTCTCCCACAAACTAAAATTCGAGATGTTGCTTCTTCTTTTTTACTTAAAAATCATGATTTTTGTTTTGCTCGTGTTCACCTGCATCCCAACTTCCTTACAAAAGAGTTCTAGAACCCAAAGGTGATCTTTGAGATTTCGACCACAAGAATTACATCATCTGCATACATGAGGAGTTTTACCACATATTTTGCTAAGTGCACACTCTCTCCCCCAAATTTATTTATCCATTCTTCTAACTTGTCAATGTTGAACCCAAATAATATCGGAGCTAGAAGGCAACGCCTATGTCACTTCTAAAACATTCAGATAACCCTTCATGTGTTCTGATTTTAGCCTTTAAATGCTCATATAATTTGTGAAATGTTGCCTTGTAGTGAATTGGAACCTCTAGCTCTTCCATTTTGCTCCATAATTTTTTTCTTGGCACTATGTCAAATACCTTTTTGAAGTCTACAAAACAATAGAAAGCCTCCTCTTTTTTGTCCCATATTTTTTCCACTATGTGTCTAAGCATGATACAATGATCAATAGTTGAGTGCTTGGGCCTAAAACCCGCTTGCCCCTTTTCTTTCGCCCATCTGTCGATCCTACACTTTATCATACTCCCAAACGACTTTGCAAAGAGAGGGTTGATCATGATAGTTCGATAGTTTGAGGGATTATTTACATCTCCACTTTTAATCAAAGGAATGGTCAAACTACTTATTCATTCTATGGGAAAGCCATTTTGTATGACCTCATTGAAAATATCTTTGATCTACAGTGCAAGAATATCTACCCCGCATTTTATATGCTCTACCTGAATATTGTTTATGTCACGAGCTTTACCAGTTGCTAACTTTTGTATCCCTTGAATAATGTCTTCATTTGTGAAAAGTTATTCCTAACATTTTTATTTTATTATAAATTTACACAAATCTTTTATATTAATTATATTATTACAAATGATCTTGTATGTATATTTAAATCATTTAACAAAAAGAAAAGCATCGATTTTTACTCTTAAGACTTTCTGTGATAATCATCATGTCTATCAGTATTCTACAAGAGATTGATTATGCCATTTTTATTTTGGAAACACAGTCCTCTATGTTTCCAAAAAAAATGGTATAATCAATCCTCTATATAATGAACAAGACATTTATCTTTAAAACAATTAATCAATATTTCATTCATTATTTTAATGCTAATGAAGCTACCTAATGTATTTATTCTTTAGTGCATCAAAAAATGGTGTAAGAAAAGGGCAAATGAATTAAATCACACGATGTTTTAGATCCTTACTATATAAGACCTACATGAAATATCCATGATATCCTCTTCTTTGCAAACACTCTCACACAAAAATAATTCTTTGGAAATTGACCAAAGTAATGTTGATGGTTTAGTAAGGTTCTTAATTGTTCTTCCAAGAGAAATAACTAGTATAAAATTTTAATATTTGTAAAGTTTTATATCCCAACTTGACTAAGTTTCAACCATATTTTGATAGATTTCAAACCAACTCATCAACATGTAAAATGGGTAAATAGAATTGTGAAGCATAATTTAAAGATCATATGCTACTTGCTTAAGGTTGTGTCCCTTAATGAAGTTGTTAATAGAAATTCATGACCTAGAATTTTTTGTTCATATCAATATAATCTTTAATATTTGAATCTCTATAAGCTAAACATGTCGAACCCATGGTTGATATTATAGCTAAAAATAAGAGGATAAGACTTCAACCAAGCATTACACTAGAAAGTTAAAAAATTAACCTCATTATCTAATGTCATAATATGTTTTGTGATCTATTACAAACACTTCGGTAAGAAGTTTTTTATTATCCAACCTCTAGACAAGGTTTTTCTCCTTCACGATTTTTTTTGCATCATAAAACCTACATAATTTTGAAGTAATATTTTTCAACTCTTTCTTTGATTTGTGAAAAATCTTCAACAACAAAAAAGAAATTCTAATGAAACATTCATAATTTTGTAATCATATCCCTCCAATATTCCTTCCATTATAAATCCTATATCACCTACAAGGATGAAACCTAAGTTTGTTCTCACATACTTCCTAGGGAAAATCTCTTAAAAATTTATCAATTTGATGCTAAATCTACTAGTAATTTTGAAAGTGACATCATATATAGAGATACATTTTCATGTAATATTCATAATTTGTACTCATCTAATCATGATTAGGACCTTACCTTTCTAGCCTATGAAACAATATTTTGTTCTATCCAAAATTAAGTGCTAAATCTTCTTTTTGTTTCCTTTATGAGACAAAGGAATACCTAGATATGTTGATGGAAATTTTTCTACTTAATAGTGTTAAGTCTTTTTAATGATTCACTGTAAACCTAGGGTACTTTTACTAAAAAAATATCCTATATTTTATAGTGTGAACCAGCTATCTAGTAGCCTTTTCATAGAATTTTAGTATTGAATAAAAATCCATGGTCTCATCAACCAAGGGTTGGACCAAAAATAAAAGTATCATTAACAAATTAGAGATGATACTAGAAGGGACCATTTTTTGCAACCTTAATACCATTGATTTTTCCTTTCATTTTTTCCTTTGAAAAATCTTTCCCTAATACCTCAACAAGACTAAAGAAGAGATAATGGTCCATTCTATAAGAGTCCACAAGATGATTCAAAGTATCTAGCAATGGATCCATTGATGGAAATAGACTATCTAAAAGTTCTACAAAAACATATGCTCCATTCACACCAACCTTTATCAAAATCAAATAAACCTTATCATATGATTTGTTCATATCTAATTTTACAAGCATACCTTTTTTCATGAAATGAAAATAATATGTGGTATCTTATGTAATGATTATATATGAAAATTTTACTTTAACTAAACAAGACCATGTTGTTCTTTCAACATAAGATAAATTCTAAAGTGCTTTTCAATCTGTTTTCCATAGGTTTTGGAATTATTGTATAAATTGTATTAGAAAGACTTATAGGTGTCTTATTGGGATAGAAAGAGAAAATTTATTCCTTTAGATCCTTTATTGAGGTATTGCTCATCAATATTTTTCTATCTTTATGTTATCATAAATGGAATATTTTACAAAATCTTACATTGAGCTTCCTTATGTTGGCCAAATTTTATTAGGATATATTTGAAATAATTAATTCTTAGGTAAAAAGAAGGTATTTTGACACAATTTAGGCCTATTTCATGACACTAATTTCCTTTAAAATACCATATGCTTAGATTTATTAAGGAATAAGTGATATCTTAGTTGAAAATTAAATTAAAGAAATATGTTAATTGATAAAACATTATAAATAAAGTATAGAATTTAAAAATTTATTTTATATATGTATTTTGATAATTCCATATATCATGAGTATTTTGATAAAATATTCTATCATTATGTCTTATATATAAATAGATCTAGGGCATAAAAATCTTCTTGAAAATAATTTATTTATTATTTATTTTTAACTCAAGGAGTGTAAACTTTTTGATAAATTATTTTGGAACTATCACAACCCAAAATTTCTATCTCATCCATAAGCCATTTTTTTAAACTCAATTAAATAGGGCTAGGGTTCTGTTCAAGGTCTTAGTGTCCCTTAATTGAGCTATTTGTCTCCTCTCCTTGAGGATTCACTCATATTTATTACATTCGACATGTGGTATACCCATCCCTACAACTTACATATGTCTTTCTATGCAAGTGTATTAGGTGAAGTGCAATATTAAGCTATCAGTATCATACTTTTGATGAGCTAGCTTATTCCTTCAATCCATAAAAATAAATATATTAATCTCTACACCATACATAAGTCCATTTATGTAGGTGTACTAAGCATGTTGGGATAAGGCTATCGATCTCATCTTCATGATGAGCTAGTCTTCTCCTAGTAAGTCTTGCTCAATGTTTGAATCTAAGGACACAAACCATCAAATCTCTTTTCATACCACTAGGATTCATCATGAAAGATATTTAGTCCTAGTGTAATAAGCATTATCCATTCATTTCCCTCTACTACCTTTAATGTAGATATTTGTATTAGCATGAGTTTCCCCTTAAGCGAACCATCATCACAAGTGTACATTATATGTCCCCAAAAGGAGTTGCAAACAAGTTTTATATTTAAAATAATGAATACTTGAGAATTATCCAAGTTATTTTCTAAACCAAATAACAATATATTCCAATTGCATTATCAAGGTTTATCATACAAGGCTTATAATTGTCCCATGGAGTTCATAACAAATAATTGGTGCATAACTAATAAAATTATAAATCCATAATAAACTACCCATTTATTTTTAGATCATAAAAATTTTATTAGCAATTCAATCAAAGTACACCCATAGATAAAGATACTCCACACATAATTACATAGCATCTCATATAGCTTGGGAACCCTCATGGAGAATAAACCCAACTTTGAATCATTTTTTATCTTATTTTATAAATAATTGGTTCATTACACGAGTCAAAGGTATCCCATAATGTTTTTACTCCCATATTAAGAGTTCCATAACTAATTTTATAAATAATTGGTTCATACATGATTCAAAGGCATCCCATAATATCTTTACTCCCATCTTAAGGTTTCCATAACTTTTATAGAGTTATATTATGAATTTTTCCTTTAATTCATAAACACATTTTGGTTCCATGCATTGATTCAAAGGTACCACGTTTTACCTTTTCTCCCATCATAAGAGTCCCTTATCTCTTATGATTTTACAATATGAATATATCTTTTAATTCATAAATACAATTTGGTTTCACAAATAGGATCAAACATACCCCATAATACCTTTACCCCCATCATAGGAGTTTCATACTTCCTATGATTTTACAATATGAAATTATATTTTGTATTTCATAAATGCATTTTGGAAATGATTTAATACACAATCCTTATTCTATAATATTTATTTCATAATATGTGTTACCAAGCAAGAATAAATTCACATTTAAACTCATTTTTTAGCCCTATAAGAAATATCAGTTTGATCTAAGTATAGAGGTTGCCAAGTAAAAGGTCAACATCACTTTTAGAGAATTAATGACTATTCCAAAGTATCGATATCAAGTATGTAGAGCCTTCAAATTAACTGATCAATTAGGAGTAAAGCCTCAAAACCCCATAGGCCTTGTGAATAATGCAGTTATATCCCCATATTCAATTAAGTCATTTTACATCTCGCTAAGGTATACATCAGACTATGAGGACCAATATGTTATTCATAATTGCATGCTTGATAGTGGTGCTTCCATGAATGTAATGTCAAAACAAATAGTTGATCAGTTAGGCTTGATTTTTTAGAAATAGCACCCCCTATTTTTGTAATGGATAATAGGAGAGTACATTGTGTAGGAATTATCACCAGACTTCTTTTCCATCTTGAAGAATACCCTAGGAAAGGAGTGGTAATGGATGTTGCAGTTGTAGATGTGGACCATTTCTTTTCCATATTACTCTCTAGGCATTGGGTAGAGTAATTAGGTGGTACTATTCAGTTGGATTGGTCATATGCCACTATCCTAATGCAGGGTAAAGAAAAATTCATCTTGAAAAGAGAATCCTTCAATAGGTATTCACTTGAGTTCAGAGATCCTAATGATAACATGGTTAAAATCATGAATTTTATTGAGGAATAAGATATGGGAGTTTACTTTATTTGGCATTCTCCTTTCTTGTTTGAAGTGCCTAATGCTGAGAATATGGATCTAGAACTAAAGGTTGAAGTAGATGCCGAAACTGATAGAATTCTCACTTTTGAGTTATGGACTGTGACCTTTGATGGATTAAAATTTAAAGCAATAGCAGGAGCTAGAGTATTGTTGATAGACATCAATGGAAACTATCTTAGCATACCATACAGGTTAGAATTTTCTTGTACAAATAATGTTGCAAAGTATAAATATTTATTGCTAGGGCTAAGGAATCCAAGGAACTAGGTATGAATTACCTCAAAGTTAGTGGGAATTCTAAGCTAATAATTCAACATATCAAAGGGAAACAAATCACCCTAGATTAAATCAATATAAGAAGGTAATGTTGGATGAAATAGATAGTTTCTTGGCTTTTGATCTACAATTTATTCCTAGAGCACAAAATCACAATACTAATCTATTGATCATCAATACTTCTAGAGCAGATAGCCCTAAGATAGACACTTGGTTTATGGATAGGTTCCCAACCATATCTATTTATAAGCCATTTATCCCTAATAATATGGTATATTTAAAAGTTTTTCATGATGATATACACATTAATAATTTCATGACTATGCAAAATAACTTTTTTGATGTTATTTGTGATGAAAGTGATGAAGAAAAACTGAAGGATATTATTGGAGAACCCACAGAAGTCATACAACTAAATACCAACAGGATCCCTAGGGGGTTGGTATCTTTAGAGAGTTTGTTTGATGACTTTGATAGAGCATATAAATCTCTAGTTCAGGAATCTGAGGTAGATGAAGTTAATATCGAAATAGAGGAAAAGCTCAAGATTGTTAGGATCAATAAAGCTCTATCAAAAAAGAGAAGCAGTGGTATACCAAATTCTTGAAAAAGAACATAGATGTTTTTTCTTGGAGTTATGAGGATCTGAAGATCTTTAACACAAAGGTGATGACTCACATAATACCCATTCAGAAGGATACTAAGCCTTTCAAGCAGAAATAGAGAAAGTTCAATCCCACTTTGCATCCAATTATGCATAAGGAAGTGCAGAAGTTACTAGATACCAAGATCATCATAAAGGTGAGATGTTCTTCTTGGTTAGCAAACCTAGTTCCAGTTAGAAAGAAGAATTGTGAGATCAAGATTTATGTATATTTTAGTAATCTAAATAAGAGCTCACTTTAAAACAACTATAAGCTTCCAAACATGGACTAATTACTTCAAGCAGTGGTTGGGTCATCAAGAATGTCTTTATTGAATGGATTTTCAAGTTACAATAAAATTATAGTGAATCTAGAAGATAAACACAAAACATCTTTCACCACACCATGGGGAACATTTGAATATCTCAAGATATCCTTTGGGCTAATGAATTTGGGGGCAACATTTTATAAAGTAATGGATGTTATATTTAAGAGGTTGATGTTTAAAATAGTAGTGTATCTTGATGATATTACAGTTTTTTCAAAAAATCCTGAAGATCACTTTACACACCTAAGTCAAGTATTTGATATGTGCAAAGAATTTGGCATATCCTTGAATCCTAGAAAATGTATTTTTGGGGCCACTCAAGGTAAACTACTTGGGCATATTGTTTCAAAATATGGGATTAGCATTGATCCATAAATAATAGAAGTCATTGCTAAAATTCCCCCTCCTAAAAATTGTAAGGAAATTAGACCATTCTTTAGGAAGATTAACTTTTTTAGGAGGTTTATTCTTGATTTTGCTCAGATTTCCAAGACAATAAATGACATGATCAAGAAAACTAGAGAAATAAGGTGGACAGAGAAAAATATTGCAGTGTTTTAGAAGATCAAAGATGCAATTACTCAAGCTCAAGTATTGAATTACCTTGATTACTCCATAGATTTCAAAGTCTACTTATTTTCTTTATAACACTATATTGTTGCAGTTCTAGCTCAGAAGGGTGAAGAGGGAAATGAAATTCCAATAGCCTTTATGAGTATAAGATTAAAGG
This sequence comes from Wollemia nobilis, assembly GCA_028583015.1. Classification (NCBI taxonomy): domain Eukaryota; kingdom Viridiplantae; phylum Streptophyta; class Pinopsida; order Araucariales; family Araucariaceae; genus Wollemia; species Wollemia nobilis. The sequence continues at coordinate 5,904,007 of JAQPPZ010002201.1, forward strand.
GTGCTCAACTAAAATTTTCCATGCTAGAAAAATAGGCTTGCACATTAATCAAATCATTGGATCATCTCAAGTGTATATTTGGATTCAACAAGGTAATAGCTTGCATTCCCTACATTGTTGTTAAATATATTTTCACTCAACCTAAATATTTAGGCAATCCTACAAGGTGGATGGCTAAATTACTGCAGTATGATGTAGAATTCAAAGCAGTGTAGATTGTTAAAGGATATGGACTAATAAAGTATCTAGATAGAAAATAAGGGGAGGTTATGAATAACAATGTCATAGTAGGTGAGCAACAAGAAGCTAGAGCAATTGATAATTATGATTGACAGTGGTATGATGGCATTATGTTTTACCTTTATAATTTGTCATTTCCAGAAGACATACCCAAAAAAAAAGGAGTTCTATCAAGTAATTGACCCAAAAATACTACATTCAGGAAAGTAGAATGGATTGGAGGCATCCATATGATGTGTTGCTCCTTTTCTTGTATGAAAAATAGGTCCCTCAAGTGTTGAAAGAATATCATTTTGTTTTTTGTGGGGGTCATTTTTATCCAAAGGCTACTACTCATAAAATCATGAGAGCTAGTTATTATTGGCCCTCCCTATTTAAATATGTTTATCATTTTGTTATAAATTGCCATAACAATCAAATTTTTGCAGGGAAAAATAATTTGCTAGCTATGCGCCTAAAGACAGTAATTGTGGAAGCTCCTTTTACTCAATGGGGAATATATCTCATATGTGAGATTAACCCCAATTTTTCTAGAGGTCACAGGTGGATCATCACAACAGCAAACTATTTTACCAAGTGGGTAGAAGCAGCACCTCTCAAAAAATCCACTACAAAAGCGGTCATAAAGTTTTTAGAATAGCACATATCGACAAGATTTGGGGTTCCAAAGAAGATAGTCACTAATAATGACAACTATTTCATTTCTTTTGATATGATTGAATATTGTGCTAGGTACAACATAGAGCTTTCTCATTCTATAAATTACTATCCTCAAGGGAATGGTTTAGCAGAATCCTCAAATAAGAATTTTATCATAAGAATCAGAAAAGCATTAGGCAGAAAACAAAAGGAGTTGGGATAGTGAGTTGAAGTTTGCTTTATGGGCTGATAGAATATCTATCAAAAGAAGCACAGGAAAATCTCCTTATGAGCTGGTTTACAATGAGAATGCTTTGTTACACCCTCAAATATAAATTCATGCTTTGTATTTGCTTCTTCAAGACCATGAAAATCCAAATATCGTAGAGAGAAGACTTGATCAAATTGTGAAGTTGCAAGAATATAGGAAGGATGCATTAATGAAGATAACTGAGTAGGCTCAAAAAATAGTGTAGTTGTTCAATAAGAAAGTCAAAGGTAAACCTTTTTATGCAGGAGATATAGTGTTATACTCGGATACCAAAAATGAAAAACATGGTGAGAAGGGAAAGTGAAAACCCAAATGGCTTGGTCCTTATCAAATCCTTCAGGATGTAGGCCATCATGCAAACTCTGGATGGTACGAAATTTTTAATTCCTATCAATGGTCATTATTTGAAATTATATCATTTTATACAGAGGGCTTGAGAAGTATTTAAAAAAAGTGTTTTAGTCTTTCAGTATTGTCCTTTTTAGGTGATTAAGGAGTCCTTTCTAGGTGATTAAGGAGTTCTTTCTAGGTGATTAAGGAGTCATTTTTAGGTGATTAAGGTAGGTCTTACTAGGTGATTAAGGTTATCCTTTTTTGGTGATTAAGGTGTTCTCTCTAGGCGATTAGTTCAGCTTTTGAGTCCATGTGGTCTATTGGATATTCTGGAGTTCTCAAGTGATTCATTATCAAAAAGTCTTTTTCATCACTTGTCCCAGTTGGATCCTATGTTGGATCCTCAAATCCAACTTGATGTTTGCTCCCAGTTTTTGATTTTTTGGTGTCTTATGTCTTGAACCCTTCGAGAGTATTTTTGAAAATTTGTGTTGTTGAGGTCGGGTCTTCATTTTGGTCTAATATCAATTTTTGGTCTAAATAAGGTTTAATTATTTATTTTTGACCTCCAAGGGTCTTAAATATTTAATTAAATTTTCCCCTTTTATGTGTTTTAAATTAAAATTTTATTAGATTTAATTAAATTTAATTATGTTTAATTAAATTATTTTTATTCTTTATTTATAATTTTATATATATATATATATATATAAAGTGAGTAGGGGGTGCATCCCTTGCTCTTTAATTAAATAATTCACTAACAGAGGAGGGGGATGCCTCCCCCTGCTCATATATATAAAGGAGCGGGGACCCTCTCCCTTCCCCCCGCTCGTTAATATGAGTGGGAGAATGGCCCCCGCTCAGTTAAAAATATAAAGAGAGCGACGGTGGACCCCGCTTTAAATGAAAAAATAAAGATAAAAAATAGAGCAAGGTTCGTCCCCTGCTCTAATTAAATAAAAATTTAATAAAAGAAAAAGTGGGGGGCTTCCATCCCCCTGCTCTTTCATTAAATAAAAAATTAAAAGTATAAATAAAAAATAATATATATACATACATATATATATATATATATAAAAGGCTAGTAACATTTAATAATAATATTATTATTTTTTTGAAAAATAATTTGAAAAAACTTGTATTAAAACAAAGATCATTTACAAGTTGGGATGAGACTTTTCCCAACCTTAGTCAGAGAGAACACATGTTTACAATAGTAAAAGAAGATTTGCATTGGAGCCAAATCTCTTAAACCATATTTCTACAATGACTGGCTTCACCTGTTTACAACTATAAAAGAAGATCTACATTGAAACATAAATCTCCTAAACAGTATTTCTGGAATGGTTATCCAAATTAGCTAAGCAATCGGATTTGCTCACCAACCTCGCCTAATCATCTCATCCTCAATAGCCATGTCACCGTGCCACCGAACCCCTACCTCCTTCTCAGCACCCATCTTAGCCAGGAAGTCTCGCCACTTTATTTAGATCTCTACTCACATAAACTAGAATCACATCATCTAATTCCCTCCATAATTCCTTAATTTGAGTGACAAGAATCCTCAACCTCCATGTTTTCAAAGCAAAGTTCCTCATGCAATCTAGAGCTCCAACCATTATTTGAGAATCTGATTCTAGGATTATCCTCCCATGACCTTGTTTTACCGCCCAAATAGAAGCAGATTTGATAGCTAAGGCTTCTGCTTCATTGTTTGTGGCTCTTCCCAAGCCTTGTAGTTCCCAATAGAGCACTGCTCCAACATGATTCCGGCAAACCACTCCAATTCCAGCTCTACCCGGATTGCCTTTTGCAACTCCATCAGTATTAATTTTAATCCAACCTTCTAGGGGTGGTTTCCAACTAGCTCTGTCCTATCCCTCTTGCACTTCAACTTCCTTCTCCATTGCCCCAATAACAACCTGAGTTTCCTCTTTAGCATAGACTGCCACAGTTTTTGTGACTTTGCTCCAAATGACCTCCCAAACTCCATCTAAAGAAGAAAAAGTTTCTCTAAAAATTCTAGCATTTCTCTCCAACCACACTTGCCACCAAATAAAGTTTAATCCAAGCTCCCAACCAATACAAAGAGCTTTAGATTTAAATCTACCCCTCTTCCATATTTCCCAAATATTAATCCGATTCAAATCACCATTAACTTGAATTTTATAATATAAAAACCATCTCTCCCAAATCTGGCGCGTGAATGGGCACTCAAACATCAAGTGATCAGCTGTTTCCTCACTCTTGTAGCATAAAACACATTGAGATGGACCAATGATTCCCCTACATCCGAGATTATCAAAAGTAAGAATTCCATTATGCATGAACTACCAGGCAAAAAAGTTTACTTTCGGCCAACCCTTGGACTGCCAAATCTTTCTCCAATCCTCAACCTGATATGTATGAGGAGGAGGCTCTAGAAGGATCTTATCATATCCATCCTTCACTGTGTAGACACCAAGGCTCCCATAGCCCCAAGCTAATTCATCCTCCTCGTCTCTACCTGTGAGAAATATTTTTGCCAAGATTTTAGTCATGATGGGTGTCAAATCCAGAGGGATTGAAATTGGCCACTCATCCAACTTCTTAAACTGCTTAAACTTATAATCCCCTAGCTGACTAGTGTTGAAATAACTTTCAATTTGGACCCATCCCTTGGTTTCTATGGCTATTTTTATTGGTTGCAATTCAAGAAATTCAACAATGATAGGTGGGTATTGATCCCATGAATCTGTCCAAAATCGTGCCTTCTCCCCTCTCCCCACTTTCCAAAATAATCTATCTTTTACTACCAGAGATCCTAACTTGAGAGCCTCGCCACACTAAGGATCCATTACCATCCAAAGGGAAATGACCCACCTCATTTGGGTTTACATGTCCCAAATATTTACTAGTTAAAATTCTACTGAATAAAGAAGTTGGTTGGGAAATCCACCTCCAGTAAAGCTTTCCAACCAAAGCTTTATTATTTAACTTTGATCTTCTCAGTCCCAAACCTCCTTTTACCTTGGGTTGGCTTACTTTATCCCAACCTACTAAGGCCCATTTCCTCTCTCCTTTTACTCCTTCCCATAAAAATTTTCTAGCCATCTTGTCCAACTCTTTCCATATGGTATGTGGGGCAGCAAGGATAGAAAATTTATAAATTGGCATGGCCTGAATGACTGATTATAAAAAAGTTAATCTACCCCCATAGCTTAACCATTTGTGAGACCAATGATTAATTTTGTCCTTGATACAATCCAAAATATTCCTCCAGATATCTATTTTTAGTTTTTTAAAATGCAAAGGGACCCCCAAGTATACCACTCGGGAGATAAGTCCTTGTGAATCCCAAGATCTCTAAAATTTTGTCCTGAAGCCTTTGATCAAGATTGAAAAAGACCACTTTGGATTTTTTATCATTGATGACTTGGTTTGTAGCCCTAAGGTAGACATTAAGTGTATCTCTAATCATTCTTGCTTCCCTGAAGCTGGCCACTCCCACCAATCCCGTGTCATCCACAAACCGTAGGTGAGTCAAAACTTCCTCACCCACCTTGATACCTGTTAGCAAACCTTGTTGTCTTCTCCTCAAGATGAGTCTACCCAATCCTTCAGCCAATATGAGAAAAATATAGGGAGAGCAAGGATCTCCTTGACGAAGGCCTCGAGTAGCTCCAAACGGTTGTGAGGGAAGACCCTTGATTAACACCGAGTATGTCGGAGTAGAAACACAACTCATGACCCATTCTATCCAATCTTGAGAGAAACCAAAGGCTGCCATCATCTTTGACAAGAAGCTCCACTCCACCCTATCATAAGCCTTTGACATATCTAATTTTATGAACATTCCTCTATTACCAGATGTTTGCATTGAATGGATTGCCTCCCGAGCTAGAACCACACCATCCAAGATCTGCCTACCCTCTACAAAACCCCCTTGCTCTGAGGAGATAATGTTATGTAGAAGAGGTTTTAGCCGCTCAACCATTACCTTTGTGATTATTTTATATATGACATTGCATAAGGCAATAGGTCTATAATCTGAAATATGTACCCCCTCCTCCCCTTTTGGAATTAAGGTAATGAAAGTATGATTTAATGCTTTAAGCATTCTTTTACTACCTTTGGACTCCTCTATAACAACCATTACATCCTCCTCCAAGTTATCCCAAAAGGCCCGAAAAAACTCAATTGGAAAGCCATCTGGACCTGGTGTTTTTTCGGTGCTCATTCCAAAGACTACATTCTTCAGTTCCTCTCTATCAATGGGTTTAAGTAGGGTCTGATTTTCTTCTTCAGAGATAACAGAGGGTATGACAACAATAACTTCTTTTTGAGCCTCTTCATCTTGCACCATACTTTCCTTAAATAGTTTAGAAAATAATCCATTGAATGGAAATGCATACCTGGAATTGTATCAAAGGAGTGTCCGTTCTCATCTTGAAGAGCTTCCATGTTGTTCATCCGTCTCCTAGCACAAGCAATCCGATGGAAAAATTTGGTATTTTTATCACCTTCTAATAACCAAGTGGTTCTTGCTCTCTGTTTCCAGTAGGTCTCCTCTTGGTTGTCAATGTCCTCAACCGCTTTACGCAATGCATCATCCTCTTCTTTGAGCTGCTCTGTAATTGTTCCTTCCCTAAAGTGTTTTTGAACCTCATCCCATCCGGCCACCAATGGAGCTCTTTGGACCTGGAAGTCTGTCTTGTTAGCTCGCCTCCATTGTTTCAGTTGATCTTTGACATAATGAAGTTGTTTGTGGAATCTAAACATTGTTGTCCCATATGTCGGGCGACCTTCTTCCCACCACTATGGAATTTTCTTTCGAAGTTCCTCTTTTTGTAACCAAAAGTTTTCAAATTTAAATGGTTTGTGATGCTGCACTGTCTTGATCCCTCCTTCCAACAAAATGGGAAAGTGATCTGAAACTGGACCCTCCAAAATCTGAAATTTTATATTCCATTTTACAAATGCCTCCTCTCAAACCAAAAAATGGTCTAACTTCACCTTCCTGCTATGTGGCTCCCTCCTCTTATTAGTCCAAGTATAGTTGGTTCCAGGGCATTTAATATCCACCAAGTGTAATGCCCGGACTTGGGCAATCATAAGTCGATCCCCTGGGTCCAAAATTGGGGTTCCCCCTTCCTGATCTCTAGAGGATAATTTAGCATTAAAATCCCCAAAAATAATCCAGTCTAAATCTTCCCTTGAGACTCTCATGTTATGCACAACTTTCCATTGATGCATCTGACCATCTAGGTTTTGAGCCCCATAAAAATTTGTGATTAAAACATGTTCAACTGTGACATTATTTCTAAAATGTGATGTGAGAACACCCCTCCAAGCTATATGTTCTATTGCAGTCCATTCAAGAGAGTTCCAAAGAGTAACTATCCCCCCCGAGGCACCTTGGGCAGCCACTTCCATATGACCAACACCCTCCAAATTTCGTTAACTGTTTTACACATAAGATCTAACGACATTTTTGTCTCCTGGATAAGCAAAAAATCTGTTTTACATTTTTCTAAGAGTCTTCGAACAACAGATTGATGGGTTCTACTGTTTAAACCCCTAACATTCCATGATTGTATAATCATTGGTTACCTTGAGAGCAGTAAAAATCTATTGGCCTCACCGATCCTCCAGTGATCAGTTTGTCTCCTTGAACTGCTATCAATTCCTTATTTGATTTTCTACCCACTCCTTGAGAGTTGCTATTTTTTGATCTCTTTTCCACCCGAGTTATCCCTAAAGTTGGCCTTTCTCTATTCTTTTCTGCTATGCCCATGCCGACATCCTTAATTATTGGCTGCTCTTGGTTATGCACTATCAATGCCCCTGCACTCTCCTGATCTGTAACTCACCGTACTCAATTACCTCGCTCTATGATGGGGGGAGATGAAAGAGGAGCTTGAACATGGATGTTATTATTTTCATTATTCCCATCCACTCCTTCCATGAATTGTTCTTCTTGGTCCATTAGTGTCTTAAATATCTCATACCTATTGGAGGGCTTGAGTTGGGTTTGCTCTTTACCATATTTTTTCTTTTGCCTTCTCCTTCTTTTGGGCTGTTCAAAACCATCTCCCTGTGCTTCTTTACCCTGAGAAATATTGGTTGGTTCTTTGTTGATTGTTGACTTACCCTCCTTAGGAAGATTTGACATTCCTAGAGGAGCCTCCATTTTTATGTTCATATTATTTGGGCAAGATCGGGCCAAATGCCCATATTTGTGGCAAACTCGCATCCGAAGGGCAATGCCTCATAATCCAGCTTGTTGAATCCAAGATAGTCCTGCAAGTTCAAGTTCCACCTCTGCCGGTAGAGGCTGGCTAAGATCCATTTCCACACATAATCTTGCATAAACAACTGTGTTTCCTTCTATTGTGTCTTTGGAAACACCCAAATGTCTTCCAAGGGAATTATCGATAATTTCCAATACCTGCTCACTCCAAAACTCCATTGGAAGTGCATACAAATGGATCCAAACCGGGACAACAATGGGTTCAATTCGAGGATCAAATCCCACTCTCCAGGGTTGAACAAATAATCCTGCCAGACCATGATTCCTCTTTTCTGATTCGAAAGCCCTATTTCTATCGGCAAGTGAAGAAAAACTAACAATAAAATATCCATTGCTAATAAACCATAAAGAATACTCACCAAGAGGCTCCCAGTTTTGCTGGACCCAAGAATGCAAAAAATTTAGGGTAGGGCGAATACCCATGAATTTACAGATCAAATCATGATTGGCTCTATATAAAACTATTTCTTCAACCATCCTTTGCTCAATGACAATATTTGGCCTTGATTCCGACTGTGGCAAGCATCCATTAACTCGTTGAGATGTTGATCTATTTCCAGCAGCTGTAAAGAGCATTTTTAATGCAGTTTTTTGTGCTTCTTCAGTCTTTGATGGAGATTTATCCTTTAACAAATCTGCAAAAGAACTATGTCTCTCTAGAAGAGGATCCGGAGGTGTCCCCATTGGACCCTCCTGGGGCAGCAATCTTGTCTTCAAATCCACAGTAACCAAAAATCTCTTCGACTACCCAACTAATGCCCTAGTTTTCCTTAAGTGATAATAATAATAATATTATTATTATTATTATTAAAAAATTGAAATAAAAATTGTAATGTGCCTCATTTTTTTTGGTTGTGTTTTAATGATTAAAAATTAATTTCCTGAAGCCATTTTTTGGCCAACTTCAAGAGGAATTATGTTGGGCAATTATGAAGGCATTTTTAATCAGTTAATACCACTACCAGGCCACGAACGAGAGCCATTAAACACAAGCAATATGGCAGATCAAATCTGGAAGAACTTATAGTTTTATGGGCCATCACCCAATTTTAAATAAATAGCAGTTGCAGTTATGAGCCATCATCGAAGCAGTTGCAATTTTCACAATTATGGACCATCATCAAGCTTTGAATGAGAACCAACTTGCACGCTATATGAGGTAGTTAATGTAGCAATAAAAGGGATCAAGTTTTTACATAGTAAAATTCTGTAAAAGGTATACTAGAGTGCCCATCATTGTTAGTTGTATCTTCTTTTGTGTATCTTTCTAGTCATCCCTTTTCCTTACCCATTATTGTGTAGGTGTTTGTTGAGGAGGTGTCCAGTTAACTAAGATCAAAATCCAGGAGGCTCTTTTTTATATCATTTGAATGAAGAGTTGGAGTTCTCTGTTACATTATTTTAAAGGATAATTTCTTGTATTTTCTTAGTGAGATCTAGTTACACTGATCAAACTCCCATTTTAATGATTTATTGAATAATACAATCATGTTTTCTCCTTTCAACGGTTATGTGTTTAGTTTTTCTTGTTATCTCATTTACATGTTAGATCATTTGAATGCGTAAGTGGCATATTATTTGAATTGATTTGATTGGCTTAGTTTTATCTTCTCCCCCTTCTCTCTTCACCATATTTTAATTTTGGCTACAATTTCCCAATGGATAAGACACCGATCTGGTACTTTTTTTTTAAATAAAGGGGTAAAAATTTATTGATAAAAATTCTGGATTACAAAGTACAGCTGAGCCCCCACCCAGGACTCAAATAAGCAACAAGACAGGCTAAATCACCAGACAAGGTCAACTCCCAAAGAAAACCAAAAAAAAAAAACCACATTAAGTCTGAACATCCTTATGGATCAACTCCCGTAGGTGTTGAGAATCCCTAGATGGGAGACTCTCCCAGTTATCAATACTCTGAGTATCCAATAGCTCAGAAGCCCTTTTGGCCAGGTAATCAGCAACCCCATTCCATTCCCTTGGAATGTGCACAAAGGATATAAATTCAAACTCTTCACTCATTCTGAGAATCTGAATGGTCACAGAGGCCAACTGCCAATTAACATCCTCCACTCTTTTGTTGTTTAAAAGATTAACCAAAATTTGAGAGTCAGACTCACAAATAATCCTACGCCAGCCAAGAGAAAACCCCCTTTGCAAGGCCTCAAGTATCGCCAGAGCTTCCATAAGATTGTTGGAGTGAACACCTTTATAAATGGAAAAGAAAAAACTGACCACGCCAGCAGAATCTCTCCCAACACCACCAATTCCAAGCATGTCCAGGATTGCCCCTGGACGACCCACCAGTATTAATTTTTAAAACTCCTCTAGGGGGCAGTCTCCATATACCCTCTCTCATAACCTTCTTGCTAAGCTGAGGAATCCTACTAGGGCTAGAAGAATTCACACCAACCCCAAACAAACCAAGGGCCTGTCATACCTTCTCCTCCTTAGAGTCCAAATGAGGGTCCACATCACATTTACTATGGATAGTTTCTTGAACCATACACAGGATCCTTTGCCAGATCTGTTGAATAGCCAAATGACTTCCCTCAAAAATGCGTCGGTTTCGTTCGAGCCAAATCGTCCAGATGATGCAAGAAGGGCCCAAATTCCAAGCCACTTGGAGGAAGGGGGCCTTGGCTGGAGGTCTGCCTGGACTACTCCAAAACTCCACTAGGGAGAGCACATGAAAACAAGGATGGTTCCAGGAACTCCACCAATAGTGCCAAATGTCTCTGGCAAGGGAGCATTGGAAAAATAAATGAGAAGAGTCATCCTCATTCTTACCACAAAGGACACATAAAGAGGGACCCTAAAATCCCCTCTTCCTCAAGTTATCCCAAGTGATGCATTTATTACGAGCTACCAGCCAGAGAAAAAAATTACATTTTGGCCAAGCAAATCTATTCCACACCTTTTTCCACCATGTGATAGGGAGACTTCCAAACTTTTTCTTATCAAGAACTTGATAACCATAGGCTACAGAGTAGGTTCCCTTGGGATTAGGGTTCCAAGCCAGAATGTCTTTATCCCTCAATGAAGAATAGTACCTCCCTACAAGAATAAGAGCAAGCACCTCTCTATCCTCGGCCAATCCCCCTTGGGGCCATTCTTGTGGATCTTTCCATTTGTACATCTCCATATTTCCAAAATACTAGATTTTTTTAAAGTCCTTCACATGAGACCAGCCTGCTTCCAAGAAAAAAATGCTTAGGGAATGTAACCTGGGATATTGATTCAAGATAGGAGGGTGGCCATCCCAAGAATCCTCCCAGAAAAGAACATCTAATCCCCGATTGCAAATCCAGAACAAACCCTGCTTAATTAGATTAGCTCCTCTTTTCAGAGTGTCCCAGATAATAGAACCTTTCCCAACCAAACTGGCTCTAGGGATATCTCGCCTCGGAAATACCTCTCAAGTATTTATAAGATAATATTTTAGCCCAAATCCGATCTTGAGAGGTACACCATCTCCAATAAAGTTTCGCAACCAAAGCTCGCTCGTGAAAGAGTTGCCTGTCGCAACCCAAGGCCTCCCTCTCGAACTTGCCTACAAATGGAATCCCATCTAACCAAACTCCATTTAGATTGATCAAGTTTGCCAGACCACAAAAACTGTCTTGACAGAGCATCCATGTCCTTGATGAAACGAGGAGTTGTTTGCACAAAACATCTATAAATGGGTAAAGATTGAATAACAGATTTTAAAAGCAATACTCTACCTGCATAGGATAGCCATCTGACAGTCCAGTGATTTACCTTCCTTCTAAACTTATCAAGTATAGACTGCCAAGAAGATCTAGGCAGAGGATGAGCATGTTAATTCGAAGCTTGGTGAAATTTTATGTTGTAGTTTTTATTTTATTTTTACAAATTTGGATGAGCATGTGCATATAAGAAATATTTTAGGTATGCCTTTTTGGTTTCCTTACCCTACTCGTTATTTCTAGAGTCTTAAGAATAATCTTTTCTTGAGTCAAAGATGTGGATCCACCAGAGTCCACGGTGCTAATTATAAATCGGTGATTTTCTTGTGGCATGACAACCTAAATTCTTAAGGAAAAAAAAAATCACCAAAATAAGTCATATCTTTAATATTAGTCAATTGTGTCTACCTCTTCGATGGGACAACACTTCCTCTCCTTGTTCTTGGTGCCATTATCCCTAGTCACACACAAGAATGATAGTTTGTATTAGGTCACAATTCCTTATCCGAATTGATCCAATAATAATAGCCAAATAAGTCATCAACTTGACTAAACAACAAATTTGATTACCCTATCCCATGTAGGGTATAATCCTTATTAATGATTTTATTCCTTCAAAATATTTTCTTCACTTAGTCTAGCTATACCTAGGTCTTATATAAGGAAGCTTATAGTCCTATGACCATGAGCTCTAATACCAAATATCACAACCCAAAATTCCTATCTCATATGTGTGCCAAAGGTTTTTTAAAGTCAAGTAAATAGGGCTAGGGTTCTGCTCAAGGTCTTAGTATCCCTTAATTGAGATATCCATCTCCTCTGATCGAGGAGTCATTCATATTTATTATATCTAACATGTGGTATACCCATCCCTACAACTTACATATGTCTTTATATGCAAGTGTATTAGGTGAAGTGTAATATTAAGCTATCATTCTCATCCTTTCAATGAGCTAGCTTATTCCCTTCAATCCATCAAAAGTAAAATACCAACTTGTACACCATACATAATTCCATTTATGTAGGTGTACTAAGCATGTTGGGATAAGGCTATTGATCTCATATTTATGATGAGCTAGTCTTCTCCCAATAAGTCTTGCTCAATGTCTGAATCTAAGGACACAAACCATCAAATCTATTTTCATACCACTAGGATTCATCACGAAAGATCTTTAATCCTAGTGTAATAAGCATTACCCATTCATTTCCCTCTACTACCTTTAATGTAGATATTTGTATTAGCATGAGTTTCCCCTTAAGCGAACCATCATCACAAGTGTACATTATATGTCCCCAAAAGGAGTTGCAAACAAGTTTTATATTTAAAATAATGAATACTTGAGAATTATCCAAGTTCTTTTCTAAACCAAAGTACAATCTATTCCAATTGCATTATCAAGGTTTATCATACAAGGTTTATAATTATCCCATGGAGTTAATAACAAATAATTGGTGCATAACTAATGAAAGTATGAATCCATAATAAATTACCCATTTATTTAAATATCATATAAATTTTATTAGCAATTCAATCAATGTACACCCATAGACAAAGAGACTCCACGTATAATCACACAATATCTCATATACCCTAGGAACCCTCATGGAAATAAACCTAGCTTTGAATTATTTCTTATTTTATTTTATAAATAATTGGTTCATCACATTGAGTCAAAGGTATCCCATAATGCCTTTACTCCCATATTAAGAGTTCAATAACTCTTATAGAGTTATATTATGAATTTGTCATTTAATTCATAAACACATTTTGGTTCCATGCATTGAGTTGAAGGTACCGTATTTTACCTTTTCTCCCATCATAAGAGTCTCTTACCTCTTATGATTTTACAATATGAAAATATCTTTTAATTCATAAATACAATTTGGTTTCACAAATAAGTTCAAAGATACCCCATAATACCTTTACTCCCATCATAGGAGTTCCATACTCCCTATGATGTTATAATATGAAATTGTCTTTTATTTCATAAATACATTCTAGAAATTATTTAATACACAATCCTTATTCCATAATATTTATTTCATAATCTATGCTACCAAGCAAGAATAAAGTCACATTCAAACTCATTTAGAGAACACCATGTAAGTCTTGCTTTGACTTACCCAATAATCAAATAGTTTTCATTCATTTCGAGAGCACTATATAAAACTTACTTTGTCTTATCCACTAATCAAATAATTTTCATTCGATATAAGAATGATAAGTACATAGTCAACCCTATATTAGCTTATTTTTTCATTTTTTTCCAAAACATAAAGAGTTCAGTAGACACCAAAGTAAGTCCTACTTCTAATTCAATTAACAATCGGTGTTCACAAAAGCGGTTCACAACTCAGGAAGGTCCCACATCAACAGTGAGGCATAGTGAGTCTCAACTTGTAGAAGATACCAACAAGCAAAGGCCTCCCAACCTTCGCTTGGGGGTTGAGTAAGCATGGGGTTCTATGCCCTATAAGGCACCCTCAGGCCTCATTCTATCCCATGTGGGATAAGAATAAAAAAGGCCCAAACGGCCCTAGCTTCGTCACGTTAACAAAGTGTGACATCACGCGAAGAATAAATGATATACCTAAGTAAATATTAGGTTCTTAAATAACAAATTTATTTAAAAGGGCAGCGGATAAATATAGCTTCATTAGGGTGAAAATTGGAAAAATATGATGCACAAGAGAGATATTAGTTTAGATGTTTCAATCGGACGTATCCCGCTCAAAGGAAGCAATAGTGTGGTATCATATGAACACATAAAGAATTGATTTGCCTCGATGAAGAGCACAAAAATAGATAAGTACCTTGATAAAAATTCACCCAAGATGCATCCTAACATATAATGAAATAATTAAATAATAACTCACATATTAGCAAAAACACAACAATATAAATTCACTATTCTAAAATATATAACTTTGAAATAAATTAAAACTTCATTTCAATGATGACACAATGTCATTACAATATCTTCTATTCAATGAGGATACAACACTGAAATAATTAAATCATTGGTTCCCATTCTGGCTAGCTAAAATAATGTCTTCATACAACAAAGCTACAGTACTAAAATTCTCAAAGTATCATTTCTAATTCCAGAAAAGATGTAGCAATATATTATCTCCACTCAAAGAGAACATAATATTAGATTTATTCAGAAGTTTGCTTCTAATTCCAGAAAATAATAAGCAATATATTATCTCTACTCAAAGAGAACATAATAGTAAATTTCTTTAGAATATTACTTCTAATTCCAGCAAATATAAAGCAATATATTATCTCTACTCAAAGAAAATATAATATTAAATTTCTTTAGAAGATTGATTCTAATTCTAGCAAAGATAAAGCAATATTTTACTTACTGTTACATTAAGGACAAAGCAATATTCAAGCATAGTTTTTAAAATACCATTTGTTTCAGTGAGAGCGCAACAAAATTCAAGCACAATTTTAAAGCACCATTCGTTTCAGTGAGAGCACAGGTTTCAAACTAGTTTTAGGCCCTCCTTTTTTTAAAACAAAAGACAAATTATTCAGTGTAAGAGCCCGCTTCAACTCTTCCGCCATAGGCATACCTCACATCCAACCAATCCATGCAAAATAAAAACAACCATCCCCCTTCTCCTTCCTTTGGTGGCAGGATGTCCTCTCTCCACTTCGTCCACCACTTTTGTCTAACTAACCTACTTACCTCCCCACTCCGTCCACTTCACCATCTCCAATAAGGATTGACATATTCATTCAATCGGGGAAAATAATAAATGAAGCTCAAACATTAAACTCCTAACTCATAGGTCACATGATTAAGATCAAAGCTTGGACTAATCTCAATATCAAAAGCAAATGCTTCAACTATGAAAACAACCATAAGATTATATCACACAACTAGCATTTCAAAAGCATACAAAAAGCATTGAAATTATTTTTATCCTCCAACAAAGCATTCTACATCATGAGTAAAATAAATTAAGGCATCAATATGTTTAAATCTAAGTTGAGGCATGCATGAAAGGATATCAAGAATCCTTATGTTAAATACCAAATCATTTTTAAGTATCTTGCAAAACCCAAGTGAGGACATAATATCATTCCTCTTTCTTATGGCATCCCATTCTCGATGGTTAGTTCTTTCTTCCATCCACGAGAAACTTGTTCTTACAAAAGTTCAAATCCATTAGTAGCATCATATTCTTTCATAATATATATTTTGCAAAAACTAAACATGAAATAATCAATCATTCCATCAACAAGATAACATAGTCATTCATGAATCCGTCATATGAAAAGTTTTCCAATGGAGTGTCATGATAGGAACTACATGTTGGGGCATCAAACATCAATTAGTTATTATACTTTTATATAGAATGAAAGTATATAAATACATTTTGGACAAGGATATAATCTATTTTTTTATGTTATTTGAACATTTATACAGTTGCATAAAGATAAAAGCTTGTTTTTGCTTTCAAACATACATTTGATTATCAATAAATAAAAATAGATAACTATAGTCAAACATCTAAATATTTATGTGGTTACAACATCCTAATATTTATGTGGAAGTTGAAATATGGTGGAACTAGTATATCCAAGGTTCCAAGATGTTTATTATGGTTGGTAAACTCAAGCATGTTAAAAAGGAGATCAAAATTTGGAATAAACAAGTCTTTGGGAATGTCTTTAGATTTAAAAATATCTCAAATAGGAACTTTTATAGGTAGAATAGGAGATTAGTGGCAGAGGCATGGATGCAACTCTATTTTGTAAAGAACATGATCTCCAATCTAATTTTCGTAGTGTGATAGAAATGGAAGAAACCTTTTGGAAACAAAAGTCTAGAAATGATTAGCTTAAGCAGGGAGATAGGAATATTAGAATTTTTCATGTTTCTACCCTTGAGCATAGAAGTTTAGCCAAAATTAAATATGTTTTTCTAGATAATGAAGAGTCTACTGATTATGAAGATAAAATTTAGCAAGCAACTATTAAATATTTTAAATTTCTCTACTCCAAATATAGGAGGATAATGAAGAAGTAATTAGTAGCATTCTGAAGCATATTCATAAATGGGTTCCTAGAGATTTGAATGACAACCTTCTTAAGGAAATAAACGAAGAAGAAGTTAGATATACTATGTTTTCTTTAGGTAAATAAAATGCTTAGGTCTAGATCAATTTCAAGTTGGTCTTTTCAATACTCTTAGGATATTTTCAAAGAAGATTCCATTGATGTTTTCCAAGAATTTCTACTTTTAGAAAATAATTTGAAGAAATCTAATAATAAACTTATTTTTTTAATTCCAAAGAAATAAGGTCCTAAAATATTTAAGGATTTCAAACTAATAATCCTATTTAATGTATAAAATTATTACTAAGGTGATGGATGGCTATGAGATTGAAAAATATCCTCCCAAAACTAATAGCAAAATAGCAAGGAGGTTTTGTGAAGGGAATATAAATTTTGGGTGGGTTATTACAATTCATAAGGCTTTGCACTCTATAGATGGAGATGAGAGATAAGGTATGATCCTTAAACATGATATGAATAAGGCTTATGATAGGGTATGTTTGAATGTTTTGAATAGAGCCCTTGCTAAATTTGGTTTTAATTAAAAATGGAGGTTTTGGGTTAAGAATTGTATTTCCTCTCCTACATTTTATGTTGTTATTCTTAGTGGTGTTCTTATGGGATTTTTTGAAAGTAGTAGAGGTTTGACACAAGAAATTCCTTTATCCCCTTATTTATTTATCATTATGGCTAAGGCTTTAGGAATATTTATTGTGGCCATCCAAGACTCAGGTGCAATTTTAGGGTTGAAGCCCTCTTCTTCTATAGGGGCCTGTTGTGGCCTTTTCCACAACTATCCCCAAAATTTAGGGATCCACTTGGGAATTTTGGTTTTTGCAGTCTTGGGTTTTTTTTTAGTGCTAATTTTGATAAACTTCACGGTTTAGCATTGGCTAAGGTTTCCTTGTTTTGTTAGTGTTTTTTTTAAAAGGTTTTGGGTAGTTAGATGAGTTTTAAAATTTTCCTTTATTTTTATTTTTAATGAAAAAGCTATTAAAATTAATTGCTTGATTGCTTTATAAATAAAATAAAATCATAATTATAATAAATATATATGTTTATTATAATTATAATAAAATAAAAAAATTAAAATTAAAAAGAAATTAAATAATAATAAAACTTATATGCTTTTATATATATATGTAAGCAAATTAAAATACGGTTACTTATATGGTCATTAGTTTGGTTTATTTTAAAATTGTTAATGTTTATTTGTTTTAAATTATTAGTGTCTTAGGTTTAATTTAAGTATCACCCTTTCAAAAGTCTAATGAATGTTTCTTGTCTTCGCAGGATTCAAATTTACCAATGCAGACTCGGAGTATAGCTGACGGGAATGAATCCACTGTGGACCTGCATAGAATGACCAAAGAAGGCGTCTATGGGGCATACGAAAAAGACACGATAACCTAGATGTTTTATGTGGACAAATTTCGATGCGGGACGCCATCAGTTGAAAGTTGATTATCCTATGTGGTGTGGCGATGTAAACATTTCTAGGACGAGTAATGGGGATGTGTACCACGTGGCATTAACAAAGATACTGCATGAAGGTGGTCCAGATAGTTCATACGCCATGTCAGATATAGCTATTTGGGGATATGACATAGATTCATTGTGATTCGATTGCATGTTGTTGTCCACAGGGGAAAATGCGGAGATTACGCATGAAATCATGGAGACCCATGCTAGAAATCCTTAGGAATGAATGAATTATATTTCGATTGAATTTTGGTGAGCGAAGATCATTATCGTGCATATAGAGGATGTATCCATGCATCACCATCTGTATGGTTCATATACTGCACTTATCGTAGATTAATATGTGGAGCGGTGATTGGACATTACGATAGATGTAAAAGAGGAACGAACCAGCAATATCATTCCACACCCAAGATCAGAGCCATGAAGACAATCACAAATGAGTGAGAGAAAAATAATAACTTGCATTATGTCAAAATGACAAGAGGCCTTGCTTAAATAGGCAAGGATAGCAATGACAACCACACGATCGGTTGGAGAGGATCAAGATCACAACCGTCGATAAATAAAAAATAGATAAGGATGACAAAGCACACTATCTTATCTAGTTAACTTAAGCTAGCCTAGATACCTAAACACATAGGTATATAAATATACTCTAACACCTCCCTTAAATGATACTAGGAAGGAGTGGGGATAGCTAACCAACAAAAATGATAGTGGTAAGATCCACAAATATGAGTCCCGACAACAAGGCTTGATAAGATACTCATGTAGAATGGCTATCACATAAACATGAAACTCTCCTGTAGATGATGAAAAACCACATGGGAAAAAACCATATGCTAGAAGAGAAAAGAAGGAGAAGAATATGTCTTCTCAACACCCCCCAAGGACAACTTCCTTCACCCCTAACAAGCCATGCAAATCAAGAAAACTAGGTGATGCAAAAGGTTTAGTGAAGATGTCCGCAATCTGCTATCGAGTAGGAAGATACTCCAAGCTGAGAATGCCATCCTGGATGTGTTGGTGGATGAAATGCATATGAACCTTGATGTGCTTGGTATGTTGATGCTCAACATGATTGCAAAAAATGTGGATGGTGCTTTGGTTGTCACACCAAAGAATTTTAGTCTTATCCTGTGGGAAACGAAACTCCTCCAATAATTTTTGAAGCCAAAGAGCCTCCTAAATCGTAGTAATAATTGCCCTATACTCTGCCTCAATGGATGATAGTGCAATAGCCTATTGCTTCTTTCAATACCAAGCAATGGGAGAATTTCCAAGACAAAACACATAGTCGGAGGTAGAACAATGGTCATTGGAAGAAATAGCCCAATCTAAATCAGTATAGACAACCAACATTAGATCACCTCTAGTATAGAATAAACCAAAGTGTGGAGTACCCCTCACATAGCGAAGAATCCTCTTGGTTGCCTATCAATGAGTCTCATGTGGGGACTATGCAAACTAAGAAACAAGCCCCACTACATAGGAGATATCAGGACGAGTATACATGAGGTAAAAAATACTTCCAACCAACTACCGATACAAAGTAGCATCGTACAATGGTGGAGTGTAAGAAGAAGTCAAAGTAACCCCCATCTAGAAAGGTGTCAGATATGGCTTACAGTCAACCATCTGAAACCATTGAAGAATATCTAAGGTATACTTCTGCTGACATAGTGAGATTCCAAAACCTGTCTAAGTGACCTGAAATCCAATAAAGTAGTGAGAAAGTCCAAGGTTTGCCATCTCAAAATGAGCAGAAAGAGACTGTTGTATAGATTAAAAGTGAGAAAGGGAGCTTCCAATGAGAAGCAAGTCATCAAAATACAACACAAGGATGGTGATGTGGTCTCCATCTCTCCAAATATAAACAGTAGGGTCATATTGATACCGTACAAAACCAGTAGAGAGAAGAAAAGAGTCCATCTTCTCATACCAAGCTCGAGGTGCTTGCTTGAGGCCATAGAGAGACTTCCTAAGGTGACAAACAAGTGAAGGATCCTGGAAAAGTATTGTGGGCTTCTCCATATAGATCTCTTCCTGCAAATCACTATGCAAGAAGGCACTCTTCACATAAATATGAAAGACATACCATCTCTATGCTGCAGCAAGAGCAAGTACAATATGAACAGAATCCATCTTGGCCATAGGAGCAAAGGTCTCATAGTAGTCAATACCTTCAACTTGTGAAAATACCTTAGCTACAATATGAGCCTTGTACTTGTCAACAAAACCATCTGTTGCATACTTGGTTTGGTAAACCCACTTACAATGAACCAACTTCCTCTCCTTGGGAAGAGGAACAAGATCCCAAGTATGATTCTTCATCAAAAAAGGAAAACTCTACCGCCATAGCATCATCCCACTCCTGTATCCCATGAGCCTCTGAAAAAGTCTATGGATCACCTAAAACTGCTTGACCAACTAGTCCAGTACCGATAGAATGACAACGGGAAGGAAGAAGATCTTGAATAAAATGTGTTGCATCCTTAAGTGTAATACGAGCCCACTTAGGTAAGGTAGGAGTAGTAGCAACAACAATAGGAGTATCAACAACTATAGGAGTGTCATCCACATCCAAAATATCAAGAGTGGTGTCATGTGAGTCATCTAGAGAAACCGAAGAAGGAAAGGAAGGAGAAGAAGTAGGAGTATCATAAAGACACTCATCAAACTGAACATGATTAGGAAATAAAATATCAAGTGTGTCAGGATTCAATGTGATAAGCCTTCATGTCCTCACTATAGCCAATAAAGATGAGTGGGTTACTCTTCCTATCCAAATCCTTACGTTGTTTATTTAGAATAAAATCCCAAGCATGACTACCAAATATCCTGAAGGATGACACATCTGGCTTGTGTCTATTCCAAGCCTCTTCAGGAGTCATATGTGCCAGTGCACGATGTAGAGTGCAATTTTGGATGTAATTTGCATAATTAACTACCTCTACCCAAAATATGGGAGGTAAATCCCAAGAGTGCATCATACAGTTAGCCATCTCCTTCAAATTTTTGTTCTTTCTTTCTGCAACCCCATTCTACTATGGAGTATAAGGGACTAAGTTGTGATGAATAATGCCATGTACTGCAAGGAAATCAGATAACTCTTTGCTAAATTATTCCCCCCGCTATCTGTGTGAAGCTTCTTGATGCAACTAGTGTTAGTCTTACAATGGCACTGAGAGGGGGGGGTGAATCAGTGTAGCTCTTTAATCTTGAATTTATAGCTCTTAATACTGAAATGATGAAACCTTAAAACCAGATAAAGCAAGTATCACAAGAGAACATCACACAACACAAGATTTAACGAGGTTCACCAATGTGGCTACTCCTCAAAAATGACTGCTTGGACTACCATCCAAATCCAACCTTTGCAAAGCAACAACTTTACAATCACTTTACCAGCATCCACTGGAAGGAGCACCAAACCCTTATTTATCTGCACCAACAGAAAGGAGCACCAACCCTTGATTTACCAGAACCTACTGGAAGGAACACCAACCCCTGATGCCAAGCTGCAACCTGGAATTGAAATTATGAATCTAGAAGATTAACAGAAAGATACCTTCACTTTTACAAGACCTTAACTAGTCTGCTTCACCTTTGTGATCTCTATGCACTCTGCTCTCTTTGTGAAATCACTTCACAATCTGCTGCGTCACAGTCGAATGATCGTCTTCTCCCTTTTGTGCACTCTGCTTCCTTTACGAATTTTGCACTTAGCATGATTCAACACGATTTGCACTCTGTGCACTGTGACAGAACTGCATACTCTACACAAACCATAATTCTTCAAACAGCCTTCCTTTTATAACAACATTTTCATGATCAAAACTCTAATCTTAGTCGGCTATAAACCCTGATCTTAGTCGACTGCAAACCCTAATCTTAGTTGGATGCAAACCCTAATCTTAGTCGGCTGTCATAGGTCTTCGTCAGCTTCAACTCAACCATGAAAAAGCAACATGTCTTGATATCACGACACTTTTGCTTACTCTCTCTTTCTCCTTGCTTTGGTCCCCGAAAATACAACATGTCGCGATATCGCGACACTTTTTGTTTCTCTCTTTTTCTTTGCATCGAATCGCGAAAAAGCTACATGTCGCGATATCATGATACTTTTTCTCCTTGCTCTTTCTCTTTGAATAGGACCACGAAAATACATGTCGCAATATCGTGACACTTTTTCTCCTTGCTCTTTCTCTTAGCTTTGGACCACAAAAATACAACATGTCGCGATATCGTGACACTTTTTCTCCTTGCGCTTTTTCTTTCTTTTGGCCCGCGAAAATACAACATGTCACGATATCGCGACACTTTTTCTCCTTGCGCTTTTTCTTTCTTTTGGCCCGCGAAAATACAACATGTCACGATATCGCGACACTTTTTCTCCTTGCGCTTTTTCTTTCCTTTGGCCCACGAAAATACATGTCGCGATATCGCGACACTTTCTCAAACTTACTTTCTCTCTCCTATTTTAGCCACGAAAATGTGACATGTCGCAAAATCGCGACACTTTCTCAAACTTACTTTCTCTCTCCTATTTTAGTCACAAAAATGCAACATGTCGTGAAATCACGAAACTTTTCAAACTTGTTCTCTTTCTTCGAACTTGTCGCAAAATCGTGACACTTCTTCCTGCATTCTCTATTTCTTCCAACATGTCGTGAAATCACGACAGTTTTTCTTCTTGCCTTTTTCTCTTCCAACATGTCACAAAATCGTGACAGTTTTTCCACTTGCCTTTTTCTCTGCCAACATGTCATGAAATCGCGACAGTTTTTCCACTTGCCTTTTTCTCTTCCAACATGTTGCGAAATCGCAACAGTTTTTCCGCTTGCCTTTTTTTCTGCCAACATATCGCGAAATCGCGATAGTTTTTCCACTTGCATTTTTTTCTTCCAACATGTCACAAAATTACGACAGTTTTTCTTGCTTTTTCTCCCTCTTCCAACATGTCACGAAATCACGACAATTTTTTTTGCTTTTTCTCTCTTCCAACATGTCGTGAAATCACGACAGTTTTTTCTCCTTTTTCTCTTTCTTCCAACATGTCACGAAATCGTGATAGTTTTTCTTGCCTGTTGTATATGTCGTGATATCGTGACACTTTTCTTACTTGTCTTTTTCTTTGATCTTTTGCATATGGGCCACTTCGGTCTTCTTGGAAAATCACTATACATACTCTAAATAACCTTTGAACTCCTATCTTCTGCATCTGAGTAGCTTTTGAACTTCCTATCCACTGCATAAACATATCTATCTGACTGTGTTGACAACAATGACAATATTGTTGTTGCACCTTGCTCAACAATCTCCCCCTTTGGAATTGTTGTCAACACGTGCAATTTTCTGTAACTCTTCTCCCCCTTTGACAATAATACCAAAGGGCTACTGCAGACTCCCCTTGAGTCCATGCACAACATTCTCAGGCAAAATTGATTACACTTAGAAAAAATCATAATCATGAGCAAAAATATAATCAAATACTTAAATGCTCCCCCTAAGAATTTGATCCTTGTAGTTAGTCAATTCTTAGGAAGGGTGACCACTCCTAATTTATTGTGAAGGTACTCAAAAACTTCCTTGGGTAATGGTTTTGTGAAGATATCTGCTATTTGCTCTGTAGTTGGAACAAAATCCAACTTAACCTCACCTTCTACAACTTTCTCCTTCATAAAGTGATACTTGATAGCGATGTGTTTTATGCGTGAATGCATAACTGAGTTCTTGGAGATGTTAATGGCACTGGTGTTATCACACTTAACTGATATTGGCTCACTGAAGCAAATACCAATATCTTTCAAGGTTTTTTTCATCCACAATACTTAGGTACAACATGTTGTCGCTGTAATATATTTTGCCTTTGTTATCGATAAAGAAACTGACTCTTGTTTCTTACTGTGCCATGCGACCAATCTGTCTCCAAGATAGAATGCACCTCCACTGGTTCTCTTTCTGTCATCTACACATCCTGCACAATCTACATCTAAATACAAAATAAGGGTGAAGTCTTTACCTTTTGGATACCATAACCCATACTCCATAGTACCCTTGAGGTACCGAAGAATCCTCTTCACTATTGTCACATGAGTCTCCTTGGGATTTGCCTGAAATCGTGCTACCATGCATACTGCTCGCAAAATATCTAGTCTGGTAGCTGTCGAGTACGATAAGCTTCCAATCATAGATATGTACATGGTTTGATCAACAGGTGGAGATTTGTCATCCTTGCTCAACTTGCGACCTGTCATCATGGGAGTGCTAAGCGGCTTACAATCCTCCATTGTGAATTTCTTTAACATCTCTTTTACATATTTAACTTGAGAAATAAATATGCCCTTCTTACTTTGATTAAATTGCAACCCGAGGAAATATGACAGTTCACCAATCATTGACATTTCAAATTCTTTCTGCATCTTATTTTCTAAATCTTTACACGACTCATCTTTACTGCTGCCAAATATGATATCATCTACGTATACAACAAGAACAATAAGATGCCCATTTTTTGTTTTGACATACAAATTACTATCCACCATACCTTTCTTAAACCTTTGTTGAGTGAGATAGTTGTCTAGCCTTGCATACCATGCTCGGGGTGCCTGTTTTAAGCCATATAATGCTTTTTTCAACTTGCAAACCAAGTTTGGATCATCACCAAGTTGGAAACCATCTGGTTGCTCAATATAAACCTCTTCTTCAAGTTTTCCATTCAAAAATGTTGATTTCACATCCATTTGATAAACTTTGAAATTCTTGTAGACTGCTAAAGCCAGAAACATTCTAATTGCCTCAAGTCTAGCTACTGGTGCAAAAGTTTCCTCAAATTCAATGCCTTCAACTTGTGCATAACCCTTACATACCAATTTTGCTTTATTTCTGACTACCTGTCCGTATTCATTCAATTTGTTTCGAAAAATCCATTTAGTTTCGATTATATTTTTACTTGCAGGTCTAGGTACTAACTCCCAAGTTTCGTTTTTCTCAATCTGATCTAATTCTTCATTTATTGTCTTCATCCAACTTTCATCTTTGCTTGCGTTAGCAATATTTTTGGGCTCAATGTTGGATAATAGAGAGTAGTTACTTACTACTCTTCTCCTTGTCTAAACACCAACTTTGGGGTCTCCAATTATTTGCTCTCTAGGATGATTTTTATGCCAGCTGCCTATTTTGAATTTTTTATTTTCTTCCACTTCTGAATCACAACTTAAATCATCTAAGTCAATTTTCTGTATCTTTTCTATTTTTTTTCCTCATCTCCTTCAATAACCTCTTCATAAATTGGGTAGTTCGTTTCATAGCTAATTACTCTACCTTCATCAAATTTAACATTGACACTGTCCATAATTTTCTTTAGCCTCTTGTTGTAGCATTTGTAAGCTTTGCTTCTTGGTGAATAACCGACAAAAATACCTTCATCTGCTCTATCTTCAAACTTGCCAAGATTGTCTTCAGTTCTTTTGATATAGCACTTGCTGCCAAAAACTTTGAGGTATTTTGTTGTTGCCCTTTTACCGAACCACAATGCATAAGGAGTTTTTTTTTCATGTGTTCTCAGCATGTACCTATTTTGGATATACACCGCATTATGGACTGCTTCTTTCCAAAATTTGTCTGCTACTCTACTTTCAGCCAACATAGTCTGTGCCATTTCCTACACAGTCATGTTCTTTCTTTCTACCACTCCATTTTGCTAAGGTGTCTTGGCTACTGAGAACTGTCTCCTAATACCGTATTTTTCACAGTACTCTGCAAACTCCTTTGAAATAAATTCTCCTCCTCTATCTGATCTTAAAAATTTGATCATTTTCCTTGTTTCATTCTCAACCTGGTTTTTGAAAATATTGAACATATCAAAAGCTTCTGATTATTCTTCAAGAAAAATATCCATGTCATTTTGGAATAGTCATCAATGCACAACATAAAATATTTCTCACCATTTATGCTTTGATTTCTCATGGGCCCACATAAATCAGTGTGTATGAGTTCCAAAGGTTTTCTTGTGTAGTATTATTTTATTTTGAATGTGACTCTAGTTTGTTTCCCCTTTTGGCATGAAGCACAAATGATGTTTGCAGGTTTGCTGATGGTGGGAATATCTCTCACTGCCCTTTTTGAGATGATTTTTACTAGATTATCAAAACTAATATGCCCTAGTATCTTGTGCAACAACCAGTTGTCTTCTTCCTGTCCAATAAAACAAGCTCCTTTTGAATTCTCTAAGAGTGTGTATAGGTTTCCAGATGTCCTTGATCCAGTTGCTATCAATTTTCCACTATTTATTTTTCTGACTTCACAACCCTGCTTCATAAAAACTACTTCATGACCTTTATCACAAATCGGACTTACGCTCAACAAGTTATGTTTCAAACCATCCACAAACAAGACTTCTTCTGACTTAATTTTTCCATCACTAATTTTAACTGAACCTTTGCCAACTATCTTAGCTCCATCATTATTTCCAAATTTTACTGAACCTCCTTCATATTTTTGTAGCTTCTCAAATTTTTGTTTGTCACCTGTCATATGACTGGAGCATCCACTATCAAGTATCCATGGTACATATTTATTTTGTGCTTTGAATGTATTTTGTACGATTAAGGATTATTTTTCTTCCTTCAGTCGCTCTTTTCCTTTCCACTTCGTTTTGATAGTAGTTTTGGGCTCTTGTTTTGCCTTTCCCTTATCAGTAGTTTGAGCATGTTTTTCGGGAACCTTTCTATTTTGTCTCATCCTGTATGGTTGAAATTTTCTTCCTTGAAACTGATTTGATGTAAATGTATTTCTACAGTTTCTTGCAATGTGCCCAAAATTATGATAGCTAAAACATTCTACTGTATAATTCATCAGTGGAGAAAAAACATTTCTACTGGTGAAATTCCTTGGTCTTACATTATATTTGCAGTCTAAGATTTTATGTCCATAGCCATTGCATTTAAAATAGAAACCAGAGAAAGGATAATTGAACCTGGGTGATGGTCTTTGCCATGTTGTCGTAGGATCCATAGGTCTTCTTCTTCTTTGATGTGTGACATTGGTGAATCTATCATTGTCAATTCTCCTTTCGTGTCTGGCATTAATGCTTTCTCTTGCATGAGATGTTTTTCCTTGATCAACCTATCTCTTATCTTCATTCTTTATGGATTCTGCATTTTTGGCCTTTGATCCACTTGATGATTCTCCTTCGATGAAACCCAGACCAAATTTGATGCTTGCAGGTCTTTGGTCATTTATGATCTTATCCAACTTCATAGAACTTTCTTCACGTTTGTGATAACAACTAATTTTCTTATTCATCTCTTCTAGTTGCATTCTTAAACCAACAATCTCTTCTTATAGCTTGCTGCAATAATCTATTTTCATTGTTATTTGCACTTCGAGATCTTCAAATATTTTCTTAGATTATTCTATCTATACTTTCAAGATGGATCTGATTCCATTTGCATCCTCAAGCTTTCTTGAAATATTTTTATTCTTTTTATTTTCTATCTTCTACTCTTCAAGTGCAGAGATCAACTCACCTTCTAGATCTACTTCAGCCTCAAGGTTTTCACCACAAAATTCAGAGGTCACTCCTTCTTCCTTTTTTGATTTAATTTCTTCAAATGCCATGAAAAGAGCTTCATATTTTTCTTCTTCAAAATCTTCACTGGGGTTGTTCTCTAATGAACTGACATTCTTGGAGATGAAACTTTTCTTATTGAAATTGCCTTTTCTAAAATTTGTTTTCATCTTCCAGTCACTTCTTTCTTGGTGCGATCCTTCATCATTTTTGTTCTTCTCTTTAAGTGGACATTTAGTCACAAAATGCCCAACGCCTCCACAGTTGAAACATTTAAATGGTAGCTTCCCTCTGTATTTTCTTTTTCCCTTTTTTAGTTTTCTAACAAAGTTTGCTTCCATTTCATCTGATGTCTCTTCTTCCTTGGACTCTTGTTTTGTGTTTTTATTTTTAAGGGCTTTAAAAGCCGCTTCTCTGTCTGTGGGTTTAGATCTTCCTATCCTCATCTCATATGCAGTCAAAGAACCATACATCTCATCTATACTAAAATAATTTAGATTTTTAGCTTTTTCTATCGTTGAGACTTTGGAATCAAACCTTTGAGGAAGAGATCTTAGTACCTTTTTTACGACAACAGTCTCCAATATCCTCACCGAGCCCTCTGATTGCATTAATGATTCCATTAACTCTCAGCATATATGCCTCAATGTTTTCATCGTCATTCATTTTCAATGCTTCGAACTGAGCTCGATGTGTCTATAATTTTGCCTCCTTGATCTTATCGTCTCCTTCATGAATTCTCCTCAGTTTGTCCCATATCTCTTTTGCAATATTACAACTTATGATCTTTACTAGTTCATTGTCTGCTAATCCACATATGATAGCATTCTTTGCTTTTGAGTTACTCTCAAATAGTTTCTTTTCGTCAGCTTCTTTTGGAGGAGTGATGGGTATTATGTATCCACTAACTACTGAATCCCAGATGTCATATCCCAAAGCACAAAGATATGTCTGCATCATGATTCTCCAGAATGTGTAATTAGATCCGTCAAACAATGGTGCTTTTTTTGATGAGAAACCTTCACCACCTGCCATTGTGTTAGTTCCAAGATCACCCTAGCCGATTAGACTTGTACAAGAACTTAGCTCTGATACCAATTATTAGTCTTACAATGACACTAAGAGGGGGGTGAATCAGTGTAGCTCTTTAATCTTGAATTTACAGCTCTTAATACTAAAATAATGAAACCTTAAAACCAGATAAAACAAGTATCACAAGAGAACATCACACAACACAAGATTTAACAAGGTTCACCAATGTGGCTACTCCTCAAAAATGACTACTTGGACTACCATCCAAATCTAGCCTTTGGAAAGCAAAAAATTTACAATCACTTTACCAGCACCTACTAGAAGGAGCATCAACCCCTTATTTATCTGCACCAACAGAAAGGAGCACCAACCCTTGATTTACCAACACCTACTAGAAGGAGCACCAACCCCTGATGCCAAGCTACAACCTGGAATTAAAATTATGAATCTAGAAGATTAACAAAAAGATACCTTCACTTTTACAAGACCCCGACTAGTCTGCTTCACCTTTATGATCTCTGTGCACTCTACTCTCTCTGTGAAATAATTTCACAATCTGCTACGTCACAGTCGAACGATCGTCTTCTCCCTTTTGCGCACTCTGCTTCCTTTGCAAATTTTGCACTTAGCATGATTTGACACGATTTGCACTCTACGCACTATAATAGAACTACACACTCTACACACACCATAATTCTTCAAACAACCTTCCTTTTATAACAACATTTTCATGATCAAAACCCTAATCTTAGTCGACTGTAAACCCTGATCTTAGTCGACTGCAAACCCTAATATTAGTCGGCTACAAACCCTAATCTTAGTCGGCTATCATAGGTCTTCGTTGGCTTCAACTCAATCGTGAAAAAGCAACATGTTGCGATATCGTGACACTTTTGCTTACTCTCTCTTTCTCCTTGCTTTGGCCCTCGAAAATACAACATGTCGTGATATCGCGACACTTTTTATCTCTCTCTTTTTCTTTGCATCGGACCGTGAAAAAGCTACATGTCACGATATCGTGACACTTTTTCTCCTTGCTATTTCTCTTTACATAGGACCATGAAAATACATGTCGTAATATCATGACACTTTTTCTCCTTGCTCTTTCTCTTAGCTTTGGACCGCGAAAATACAACATGTCGCGATATCACGATACTTTTTCTCTTTGCGCTTTTTCTTTCCTTTGGCCTACGAAAATACAGCATGTCGCGATATCGTGACACTTTTTCTCCTTGTGCTTTTTCTTTCTTTTGGCCTACAAAAATACAACATGTCGTGATATCGCGACACTTTTTCTCCTTGCACTTTTTCTTTCCTTTGGCCCATGAAAATACATGTCGCGATATCGCGACACTTTCTCAAACTTACTTTCTCTAGGACTTTCTCTCTCCTATTTTAGCCGCAAAAATGTGACATGTCGCGAAATCGCTACACTTTCTCAAACTTACTTTCTCTCTCCTATTTTAGTCGCAAAAATGCAACATGTCACGAAATCGCAACACTTTTCAAACTTGTTCTCTTTCTTCAAACTTATCGTGAAATCACGACCCTTCTTCCTACTTTCTCTTTTTCTTCCAGCATGTCGCAAAATCATGACATTTTTTCCACTTGCCTTTTTCTCTTCCAACATGTCGCAAAATTGCGACGGTTTTTCCACTTGCCTTTTTCTCTGCCAACATGTGAAATCACGACAGTTTTTCCATTTGCCTTTTTCTCTTCCAACATGTCACGAAATCGCGATAATTTTTCCACTTGCCTTTTTCTCTGCCAACATGTCGCGAAATCACGACAGTTTTTCCACTTGTCTTTTTCTCTTCCAACATGTCGTGAAATCGTGACAGTTTTTCTTGCTTTTTTCTCTCTTCCAACATGTCGTGAAATTACAACAGATTTTTTTGCTTTTTCTCTCTTCCAACATGTCGTGAAATCGTGACAATTTTTTTTGCTTTTTCTCTCTTTTCCAACATGTCACGAAATCGCAACAGTTTTTCTTGCCTACTGTATATGTCACGATATCGTGACACTTTTCTTACTTATATTTTTCTTTGATCTTTTGCATATGGGCCACTTCGGTCTTCTTGGAAAATCACTGTACATACTCTGAATAACCTTTAAACTCCTGTCTTCTACATTTGAGTAGCTTTTGAACTTCCTGTCCACTGCATAAATAGATCTATCTGACTGTGTTGAAAACAATGATAATACTATTGTTGCACCTTGCTCAACAACTAGAAGCCTGATTCTTGACCAAAGCCTTAAATACTTTGAAGTGAGAAAATACCTCACTCTTGTACTTGAGAAAGTACACCCAAGTATGCCTTGAGTAATCATCAATGAATGTAAGTGCATACCGAGCTCCAATGAAAGATATATGAGGAAAGACCATCAAGTCACTATGAACAAGCTCTAAGGGTGAAGATGCACGATGAGCTTTACCTTTGGCTAATGGGTCTTGATGTTGCTATCCAAGAGCACAACCAGAAAAACACCATCAATACAAAAAACCTTCAAAAAACCAGTGACCATTTCATGAGTGTTCAATTGCTACAAATATCGGTAGTTGAGATGCCCAAATCTCTCATGCCAAAGTCTACTCAAATAATCTGCATGAGAAACCAACCCAGTACCCAAAGTACACTCATAAAATCTCTCAAAATGATAAAGTCTCAAATAATGATCAACAACACCCTGTGCAATCAAATATTATGGCTCCAACAAACTACAAATATCAAATCCCTGTGGTATGAACAAAATAGTTTGCCCAGTACTAGAATTACAAATCTAATATACAAAAATCAAGTTATTGATGATATCAGGAACAAATAGTACATCATTTATGTGACCACCATTCAGAAGAATATCACCCTTCCCCTTAACAGCAATGAAAGAGGAATCATCAACTTTAATCCTTGAAATAGAACTAGAACCAAGAGATGCAAAAAACTTCTTGGAAGAAGTCATATGATGAGTAGAATCTGAATCCATTACCCAAATATCTAAATAAAAATTTGTCCAACCATGAATATTCAAAGCCTTACCATGCTCCTTAGGCACATCCTTAGGAACATCAATCTTGTGCTTTTTCATGGCATATTTCAAAGCATGCATCTTCTTGGAACATCGATTTGTGGGATGACCAACAATACCATAAAAATCACCAGTCTCATTAGACTTTGATTTCTTCTTCTTAGAATAACCTTTCTGATTGGGTTTGGAATCCTTGGGATGAGGAGTTGACTGTGAAGAAGATGTAGTGTCTTGAGGCTTAGGTTTGGGCTTACCTTTACCTTTAGTATGTGATGTTGTCAATGCCTTAGTCAAAGAAGATGAATAAGTCTCAAGAGTAGAAATTTTGGTCTCTTCCCTTGTAATACGATCACAAAACTCTTCCAATCTAGTCATTTTAAAAGTATCACCCATAGCATCTATAGTAGAGAGGAATGTGGAAGAAAAAACATGAAAGAGACATTTCAATTTTGACAATATTAAGAATACACAATCATCTTATTTTTTTTATTTATCATTGCCTTTCAACTGAGTATAAATCTCCTTAAACTTAGTGAGAAAATCAACCATGGTGGTATAATCATCAGGTGATAAAGAGGTAAGTTGTGCATCTAATTGCATTTCCCTAATTTTATAAACTTTACCAAACAATGATTCAAGCTTATACCATGCCTCATGAGGAGTAGTTATTTCATCAAAATGGAACCACAAACTCTCACTAGTATTTGCTTTAATCATCCCAAGTGCTTCAGCAAGTGCTTTAGATAAAGACCATGTCTCATAATTTGTCTTGAAAGTGAATTTTTGCTCCTTAATGAGTGTGTTTAAGCCTTTTTGTGTCAATAGTTTTAATACACATGGCTTCCATGTGTGATATTTGTGAGGTGTAAGAGTCTCCATATTTAATCCTAAATCCATCTTCAGGGATCACCAAAGCAACAAGAAGAAACAAGGAGCCAAGCAACACACAAGGGTGCTTTCAATCAGCATCGACACAATCCCCCCTAAAAAATATTTTGTTTCACCACTTTACAAGATAGAAAGGTGAAATTCAATTCATCCACAACAAATTAGGCAGAGTCATGATCCCAATGCAAAAATAATCACGTGAATCAGAGTCCGTATGTGGATTCTATGCAATTAATCGTCGGGTGCCCTCAAAAATCAAATTAAAGGGCCCAAAAACTTTACACAATCCTCCCAAAAAATATTATGTTTCACATGAAATTGATCCATGATACATTATGTGGAGTCACGATCCCAACGTAAAAATAATTGCATGAATCAGAGTCTGTATGTGGATTATATGCAATTAGTCATCGGGTGCCCTCAAAAATCAAATTAAATGGCCCAAAAACTTTACAATATCACAAAAAATTAAAATTTAATGTGAATTAATATTTTGTAAATTCTAATGTGAAGGCACCAATAATTAATTCATAAAACCCTAATCCATACAATAATGAAGGGCGCACACAGCCAAAATACTCAAAAAATGAAAAGAGAGATGTCATGGAGCGCTTGGGACGAGAGGAGGGATGTGAGACTGGAGAAGTTGTGCATCGGGCAGAAAAGGCTAGCACACCTTGAGAAGACATCGTTGGAGTGAAATATGCCAAGCAATGAAATGGTGTTACTGAACCGTGCACAATTGAGAGTGCAAATCCATCGTGATATGGTGAGTGTGCTCATGAAAGGGTCTCGCATGCCATTGAATGGGTCGATCTGCCTGTAGGAATTCCTCATGAGCTAGAGTGATCCACGGGAAGACACATGCAGTGTGATTAATTACCACAACCACACAGTGAGGAAGAATGGCACGATTCTCAAAGGGTTAGTCGAGATCGATTAGATACTTTGAGCTATTAGGGAGCATTGTGAGACATCGATAAATCAGAATGTGGAGATTTGGGTTGAAAAAACTATAAAAAATATGGAGGGAGAAAGGCCTGAAGAGCCAAAAACTCTGGATCTGTAGAAGAGAATGCCTAAAGAGCCAAAAAACTAGATCTACAAAAGATAAGGCCTAAAGAGCCAAAAACTCCATATCTGCAGAAGAGAAAGCCTAAAGAGCCAAAAACTCCAGATCTGCAGAATGAAGGCCTAGAGAGCCAAGATGCAAGTGAGAGCTTCAAAGGAAAATCTTAAAAAAAAAAATCCTTAGCTCTGATACCATGAAAGAGAAATGAACCAGTAATATCATTCCACACCCAAGATCAGAGCCATGAAGACAATCACAAATGAGCGAGAGAAAAATGATTGCTTGCATTATGTCAAAATGACAAGAGGCTTTGCTTAAATAGGCAAGGAGAGCAATGACAACCACACAATCGGTTGGATAGGATCAATATCACAACCGTTGATAAATAACAAATAGATAAGGATAACAAAGCATGCTAAAATTATTAAATACCTAGGAACACACTATCTTATCTAATGAACTTAAGCTAGCCTAGATACCTAAAAACATAGATATATAAATATGCTCTAACAATACGTGGGCATCCACAGTAAATAAGGATGAGGAGACCATTATGGAAGTAGCGATGGAGGCTAAGAAGTATGTGCTGACTAGGATGCGCTGACAGAAGAGGTGGTCATGTTTTAATACATCATAATGTAGGCACCATGCAGGTAGTTAAGATCCAGATAAAATAGCATAGCTTCTGGCATAGATGACTGGGACCCAACATAAAATTAGAAATGGCACAACATGGTGATAGCGACGAAAGGTTTCTAGTATGAGTTTGTTGATGTATGTAATCACCATAGGATTCAACAAAAATTAGAAACTATTGGATGACTTCAATGGCAACGATGCGTCAGATACAGAGATGTTTACACTATAGTAGGAATATAATCAAAGACAACGATCGAATAGTGATTACATTGGTGAAATATTCTAGAACAATTTATTGTGTGCAAGATATGTGCGCGATGATACTAGGTGGATAAAAATGGGGATGTGAATGGATCTATTGTAGAGTGACTTGGACGTATAGTCGGGAATGTGCACCTGTGAATGAGGTTAGATAATGTTTGCATGTAGTGTGAGAATGTGGTTTTTCTCAGACAACATCACCGTAGGGACCGAGGAGAACTAAAAAACCATGGCATTTTAGAAAGATACGCAGGGATCAACTTTTCCATCGCTACGTCTGGCCTTGGCAGTGTTTTTGCGTAGATAGTTTCATGGCGACTAGATCTCAGACATAGGGAACAAACTTAGGCATAATTATTGTGTACTCAAAATGAAAAGAAACAGCAAAGAGGTCATTTTTGAGGTGATCGAAGAGCCTGACACTGTGGATGAACTGATGATGGTCAAAGAGGAACAACATTATGTGATTTCATCAGCAAAAGTGGTTTAGGGGTACGTTTAATGCACACCGACCAACAAATCGGGCACATAAATTTTCTTTGTTTGAACATAGATGTGAACCACTAGATGTGGGTGCCCAACTCGTATACAACAGTGAGCTAGACTGATGTAGAGAGAATATCACCAAGAACAAGGTGTTATTCCAACTATGTAACGTGCATTCTTAAAATGAAGTGGCCAAGCCAAGATGGTAACACTTCATTGGTTCACCTCCAAGTGCGGCACTTAACCACTTGTGGGTTTACAAAGGGAATGGATAAAAGACATTATATAAAAAAAAATGAAATTGAACGAATCAGTGGATTATGTGTGTGCATGATGAGATTGAATGATAGGCGCTATTCAGACAAAATCATGGGATTGTTTGTGACACAATATTTGCGTACGTTATATACAAAGTTGGTAGATACAGTGCAACAATTGGATGATGCAGAACATTTGGCAGGCCAACGCATATGAGGACGCATAGGTAAAGCAACTATGCGTGGTTGGCAACTTCACAGGAAAAAAGATAAATCATTACAAGACCAAGGGAATAGAGAATAAAGCATTATAGAAAATGCTTGTGTAAGGAGAGAGATTACGAAATGGTGGAGAGCCAAACAAGACAAGAAAATGAAAGGATTTCAAGTGAAAATATTTTAAATAGGCTCAAAAAACTGAGGATAGGGGCTGAAAATTTTGACAAAGGAGACTAGGGAGAGAAAGACTGCAAAGAAGAAGGCTAGCACCTATAAACGTCTAGTTTGCATATTTTGTATTTATGAGTTTTGGTTTGAATATAATAGAAAATAGATTTTCATGGTCATATTCTTAACTATTTTTTGATATATTGAATTTTTTTACTTGATGTGTTATGCACTAAGGTGGTTGCATCAAGGAAACAAATTTTTAATATATGTTTAAAACCTTTGACTCTCGCCATAATCAGTGTTTGGATTGTGCTTCTATAGGTCTAATCTTTTTATGTATTTTTCAAATCTGACTCATTTGATGCAGCATAGTCAGAAACATTTACAGGTTTATTTCTTTAATTTGGTGTTATTTTCATTATCTGGTCCATTTTTTCAGAGTTTGTTCTGTTTCTGGTCATTGTCCAAAAAAAATTGTTAATTTCTGGTCCTTTTCCAGAACTTGTAATTTTCTGGTCCTTTTCCAGATATGTTAACTTCTGGTCATTTTCTAGAATTTTCAAGCATTTGGTCCCTCTTTTCTAGATTTTTGTTTTTTCATTTCTTCTAACCCTACCTTTTCTTATTTTTTCTTATTAATGTGTGTTTATTTTTCAAGCATTTCCTTTTATCATTTATACTCAAGATAAAAAAAAATTATAAGTCAGGGATAGATTTATTGACTTGCAAGTGTCACATTAATGCACAGATAAAAATGAAGTGGGTTTCCCACATCACTTGCTAGCTTTGCATCTAAATTCTGAAGTAAAATGAACCAACTAACAAAAAATGCTAACTCTGACTTCATTTTTAAACTAAATATAAAAGGAAGTGGTTATTCCACAACACTAACTAGCAGAATGGTCTTAAGAAAAAATAAAAAAGGAAGATTCTAACAAGGTTGTGGGTAAATCAGACCAATAAATCAGAAGTAAAATATACTAGAATTTATTTTCAAGTACTATAACTTTTGATTTATGCACATAAGGGAACTCAAGCCCTTTCATTTACTTAAGGCATGGAAAATCAATCTAACCAACATGCCCCTTGTTAATGGTCATTTGTGAATTATTGAGGTATTCTTAGTTCCATATCATAGACCAAATTTTAAATAACCTTGGAGAAATTTAATATTTCTTTGCAAGAGAGGGTTTTGCTAACAAAAAAAATCCTAACTGTGAGTGTGGTTTTGCAACAGGGCAAAATTACCACTCAAAATTTTAGCGCTAGAAGGAGGGCCTATTGAATGATTTTTGTGCTAACTTATTTGTGAAAGGTGGTTTTGAAAATATGGTGTTGGACTAATGCTATTTTATGATAGGGTGTGATTATTGTTTGAGATCAATTTTTCATAATGCATTAAGGCTAACCATTTTAATTTTTATCCATGCTATGGTTTGATGCATTATTGATAGAGATTTTTAGTTATTGGGGTTAAGTTGGAGCCAAAGCATATCACTACAAGATCTAAAGCTATAGAAAATACTATCTTCCAAATCTTATCACCCACTTAAAGACCAAAGAGAACTCAGAATCAAGTAATATTTATTTCCTCTAGTGGAGTTTCAATTGGATCCCCTCGTATTCCTGCTTTATCCATTGTTTTTTTAGTTACCCCTTAACCTAATCTAATGGCTGCAAATGTTGCTGTGAATGCTTCTTGGTATGGGGTGCAAAGTAATATTTTACTGTTAGTGGGAGCTACTCATGATTTACCCAAGGGTATAGATAAAATTTTGCCTAGGTATAAGCACAATGGTATTCGACTTGCAGAAGAGCATATTCGTGCCTATAAGGATACTTTGATCAGATTGCAAGTTGAGCATGAAGATGTAGCTTATCGATTATTTCTTCTGACCCTATACAATCTATCATATGATTGGTACGTCAATTTACCTGCAGGTTCTATTACGTCATGGTCCCAATTAGAAACATCTTTCATAAACCAATTCAAGTTACCCTTAAATCCCACTATGATCTACAACCAATTTGTGACCTATAAGAGAGGACCTAATGAACCCATAAGGATGTTTAATACTAGGTTTTAAAATCTTTACACCAG
Organism: Wollemia nobilis; assembly: GCA_028583015.1. Lineage (NCBI taxonomy): Eukaryota > Viridiplantae > Streptophyta > Pinopsida > Araucariales > Araucariaceae > Wollemia > Wollemia nobilis. The sequence goes on from JAQPPZ010002201.1 coordinate 5,941,781, forward strand.
TTTAACTAGTTATTTTTTTGTGACAATAGATGTGGCTTTCCATATTTATTTTTGGGTCTTAGATCCTTTGACGACCATATTTGTTAGAAGGAATCCTTTGGTTACCACTCTAGCCCTATCTTATATAGAAGCCATGACTATTGAGCAATAGTTAATGCCCTAGGGTTATGGTATAGGGAAACTACCTATGATACGATAGCTTAGAGCTTATAATTAGATTCCCATGATAAATCAAGCCTTGTTAAATCAAACTCCCATGTTGAATGCTATACCTTACAATCAGGGCTACCCAAATATGCTCACTAATCCTACCACAATCACCTATCCAAATACACATATTCATGTGATAGCTCCTCTATTATTAGAGAACCATTTGGCCTCTCAAGGGACCACAGTAACAAATACTCAAGCTCTGCCTACACCAAATTAAAACATTCCAAGGTTCTAGAATGCAACCAAGCCCAATACTACAAATGGTCAACCCAACAAGCTTGAATCGAAAGTTAAAGACCTAAAGAGATTGGTCCAAAAGCTAAGTAATGACATGGTTTAGTCACAAAATCTAGCATCTCAAAACAAGAACTTTATTTTTCAAAGAAAACAGTGGAATACCCGACCTAACAATGGGGGAGTGCCTAGTCCTATTACTAATCAGAGTAATACTAGCCAATCTCAAGCAATTGTCAATCTTTTAGATTTTTCTAGGAGTAACTGGTGTAGGATACACTCTACAAGTGAACACAATGAGAATGAGTGCCTGGTACTTCAACAGGCTAGAGGTACTTTACAACAAGATATTGATGAATTGGAAATGTGCCTAATAATGATTTTTCTCATGAAGCTAGTTCTAGTAAAGGTAAAATCCATGCGTTGGTGGTTGAAATAAGTGGTCCTGAGAACGATGAAATAGAGGAGGAAGAAGATATTTTAGAAGAAGAAGTGCAGGCTTTTGGACATACCCAAAAGGGAATCACAATTATCATTTAAGAAGTAGGAATAAGACCTCGAATACATATTCTACTTTGTCCAATAGCTCTATCGTTCCATCGGGAACTAGGGCCAATAATAATCCTACATATCCTGCTAGGATAGATTAGCTAAACCACCTTAAAAGGTATAAAGTATTGATAAAATAGCTTATAATATTGTCGAGGATTTGAAAATATGAAAGCTAATATCACATTATTTGAGGTGGCACAGATGACTGATCAACAAGATTCATTGATTAAGGCCTTGGGTAATTTAGGTAAAAGTAATACAAAGAAATCCATAGAGGTCATTTTACCTTATGAAAGGATAAAGGAGAGGTTCCTCCTTTTCTTTTGATAGTTTGAATCACAGGAAATAATTTACATAATTGTTTGGTAGATTCGGGTGCATCAGGGAACGTCATGCCTTATGTTATCTATAAGAGGTTAGGTTTGAAACCCAACCCTTTCAATAGAACAGTAACCCAATCAGATAGGTCTGAGGTAAATGTAGTAGGGATGCTTCATAACATATTTATTCAAGTTCCATCTAAACCTAGAATTCAGCAATATATTGATATTTATGTTGTCAACATTCCGGATAAGTATGGTATGTTGCTGGTTAGGTACTGGAGTAGAAATTTGAATGGTCACCTCACCACAAATTGTTCACACATGTGGTTACCCTAGAATTGTTAGAAACAATAGGAGCAAATAATAATTATTCATTAACATTAGCTTTAGGAAGCTAAGTTCATATAGAATACAAAATAGAAATAAAACCAACTTTGGCTATTCCTATGCTAACTAACGCGCTCAAAGGATGGAGCGATAAACTAGAATAGTTAATGTTGACACTTTTTGTCACATTATACAAGGGGTAGAAGAATAGTAGAATTTTGTAGAATATTTCCTTGTTGAAAGTTTTCTTTTATTTTAAGTTACAGCAATTTTGACTCTCCCTATCGCCCCCTTTTATAAAAGAGCTTCACTACCAAACAAGCCAAGGAAAATAGCTTCGCCAAAAGAAAAGAAGGAGAATGTGAAAAGAGCTTCAGGCCCGAAGCACTCTAAATCACCACTTTGGGCGAAAGCGTTAAGAAGTAATATCACCGAAGAAAATACAAAAATAACGCTTCGCACCCGAAGCATTTTCAGCAGCCGCTTCGAGCAGAAGTTTTGCGAAGCAGCATCCAAATGACTTCGCCGAAGGAGGAGAGCATAATCCGAATCAGCTAAGGCAAGGAAACTACTTCGGGCCTGAAGTATTTTTGACACCTACTTCGGCCAGTTTTCACCCAAAGCAGTGGTGCCCGAAGCAAAATGACAATGTGTCAGAAATAGAGAAGTGCTTCGGGAGGATATTCCTCGAACCGCAATTTTGAGAAAGAATCAGGCCAAAACATTTTCTAGCCGAAGCAGTTTCGCCAGCAAAGGACAAAAAACCCCATTTCAAATATGGAGCCCGCTCGGCATTCGACATCCCCGAAGTAGTTTCTACGAAGCATTATTTTGCGAAGAACAAATCAAGGAAGATCTACTTCGGCCCAAGGCTTTGGCGAGGCGGAGATGTAGCGAAGCACTTTTCGAGCCCACGTTCCAAGGCAGGTAGCTTCCCAAGGTGATTGAAGGCCCCTTATAAATACCCCCTTTCTTGCCCGATAAGCCCGTTGACCATTTCTGGCAAATGAAAGGGACGTAACAGTCCTCGAAGTAAAACTCAACGGGCGTAATGATCACTCATGCACAGCATCCAGAAGCCAGGGACACTCGGGCGACGCATTAAATGAACATTTTCATGGTTGACCCAGTCGCAGTTGCCAATTTTGGCAACCTATTTGAAATCTCAGTTGCAGCAACCGCGAGGAGCCAATTTCTTAGAGCCCGAGGGTGTACTTTGCCATTTTTTGTAATAATGATTTAGAGGGTCGGGTCCTCTATAAAAACCCAGGCTTTGCAATGTAAAAATGGGGGGAACTTTTTTCTAGAAAGCTGCTGTAACTTGATGTCCTACGTCTAATACTAAATATTTTTGTACTCAATTTCTCTCTTTTATGCTGCCTTCTGTGCTTAATTCTTTTGTCTATCTGCATTCATATACTGAGACTCTAAATCTTGAATCCGGTGTGTGATTGGGGACTGTACCCTAAAATTTGCCCTAAAGGATACATAGGAGAGGAAAAATGTCGTATAAGCTTTCTTTTATGCTGCCTGGTGGGTCGTGGTTTCTGTTATTCCATTGTCTTAATCACTGTTACTCTGAACCCTGAATTCCAGTGAGAGAGAAAGGATAACCCTGTGAACTTGTCCAGAGGATACATAGAAAAGCAAGTATCGCATTTCTTTCATCTATTCTTGGTGTTCTTTGCTGCTATTCGAGTTATTAGCAAGTGATCATGCTTCCTATTCTCTCCCACCTTAAATCATCATCTTCTAACCCCTACTCTTTTTATTTCTTTCTCTAACCCTTACTCCTTTTTATTTCTTTTCCTAACCCTTACCCTATTCATTTCTTTCTTGCACTCTTGCCTTAAACCCCAAAAGTAGATTAGTATAGGAGCCGGCATTTCTTCGAATATTGGCACGAGGGGCATCTCTTCCCCTCGGCCTTTCAATGTTGGTCACAGGTCCAGGGCGCGCAAACCCACCGAAAGTCCTTTCCTGTGCGGATTTGATGACCAACAATTTCTGGCATGCTCGGTGGGACCCGAGGTCCCATATTTGAGAAAATTTCTAGCCCATATTCACCAGATCCAGTAGTTCTAATAATTTCCCGATGAGATCCGGTCAGTCTCATCTTCTGAGTAGTGGTGAGAATCGATGCTCTCATTACTAAAAGACTCTTAGCATTTGGCGACTCTATTTTACCCGAGAATCTCTAAAGTTGTGAGGACCAGTGCCTAAACCTGGTTTTCGTAACCAGGACTTCCTATGTCTTAAGAAGGTCCGAGTTCGGTGAATCTCTGGCTTGTCTTCATCTGATAAAATCACCTGGCGACTCAGTTGAGCTGAAGATCTAGATTTCCTAGTCGTAGGCGCCTTTCAAATATGAAAGAAGATATCCTATAGGAATCAAGGTTTGATGAGCAGCCTTGACCTCATGAGTAGAGAAAGAATGTCCACCTAACGACTCCAACTCAGTGGCGACAACTGCGATTTCCACAAGCTGCTGTCGTAATGGCTGGGAGAAGCTTTGCTAGCTGGAATGATCCAGGCCCCCTGAATATCCAAAGCTACCATGAAATTCCCAAAAGTGCTTTGAAATAATTGAAAAAATATAGCGACATCGCGGGAAAGTCCCGAGAGCACCTTGAATATGTTGTCTATTTAGCGACCCTCCATGACATTATCCATGAAAATGTCATGATCAGACTTCTTGTTCTATCTCTAGAAGGAAGGGCACTACGATGGTATAGATTGCTCAAGCCCAAAAGCATCTGCTCATGGGATGACTTAGCGGGGGCATTGATTGAGATGTTTGATGGCTCTCAGGATCCCTTCCATCTCTTCGCATACCTCTCCACCATCAAGAGAGCACCCTCGGAGGGTATCACGGATTTTAATGTCTGATTCTATAGAAGTTGGAAGAGAATTCCACTAGAGATCCAACCGACGCCCGCCCAAGCCCATATCTTCTATGTTCGGGCCTTCCACCCGAACGTAAGCCTCATTCTACTACAATCTTGGGAATGAAGGTTCCCTCAAATATTTGAGGAGGCAATACGAGCGAAACGGCTTCTGCTCCTATCGAGAAAGTGGCAGTGGAGAGAAACTCCGTCGCTTCCTCCGATAATTACTGCTCCTGTCCGACCAATGTAGTACTCATCATGGGGAATTCCTCACACTGATCCAAGACCTGAGATGCAGTAATTTGGAGCTCAGGAAGCAGACCTCATACTAGCTCAACAATGGAAGTACACAAGCATGGCCCACCCAATGAACAACATGGCTGCTCGCGATCTCCATCAAGAGGTGAACCGAGAAGAGAAGCAGACTCGAGTGGAAGAACCTAAGAACAAAGAGGGCACATTTTTGCACCCTTTTTGTATCCCAAGATATGGCATGCAAGTGTTCATCCAAAGCTCATCAAGCCTGTCTGATTCGGAGGATGAGCCCGAAGAGATCCTGGAGGACTACTCTTCGCCAGAGGAATCTTGTTACCATATCAGTGGGATGGAAGAACCTGTACCCAGCCTTCATTTGAAAGAATCTATAGAATTCTAGCATTGGGTCTGGTATTGGTTCCGACTATCCCTAAGACCAATGCCCCGAGAAGGCTTTCAAGTGGCGAACTTCTTCGCCAATAATCTGGGAACTAGCAAGGACGAAAATCGACTGCGTTGTTTCATCTTCGCAACATGGACAACTTCAGGAAGGGTCCAGCCGAACCTCGAGGGTCTGCTAAAGTACAATCATATCTGGTCTGGACACTACAAGTTCACCGAATAATCACCCGAAGTTGAGTTTGTGGTGGCGGCATGCCCATTATGCCGCAAGCCTGTGTGAATATTATAAATAGTTTGGCTATTAAATAAAAGTGTTGCTTAGAAACTCAGGTTGAGTTTTGACTCGACAGCACTCCAAAAAAAAAACTCCTTCGAGAAAAGGTTTGCTGAAGTAACCAATGAAAAATGGCTCGCAGCAACGACTCGGATCAAGGCCCGAGAAGTACTGTGCCAAAGGGAGTTCAAGCGAAACATTTTTCGAAGGAGGACTGACGAGCCACCTTCAGCAAAGAGAACTACTTTGGGCCTGAAGTGTAGAGAAACAGCTCGCACCAAGGGTTCGCCCCGAAGCACTTCAACTCTGACTTTGACTTCACCAAATCGGCAATGAAAAAGGTAGGGGCATTTAAAACGTGCCTAGGGGAACATGCCGACAACCGCCTTCAAAAGCGTCCGAAGTGGGCGAGTTAAATGAAAAGGTGGTAGGTACGTCCTTTAGGGATTCATTTAGGAGAAAATTTCATGCTCATGTATAAAGTGGCAGAGGGTCACGCTTCCAAAGCAAGCCGCAATCATCATAACACACAGCCCTGTGTACCACTCCACCATGCAGCGAATTTGATAAAGCGACGTAGATTTAATTATGGTAAGTGCCTTAAATATGGGTAGTCACCTTCTAGGGCTATATAAGTTAGGCTCCAGCAATAAGAAATCTATTTGCTCAATAATTCATGCAAACTGCACTTCTAGCCTTCAAGCTCTCCTATCTTGCGCTTTGAAGCCTCCAATCCCGAAGCCCTCTGCATTGTTTTCTCCATTACTCCTAGCACTATGGGAAAGAAGAACTCTAAGGAAAATGGGAAGGAACTAGAAGTTGCGGCCCCCGAATAGCCAAATGCAAAGGGCCATGACAAAGGGCCAAAGAAAGTTGATTTTAGTCACCTCCATGAGAAACAAGTCATAAGAGAAAGAGAGGATTCTAATGATGAGCAACCTGAAGAACCGTCGATTGATGCATGGGATAGGATTAGAGACACCAAGTTTTCGAGGAGCGTAGCTGAACTTAGGAGCACCATCGAGTTCATGAAAAGTAGGCTCTCGACAGATAGCAAAAGAGCTGTTGCTTACTACTCCTAGATATACTGGTATCTGACGCCCCCACACATCACTGCCTTGAGCTGATTGATGCCATCGCATGAAACTATCAGCCCGCCTCTAGGAAAGTGGTGGATGCCTCTGGCCACAAGATTTTCTCCATTCTGAAAGAAGATGTCTAGGCAGCCTTTGCACCATAGCAGGGCCCTCCTAAGAGGTACACAGTTCGCAACGTTATTCTTAGCGAACAAATGGAGAGGTTAAAGTCCTCCAATTACATGATCAATTTTTTGCAACAGAGCCTCAAAAGCGGGCTCCCTTTGGGCAATTTGCCCCAAATGCCCCTACCCTTAGAGGCCTTCAAAAATGCTAACATTTTCTCCATCATTGCATGGGTGGCAGGCCTATCTACCGATGCTTTGGTGCACCCGTGGCAGGTGTCTTTGGCTGAGTGTATTTCCAGAGGGGAATTTTATGCCCCTGATGCTTCAAGGCCGAGCACCAACCCAGTATTTTTTGACTAGGCAGAATGGGTGGCCAGGACCCTACATACGTGGCTCACCAGCATGAAGAATGCTGGGAAATAAGTATTTCTCGCCCTGTTCTCTTCTTATTTGGTTATTTTTCTTTCATGTACATAAGATTTTCCCTTATGTTGCTATTACGGCAAGTGGCGAGGATGGAAATCCTCTGCTTGTATACCAGTGGACCCCTCTCCTATTGAAGACGGAGTCCTATTATTCTTTTAACCAACAATTTTTGGGAGCCACAATGCACATGCTAACGGGGTCTTCCCCTCGGGTTCCCCTCCTCCTAAGGGACAAGGTGGTACAAGAGAAAAGGGGAGACATTTTTCAGCTGACACAGGGGCTTGTAATTCGCATATTCGGCTTCATATTGAAGCCCTTCTTATTGCCAGTTTACCCCTTCGAGTACTAGTTCGCATTGGAGGTCGCTCGACAGAGCGATGCAACAAACGCCATTTATGGCCATGGACGAAAATGGGCTCACACCTATGATTTACCTTTCAAAATGGGAGTTATCGAGGTGTTTGCCCTCAAACAAAATGTTTTCTTGGAGGAGAAACTAGCCAATTTTGGCCTAGTCCAGCTTCCTCAGCAATGGCTCTATGACCCCCTGGGGGTAATGAGGGACCATCTTCGATTTAAGAACTTCCACGCTTGCCCTTATCCAAAAATCATAGAGCAGAGGAACAATCCCAATGGGAGGGATCTAGAGTGGCACTTGGAGAAAATGGAAACGCTACCTTCCTGGCACGAGTTCTACCCGATGGAGGTCGCATATGACCCAGTTCGGCACCCTCTCCCAAGCCCCAAATCCACCTTCTGGAAGAAGGCAAAGGATGACTTGAAGGATGTGGCGAAATATTGGGATGTGGCCCAGCTAAGAGAATGGTGGATAATGAGGGTCCATCACCAAAATATGAACTCTTACAAACTTTTGGCGACTGACAAGGACTTTGCGGTGGTCTATGAGGCCAATGCTGGGACATGGAAGCCCCTGTCCTTCATCGACCTCATTCCCCCAGCTATACCAGGTTTGAGCGAAAGCCCAAAAGGTAAGGAAACTACTTCAAAGCCGAAGAAAGGGAAGAAGGCCAAAGCCACACCACGTAAACCACCTCAGGTACCTATGGGAGGCCAAGGCACAAGTTCCAAGGAGTCAGAACAACCACTGGTGAGGACAAAGAGAAAGAGGCCAGAATCAGTCCAAGTGCCTCCAAGCCATCCAAAGCGGCTTCACACAGGTTTTCAGAGCCCTTCCACTGGACGACCTACATCGGGCCCGTCCGAAGAAAACGTCAAAGGCGTAGCACCACCAAGTGTCAAAACTGTCCTAGATATTAATGTCATCAATGTGGAGGAACTCCTCCAATCCCAAGGGGACACTAAGGTAGAAACCATGGAGGTTGAAGATGCCAAAGCAGAAGAAGAACAGGAGACGGCTGCACCTAAAGTCACTATAGCCACTTTGCCAGGAGGGCACTCAGGTATGCATGCTTCACCCTATGCTCAGGACTCACCCATGTCCACTGCGACCACGGCCAAAGGATCCCATCAGTCTCCCCTGTAGGGCAACTCATCCCCTCACACATCGCCCGCAGCTAGTCCAGGTTCATCCCACGATCCTGGTCGAGATAATTCCATTGATATCACTTCGCCCACTCATGCTGCCACCCCCTTGATTCTTAGCAGAAGAGGAGGTATCACTTTGACGTCGAGCCCTACCACCCAATCCCCCGTCTCGCATGATGTGGCCGCCATTGCCAAAATGCCCGCTACACTCACCGTCGGACCTTCTGATGAGACATCCCCCATCCACTCCCTGTATTTGTTCACTCCTTTGGCTGGTGACCCAGCCTTGTTTGAATCTGAGATGTCCTTGATCAAGGAACACCCCCTTGTCGAGAAGCTTCTCCAAGACCGACAGAATACTGACAAAATCTTGAAGTAGGCAAGAAAGAAAAGAGGGCAAGCAATGGCTCAAGTTGAAAAATGCGTCGTGTTTGATTTGAAATCTGGGAAGATGCACAAGATCAAGAAGGTCCCTAAGGTTCAGAAGCCTCTGGATGAAATGACTCCAGCAGACTATGACTACCAAGAAACACCCAAGGACTTTGTGCATCTAAATGTAGACAACGAATCGGCATCCATGCATGTCCGAATTGAGACCTTTAGGGCTCATGTAGTCATCGCAAACCAGCGTAGGATCGAGGCCGAGGCCGCCAATGTTAAGTTAGAAGAAGATTTGGCGAGGGTCCACTCCAAGTTGGCAGAGGCCGAGGAGCAGTGCAAGGCCATGAAAAAGGAAACACGCGCCCTAAAGCTGCAAGTTCTACAGCTCCAGAATACTGAAGAAAATCAGGCGTGGAGACAGGCCAAAAACGATCTAAAGGCCAAAGATCTGGAAGGCAGAGTTGCACAAATGCAAGCCCAGCTATATGAGAAGGAAGACCTGTCGATGTTTGATAGGAGCAGAATTAAGGAGATTCATGCCCATTTGCTAAAAAATTTCAGGTCTCGGTGTTCCAGCGCCCTCACGATTCTAACCTTCATCACCGAAGCCCAGCGCGCTATTGTTGAAGGAGGACCAATCATTGATGAAGTCACACAAAAATCCAGGAGCAATCTCAAGTTAGCCTTTGATGTCTAGAATGCAAAATATCAGGACTTGCAGGTCACTGTGATGACTCGGATGGCTAGGGATTGGTCCATGGCCCAGGCCATAGTTCGTGCCTTCTTTTCCAAGGTGTGTAAAGCTCAGAAGGTGAGAAGGCTCTAGGACATTTTTGACAATGAGCAACGCGCCTCGATGAATTATTTTTAGGACCTCTCCTCCTTGGGTTTCCCAAGTTTCACAGATGATGACAAGAACCTTCTGACTAAATATGACCTCAAACCAGTCTGGCTCCAGTTCGAGGGTGATGTCTCAAAGATAGACGGGTGGGCGGAGCTGATCTCAGAAGGGCAGATAACTAACTTCATTTTGAGGTACTGCAAGATGGTAGCATGCCTAAACGATTTATTCATCAGGTCCAAACATGCTGACATCGAGAAAATTGATCGGTTTCACATTTTGGTTAAGGCATTACAAGATCAAGAACCATTCCAAAATGGTGCCTGGGCTCATGTCCGAAGAACGATGAAGCACATCCGTGATCGCCTCGAACCATCGCCTCAACCAGAAGCCATGTCAGAGGAAGAGGGAGAATAAGAAGGAGAAGAGGAACAAGAAGAGGGATAGACCACAGAAGCAGGGTCTAGGGAAAACCAGTAACTATGCAGCCCAATGGATCAGGACTAAAGGGTTCTTTTGCCGAGACGAGCTCGTCACCCCATGAGCCACCAAGAATGTTGACACTTTTTGTCACATTATACAAGGGGTAGAAGAATAGTAGAATTTTGTATAATATTTCCTTGTTGAAAGTTTTCTTTTATTTTAAGTTACAGCAATTTTGACTCTCCCTATCGCCCCATTTTATAAAATAGCTTCGCTACCAAACAAGCCAAGGAAAATATCTTCGTCAAAAGAAAATAAAGAGAATGTAGCTTCGGGCCTGAAGCACTCTAAATCACCACTTCGAGCGAAAGCGTTGCGAAGTAATATCACCGAAGAAAATACAAAAATAACGCTTTGCACCCGAAGCATTTTCAGCAGCCGCTTTGGGTGAAAGTTTTGCGAAGCAGCATCTAAACGACTTCGTCGAAGGAGGAGAGCATAATCTAAATCAGCTAAGGCAAGGAAACTACTTCGGGCCTGAAGTATTTTTGACACCTACTTTGGCCAGTTTTCACCCGAAGCAGTGGTGCTCGAAGCAAAATGACAATGTGTCACAAATAGAGAAGTGCTTCGGGAGGATATTCCCCGAATTGCAGTTTTGAGAAAGAATCAGGCCGAAACATTTTCCAGCTGAAGTAGTTTTGCCAGCAAAGGACAAAGAACCCCATTTCAAAGATGGAGCCCGCTTGGCACTCGACATCCTCGAAGTAGTTTCTACAAAGCATTATTTTGCGAAGAACAAATCAAGGAAGATCTACTTCGACCCAAGGCTTTGGCGAGGCGGAGATGTAGCGAAGCACTTTTTGATCCCATGTTCCAAGGCAGGCAGCTTCCCAAGGTGATCGAAGGCCCCTTATAAATACCCCCTTTCTTGCCCGATAAGCCCGCTGACCATTTTTGGCAAACGAAAGGGACGTAACAGTCCTCGAAGTAAAACCTGGTGGGCGTAACGATCGCTTAAGCACAGCATCTAGAAGCCAGGGACACTCGAGCAGCGCATTAAATGAACATTTCCATGGTTGACCCAATCGCAGTTGCCAGTTTTGGCAACCGATTTGAAAGCTCAGTCGTAGCAACCGCGAGGAGCTGATTTCTTAGAGCCCGAGGGTGTACTCTGCCATTTTTTGTAATAATGACTCAGAGGGCTGGGTCCTTTATAAAAACCCAGGCTTTGCAATGTAAAAAGGGGGGGGAACATTCTGCTAGAAAGCTGTTGTAACTTGATGTCCTACGTTTAATACTAAATATTTTTGTACTCCATTTCTCTCTTTTATGCTGCCTTCTGTGCTTAATTCTTTTGTCTGTTTACACTCGTATAATGAGACTCTGAATCCTGAATCCGATGTGTGATTGGGGACTGTACCCTAAAATTTTCCCTAAAGGATACATAGGAGAGGAAAAATGTCGTATAAGCTTTCTTTTATGCTGCCTGGTGGGTCGTGGTTTCTATTATTCCCTTGTCTTAATCGCTGTTACTTTGAACCCTGAATTTCAGCGAGAGAGAAAGGAGAACTCTATGAACTCGTCCAAAGGATACATAGGAAATCGAGTATCGTGTTTCTTTCATCTATTCTTGGTGTTCTTTGTTGCTATTCAAGTTATTAGCGAGTGATCATGCTTCCTGTTCTCTCCCACCTTAAATCATCATCTTCTAACCCCTACTCTTTTTATTTCTTTCTCTAACCCTTACTCCTTTTTATTTCTTTTTCTAACCCTTACCCTATTCATTTCTTTCCTGCACTCTTGCCTTAAACCCCAAAAGTAGATTAGTATAGGAGCCGACCTTTCTCCAAATATTGGCATGAGGGACATCTCTTCCCCTCGGCCTTTCAATGTTGGTCACAGGTCCAGGGCACACAAACCCATCGAAAGTCCTTTCCTGTGCGGATTTGATGACCAACAGTTACCCTAGGATATTTAGGACTAACCATAGTTTACCATTAGATATTTGAAATAGTAAATATCTACATGGTAAGTGGTAAAAAGTAAATGTAATAATCTATGTAGTATAATGCAATATACTACCTATTTTACCTAGTGGAGTAAAAGGGTAAATATCCCAAAGAATGGAATATTACTCTAACATCCCCCCTTATTACATTATTTGGGTAATGTATATAATTGTCCCAATACAGTGAGAAAATATGTCGATCTGTTGGTTCTTGCTCTGTCACAGTGCTCTGGCTGCTCCTAAGCAAAAAGTGGGTCATTCCTCACTTTGTCTTCACACCAATGAATGTCCTTATAGTAATCACGTCATCCAACCGAATTGCATGGGTAACCAGCCACTACAATCGCTAGGTGTAGTAGAATAGATCACTTCATACGAGGTTCATTCATTTACAATATGAGTTTGCAAAATATAAGGTAGCTAAGGTGTCGATCGCTACCGAAAATGCACCCTTATAAGTTCCCCCCTTCTTGTTGCAAAACATGTTGTAATTAATTTCTGAAAGAAGTATGACTAAGGTGTCGGTCGCTGCTGAAAATGCACCCTTATAAGTCTTCTTCCCTTTTTACAAAAAATTGTGAAGAAAAGAAATGTATATCCCCCTTAATTGCAAAAATATGTGCAACTCAAGAGTGTTGTGAAGGATTTTACAAATATTGCCTCCTAGGCAATTTTACACCAAAAAATTCCCTCCTTTTGTTACAAGTACTTCAAACATTGAGAGTTTGCTATTTATGAAGCCTAAAAGAGGTACAATCACCCCTTATTGCAAGTACTTCAAACAAAAACTTATGCTATTTATGAAGCCTAAAAAAAGAGAGAGGAAATGGTGTTTTGCTCAAGGTGACACATGTGTTTTTCCTCTACAATATTGTTTTAGCCATGAGCACTCTGTGTGCTCTTTTTGAACCAGAATCAGAATCAGAATGAGAATGAGACACTTCACTAGAAACATGGCTTCTGTGATGTGCCTTAGCCATTTTTAGTTTTTCTTGTTTTGAAACCAACACTGAATGGTGTCTTGGTTGTCATTTTTACAAGTTGTGCAAAACTATGTTTTCTAGGCAATTTTATCAAAAAAAGTTCACCAAATCATCCTTCCTTATTGCAAGTACTTCAAGCATGGTTGCTATTATGAAGCCTAAAAGAAAAAGTATAATTTTGATGACTTCTACTTTTGTGATTGCCTTTACAAGTTTTATCTCCCTCTTGTCAAAATTTGTGTTTGAAGGAAGAAAGGAATTATCCCCCCTTAGTGCAAAGGATTGCAACTTTTAAGGTTCCTTATTTTCAAAAAACTTGTTCTTTCTTTTGATATACCCTAAAAGAGTACCAAAAGATAATTCACTCAAACAAATATTTAATGGCGCCTGCCTCAACACCCTTCAAAAAGGATGAAAAGTTTGAGGAAATTAAGCCAAACAAATAAGAGTGAATTAGGGGTTTTGTTGATTTAGGAGAGAATATCAAGTGAATTTTGGCTTTAAATCTATGCAAGGATTTACACAAATTTGTGAAATTTTGGGGTTTAGTGTGTTCTTGATTCTATGACTTATAATTGCAAAAATAAATAATGCAATAATCAAACAAGAATGCCCACAAAATTCTTATCACCTAGGTGTCGGATGCAATCGAAAATGCACCTAATTTGCCAATGAAGGTGTCGAGTAAAATAAAAAATGCACCTTTTTAATTTTTGCAACAAAATATTAATGTGTGATGTGCAAAAAATTGATATTTTTATGTCTCCTACTTTGTTTTACAATTTTGCAAAAGAAGTACAATGTTGTCTTCCCCCCTTTATTTTGCAAAATTAACAATTTGAGCACTCCTTTCAAGACAAGTCGACACACGACCCGCATTTGAAAGGCTTCCAGAACTAGTCGACAAATGACTTAGTTTTTATAGATTCAAAACTTCAAATGCTTCTCAAATTTGGCAAAAAGAATGTGCAATTTTATGTCTTATATCCCCCTATGGAGAAAACAAATGCACAGTTTGTCTTTTGATGTTTTGCAAAATGTTAATTTTGAATCTCCTTGTTTTCCAAAATTTGCAAGTAAAGAATCAAGGGAATTTGATTTTGGCTCCTTTTATGTTTGCAAATTTAACAAGTGTTTGAGAAAAATGGAAGGTTTTCTAATTTGCCCAATAGAATATGGTTTGCAACAAAAATATGTTTTGTTTCTTGTCTTCTATTTTCCAAGATTTGGAAAAAAAAGAAATCTATTTGTTATAGTTGCAAAAGAAAATTTGGTCTTTAAGTATTTCTAATTTAAATGCAAAAAAAAATTTAGAGATATAATTTTGAATAATTAAAATAGTTTTATGCCTTAAAAGAATCAAATTTTGAAAAAAAATGATTAAATAAAGCTTGAAACTATATAAAATTATAAAAAATTAATCTAAAAAATAATTTAAGCAATTAAAATAAAAAATTATTAAAAAATTTGACCAAATTTCTTACCATTATGCGCTCTTTTCCAAAAATGTCATCGCGCGGGGGTCGATCCGGTGACCTCGTGCTCGTCAAGGATCCCCCTGACCACTGCACTATTGGGGCGGCTTTGCAAGGAAGCCCCGCGTGCAGTTATTTAAAGAAAGGCAAAGATGTTATTGCCTTTTCGTGGGAATAATCCCACATGCATCCCGTAAAGGGATGCGAGGGTGTTTAAAACCCTCAATGCTCGATTAAGAGCTTGATTGCCTGTGGGAAATCGCCTACCAATCATGCGACGCCCCCTCTACCACTTGTCACTTGGAAAACCAATGTCTCCTCGCCACATGGCAGCTTGATGCCTAGACAAAAAGTTTTTGCATCATACACGTGTCAGTCCTCCACCCAATCCGGCCTCACCACGTGTCACCTCCATTTTGTTGCCATGTGTCACCTCAAAAATCATGCCACGGGTGTGTTGAGTCAAAGGCTTAGGTGTCTTAGAATGTCGGCCAGGTTTAGGTTGTGCCACGTGTCACGATCTAGGGCCACCAAGTGTGTCGATCTTACGGTCGCCTGTGTCTAGATGCAGGGTTGCCTATGTCTATCAACTCCATCGAGAGTGAGAGGGTGCTCCTGCCCTCGTGGCACTCCCAGTCAGTAGAAGCCACGTGGGAGCGTGAGGGCACTCCTACCCTTGAAGCGCTCCCGCTGGCTTGTCGCGGGGGTGTTAGCCCTGGTGGCGGGAGCCTTAGTAAGGCTCCTGCTCAGGCCACCATAGGGCGATCACCGATAGATAAACTACCCGGTCGATCGAAGGTGGTAGCCTGAGATCACCGGGGGTTTGACCTGGCCGGTTATCTGCCTGTGGGCTGGCTCCAGCGGGCTGACCTATGGGCCGATTCCTGTGGGTTGACCTGCGGGCCCTCCCCACAACCTGAGCTTGGGAGGTGGGGTTGAGGTGGCCTGGAAAAAAAATCTAGTTGTCCACCTCCTCTACCTCCGAGCTTAGAGAAATTGAATGAAAATAATAAATCAACTTAGCAAACTATAGGATCTTAGGAACTGAGGGAAAATAAATGAAAGTCACCAAATCGCCTTCGCCTTCTCCAGCGGAATGAAGATGAGCCTTCACCTTCTCCAGCGGAACGAAGGTGTCCGATGCGCTTCCTCCCTCAGTTCCCTCCTGCTCTGATACCAATGTTAGAAACAATAGGAGCAAATAATAATTATTCATTAACATTAGCTTTAGGAAGCTAAGTTCATATAGAATACAAAATAGAAATAAAACCAACTTTGGCTATTCCTATGCTAACTAACGTGCTCAAAGGATGGAGCGATAAACTAGAATAGTTACCCTAGGATATTTAGGACTAACCATAGTTTACCATTAGATATTTGAAACAGTAAATATCTACATGGTAAGTGGTAAAAAGTAAATGTAATAATCCAAAGAATGGAATATTACTCTAACAGGGAGGGAGTATCTAATCAAATTTACCTAGTGGAGTAAAAGGGTAAATATCCCAAAGAATGGAATATTACTCTAACAAGAAGGAGGTAGCTAATCAAATTTGAGTAGAAAGGGAGCCTGGGATCAAAGATATGATCACATACTACAATAGACCAAATGAGATTCTTTACAATGAGTCGAAATTGGGTGTTTTCACTTTGGATTATAGTTTGATCACAAATGAATATAATGTTGAAGTCTTATCTTGTAACTCTCCTATTGATGATAATCTTGTTTGGACACTGAAGTTTGATGGTTCTAGATCTAAACAAGGTAGTGGAGCTAGAGTGGAGCTCATTAGCCCTAAGGGGAAGTCTTCTCTTGCTACATATAGATTGTAGTTCCCATGCACTTGTAATGTAGTTGAATATGAAGCTTTGATATATTGATTATGATTAGTGCTAAATAAGAATATAAAATTCTTGAAAGTCTTAGGGTATTCAGCGCTAGTTATTAAGGAATTAAAATGGGAATACACATGTCGATATGAAATGTTATCCAACTATAAAACTAGTGTTAGAGACTTAATTGATGAATTTGAAGATTTTAATATTTCTCTAATGTCTAGAAAGGGTAATCGGGTTGTTGATTCTTTGGAAGTTAATAAAAGCACTCTAAAGCCCATCTATAAGAGGAAACTGAAGAAATTTTTGATAGAGTTGGTTCTTTGTCCGTCCATACCTGACAACGTTAAATACTTACAAGTTTTTGAAAGTGATAGATACCTTTTTGATTTTGTGACTAATTCAGGTGTCTTTGAGAATCAGGTAATTGATGAAGATCAAATATTGCAAGAGGATGAGGATGAAGAAGATAAAATAGCAAAGAAGGTTAACTCCATCCCAAAAGGTATTGTTTCTCTTGAGAAGTTGTTTGATATTGACTATCAAGGCAAGAAATCAAGTAAAATCTCACCAAAAGAGGACACCTATGATAGTATCAATATTGGAAGTAATGAGGAGTCTCATAATGTACTCATTGGGAAGGCTTGTACACCTCAAGAAAGGGAAGGAATAGTGCATTTTCTTAAATAATATATTGATTGTATTTCTTGGACATACGATGATTTGAAAACCTATAATCGAAATGTTATCGTGCACACTATCCCTCTGAATCTAGATTCCAAACCCTTTAGGTAGAAGCAACATATAGTTAACCCTTTGTTGGAACACCTCATCAAAAAGGAAATAAAAAATTTGTTAGATGCTAAAATTATATTTCCTATTCATCATTCCACTTGGGTTTCTAACATAGTGTTTGTTAGGAAGAAGACTGGTGAAATTAGACTATGCATCGATTTCAAAAATCTTAACAAAGCTTCACAAAAGGACAATTATCCCCTCCCTTCTATTGATAGCATCTTAAAAATGGTCAACGGGTCTAAAATGATGTCATTTCTAGATGGGTATTCTAGTTACAATCAGATTCTCATTGACCCTAGAGACATAATGACGATTGCTTTTACCACTAAATAGGGTACGTTTACGTATAGAAGAATACCTTACGGTTTTCTCAATGCAGGTGCAACTTTTCAATAGGCCATGGATTATGCATTCAGAGACCTTATTGGTAAGTGCATAGTTATTTACATAGATGACATACATGTGTTCTCAAATAAAATAAAGGATCATATTGAGGATTTGAGAAAGGTCCTTCAGAAATGTAGAGAACATGGAATCTCGCTTAATCCTAAGAAATGCATCTTTTGAGTGACAGAAGGGAAGTTGTTAGGGCACGTGATATCGAAAGAGGGTATTTCCATATATCCTCTACGAATAGAAGCCATCCAAAGGATCTTTTTCCCAGGCAGTAAAAAGGAGCTTAGGTCTTTCATTGGGAAAATTGATTTTGTCAGGAAATTTATTTTTGAATTTTTTGAGATAGTCAACCCTCTGAATGATATGCTGAGAAAGGAAGTGAATATCAACTGGAAACATGAGGCAAGGACTACCTTTCAGGATGTAAAATATGCTATTTATAATTGTAGCACCCTAAAATTGGCGCGATAAAACCTTAATAATTACAATTACTCTAGTAAATATTCAAATTCAAATTTCAACCTCCAAAACCGCTCCCAAACTTCCGTTTAACCCGTCAGTCCTATTTTTCCAATAAAAACCTTAGTAAAACCTTAATAATTACAATTACTCCCTAAAGTCCTATTTGTCCAGAAAAACCAGTTTTCGGGGCCAAATTCCATCATCTAGTGCTCCGAAATTAGGTTTTAAATTTGATAACCTAATTTTTTATGCTTTTTGAGTTGTTCGGAGGTCAATATCTCCTAATGTATTTAGAGTTAGAACTTGAAACTTCATTTTTATCTTGTCTATGGTAAGAGGGATGCACACCCCAATTTTTGGCCCCATCTGACTCATTTCAATTTTAGGTTTTTTTTAGAGACATCATCATGGTGCTCACCCGCAGCCAAGCCCAATCACGAGCGAATGTTGTGGGGAATATCCAAGGAGGCACAAGTCACCTTTGTTATAGCCCCAAGGATTTGGTCATACCACCTTGGCGGCCTAACACACAAGGCAGACCCCTCCACACCTTAACGGATAAGGACTATAGGGGCACCCCTTCTAGGAGCACTTTTGTTTAGCATAGCACCTAGCACACACCCTTCCATGAGGGGTGTATCCATAGGAGAGCTCCCTTAGATGCTTTCTATGAGAATTCATCGCACGATGAAGCGCTAAGTCAACATAGGGTTTGACGGGAGAAACCACATGATTACACTATCCCTCCTTCACCCCCTCTAGTTGTCAGGACTACAAGGACAAATCCAGAGCACAAGGCTCCTCAGGCAGGGCGAGCCAACTCCGTCCGTCCCCTTTTCACTTATGAAAGAGAGCACGAGGAAGACACCTACCTTCCTCGAGAGCAATATGCAGTGCGGGAGCAATACTCCTCTGCACCTGCTATCTATCAGGACCACTCACTAAGACCAGAGCCTCGGATAAATGCCACTACCTCCAACAGATGGAGGCAGCCTATAGATATCTTGGATCACTATGACCGAGATAGATATCTAGGAGAGGCATCTAGGCCTTCTAGACATGAGGCGATAGGACCAACTATCTTAGAATCTGTCAAGCATTTCGCACACCGGATGCAACTCACGCAACTTGAGCTAGAACGACAACAGTTAGAGCAATGGTATCTTCTAAATAAAGAGCACCTTCTACGCCAGAAGGATGAGTTGTTCCAACACACTATGCAGGAGAGGACTCCAACCCCTCACATGCATAATACAAAACATTATGAGAAGCACAACCCTCGGGTGCAAGACAAGTCTTCACGACCTCATCAAGCATCGCCCCCGATGCCTCCTAGACATGAGCGGGAGGCCACTCCTATAACCAATGACGGGTGCCTTCCTCAGGAACCCACTCAGGTTTATGGACCACCCTTAGAAATTCATCAAGAAGCCTCTGAGAAATTAGAGCAGAGGGATGAAAAGCCCTACCAAGGCATGGGGGGTGCTATCTGGAAACCCCTCCATAGGCCCCAAGTTCCTCAATAAGAACGAACCAAAGAGGAGGAGCTGAAATCTCTTGATACATGCAAAGCGCTAGAGCACTTAGAGTCGGTAGAGACCAAGATTTTGGAGCTCCCAAGGCCCAACTTACATGAGGCTTCTTTCGAAGAGGATCAACCTTTAACCGTAGGGCTACCTGATGATGCAGTCCTCCGTGTCTCAAAATCTCTAGATTTTGATGAGCTGTACTCACTGGCCGAAGGTGAGGATAAAATAGAGATAGTCCACAGCAATCACATGCGACAGCATTGACATCCCATAAATATCAATGAAGCAATTCAATAGCTAAACATAATACTAGGGCATGAGTGGCGCGTTAACCCATCGTAGTGGGACCAAGCATTACATCCACCCAGAGACTTCATAGCAACATCAGTATCAAGGGAAGACCCTGTCTTCCTATCTGCACATAGGGCTGATTCATTCATGCCAATCCCTACAGAGCTAGATCTGGAGCGCAAAGACCATCAAGCTGGGGGTACCTCTATCCCCTGAAGAACCATAGTCCAAACCAAAATGCTCCAAGGATTATCGCAATCACTTGGTCACCCCAAAAGCTTCAAGGATTATTGTAATCGCTTGGTCAAACCCAAAAGCTCCAAGGATTATCGCAATCGCTTGGTCAAACCCAAAAGCCCCAAGGATTATCGCAATTTCTTGGTCAAACCCAAAATGCTCCAAGGATTCTCGTAATCACTTGGTCAATCCCAAAAATGCTCCAAGGATTATCGCAATCGCTTGGTCATCCCAAAGGCTCCAAGGATTATCGCAATCACTTGGTCAATCCCAAAAAGCTCCAAGGATTATCGCAATCGCTTGGTCAATCCCAAAAATGCTCCAAGGATCCCTAAAATCGCTTGGTCAATCCCAAAATGCTCCAAGGATCCCTAAAATCGCTTGGTCAATCCCAAAATGCTCCAAGGATCCCTAAAATCGCTTGGTCAATCCCAAAACGCTCCAAGGATCCCTAAAATCGCTTGGTCAATCTCAAAACGCTCCAAGGATCCCTAAAATCGCTTGGTCAATTCCAAAAATGCTCCAAGGATCCCTAAAATCGCTTGGTCAATCCCAAAAATGCTCCAAGGATCCCTAAAATCACTTGGTCAATCCCAAAATGCTCCAAGGATTCTCACAATCACTTGGTCAAAAAATAAAGAAATTCAAAATCCAAAAATCATCAAAAACAACAATTTTTTTCATCTCATTTCTAGGCATGCTCAAATTCATCAATAGAGAGCTTTTCTCGCATCTCATCTTCATATTCACAAAAATAAATCCACCAAAAATACAAAAATAAATAGCTGCATTAAGCATTGCATCCATACATCGCATATTTGTGGTTGTAAAGGTCAAAGGCACCATAGACTGTAATTATTCTGCTAGTCCATCTTGTTCCACACTTTTCCATTTTACAAAACAACAAACAAATGCCATTTTACTGTTGTTTACCACAATAGAGTCAGTGGTCTTATAATGTATCAAGAGTTTTCGTAATTCAGTCATCATTTTGCTATTTAGCCATGTAATGTACCGAGTCAAACATATTTTACGAAGGTAGAGTCACACGTGAAATACGCCTTGTTACGTAGCATCCCAACACAAATTAAAACACATAAAAATTCCCAAGTTGTGTGAACGAAATATGAAACCTACATAGTAATCCAGGTCACCATAAGCGAAACGGTTATCTTGCTCATCCCCCTATGCGAATGGTTCTAGAATGCTGAGAATTGATAAAAGGACGAGCTCTTCCCTATTCATTCACCTTCATATATAGTGGTTCTTACCACTACCAAATCCCAATCATAGTTGGTTCCCAAAGTTGTAAGGATTCGTACTACACGTCCCTACCAAGGATGGGTAGTCATCCCTAAGACCTAAAAGGATCAATGCCATTCACAAACAAAATTCCAACAAATCATCATCCTAACCCTTTCCATTCACCTTTGGTATCCAAGTTGTAAGGATTCATACTATCCGCCCCTAACCAGGATGGGTATTCATCCCCAAGGCCACGAGGATCAAAGCCATTCACAAGCTCAAACTCACAAACCGCTCAAAATACAAAATCAAGTAATAGTGGTTATCTCCACTATTCAAAATCCTTGCTCAAAAAGAAAAATAAATATAAAAATAAACAGTGATTTGCATCACTATATAAACAAGAAAATCTCCCAAATCATTCAGCCAACAAATAGCCTGAACTTGAATCTTTGGAATTCTCAGCATTCGAAAACCATCTAGGTGATCCTCATTACAGGTTTGGTTGACAACCTATCTGGCAATGGTGGTATCCTACCCGCATGACGATATGTCTGTCACATTCGCTTTGTGTATATGCAGACCAATGTTTGCATAAGGATGAGCTAGCTTATGGTATCCTAGATAACACCACAGATTAATCTAACTACATACAACAAAAGAGTTAGTGGAGCTAATTAGGTGATCCTCAGTACAGGTTCGGTTGAAAGCCCACTTGGCACTAGCGGTATCCTGACAAATACCACATAAATGAACTCAATTGCACACACAGGGATGTGAAATAGATTGGTCAAAAACGAGTTTGATTCATACCTTGGTCAAAAGTCTTGTAAGACAAAGTACAGTCATGGCTAGTGAGTTAAAACCGTCTGAGTCTCAGAAAACCTTAGCTACATTTCTAAAACAATTGCGCTACTTTTCATCCTTACAATACCATCAGAAAATACAAAACCACATGTATACATACAAATTTATTCATCACAGCAATCGCCTAACAAAAAAAAAAAAAACAAAATAACAGAGTGCTAAACAGTCTATGGTGCCATAACCGACCATCACAAATTCCATTCATCCATTTCATTTTGCATAGCACATATAAATAAAAAACATTTGCATTTATCATACCATATACATCTATTACCATAAGCATGCATCCATCAACATCAATCATTGTGCATAACATAAAATAATGACATATACACAAAGCAAGAAAATCAAAACAACAAAACAACAAAAACAACAAGAAAATCAAAAACAACAAAAACAGCAAATAAATGCAACACAAAAACAAACAACAATAAGCATTGCCGGACACAAGTGCTCTTGCACTTAACCTATTGGCATAGAAAATTGATGTCGAGGCTCAAATTGTCACTCTCCTACTTCCCCAAGAAGTCTACCATAGCCGGACCGCTCCACGGGAAGACGGGTTTTCGACGATTTCACCCCATTATGGCATCACCAAAAGGGTTTCCACCCACCAAAAACAGGTCTAAATGTTGGAAAAATTGCACATGCTTAACGATAAACCATCTAAAGGCACCCTTGCACAAGTCATCTTGGGTCAAGCGACTCGTTGCTTTTCTCACGAAGGTCATTCCCTCATCGATTCGTCACTTGAGGGGGTAGTCACACTTAGTCACCAATCAACAAACACACACCCAATCAAGGCAATGACATGTATTCAAATAATCATTGATAAAGACAATTACGCTCCTGCTTGGGGCAGTAAACAAGCAATTATCACAAATTGATCAAACACTTGGCATTCCCGAAGCATGAACACAAGGTTCCCCTGTGGACAAAAAGTTGCGCCCTTTGCCTAATCATGACTGATCAATGTCCAAGCTCAAGTCACACCTCACCAAAATAGATTAATACTTGAAATCAAATTTTTTAGCTCGTCAGAAGCAAGGATTCAAGAATGCATGCCCTTTCCATGCTTGGGGCATCAAAATTTGGTTAGGTTACTAAGAAACCCTAATCATTAGTGCTTTGGTTATCTATTTTTGCTCGACGCTGCGCCATGCACAGTGCATCCCAAAAAGGGGCATCTGTAGACACCAAAACAGCACCAATCCGATTATGTGACTGCAAACACTGATCGCTTTGACACACATAGCCCCCAAGGCAGCCCTCAGAGGTTAAACAGTGGTCCTAACCACTTTCATAGCAATTTTGTAAGGTCAAGAAGCAATTTGGCCCATTCAGGCACTTTGCCCAGTATTCATCTCACCTAGGGACGAATACTAACTGGGATTCGTCTCACCCAGGGACGAATTCTAAAATTGTCTCTTGTCAGGACGAATTCTAGGTTTAACGAGCAAAAAGAAAAATGTCGCCAAGTGGCAGCCAAGGACAGTCAATTATTGCCTCATGTCGTGCATGCGCGTGTAGGTGGGTAGGTTGGCAGTTAGAAGGCTGTTACAAGGGTAGTCATGGAAGCCCAAGTCAGGGAGGAGTCTCCTCCCTCTTGGGAAGGCATGGTCGCCACATTGCATCCCTACATGCCCCTCCAAAGAGACCCCATGGGTCTATAAAATGGTGGACTTTCCCACCCAAATAAGGACAGATTGGAGGAATTTTCAAGCAACGAAGTGCTGCCCAATTGAACACCCATTTGCATCCTTTTTGATTCACCTTCTCACATCCATTAATCTCTTTTGCAAGGGAGGTTATTGGGTGGATTTTGGAAGCGTGGATCTGAACCCAAACCCAACATTTGACCACATTGAATCCACCAATTTTCCGACACCCCAATCCAAGAGATTTTGAGCCCATCCCTAGTGGATTGGCGTCGAAATCAAGTTCTAACGGTGGGCGGCCCATTTGGGCACCCCACACTTTTCTTTTAAGTTTCATTTTAGTTATCATTTGTTTATCTCTATTCTATGCTATGTTGTTTAAGTAGTCTCTAATTTCGATTTCATAAGATTTTGATCAAACATTATCATGCTTTGTCGATTGTGTAGCTCTCACTAACTTGCAGGTAGCGACATCGAATTCCCGAGGATAGAGGCCAAATTGGGAGAATCCGACCATCTGGGTCATCCCAAAATGGCCCCAATTATGTAACCCCTCTATTTGTAGGTGTTTTGGAGGTCTCGAAGTTTGACATTGGAGTGGCATCAACTCGGCTTTTCATCATAGTAGAATTCGTCCCACCCGGGGATGAATAACAGTCAAAATTCGTCCTGCCTAGGGACGAATTCTAGTTGAAAGCAGATTGGCCGACTGTTTCAATGGCAGTGGCCCTCTGGTAATGTCTTCTGACCTCTGTCAGATTTGCAGGTCATTTAGGATCATTTCATGTATCATTTTAGTCAGTCTTAGGCATACATCTTTCACTAATTTCAAGGAATAAATGTTTCATGTTTGCAGCAGGTGCTACTAACCCCTTTTTTTGTTTTTTTTATTGCAGGAGAAGTAGCAAGAACCAAGGACTCATCAACATCAGCGGTGGCAACACTTTGGCCCGCCCATTTTGCATGTGGGCATGCGGAAGGAGGAAGACTAAATCACAATTGTAACCAAGTTTAACGCTCCTAGCCCCTAAAAAGGGAGGAGACGTCTTTGTAACCGAGGATAAGAAAATTGAATAAAAAGGGTTGTGCTTTCCATACATCTTTCTTTCATTTTCAATTTATCTCCTTTCTTTTTTTCATGCATTTCAAAGGCATAGGATTAAAGCGTTAGATTTTGTCTTACATTGCATAGCTATAGTTTTCCTTTTATTTTCGAAATCTCGTGCTTTCACATGCACATGGTCTAGAATCTTTGAGAATTGGAAAAAATACAAGCTCACCCCTACCCAGAATAAAAATCCCTTGCTCTACAGCTAATCCGAGCAAGTATCCCTAGCATAGAACAAAAAGAAAAAGCAAAGTTCAAGAAAAAAAGAAAAAGAAAAATGTTATTTTATATCATTACAACAATTTTCCAAGCATTATCAAGCAAAAATACAAAAAGAAAAAAAATGAAAGCAAAAGCAAAATCAATAAAATCCCTTTTTCTACCCTTTGAAAAGAAAAGAAGGGTTGATGAGCTTGAATTCCTGGAATTCTCAATTATTCGAAAACTGTGAGGTAAGCCCCATAACGAGTGGTTTGTGCCCAACCTGCTTGGCCTTGGGTAACTCCTAGCATGGCGATATGTTTGTCACATTAGCGACCTTTTGTACAGACCTATGTCTGCTTATGGATTAGCTAGCTCTTGATAATCCGACTTACATAGTAGTCTAGTATGGTTATATGCATCTACATCATGGTTAATGAACACTTAGTTGGTTCATTCAAATCACTTGTATCATATTATATTGCTCAAAACTGGTAAATGAACATAGCAATTGCACACACATTTGTATTTGAGAGATTTTGTGTATCATTATGACAAATCAAGATTGGAAATGAATTCACATATGCACATGGGATTCCTTATAAATCTAACTTTTGTCTTTAAGATACTTTGAAATATTTTTTTTGCAAATTGTTTGGAATAACTTCTTTTTCTTTTTAAAAGTACAGTTGTTTAGTATAAAGACACCTACATACATAATAGAAAAAATCAAAATTTCTTTCAAAACCATACAATCAAAACATGCATATATATATATATATTGTCGACTTTCGCGACGATGGTATAGTTCTAAAACCAAAATTGAAATTTTATGCCTAGCGCAAGTCCTCATCTTCATATTTTCTGTTTATTAAAAAATCAACCATGCAATAAAACTATCTCTTCTTTTTTTTGTATTTCGCGATGATGGTATAAGTCTATACCTACATATTCTATGCCTAGCGCAAACCATTGTACCAATTTTTATTCCCCATTTATTTGAAAATCATGAAAATCACATGACTTAAATCATTCTGTTATACAATTATGTTTTTTGAAAAAAAGCATGCACATTATCACTATTTCATGTCATTATGTCAACCTTCAATTTTGCAATGATGGTATAATTCCTAGGGAATTATCCAAAAAATTTATCACACTTAAGAATTTATGCCTAGCGAAAATCATTTTAACATTATTTCATGCATACTATTTTTATGAAACTTTGAAAACAAACCATCATCATCATCATTTGCACCATTGCACCAAAGTCTTAAGACAATCTCTTAAGCACTATTTTACTTTTTAACAATATTTCTATACTAGGATTAGCTTGACGACCGAGTGAGCGGCGACTCCATGAAATGGTCTATAATAGCGACAATGTCCTTTGAAATTATTGTTAAAAGTCCCTTTTATTTTTTTATCAAATCATCACATCACAACCAACCAATTTGTTCTATCAGATTATTTCATTTAAATTTTTCAAGCATGACATTTCAACCATAATATTTCCAATGATGTAATTACATGAATCATCAAATCAATCAATCAAAACATTAAAAGCATCATAAAAATACATAAGATACAAGTCATATGATCAAAAATATCTCATCTATATCTGTATCAACCATAATATACATCATATCAAAACCGAATCGGTATGCCACAATTTGTACCTTGACATACTCAATCCTCTATAAAAAATAATAAATACTATATATCAATCGTGCGAGTGCAATCTGTAGTAGCTAGCCTCGAGAACCCCTCGAGCTCTCAGCCTCATCTCCTCCTCCGCCCTGAGGTGGACGAGGTGGCCCCATCATAGTATGTGTGGTACTGCGAGTCCTAGTTGTCGATCGAGATGAAGTCCTCGACGACCCAATATTGATCAGGTCAGTAATGTCGACTGGCAGCTGTACCCTATGACCCTTTGGCACCGTCTGGAAGTAGATACCTTGGTAGAACGCAGTCTGAGCAATCGATCGCTCTAGCTCCTAAGTGCTCGCTCCTCCACCTTATGCTCTAAGGCATGCAATCTCATCTCTGAGCTATGTCACCTCAGCTCGATGGCGTGTAGCCTCATCCTGCAATGTCTGCACCTATGCCTGAAGATGGACTGTCTCCACTCAGAGAGTCGTTGTCTCGCTGCTCTCCCCAGTTTCAACACCCTTGCCCTTATCGAGCGATGGTGGCCTCTCTCTCTATGGATAAGGGGGTCTCTCCTCCCTCCTCTCTCGCTGTAGTGGCCTCTACTACACCTGTGGTCTCCTCTGCTCTCTCTTGTCGTGACCTTGGGCCGCGTCAATGGACGCACAACTGCGTGAATCAGACCCTAAGCCCTTGTCATCTGAGGAGGGCATATGCCTGTGTACTAGGCATCATAGCCGTCAGCTACCCTAGCATCGTCCCCATCCACTGGTTGAATGGGGGCATCATTTGTGTCCTGACTCCAGAAGCACTGCATACCTGGAGCTCGTGTGAGTCTCTATGCCCCAGGCATCTGACGTAGCGACTCGATGTTCACTCCGCCCTTCTCCAGGGCAAAGCTTGGATTGCCACATAGTTGCATCATCGCGTGGCCTTGATTGGCCGCGAGAGTGATCAGTCGTCCTTGTATGGAGATCCTCAAAATCCTCCATACATCCTCTAGTGTGGGAGTCATCTCCCCTATCGGTAACCAAAAATAGGAAGAACCCGGATACCACCTCTCTGCTAGGGCTGTCAATAGCCCCATATCTATAGAAACTTGTGGCATCTCTACCACATGCTGCAATCCAGCCTGTGCTAGCTTATCTCGCTCTGCCTGAGACAGGGCGGCCAAGTCATCCCTCAACCCGTCATATTTCCATTCTATGCTCTTCAGTAATCCTCTTTGCAACATGAAAACAACAACACAATAAAAATCATTAATAAAAACTCAGTAATTAATAATGCAAGTAAAATTAGTTCAATTTTATATAAATGATGATATCGTCTACTATTGGAAGATATCGTCCCAAATTTGAGCAAAATCGTCTCCGATTTTGCAAGCCAAAATTGTCCCTAATTTTACGAAATCGTCCCCCTTTCGTCGATTTTGCCCTTAGATGAAATTGATGAACTTGAGACGATTTCGTCGAAATCAGGACGATTGCATCCCGATGACATCGACAGCCCAAAAATGGCCGCGATGCTCAAAAATTGCTCAAAATTCACCTAAAAAGCATGTAAAAATCAAATTAAAGCATTCTAAACTAAGTTTAGACTCTTACCTGTAGCCCGCGTTGGACCTCTGTCGATCTGTGCGTTGTCTCAACCATTTTATCTCCAAAGCTCTAAAAACCAAAAAAATGAACAGTAACAATGAATTAGGGTTTTACCCTATTTTTCTTAATTTTATTCAAAACACAATTAAAAACACTTTAAAATTTTGCTTTTCCGCATTTTTACCTCAAACGTTCGATTTAGGTAAAAACACGGAGGGGGCACCATAGTAAGCTGTCGTACGATTCGACCAAGAATTGTCGCCTAAAAATGAGAATAATTTTTGTTTTCTCGTAGATCGAGAAGAACTCATATTTAACGCATTTTCTTCAAAAAAATTGCTAAAGAGGGGGCAAAATGTAGCACCCTAAAATTGATGCAGTAAAACCTTAATAATTACAATTACTCTAGTAAATATTCAAATTCAAATTTCAACCTCCAAAACCGCTCCCAAACCGTCGTTTAACCCGTTTCCTCCTTTTTCGTGCCATTTTTAGAGTTTGTTTTATCCGTTTGACGATATCATCTCCGATAAGATGATATCACCTCAGATCAGACGATTTCATCTGGCATAGGACGTCCAGACGATCTTGTCCCAAATTGATTTATGCATAGTTGGACTATGTTCCAACCACATCTCTAATTTGGGCAGAAGCGTGTCTGTGCCATTAGAGACCTCCTCCGTTGGAGATCTCTCAAATTGGGATGATCTCCAACCTCCCAACCTCTATCCTAAGCCTATTTAATCCTAGGCCCTCCCCTTAGCATCCCCCTGGCTGAAATTCTCTGTAACTCGAATTCTACATGCACTAGACCATCTTAAATCACAGTTTGCATTTGTATTTTTCCAAGTTTATTTGTAGGAACTTCATTGTTTTTCAGCCAGAGCAAGCTCAATTCGTCTCAGACGATCTCATACAATCTCGGATGATCTCGACCCAATTCGAGACGATTTCAACTACAGTCCACATTGGGGGCAATCAGTGCCCAGAGTTTGCGTTTCCTCCACTCTTTTCCACTGCATTATCCTGCATTTATTTAATTCTATGGTTATTCTTTATTATCTTGCATCTTGGAGTTGACCCATGTAGCTTTAAGGTATAATAAAAGCATAAATTGTCATTAGATTGTTATAATGCATTCGTGTCTTAGTTTGATATTATCATTTTAATGTTCTTACTACCATTTTACATCATTACCCTTTGTTATCATAGTTGCATTCTCTGTATTTTGCATTTGTTTCTTTGTTTGCAGGTCTCTGACGAATTCTTCAGATCTCAGACGATCATGTCATATAGGAGACGATCCTGTCAAATTCCAGACGATCTTGACTGCTTCAAAAATTAGAATCTCCATCAGACATCCGGATCAGGTATGGCTCTATAATTTAGCCTTTTCTCTCTGTTTTTTGTCTAATTATGTTCTCTGTATGCATTTAGTCTGCACTTTCATAATAGAACAACTTAGTTTCATTTGGCCAAACCTAGGACTTGGATGATTAAAGATAAAATTGAACACATCAAACACATTCCCAACCTAGGCGTGGAAACTGCCATTCAAACTTTTCCTTGTGAACCCACCATCCGTCGAAAAATCACCATAATACACCTCCCCCGAGAGGCGGGACCTTCGCAAGGCCTCTCAGTCCGAGGTACCGCGCCATCCTTTTCCCATCCTCATTCCAGGCACGGATCCTATAGCCTGAAGGTAGGGATGCGAAAAATTTGGAGCGATACAATAATACACCTATTTTAGTAAGTCTTGATTATACGAAGCCATTCTTTATCTACACTTTTGCATCTGATCATTTGTATGCTAGTGTGTTAACTCATAAGAGCAAAGATAACTCTGAAAACCCTATCACATTTATGAGATCACCATTAGACGATACACAAGTAAGATATACCATTCTGGAAAAGAAAGCATATGCTTTATTTAAAACTGTTAAGAAAGTGAGGCATTATATTTTGCATAGTAAATTCTTTGCTATTGTACCTGAACCTGCTGTAAAAAATATGTTAATGCATAATGAGTTGGGTGAAAGAAGAGGGAAATGGATGTCTACTCTTTAAGAATTTGATCTTGAAATTCACCCAATGAAGTTGGTTCGGTACCAAGGATTGACCAAAGCCTTGGCAAAAGTAGACTCTCAAATTTCCTATCAACATTACAATGTAGAGGACATCACACAAGACGAATGGTATGTGGATATTGTCTACTTATTGTTGAATGGTAAGTGTCCTCCAAGATTTAATTCTACACAAAGAAGGGCTCTACGTTTGAAATCCTCAAATTTTATGTTTAATGTTGGTGTATTATACAAAAAGAATCATGAAGAAATATTTTTGTGTTGTCTAAACAAAGAAGAATCTACACAACCTTGTAGAAATTCCGTGGTAAATATGGGATGGGACATGTTTTGGCCAATGCCACTACACACCATATTCTGTAATCTAATTACTATTGGCCCCATATATTCAAGGATGCCCATTCCCATGTGATATCTTGCCACACCCATCAAATTATTGCCAATAGATAAAGACAAGCACCAATGCCATTACAACTAGTAATTGAGATGAGACCCTTTGCCCAATGGGGATTATATTTTGTAGGGGTCATTAGTCCTAATTCATCAGCTCTCCATAAGTACATACGCAGTACTTCATATTATTGTACCCGATGTACTGAAGCCATCCCTACCAAAAATTATACTATAGAAGTCGTTATTCGATTTTTGGAAGATTACATCGTAACCAGGTTTAGAATACCTCATTCTATTATTTGTGATAATGAGTCTGTGTTCATTTTATCTCGTTTTATAGAATGGGCGTATGATAACAAGGTGAACATTAAGCATTCTTCTAATTACTATCATCAACGTAATGGATTATCTGAATCTTCAAATAAAAACTTGTTATCTGTCATTAAAAAACTGCTTGAACATAACCCTAGATATTGGCACAATAAATTAAAGTTTGCATTGTGGGTTGATAGGATAAGAACTAAGGAATCCATTGAAACTTCACCTTATCATTTAGTATATGGTCAAGATCCAATTTTTTTTGCTAATCTTAAATTGTAGACTTTACAGTTTATGAAGGAATATCTTGATATTGATGATAAGATCAAAGCACATCTCACTCATTTAATGCATCTGGATGAGAAGTGAGAGGAGGCATTGCTCCACTTTAGCAAACATCAAGACGTTGTTAAGATATTGTTTGACAAAAGGGCAAAAATTAAGAATTTTAGAATCTCTAATATGGTTTTACTTTGGGATAAGGTATTGTTGTCAATCTTGACACACCTTGTAAAAAAGATGCATAGTTAATTCTATTTTTGAAAGCGCTCATTGTAAAATTCCTTTTTCACAAAAAATGGTCAAAGGCGTTGCGATTCTAAAGCTTTCCCTCATATGGGTCTGCTCCTTCTTAAGATTTTCTACATTTTTCTTTTCTTTATCCTATTCTTCTGAAGTTTTTTAAATTTGGTATGTTGCATGCAAAATTGTATATATTTTAGCATGGGCAATCAAATGTTAAATTTTCATCTCCAGCTCTTCCATTTTTGGTTCTATTCCTTGCTTAGCTAGAGGATTATTTGCAAGATGATCGAAGGATTAAGGAAGCAAAGTAGATAAAGTTGCTAAGTGCAGATAGAATTTAAGCTTATTCAAAAGAGAAGCCTCTAAAGAATTTTCCAAGTCTATTGCTTAAAGCAGAAAGCGCTCCACTTGGGAGCGCTTTGCTAAAAGCGCTCCACAAGGGAGCGCTTTGCTCAAAAGTGCTCCACTTGGGAGCGCTTTGCTCAAAAGCGCTCCACTTGGGAGCGCTTTGCTCAAAAGCGCTCCACAAGGGAGCGCTTTCCTCAAAAGCGCTCCACTTGGGAGCGCTTTGCTGAGAAGCGCTCCACAAGGGAGCGCTTTCCTAAAAAGAGCCAGAGGGATATTGTTAAAAGGAGCCAACGAACAAAAGGAGAGGTCCACAGTGCATTTCCTATTTCACCGCCCTGAAACTATTTTTGAGACCGTCTGATTGATGATCGTCATCAAAAACTTCTAACTTCAATATCAAGTTACCTGTAATTTCGGCCTGACTGTTCCAAGTCTTCATCGAAACCTTTCACTTTTAATGATAAATTGGGATAAGGTAGACCATTTTTGGTTGTCACCGAATTTGAATCAGCCCGTCATGAAAGTGGTTGAATACCAATTCATCGAGCGGTAGTTTTTCTCCTATATAAACCCCCCTTTCTCTGTAAATGGATGGATAACTTCTGCTAGAAAAGCAGTTCTGTACTTTGGATCCCGCTATCGAAATAAAAGCTTTTGGCTCTGGTGTTGAGACTTCTAATCTGTGTATGACTTCTACTCTATTATTTCTATTAAGTTAGTTTCTTTACGGTCAGTTTAATTCTATTTTTTGGATTTCACTATCGGTAGAGGGCTTGCCCCTGGAATACTTGTTGGAGTTTGCATAGTTAAGAGGTTTTTCATACTAGTTTCTATTAAAGGTTTATTGTTTTGATTGTTGTTGGTTCAAATATATAAGCTGCCTATCGTGCTTCCGGTCCATCACCCCACACTTTCGGCTTGTAGCCATTTCCCATTTCTTTTAGTCATTTCATCCCTTTCTGTACATTCCTTACCCTTAACCCAAAGTCCCCATTTTTACTTTCTGAAGTAGTTGTATACTTGAAACCTACCCTCAAAATAAAGGCTTCTGGCTATGGTTTAAGTCCCCAATCTCTGTGTAAGATTTCTACTCTGTGATTTCTATTAAACTAGTGTTTCTGTTCTTCAGTTTAATTATGTTCTCTAGATTTTGTTGTTGATAGAATACTGGTCCCTGGAATCCTTGCTGGAGTTTACATAGGTTCTGAGGATTTTATACTGCTTTCTGTTATAAGTCATTGTTTTGATTGTTGTTGGTAAAAGTAGATAAGTTGTCTATCATGTTCTTGGTCCATCATCCCAAATTGTTGACCTTTGGCCATCTCCCCTTCCTTTCCGTAATCTCCCATCTCTTTCAGTATCTTTCTATCCCTTATCTCCAATCACCCATTTAATTTTTGAAACCAGCCCTACTGGAGATTGCCATGGAGGACATCCCTTTCCTTCGAGCATTCAATGCTTGGCAACGGGCCTAGGGCGCTGCAGACTTAGAAAACCTGTATCTAGGCCGGTTCGATTGCCAACAGTTTCTGGCACGCCCGATGGGACCCAAACGTTCCACATTTTATCAGTATTAAGAAGTGATGTTCATCTTAGTATTGTTCAATCTGAACATCTGGCGACTCTACTAAACCCAAGATAGCTCCAAATCTCGTAGACCAGTGTAAAAGCTCCCGCCTTCATGCGTACAAGGTGGAGGGCTAGAAATACAAAAGAAGAACCCAAATTCTATGAGCTCGACATCGACGCTTTAGGAGAACATCCTAGGGTGGTCGGGTCAAATATTCTGCTTGTTGGGACATCATCACAAGAAGTTGTTCAAGATTCACAGAATCCAACTCCTGACAACACAACTACCAGCTTGCCTCCGAATCCACCGAATTCTTCGGATCATCAGTATACTCTGGCTCCACCAGACGTTCAACCAGGTGCTCCGAGTGTTTCGACTATTTTGACTCAGCAAGTTCTACCAACTCCATCGCTCCTCACCAATCCGCCTCCCCAGATGGCCCAACCAGCTCCGCCCAGGCAGTTCGTAGCTTGGAACCATACGGGACCGCTTGCCTTACAGGCTCAACACATGGTCCCGCCCATAGCTTTGAAAGCTCTACCTACTTACGATGACACGGGAAAGATGGTGCAAGAGCACATACAAGATGTCATAGGATTAGCGACCATCCATCAAATCACCAACGAAGACGTCATGGTGAAGTTGTTGGTTCTTTCACTAAGAGGTAAGCTTCTTTATTGGTACCGATCACTCCCACCCGACACCATTACTACATGGGACCAGCTGGTTGGGTAGTTGATAAGGGGTTTCAATGAACAAGCAGACCCCTTCTCTCTGTTACACCAGTTTACTACTATTCAAAGGCATCCTCAGGAAGAAATAACTGACTTTAACGTTAGATTCGCAAGAACCTAGCAAAGAGTCACAGATGGTCTCCGACCCACACCTGAGTAGGCTGCATTTTATTACCTAAGAGCTTTCCACTCAGATATAAGCATCAACATCCACCATGCTAATATCAATACATTCCTCGCTCTCTACGAGCAGGCCCAAAAAGCTGAGGCTGACCTAATAGCTATCGGGAAGTTACCTCCCAAGGCAACGACCCCGATTTATCCAGATTTCCCCTAGAATATGTATCCAAGCGCATCCGCTCCTCCTGCATCCCAAACGCACCTTAGCCAATCTTGGAATCCACATTCCCAGTATCGACCTATGCCTATGCCTCAATACCAAGCGCCCGTTGTTCCCCAGTTACCCGCTCCAACGCAATACCTAGCTTTGCCAGTGCCACCAACGTTGGCCCCATTACCTCCAAGTCAAGTAGCTGCTAACCAAGCGGTTGTAATCGAAGCTCAAGCTAAAGAGCTATCAAAAGTTAAGGCTTACATGAAGATGGTGGCAAACCAGATGAGCGCCATAAGGAAAAGACAAGATGATCAAGGATTTCACCAGAGGAGATTCCCTCCTCCCCCGATCACCAAAGAGCAAGCAACCACTGGCACTCAAAGGCAACACGAGCGAAATTCAGCAGTGATGAACACCGAAGAGGCCGGTACCTCTGATTCCTTCTATTGGTGTACCACGTGCAATGATCCGCACAATGAAGAAGACTGTATGGTACATCTAAATTATGTGCAGACACTGGCTGGCGGACCCTATGAGCAAGTTAATATGATCAGGGAAGCTGGTCAAAATCTCATGACATCATCAGTTGAGCAAGTTTTCGTTCTTACCAGGTCAGGAAAGAAACCTATCGAGGTAGATCCAGTTCAGATGGATCCATTGAAAGTGCCTCCGGCACCTAAACCCACAACTAAATCATGGACTGGAGCTCAGCCGCAGGCAAAAGCTCCCGATCCAATGACAACTGCTCACCAGTCCGATCGATTGAAGGACCACCTTCAACCTCGTGTTAGAGAAAGGATCTCACAGCCTAAAGCTACAACTCCTCAGCCACCAGCAGAAACACGGGAACAGGCAAGAGAAAAGCTTCGATACCCCTCACTCACTAAACGACAATGGGTAGACGCGACGCAACAATATCGAAAGATCTACGAACCTACAAGGGGAGCAGTGGAGCCCACCGCTTCAACATACAACATAGTCGAAGAAATGAAAAAGGCCCCCGCTAAGGTAAGCCTATATGACGCCCTTCAGCTTCCAGGTCAAGTTGATCTATTAGAAGAATCTCTCAAATTCACACAGGACAAGGAAAGCGGGCCAACTCAGACTATGTATTCTCAGCCATTAACAGCTTTGGCCATAGGTAAAAATAGGCCCCCGCCATTCTACCTATCCCTTCGAATGGAGGGATGGGTCATGCATAACTGCATGATCGATTCAGGCGCCGCTACAACCGTCATGCCCAAAGCAGTATGTGAAATCATGGGTATGGAATACACCCACAGCAGCCCTGGGGTGCTACAGTTAGACGGAACTCCAGTAAAAATAGTGGGAGTGATCAAAGATGTGCCCATCCAACTCCATAAAATGCCACAAGTCACTGTCATACAGGAGATCGTGGTGGTCGATTTGGAGCCATATTTTAGTATGTGCCTCTCACGAGAATTCACGACGAAGATGGGAGGCTACCTCTCCCTTGACTACACCCACCTGGAGATCCCCTTCAAAGGAAGAAGATTCAAGCTCTTCAATGAGAAACCTACTGGTTTTCACGTTGAGAAGCTTGAAGATGAAGAAAAGGGCTCAGTCTCTGTCAACTTGATGGCAGAAGAAATACAAATCGACTTGATGGAGGAAGCTCTCGTTGAACTCCAACTGGAGGATGACTTCTCCCTAACTGATTTCAACGCAGTCAATGGTACAGACTTAGGATGCTACACACTCACTAAGCCTAAAAAAGAAAAGCAAGCTCACCCAGCAACGCCCTCAACCTCAGACCAACTTTGGAAGTTGTACTTTGATGGTGCACGATGTAAAAATGGAGTTGGTGCAGGAATTGCTCTCATCTCCCCAACTGGCGAACATAAGACTTACTCATACAGACTAGCTTGGAGTTGTACGAATAATGCGGCTGAGTATGAGGCTTTGTGCCTCGGACTCAAGAAAGTTGAGAAGCTAGGCATCAAGCAACTATAGATTTTTGGGGACTCCGAGCTAATCTGTAATCAAGTTACCAGCAAGTGTGTCAGCAAGCAACACTACCTGAAGGCGTATCGCAACAAAGTGTGGGATTTGTTCGATACCTTCGATGCGCTAAACGTCAAGTCCATTTCAAGGGAAAAAATAAGCTAGCCGACGTCCTAGCTTCCATTGGCGCCCGATTTTCACCAGTCGATGGCATGATGCACAAACCAAAGATGGTAAGATCAATTTACCGACCTTCCATTCCCGATAAAAAGTTGCATTGGCAAGTGTTTGATAATGATGAACAACTTATTAACTTCTTGGTCAATGAAGCATCAACCATCGAAGGGCAGGCTCTAAATGAAGAAGACCATGAAGGTTTGATTCAGTTGAAAAACAATCATATCCCGAAAGGCCTGATCACACTGGAAAGTCTCTTTGATAGAAATGATAGGCCTATCGACCATAAGATCAAGGTCGACCAGAAGGAGTTCATCAACTTGGAGTTAGAATCAGGGAAAGTCATCATGGTAGGGACCGATTGCACCACCGAAGAACTCCAACAGATCCGAGATCTGTGTAAAGAATACCCCGACATCATCGCCTGGTGTTATCAAGACTTAAAGGGGTATGACAAGAATGTCATCCAACATACCATCGAGTTAGAAGAGGGTGTCAGACCCTTCAGACAGAAGCAATGACCTGTAAATCCAAAGGTCGAAACTCTTATGAGGACCGAGTTATTGAAGATGCTCGAAGCTAAGATCATATATCCGATTAAGCATTCTTCTTGGGTGGCTAACCTGGTTCCAGTGCAGAAGAAGAATGGTGATATTCGGTTGTGTATAGACTTTCAAAATCTGAATCAAGCATCGCTCAAAGATCACTACCCACTACCTCAGATTGATCAAATCCTTCATGTAGTGGCAGGGGCACAAAGGTTCTCCTTACTAGATGGGTTCTCAAACTATAACCAGATATGGGTTAAAGATGAAGATCAACACAAGACCGCATTCACGACCAAGTGGGGCACTTTCACCTATCAACGGATGCCTTTCGGCCTTTCCAATGCCGGAGCTACCTTTCAAAGGGCAATGGACCTCGCTTTTGGTGAATTACTCAATCATGTCATCGTAATTTATTTAGATGACATGACGGTCTTCTCTCATAAAAGGGAAGAACATGGCTCGCATTTACGACAAGTTTTTGAAAAATATCGAGAGTTCGGGGTCTCCATCAACCCCAAAAAGTCAATCTTTGCAGTGAAAGAAGGAAAGTTGCTCGGGCATATTATCTCTGAAAAGGGATTAACAATCGATCCAGCTCGAGCAGAAGCGCTTCTCCGACTTTCACCTCCCACAAATAAAAAGGCCTTGCAGTCCTTTTTTGGACAGATAAACTTCATCAGGAAGTTCATAGCCGATTTTGCCCAGGTGATAAAACCAATGGCCCAACTCTTGAAAAAGGGCGCCGAATTCAAGTGGACTGATGAGAGGAGGCAAGCTTTTCAAGAGATTAAAGAGCGGATTGCTCAAGCTCCCATCCTTATCAACCCCGACTACTCACGAGGTTTCATCTTATACGTGGTCGGAGAGCCTGAGAGTTATGCCACGGTACTAACCCAGAAGGGTGAAGACGGAGACGAACGTCCGATTGCGTTTCTCAGCCAGATCATTCAGCCTCATGAGGAGAAGTTCAATTTCATCGAATGATAGGTTCATGCAGTGATGAGGTCCCTCCAAAATTTTAGGCACTTTGTATCTCAAAGCAAAACCATCGTATATGTCATACACCCTGACGTCCGGAGCTTCATCATCCAAGGTGAGTTAGGGAATAGAAGGGCAGGTTGGGTTACCAAAATCCAAGAGTTTGATATTGAGATACACCCTACCAAGTTGGTTCGAGGCAGAGCGCTCTGCCAAGAGTTAGCTAAAAATGTTGTGACCGAAGCTATGATTCCAGACTCAGATAGCCTAAATTTTGAAAGCAACTTGGCTATCCCACCCACTAGTGAATCATACTGGACAGAAGACCTGATCAGATATTTTGATACAAGCCGATGCCCCTCACACCTCGATGCTTCACAAAGAAGAAGATTCCATCTACAAGCTAACAGGTATGTCCCGATGCCCAATGGCCTTTTTTATCGAAATATTGATGGGATCCTTTTAAGATGCATTAAGGAATCCAAAAAGGCTAAAATCCTGGAGGAGTTTCACTCTGGTGTTTCGGGAGGGCATTTTGTCGGTAGACCGATGGCATTAAAAATCATCAAAGCAGGTTACTATTGGCCTACTCTCTTTTTGGATACCTTCAAAACCAGCCAGTGTTGTGACAGTTTCCAGCGTTACTCAGGAAGGGTTAGGAATGCATCGCTTCCTCTCCACCCCATTCGGGTGGAGACTCCATTCCAGCAATGGGGTTTGGACTTCATCGGGATCATCAATCCAAATTCTTCTACCGGCCACAAATATATCTTGACTGCTACGGACTACTTCACTAGATGGTCAGAAGCAATTCCAACCAAAGAGGCGAGCCAGGAGGTGGTCATCTCCTTCCTTGAAGGTCTGATCACTCGGTTCGGAATCCCGAAATCCATCATCTCGAACAACGGTTCTCCTTTCACTGGTGCAAAAATTTGTGAATTCACGGTCAGATATGGAATTTACTTGAAGGTTTCATCTAACTATTATCCGCAGGGAAATGGATTAGCTGAATCCACGAACAAAAACCTATTGCGAATTCTCAAGAAATATTTGCAAAAGAATAAAAGGAGTTGGCACCTACTTTTGAATCAGTCCCTATGGGCTGATCGAATTTCCATCAAGCGGTCTATCCAGACTTCACCCTATTCATTGGTGTATGGCAAAGATGCGGTCTTACCTACACACATTGAATTACCAACCTTACAGCTTCTTAAGTGGCTCGACGTTGAAGGAAGCCAACTTAGCCCAATGGATGCAAGGTTGGCACAGTTGATAGAATTAGAAGAAGAAAGAGAAAAGGCATACGAAGTCTTCGCCAAGCATGCCGAAACCACCAAGAGCTGGTTTAGTAAGAGAACTTTCGATCGGGTTTTCAACGTTGGGGATTTAGTTTTGAAGTGGAACGTCAAGAAATCGAAGTCGGGAAACCATGAAAAGTTTGATGCCTTTTGGGAGGGTCCATTCTGGGTCTCTGGCGTTCATCAGATAAATTCATTCATGCTCGGAGATATGGAAGGCGATGAGCTCCCTATTCCAGTTAACGGTTTCCTACTGAAACCTTACTACCCACCAAAGCCCGATGCTCTTCTCTAGCTGATCAGGTATTCCTCATGTATAGTCCCTTTTGTTTGTATAGTAGGGTAGTCTTGTCTTACTCTAGGCTTAGTCGGGAAAATGGAAGAAAGAAGTTCCTTCAAAAATACCTTCACCAAAGCTTTTGGCAGCCAGGATGAGGTTTTTAGTGAAGAAATTGCACCTGGTAGGCCGAGATGTTTTTTTGGAGGTCTGAAGAAGCTTTTTTAAGAACAACTTTGCTAAGCTTTTTGCAGCCAGAGTGAGATCCTTAGTAAAGAAATTGCACCCGACAGGCCAAGATATTTCTCCAAAGGTGAAGCGCTCCACAAGGGAGCACTTTCAAAGCACTCCAACAAGTGGAGAGCACTCCAAAGGTGAAGCGCTCCACAAGGGAGCGCTTCAAGCCGAAGCACTCCAACAAGTGGAGAGCGCTCCAAAGGCGAAGCGCTCCACAAGGGAACACTTTCCCAAAAGCAGAGCACTCCAACAAGTGGAGAGCACTCCAAAGGTGAAGCGCTCCACAAGGGAATGCTTTCCAAGGGAGGCGGGGCCCCAAAAGGAAACTTTCCGAGCGCTCCAACAAGTGGAGAGCGCTCCACCCAAAAGGAATAAACAAGCAGTTAAATTTTTGGAGGCGCTCCATCGGGAGTTGCTCCCATTTCTTTTAACCGTTTTAATTTTTTGCTTTAGCTATAACCATATTTTCCTCGTTGTCCTCCCCTTTTTAAATGCTTTGAGTTTTAGTTGCCCACTCTAATTTTTCCAAGTGTTCAAGAAGATTTTATGCATCATTAGGGGTCATTTTTCAAAACCCTAGGTAGGCACAATTTTTAAAAGAAAAGCAGGTCGTACGGTTATCAAATCGAAACATTCTTTAGCCTCCGTCAGCCAAAATTGACCTTTTCTCCAAATCTACCGACACCCTTCCCGACCAATAATGGTGCGCCTCGTAGGAGCGTCCTTGTCCACCGTCAGTATTTAGTTTTCCAAGAGAAATCCACCCGCACGAAGAACTCTGAAAATGCCCGATTGCATGCACGTTCACCCTGGAATTAATAAGGAGTGGTCTGCGTTAGAGGTGGTGGTTCCAAGCAACGACATTATAAAACGAAATGCTCTCTGGCCAAGTTCAAACTCACTCCCAAAAATTTTTCCTGCAACTCTCGAACCAGAAATCCTTCGAAGTATTCGACCACCATGGGTAAGAAAGGAAAGCAAGTAGCCGAAGAATCAGTAATTGAAGAAACTTCGAAAGAGAAGAAGCCAAAAGAAAAGGTCCCAAAAAGTAAAAAACTAGATAATGAAGCTACTTCAATGGAAGTTTTAGATTTGAAGAAGCTTTAGAAGAAGAAGAAGAAGAAGGACATCGAAGAACTGGTGCCTTGGCAGCACCCTTTCCTTCGCTACAGGGACTATCTGGTAACGAACAGAGATATAGAGCAACTACGTCGAGATGTTGAAGAGGCGACTGTTGACAATTTTGTCACATTACACAAGGGGTAGAAAAAAATCAAAAACTTCTCTTTGTAAAGTGTTTTGTTTGTTGCTTCGAAAGTGTTTGTAAGTGTTGCAGCAAGTTTTGCTTTCAATGCCATCCCTTTGTACACAAAATGAAGAAGAAAGGCTTCACTGCCAAGCAGACCAAAGAAGATAGCTTCTGCGCAAGAAAGATAAAGTGTCACGATATCGCAACATGTCACATTTTTGTGGCCGATAGCAAGGAGGAAGAGCCAGAATGAAAAAGTGTAGCGATATCGTGACATGTCGCATTTTCGCGACCAAAAGCCAAGAAGAAGACCAAAAGAAGAAGTGTCATGATATCGCGACATGTCGCATTTTCGTGGCTCAAAGCAAGAAGAAGTGCCAAAATGGAAAAGTGTCACGATATCGCAACATGTCGTATTTTCGCGGCTCAGAGTGACAAGAAGGAGTAGAAGGAAAAAGTGTCGCAATATCGCGACATGTCGCATTTTCATGGCTCAAAGTGAGAAGAAGCGCCAAAACGAAAAAAGTGTCGTGATATCACGACATGTCACATTTTCACGACCAAAAGCCAAGAGGAAGACCAAAAGAAGAAAAGTGTCGTGATATCGCGACATGTCGCATTTTCGCGGCTCAGAGCGACAAGGAATACCAAAAGAGAAAAAGTGTCATGATATCACGACATGTCGCATTTTCGCAACTGAAGCAAGAAGAAAGGGCAAAGGATGAAAAGTGTCGCGATATCGCGACATGTCGCATTTTCGCGACTCAAAGCAACAAAAGAAGACAAAGACATAGACATGTCACGATTTCGCGACATGTCATATTTTCGTGATGCAAGAAGAAGAACCAAGCTGAAGGCGTAGAAATGTCATGATATCGTGACATGTTTTTTTTCATAATGGGCACACACTCCAAGATGGGTATTTTCTCGAGACCATCAAAGTGCCTCGTAAATGCATTTTTACTTGCCCGATAAGCTCGCTGCTCATTTTTGGCAATTGGAAGTGAAGTATCAGTCTCTGACAAAGTATCAGTCAAGCATGGCAGCCACTCGAGCATTGCACCCAAAAACCAAGGACACTTAGACAGTTCATCAATGCATATTTTCACGGTTGACTCTGTCACAGTTGCCAGTTCTGGTAATGGATTTGAAAGCTCAGTCTCAAGGGCCGGGAGGAGCCGACTTCTCAGATCTCAAGAACATACTTCGCCATCCTATGTAATAATGACTCAGAAGGTCGGGTCCTCTATAAAAACCCAAGCATTGTAATGGAAAAAGGGGGGAACTATCTGCTAGAAAGTTGTTGTAACTTGATGTCCTGCAATTAATACTAAGAGGCTTTGAGCTCAATTCTTCTCTTTTATGCTGCCTTTTGTGCTTGATTCTTTTGTCTTTCTCCGTTTGTATGTTGGATGCTGAAATCTGCGTCCGATGTGCGATCGGGGACAGTACCCTGAAACTCGTTCTGAAGGATACATAGGAGTGGAAAACATCCTATTGACTTTCTTTTATGCTGCCTGCCTTGCTTGATTATTTTGTCTCTCTTCATTTGTAGACTGAGATGTTGAACTCTACGTCCGGTGTGCGATCGAGGACAGTACTCTGAAACTCGTTCGGGAGGATACATAGGAAGGTTGATACTACGTTTCTTTCGTTTTACTCTTGGTGCTCTTTGCTTCTATTCAAGTTGCTAGTTAGTGATCGTGCTTCCTGTTCTTTCCCACCTTAAATCACCAATTCCTCTTCCCTTAACCCTTTTTTATTTATTTCTCTAACCCTTATCCCTTTTATCTCTTTCCTACACTCTTGTCTTCAAACACCCAAGTAGTTTAGTATAGGAGTCGACCTTTCTTTGGAGATTGGCATGAGGGGCATCTCTTCCCTTCGGCCTTTCAATTTTGGTCCAGGTCTAGGGTGCATGCATTTACTCAAAATCCTTACCTAGGCAAATTTTGTGACCAACAATTTTTGCATGCCCGGTGGGATCCGACTGTGTCTATCTCAATAAGATCCATAACCAGTCAAGGTCCCATATTTTAATGTAAATCTCAACCCATCTACACTGGGGCTAATAGTTCTAACCAGTTCCCAATGTGACCCAATCAGTCTCACCTTCTGAGTGGTAGTGAGAATCGATGCTCTCATTACCAAAAGACTCTTAGCATCTGGCGACTCTGTTCAACCCAAAAATCTCTAAGTCGTAAAGACCAGTACCTAAACCTGTGCCTTCATGGCAAAAGTCCCCATGTTTTAAGGAAGTCCGAGTTGGTGAATCTCTGGCTTGCCTCCATCTGACAAAATCACCTAGCAACTCTGACTGAGCTGAAGATCCAGATTTCTTGATCGTAGGCACCTTTTAAAGCTAAAAGAAGACATCCCGGAGGAATCAAGGTTCGGTGAGCAGCCCTGACCTCACAAGCGGAGAAAAGTATGTTCACCTGGCGACTTTGACCTAGTGGCAAGGACC
Source organism: Wollemia nobilis (assembly GCA_028583015.1). Taxonomy (NCBI): domain Eukaryota; kingdom Viridiplantae; phylum Streptophyta; class Pinopsida; order Araucariales; family Araucariaceae; genus Wollemia; species Wollemia nobilis. Next base: position 5,985,880 of record JAQPPZ010002201.1, read on the forward strand.
GTGATCTCTGCAGGCCACTACTATAATGGAGAGGGTATGCTATCCTAGCTGGGATGATCGTGGCCCTTTGAATCTTCAAAGTTACCATGAAATTCTTGAAAGTGCCTTGAAGACAGTGCCAAAATACAATGGCACTAAGGGAATGGCCCGAGAACACCTTGAATATCTTGTTGATTTAAGGCCCATCCATGACATATTCCATGAAGATGTCATGATCAGACTTCTGGTCCTGTCTCTAGAAGGAAGGGCGCTGTAGTGGTACAGACTGCTCAAGCGTAAAAGCATCTGCTCATGGGATGACTTAGCGGGAGCACTACTCGAAGCATTTGATGGCTCTCAGGACCCCTTCCAGCTTTTGATGTACCTCTCCACCATCAAGAGAGCACCTTTGGAGATCATCACGAACTTCAATGTCCGATTCTACAGAAGCTGGAAGTGAATTCCAAGGGAGATCCAACCAACGCCCGCCCAAGCCCACCTCTTCTATGTTCAGGCCTTTCACCCGGACATGGGCCTCATCTTGTTGCAATAGGGTGAACAAAGATTTCCTCAAATATTTGAGGAAGCAGTACGAGCAGAGCAGCTCCTGCTCTTATCTGGAAAGTGGCAGTGGGGGGAAACTCCATCACTTCCTCCAATAATTGCTGCTCCTATCTACCCTGCACAGTATTCACCATAGAAAACTCTGCATACTGAGTAGAGGCCTGAGATGCAGTCGTTTGGAGCTTGAGAGGCAGATCTCATCCATGTTCGACAATGGGAATATGTAAGCTTTGCCCCACCAATGAACAATATGGTTGCTTGCAGTCTCCATCAGAGGACGGGCCAAGAATAAGAGCAGTCTCAAGTGGCAAAACTTGAGAACAAAGAGGGCACATTTTTGCACCCCTTTTGTGTCCCATTGGATGGCACGCAGGCATTCAGCCAGAGTCCATTAAGCATGCCTCATCAAGAAGCTGAATTTGAGGAGACCCTAGAAGATTACTCTTTGTCGGAGGAGCCCTATTACCTCATCAGAAGGATGGAATAACCTGTACTTAGCCCACAGTTAGTAGATTCTTCAGTATTCTGGTATTGGTTCCAACCATCACCACAACCAATACCCATAAAATACCCCCATGCGGCGAACTTCTTTGCCACATTATTCATCACTAGTATGGGTACTGGCAAGAGTGACAACCTGCCACGCTGCACTCTATTTGCAACATGGACAACTTCGGGCAGAGGCCAGTCGGACTTCAAGGATCAGCTAAAGTTCAATCAAATCTGGTCCAGACATTGCAGATTCACCGGATAAGCACCCGAAGCTGGGTCTATAGTGACGGCATGCCAATCATGTCACAAAATTTTGTGTAAATACTGAACATAGCCCGGTTAGTAAATAAGTGCCGAAAACACTAAGTGTTGCTAGATTAGGCACAAAAAAAAAAAAAATGTTGCCAGTGGATGGTCAGAGAAGAAAAAAATGGGAATGACTCTGTTGCCCAATGGATAAAGGCCTGGGATCTTTGCATTCAAAAAAGCTAAATGCCCCGCAAGCCGCCAAGAATGTTGACAATTTTGTCACATTACACAAGGGGTAGAAAAAAATCAAAAATTTCTCTTTGTAAAGTGTTTTGTTTGTTGCTTCGAAAGTGTTTGTAAGTGTTGCAGCAATTTTGGCTTTCAATGCCATCCCCTTTGTACACAGAATGAAGAAGAAAGGCTTCACTGCCAAGCAGGCCAAAGAAGATAGCTTCTATGTAAGAAAGAGAAGTGTCGTGATATCATGACATGTCACATTTTTTGCGGCTGAAAGCAAGGAGGAAGAGCTAGAATGAAAAAGTGTCGTGATATCGTGACATGTCGTATTTTCGTGACCAAAAGCAAAGAGGAAGACCAAAAGAAGAAAAGTGTCACGATATCGCGACATGTCACATTTTCACAGCTCAAAGCAAGAAGTGGTGCCAAAAGGGAAAAGTGTCGCGATATCGCGACATGTCGCATTTTCGCGGCTCAGAGCGACAAGGAGCAGAAGGAAAAAGTGTCGCGATATTGCAACATGTCGCATTTTCGCGGCTCAAAGCGAGAAGAAGCGCCAAAACGAAAAAGTGTCGCGATATCGCGACATGTCGCATTTTTTTGACCAAAAGCCAAGAGGAAGGCCAAAAGAAGAAACGTGTCGCGATATCGCGACATGTCACATTTTCGTGGCTCAGAGCGACAAGGAAGACCAAAAGAGAAAAAGTGTCGCGATATCACGACATGTCGCATTTTCGCGACCGAAGCAAGAAGAAAGGGCAAAGGATGAAAAGTGTCACGATATCGCGACATGTCGCATTTTCGTGACTCAAAGCAACAAAAGAAGACAAAGACATAGACATGTCATGATTTTGCGACATGTCATGATTTTGCGATGCAAGAAGAAGAACCAAGATGAAGGCGTAGAAATGCCACGATATCGCAACATGTTGCTTTTTCGCAATGGGCACACACTCCAAGTCGGGTATTTTCCCGAGACCATCAAAGTGCCTCGTAAATGCATTTTTACTTGCCCGATAAGCTCGTTGCTCATTTTTGGCAATTGGAAGTGAAGTATCAGTCTCTGACGAAGTATCAGTCAAGCATGGCGGCCACTCGAGCATTGCACACAAAAACCAAGGACACTCAGACGGTTCATCAATGCATATTTATGTGGTTGACTCGGTCACAGTTTCCAGTTCTGGTAATGGATTTGAAAGCTCAGTCTCGAGGGCCGCGAGGAGCCGACTTCTCATATCTCAAGAACATACTTCGCCATCCTGTGTAATAATGACTCAGAGGGTCGGGTCCTCTATAAAAACCCAGGCATTGTAATGGAAAAATGGGGGAACTATCTGCTAGAAAGCTATTGTAACTTGATGTCCTGCGATTAATACTAAGAGGCTATGAGCTCAATTCTTCTCTTTTATGTTGCCTTCTGTGATTGATTCTTTTGTCTTTCTCTGTTTGTATGTTGGATGCTGAACTCTGTGTCCGGTGTGCGATTGGGGACAGTACCCTAAAACTCGTTCTGAAGGATACATAGGAGTGGAAAACATCCTATTGACTTTATTTTATGTTGCCTGCCTTGCTTGATTCTTTTGTCTCTCTTCATTTTTAGACTAAGATGTTGAACTCTGCGTTCGGTGTGCGATCGGGGACAGTACTCTGAAACTCATTCGGGAGGATACATAGGAAGGTTGATACTAAATTTCTTTCATTTTACTCTTGGTGCTCTTTGCTTCTATTCAAGTTGCTAATTAGTGATCATGCTTCCTATTCTTTCCCACCTTAAATCACCAATTCCTCTTCCCTTAACCCTTTTTTATTTATTTCTCTAACCCTTATCCCTTTTATCTCTTTCCTGCACTCTTGTCTTCAAACACCCAAGTAGTTTAGTATAGGATTCGGCCTTTCTCCGGAGATTGGCACGAGGGGCATATCTTCCCTTCGGACTTTCAATGTTGGTCCAGGTCTAGGGCGCATGCATTTACTCAAAATCCTTACCTAGGAAGATTTGGTGACCAATAGCGGCCAAGGATAATCCAGTTGAAGATCAGTTAGATGGCGTAGTCTTCTCACACTTGTATTTCTACATGTGCACTTCGGTCCATGCTTGTCCAGAGTTTATTTACGCAGTGGCCTAGAATTATGACCCTATGACGTGGACGATTCGAAATAATCAAGGAGCTCTAATGTTCATAATTACACAAAATCAGTTTGGGAAGCTTTCACTAAGGGATAGAAGTACCCTACTCGGGTTTTTCCACAAAGGTTGTATACAAATGAGGAAGTTGCCAGATATCAGCCAACTTCCTGGATGAAATATTTTGTAGCAAACCAGTTGCATGATGTGACGGTGGTTGGTAACCTACCTACACTCCCAAGGCGTTTGGCTGAGTTCTCACAGCCTAAAATATACTTCATCCTAGCATGGGTGGTAGGATTGGCCACTGATGAGTGGGTCACTGACTAGGAGGATGTCATGGCCAAGGCAATTTTAGACAAACCAATTTATTTTCCCTCTAAGGCGAGGCTAGGTTCTAGCCCAGTTTTTTACGATTGGATTGAATTTATCGCACGGTAGCTGCATGCCTCTTTGACTTTCCTTCATGATGACCAGAGCCACCAATTCAGATTATCTTCCATAATGGTGTGGTTATTTTTTTGGAACCTACACGAGAATTTTATCTTCATCCACAAGTAGCAAACCGACGATGAGGGGAAGTCGTTGCCAGTTTACCTATGGAACGAGAGTTTCACTGTAAGTAATTCGTATTATGTTTTTAATTAGATTTTTTTGGGTCTGGCTTTGGCTTTGATTTATGGTCAGTATGAGCGCTTCCCAAAAGAATTGAGGGAGCAGTTTGTGGAGCAACGGTTGAGGGGTACTTTCCTCCTGACGCAGAGTTACGTCATCAGGATATACGATTTTTTTGAAAAACCTTTTTTATTATTCTTTTACACCACTTTGTTTTTATTTGTTATGGAGGTAGCCCACTAGTTTGATCACACTAACCAAGAGTATGAAAATGGTCATGGGATAAAGGTCATAATCTCCACCCCTTTCAAGTTCGGAGGGGTCAAAATAGCACAATGCGGTCAAAATGAAATTTTAACCATGGTACTAGCCTAGTTCGGATTAATTAAGCTCCCCTATCGATGAAAATGGGATCCGTTGGGTATAATATAGAAAAATATTAAGGTAAAAGCTTTTCATATTTGCCCATGATCAGACATGGAAAACCAGTGCAACAATCCACTTGGCTTGGAGCTTGAGTGGCATGTGGATGAGATGGAGTTGCTCCCACCTTGGTTGGATTTTTATACTATGGATTTTGAGTACAATCCCACTGTGAATCCAAAGCAGAAGCTGACTAGGTTTTTCATAGCAAGTATTAAGGTCAGGTATCCAAAATGGTCAGATCACAAAGTAGAACAATGGTGGATCATGAGGGTACACCAGGGCAAACCCTCAGCTAATAATCTTGCAATCGATGACCAATTTTTTTATATTTATGAAAATAGCTTTCGCATTTTTCAACTATTTTTCTTTGCTATTATCGTGCCCAATGCAGGGCACCCCCGAGATGAGGTTGACGACTTGGCTCACCCACGACATAGCTCGCAAAACATGGGAAAAGTTAACGTGAGTTCTTCCCCCTCCATCAAGAAAAGTCCAAGGCTGAGAGCACTCCTTTCAAGAGAAAGGTCGAGACACTTCTCCCATAGAAAATCACAAAAAGGCTGCGAACTGGGACCCAGAAGACTTTTGACAATAGTACATTCAGGAACTCTAGCTCCTCCAAACTCTAACAAGGCATTTGTAGCAGAAGAGGTTGCGACAGTAGAGATAGATCAACAAAAAACTCTAAGTATTGAACTTTTAGTCGCCCAAGGCGACCAAGGGGACAAGGTAGCTGAGATATCCATTTAGGAAGAAGTTGTGCTTGAACTATCTATGGCTGAAGAAATATTTGTAGCTAAGGTGGTAGCTATGCATAAATCACCCAAAGAAGCTATGAATGACCATATTGAAGACAAAGTATTCACAGAACAAATCGGAGAACAAAAGGGCGAATCTAAAGTGTTTTTCCTAGGAGTGCCAGCCACAAAACTAGCCAAAGAATAGAAAGGCAAAGACGGAGGACAGGCAGCCTTCCCAAAACTTATAGAGGTTAAAATATGATAGAGGAGGACAACTCCAATGTTTCATATGGGAAATGAGATAGAACATTGTTGCTGGAATAATCTCTCATGGCCTCTTCCTCTATGAGGCTCGAAGGTATGTCCTCATCTCATCTTATTTTTGTTTCCTCCTCGGCCTTAAATTTTGCACCTTTCTTTCAATATTGTTCAACCCCTGATGTAGCTATGATAATGCTAGTACCCAAAGCCTCTGTAGTGGCATTTTCAATAGTCCCCAGCATTCCTATTTTAGTAGCCCCTACGTTGAGTGCATCCCCTATTCCAGAGCTAAGCGGCCTGGGCCTTCGAGTTTCCTAGGAAGATTTCCTATCTCCCACTAAAATGCATGTGCCCTTAGTCCCCCCATTTGCTTCTTATGAAAAAGTGCCTAATCCTTTTGCAGTCTTCGTTTCTACCATCTCTTCCCCTTGCATCTCAGAGGTTCCCTTTGCCCGCTTATTTTGCGCTTCTAACTTGGGCGTTTACTCCTCTCCTCCCACTCCCCCCACATATTTTGATTCATCCACATTTATAACGCCCAAGCCCACAACCGTATAAACTTAAGCGCATCTGAGTGTTAGCGCAATCGCTTCCCTCTCAACTTCCTCTATAACTCCAAGCCTATAGCCTGAATCCCCATTCGCCTATTCTTGGATTAGGGGTCCTGTTGGCATTTTTGCCACATTTATTGTTATTATTAATTATTAATGCTTAAATTGTTGGCCCAAAGCAGTTTTGTGAGTTTCGAGGAGGTTTTTCCGATTTTCGAAGATTGAATGTTGCCCCGAATTAAATGCTTTGCGGATTTTCAATGCGGTCAAGGTCGAAGAGCACCCAGGCCACCAAAATTAAAGATTTTTTTGGTTCGAAACTGCTGGTCGTGGATCATTTTAACGGTTTTTCATGCACATGTTTAAAAAACAAATTTAATGAAGGTGGTTCTTCGAAGCTGACATGTACATTGCATTCAATTTTGTGGGTCTCCAAGGCTGCAATTAAGGGGATCGTGTGCATAATTTCCAATGCATAATTGTAGATCACAAGGAAGTCGGTTTCAAATATTTAATGTTGCAAAGAGGACGGCCCTCTATAAAAACCAATGTAAGCTTCATTTGAAAGGGTGGTTGGAGAGTTATCTGCTAGAAACTGGAATTGTATCTGCATGAATAAAAGTATTGGCTTTAGATTTTCAGCAATGGTTGTATGAGTGATTTTCTTTTCTGTCAGGTTGCATTTCTTATAGTATTCGTATTTCTTAATGGTTGTATTTAAATTCTGCATCTTGGATTTAAGTGCTGCCGTGAGAGTATGATTTCTGGAGTGTAATATTGGAGAGATTTGCTACATACAGTTGTGTGAGAATTGAGTTGACTTCTTATGTTACTTGTTGTTGTCTCATTTTTAAGTTTCCTGCTGTTATCTTCTGATCCCATCACTTTGGCCTGTGGCCATATTTCCCATTTCTTTCTGCAACTTTTGATTTCTTTCCAGCAACCCTTATCTTTAACCAGAAATTTAGAATAGTAAAGGGAACCAGCCCACTCTGGAGATTGGTCTGGAAGCCATTTCTTGCTTCCAGCCTTTCAATGTTGGCCAGGTCTAGGGTGCACTTGTAAAATCCTTTCCTGTGGCAGATTTTGGACCAATAGTTTTTGGCACGCCCGGTGGGACAGACTTCTTCTGTCTCAAAAGATCCATAAGTTTTATTGTTTAACACCCGGAGGTCTCAAGATTTGATGAGCTGTCTTGGCCTCATAGCGAAGATTTGTAAGTTCATCTGGCGACTTTGCTGAGTTGAAGATCCGAATTTCTTGATCGTGGATGCCTACCTTTTTCAACTTAAAAGAATGTTTTTTCTGGCGACTCTGACTTAATGGCGATAGCCGTGATCCCGCAGACCACTGCCGCAAAGGCGAGGGTTTTTTCTAGATGGGATGATCCTGGCCCTCTGAATCTCCAAATTCGGCATGAAATTCCCAAAGGTTCCCTGAAGGCCCTGGCAAAATATGATGGTACCGAAGGCATGGCTTTGGAGCATGTTGAAGATATTGCTACTTTGTCAATGATCCATGTCATAAATCACGAGGATATCATGATCAGACTTTTGGTTCAGTCTCTGGAAGGAAGGGCGTTGCAGTAGGTACGGATCGCTCGAGCGTCAAAGCATCAGCTCATGGGATGATCTAGCGGGAGCACTAATCAGAAGATTTGACAAATATCCCTTTTACAGTTCTTTGGATCTCTATCAGTTTTTAATTTACATCAAGCGAGCACCTCAAGAGAGCATCACGGACTTCAATGTTCGATTCTTGAGAAGCTGGAAGAGAATTCCAGAAAATATCCAACCATCACCCACCCAAGCCCACCTCTTCTATGTTCAAGCTTTCCATTCTGACATAGGCCTCCTCTTGCTGCAATCAGGTGAACAAAGGTTCCCACAAATCTTTGAGGAAGCAGTGCGAGCAGAACAACTTTTGCTCTTATCAGGTAAATTATCGTGGGGAGAAACTCCATCACTTTCTCCAGTAATTGCTGCTTCTGTCTATCCCGTGCAGTCTTTTTCATGCCAGATCCCTTATACTGAGCAGAAACCTAAGATGCAGTTGTGTGGAGCTCAAGGGACAGATCTCATCCAAATCCAAGGATTGGAATATGCAAGAACTTTCCTAGCAATGAACAATATGGTTGCTTGCAGTTTTCATAAGGAGATGGATCCAGAGGATATAAGCAAAGAAGAAGAACAGACTCAAGTGGCAGAACCTGAGCACCAAGAAGGCATAGCTGTGCACGACATGCAAGCATTTAGTCAGAACCTGTTAAATATGTCAGATCAACAGGTAGAGTCTGCAGAGATCCTGAAGAAAGGACTGTTGCTGGACAATTTCTGTGATCAGATCCAAGAGTTGGAGGAACCTGTTCTCAGTCCACACTCAAAGAACTCTTCAAGATGGTGGGGTTTCTTTTCTGCATTATTTGTAAATTGTGTCGGTATTGGTATACAGCATGATAACTTGCCAGTGTCTGAAACATGGAGAACTTCAGGAAGAAGCCAGCCCAATTTCAAGGACCGACTTAAGTATGATCGGATCTGGTCGGGACATTGCAGATTTACTGGATAACCCTCTGAGACTAGGTGTCTGGTGGCGACATGCCAATCATGTCGTGAACTATTGTATATAATATTTAAAAAAAAAAAAAGAGGTATTGTTTTTATTTATTCATCTCGGCTCTTGTTGCCTGCGAGCCGTAGATGCTTGTTTTTCCTTTGTTTTTCTCCTCCCAGCAGTTGGTGGCTTTCTAGAAATTTCTTCTTTCTCCTCTCCTTTTCTTCCTTTCCCTTCTTCATCTTCCTTCTTTTACTTCTTTTTCTTCTGCAGTTAAGAAACAAGCCACGGCTGTTGTTTCTTTTCCCCATTCCTATTATTCCCGTTCCTTCTTATCCCTTTCCTCTAAGTTCTGTCATTTTATGCATTTATTTTACAGTCTAGTTCATTTTCATTCCACACTTTTCATACTTCCATTTCCATTCCATCCGTTCATTCACTTTCATTCCATCCATTGTAGATGGTAGTACAACAGCATTTTGTTATTGTGTCTACCACATTGCTTTGTCAATCTATCATTTCATTATTGTCATCACTCCATTGCATTCATCGCTTGTGCAATCGCAGGAGCTCACTCCACTATCGCATTCCATTTTTTGCATTTCATAACCAGTCATATGCAGGTTCTTTCAGTTTCAGCTTTTTCAGCAGAAGATGATTGCAGCAGTCCCCTGACATGTACCACCGCAGCTAGTTTACAGTTCCAATATGACTCTGTGCCCAATGGATTCAGGCCTGGATTCTTGCATACAGCGAGCTGTATACCCCGCGAGCCGCCAAGAATGTTGGCATTTTTGCCACATTTATTGTTATTATTAATTATTAATGCTTAAATTGTTGGCCCAAAGCAGTTTTGTGAGTTCCGAGGAGGTTTTTCCGATTTTCGAAGATTGAATGCTACCCCGAATTAAATGCTTTGCGGATTTTCAATGCGGTCAAGGTCGAAGAGCACCCAGGCCACCAAAATTAAAGATTTTCTTGGTTCGAAACTGCTGGTCGTGGATCATTTTAACGGTTTTTCATGCACATGTTTAAAAAACAAATTTAATGAAGGTGGTTCTTCGAAGTTGACATGTACATTGCATTCAATTTTGTGGGTCTCCAAGGCTGCAATTAAGGGGATCGTGTGCATAATTTCCAATGCATAATTGTAGATCACAAGGAAGTCGGTTTCAAATATTTAATGCTGTAAAGAGGACGGCCCTCTATAAAAACCAATGTAAGCTTCATTTGAAAGGGTGGTTGGAGAGTTCTCTGCTAGAAACTGGAATTGTATCTGCAGGAATAAAAGTATTGGCTTCAGATTTTCAGCAACGGTTGTATGAGTGATTTTATTTTCTGTCAGGTTGCATTTCTTATAGTATTCGTATTTCTTAATGGTTTTTGTATTTAAATTCTGCATCTTGGATTTAAGTGTTGCCGTGAGAGTATGATTTCTGGAGTGTAATATTGGAGAGATTTGCTACATACAGTTGTGTGAGAATTGAGCTGACTTCTTATGTTACTTGCTGTTGTCGCATTTTTAAGTTTCCTGCTGTTATCTTCCGATCCCATCACTTCGTCCCGTGGCCATATTTCCCATTTCTTTCTGCAACTTTTGATTTCTTTCCAGCAACCCTTATCTTTAACCAGAAATTTAGAATAGTAAAGGGAACCAGCCCACTCTGGAGATTGGTCTGGAAGCCATTTCTTGCTTCCAGCCTTTCAATGTTGGCCAGGTCTAGGGTGCACTTGTAAAATCCTTTCCTGTGGCAGATTTTGGACCAACAGGTCCCTGAGCCTTTGGATTCAAAGCTGGAGTTGTCACAGCAGTTAGCTGTAGCTGAAAGCATCTATAGAGCTAGGAAAAATTCTACTAAGTGGCTCAAATATCGCAGTGAGAGGGAGGCTTTAGCTTTGGCTCAGACACGCAAATCTTATATTCTGGATCCTGAGTCTATGGACATGCACACAGTTGAAAAGATACCATTGGTGAGCAGGCCTTTGAGGGAGATGATATCAACCAATTATGCTCTCATACATACAAGTTTCAACATGGCTAGGATGAATACTCGAAAAAATTGAGGTTTAGGTAGGCATTGGCTCTATCGACGCACATGGAGAGCATTACAGGTCTTGATATTTTAAAACTCAATCTGAGGTTGATCAGCTACAGGAAGAATTGGCAGTAGCAAGAAGGAAGAATGAATATCTAGAATGGGATCATCAGGGTCAGATCAAAAGGCTTAATTCTAAGTTTGAGGAGCTAGAAAATAAAATACAAGAGCTCGATGCCTATGGCACTGACCTCGAAATGGCAAATGCTCACCATATCTGGGAATTAGTTGAAGCGAATCAGGTCAACCAATGGCTTACTATTTAGATCAAAGAGCTAGAATCCAAGCAAGTGCCCGAAGCGCAACTTCCTGACTTACCTTATAGAGAGCACTTGCAAGAGATGCGCTTGTATTTCTTGAGGAATTTCCCTCAAAGGGCTACAAAAGAAATCAAAGCTCTTCAATTTTATAAAGAAGTGCATGAGGCCATTCTTTTTGGGGGTCCAATTCTAGATTCAACCCAAGCAGATGTTAATTGCTGGCTGGACTTGGCAGTGCAGCTCAGAAATATAGAGGATGTACCTATTCACTTTGAACCTATGAGTGACTTAGCCCGATCATGGGCTAATGCTAAGACTACCTTGTAGTATTATTACACGAAAGTTGGGCTTTCCAAAAAAGCTCGTTCAGCTTAATAAAACTTATATGCTTATATATATTTCATATATATGTAAGCAAATTAAAAGACAACTACTTATCTAGTCGTTAGTTTGGTTTGTTTTAAAATTGTTAATGTTTATTTGTTTTAAATTATTAGTGTCTTTTTAGGTTTAATTTAAGTATCACCCTTTCAAAAGTCTAATGAATATTTCTTGTCTTCGCAGGGTTCAAATGTACCAATGCAGACTCAGAGTACAGCTAATGGGAATGAATCCATTGTGGACCTATGCAGAATGTCCAAAGAAGGCGTTGGCACGGCATACGATAAGGACACAATGACCTAGATGTTTGATGTGGACAAACTTCGATGCGGGACACCACCAACCGAAAGTTGATTATCCTACACGGTGCAGTGATGTAAATATTTTTGGTATGAGTAATGGGGATGTGCACCACGCGGTGTTGATAAAGATACCGCATTAAGGTGGTCCAGCTAGTTCAATACGCCATGCCAAATATTGTTATTTGGGGATATGACATAGATTCGATGCGAGTCCATTGCATGTTGTTGTCCATGGAGAAAACGCAAATATTATACATGAAATCATAGAGACCCGAGTTGGAAATCCTTAGGAATGAATGAATTATCTTTCGACTGGATTTTGGTGAGCGAAGATCGTTATCATGTATATAGTGGATGTATCCAGACCCAGGCATCACCATTGGCATGGTCCGTATACTGCACTTTTGTAGACTAAGATGTGGAGTAGTGATTGGACATTACGGTAGACGTGGTCATTTGCAGCGGATAAGGATGAGGATACCATTATGGAAGTAGCGATGGAGGCTGAGAGGTATGTGTTGACTGGGATGCGCTGACAAAAGAGGCGGTCATGTTTTAATAAATCATAATATAGGCACCATGCAGGTAGTTAAGATGCAGATAAAAGAGTATAGCTTCAGGCATAGATGATAGGGACCCGACGTCAAATTAGAAAGGGTATAGTGTGGTGATAGTGAGGAAAGTTTTCTAATATGAGTTTTTTGATGTACGTAATCACCGCACGAATAAAAAAAATCAGAAACTATTGGACGACTTCAATGGCAATGATGCACCGGATATAGAGACATTTACACTGCAGTAGGAGGATAATCAAAGACAACGACCGAACTGTAATTACATTGGTGGAAGATTCCAGCAGATTTTATTGTGTGCAAGGTATGTGCACGATGATACTAGGTGGATAAAAATGGGGACGTAAATGGATATGTTGTAGAGTGACTTAGACATACAGCCGGTAATGCGCGCCTACGAACGGGGTCAGGTAATGTTTGTATGCAGTGTAAGAATATGATTTTTCTCAGACAACATCACTGTAGGGACCGACGAGCACTACAAGACTGGGGTAGTTTTAGAAAGATACACAGGGAGGAACTTTTCCATGGCTAAGTTCGGCCTTGGCAGTGTGTTGGCGTGGAAAGTTTCATGGCGGCTAGATCTCAAATATAGTGGATAAACTTGGGTATACTTATTGTGTACTCAAAACTAAAAGAAACAATGAAGAGATCATTTTGAGGTGACCGAAGAGCTCGACATTGTGGATAAACAGATGACGATCAAAAGAGGAATAATATTGTGTGATTTCATCAGCAGAAGTGGTTCAGGGGTACGTTTAATGCATGTGGGCCATCACACCGATCACATAAATTTTATCTATCTGGAAGTGGATGTGAACCACTAGATGTGGGTGCCCAACTCATATACAATAGTGAGATAGACTGATGTAGAGATAATATCACCAAGAACAAGGCGTTATTCCAACTGTGTGAGAAACAATGGTGAAATTGTTCTATTGATCAACAATGCATTACATAGTTTTATAGTTCTTGAAAGAACTAAAAATGGACACGGTGGTTGAGAGAAATCCTCTCAAACTTATTACAACAAACTAACTTAAAGATAGCTCTTATCCTAACAACATGTTAATCTTGGACTATAGTCAAACATTGACTAACCAAGCCAAAACCTCAATGTATGCTAATCAAATTAACTAGAAATATGTAAATCAAAATATTAAACTAAAACTAAATACTAGGACTTAATACTTAGGACTAAGGAGGCAATGTTGAAAATATTCCAATATTCTCCCCCTTGATGCTAAAGACACTCATGCAAGATTTCTTTAAGCATCATAGAATTGGAAGAAAATATTTCTCTTACATTTCCTCCAATCTTGAATCAAGAAATCAAAATTTACAAAATACTTATGGTGGCACTCCTTCCACTCTTCATGTGGAATTTCCTGCAAATGCTTGAGTGCCTTCTTTTGTTGATTAGCTCCGCCTTCAAAAAAATATCTCCTCTTGTGGTTTTCAGCAACCACTCTCTTACATCTTTATCATTATGGTCTTTAAACCATGCTCTCACATTTTGATCTTCTTTTACATCTTCAACACTAAACAATACTCCACATTAGTATTTACAATTAATCATCTCACATAGATGATTATACCATACAAATATTTCACATATTTCAACACAAAAGATCACAACAAATATGGCCATATAATGGCCAACTACATATGCAACATAAAGTTGTTCCTCACACAAATGTTATGTCAAAACAATGACTTTACAAGAATCTTTCTCCCAAGGAATTTTGAACACATCATTTTGATCCATGTGACCCAAGTTCTCCATCACTGTCTTCTCTCCGAGAAGACTCTTCATCAAAGTTGTCTCAATGAGACAATCACCTCTCAATAATGCCTTTGGAATACATTCTCCTTTCTTTTCATGCCTACTCACAAAAAACAAATCATTAATCATAAAAACATTACCTTTAGTATGAGTAGATTTGGTGCTTCCCATAAAGAAATTTTGTAGCAATTCTCCTTCAGGGTATGTTGCTTCAAGATCAACCATCAACTCTTCACTAATAGTTCTCCTCCTTTGTTCAATCCATGTTGGTGTGTTGAAACACCATTCATTCAAGCAATCATACATAGTTGCATTTTCAATACAACTCTCTTTCTGCAATGTAGTCACTCCAAGCGAGTGATCTTCATCCATGAGTGATGTTTCCTTTTCCATTACAACAAGAAAATCAGCAATCTCATTTTCATTTTCTGTTTCTATCCCATTTTCTTTCTCACTTTCCATCTCCCAAATGAGGGAGTCTTGTGGGGTCTTTTCTTCACACAACACATCCTTCACCCTTGATGAGTGATCTTCAAACAAGAAGCCTATCGCTTCCATATCCTCTTCATAAAAATTTTCTTGTGGATCATCATCCCACATTACTTTATTTGTTTTTTCAAGAGAGCACACATCCATTCCAATTGAATGGTCTTCAAGCCAATGATCATCCATGAACATTGCTTCTCCATCATCATCTTCTTTATTCTCCTTCATGAGAATTGTAGGTGCATTCTCCATAATACACTCTTCATTTATCTCCTCCATGAGACATTCTTCATCATACATTTCACTTTGATGGTCTTAAAGAAAGGAACACTCCAATTTGAGTGTTTATCTTCCTTCATCTTCAAAGTCTTCTTCCACTTTTGAGTGGTCTTCACTACAAGATCCTTGAGAAATTGTATCTCCATTGAGACATCCATCCTCTTTGCTATCAAAGTGAATGCTTTCCAAGCATGACATTCCTGCAAAAAAATTATTAGTACAATTTTTCTTTTCATATTTTTCTCCTCCTAAAAGAAATAATTGACTATTACAATTTTCCATGCCATTACAAGACATGTCTGCAACTATGGGTATCTCACAATAACTCTCTCTAATGAGAGCTATACATGGCTCCTTCGCCTTCTCATCCTCTTCTCCATGAAGGGATTCCTCATCTTTGTCTCTCTTCTCTTCAATAAGTTCATCATCACTCTTTTCTTCAAACATGTCTTCCTCTTCAAGGAAGAATTCACCATCATAAGAATGTATGTCTTCATATGAGTCTTGAAAAGACTCTTCAAAAACTCCTTCAAAAGGATCTAATTCAAAAACTTCTTCAAGGAAGCAAGGCTCCTCCTTGCTTAAACAATCTTCATGATTGTCACACATGGCTTTATGGGTATCCTCATCAAACCCATAAGCATCCTTGAACATTTACCATGCCATTGTAGTTGTTCTACAATTAGCTATGATATGGAAAACACTATTTTCCATTCCTCTCCTCAAATCCATAAGAGCTAAGCAATTTGCATATTGCTTCTCCTTCTTCTCTTTTATCTCCTCGCCTTGTAGCTTGCTCCAAGTGGGTTCTTCATATCCTTCATCGATAATGCTCCAAAGATCTTTAGCCATCAAGAAGGTCTTCATTTTTATGCTCTAAATAGCATAATATTTACCATCGAAACTTGGCACCTCCAAGTCTTCATACATTGTGGCCATTCTCTCTCTATTTTTTTTTAGATTTTTTTTATGTTGCTTTATGAAACCACACTGTCCTCTTTTTTTTACTACAGCAATTTAATAGCCCTTACTACAGTCTTCCAAAACAACATCAACTTTTAAAAACCCTCTAATTTTAAAATAAAAATTTTGCAAATGTGAAAAAGATGTGATCATTTACTTTTTCCCTTTTTATCACAATTTCGGATCTAGGATTGTTGAAGAAAAAATAAATATTCACATAAATCAATCAATACAGATCCAAATGACCTAAAATTTTGTCTGAATTATAATTTTATCTAAATAATATTTCTCCAAAAATTTGAGAAGCAAATACCCTGTATTCCACCTTATAAAACCATTTTATTGAAAAAATAAAAATGCTAATAAAATCCGTAAATTAGCTCTAAATCACCTAAAATTTTGATTGCATCCTCTTGATACAATTATATAACAACCCTAAAAATTTCATAATCAAATACCTTAGGATGCATGAGATATTAATGATTTACTCGAGCTCTTCCTTGCAACTCTGCTGAGTGTTGGCCACTTGAGTTTCTCTAACAAAGTGCATGCTTCAGATCTCTTCATGCCACTCTCCACAGGTTTTGATCCATCTGAGCAAACCTACTCTAATACCAAATGAGAAACAATGGTGACATTGTTCTATTGATCAACAATGCATTACATAGTTTTATAGTTCTTGAAAGAACTAAAAATAGACACGATGGTTGAGATAAATCCTCTCAAACTTATTACAACAAACTAACTTAAAGATAGCTCTTATCCTAATAACATGCTAATCTTGGACTATAGTCAAAAATTGACCAACCAAGCCAAAACCTCAACGTATGCTAATCAAATTAACTAGAAATATGTAAATCAAAATATTAAACTAAAACTAAATACTAGGACTTAATACTTAGGACTAAGGAGGCAATGTTGAAAATATTCCAATACTGTGTAACGTGTATTATTAAAATGAAGCGGCCAAGTTAGAATGGTGACACTTGATTGGTTCACCTCCAAGTGCAGCACTTAACCACTTATGGGTTCACAAAGGAAATAGATAAAAGATGTTATATAAAAAAAAGGAAAGCGAACGAATTGATGGATTGTATGTGTGCACGATGAGATTGAATTGTAGGCATTATTCAAACTAAAGCGTGAGATTGTCTATGACACAATCCTCGCATACATTATAGACAAGGTTGGTGGATACAGTGCAATGGTTGGATGATGCAAAATATTTGGTAGGCCGACGCATATGAGGTCGCACAGGTGAAGCAACTACGCGTGGTTGGTGACTTCGCATAAAAAAGAGAAAGCATTACAAGACCAAGGGAATAGCGAATAAAGCATTATAGAAAATTCTGTGGAGAGCCAAATAGGACAAGAAAATGAAAGGATTTCAAAAATAAAGGTTTTAAATAGGCTCGAAAAACTGAGGATAGGGGCTGGAAAATCGACAAAGGAGACTAGGGAGAGAAATACTGCAAGGAAGAAGGCTAGCACCTGTAAACGTCTAGTTTAAACATTTTGTATTTATGAGTTCTGGATTGAATATAACAAAAAATACATTTTCATGGTCATATTCTTAACTATTTTTTGATATATTCAATTTTTTTACTTTATGTGTTATGCACTAAGGTGGTTGCATCAAGGAAACAAATTTTTAATATATGTTTAAAACCTTTGACTCTCACCATAATCAATGTTTGGATTGTGTTTTTGCAGGTCTAACCTATTTATGTATTTTTCAAATCTGACTCATTTGATGCAGCATATTCAGAAACTTTTACATGGTTACTTCTTTAATTTGGTGTTATTTTCATTATCTGGTCCATTTTTCCAAAGTCCGTTTTGTTTTTTATCATTCTCCGGAAATTTTTGTTAATTTTTTGTCCTTTTCCAGAACTTGTAATTTTTTGGTCCTTTTCCAAATATGTTAACTTCTGGTCATTTTCCAAAATTTTCAAGCATCTAGTCCCTCTTTTCCAGATTTCTATTTTTTCATTTCTTCTAACCCTACCTTTTCTTATTTTTTCTTATTAATGTGTGTTTATTTTTCAAGCATTTCCTTTTATCATTTATACTCAAGATAAAATAAATTTGTAAGTCAAGGAGAAATTTATTGACTTACAAGTGTCACATTAAAGCACAGATAAAAATGAAGTGGGTTTCCCTCAGCAATTGCTAGCTCTGCATCTAAATTCTGAAGTAAAACAAACCAACTAACAGTAAATGCTAACTCTGAATTCATTTTTAAACTAAATATAAAATGAAGTGGTTATTCCATAGCACTAACTAGCAGAATGCTCTTAAGCAAAAAGATAAAAGGAAGTTGCTAATAGGGTTGTGGGTAAATCAGACTAATAAATCAGAAGTAAAAGGTACTAGAATTTATTTTCAAGTATTATAACTTTTGATTTATGCACATAAGGGAACTCAAGCCCTTTCATTTACTTAAGGCATGAAAAATCAATATAACCAACAGGTCCCTTGTTAATGGTCATTTGTCAATTACTGAGGTATTCTTAGTTCCATCTCGTAGACCAAAGTTTAAAGAACTTTGGAGAAATTTAATATTTCTTTGCAAGAGATGGTTTTGCTAACAAAAAAATCCTAAGTGTGAGTGTGGTTTTGCAACTAGGCAAAATTACCACTCAACAGGGTCATTGCTCATCAGCAATTTATTGATGATACTATACATTTAGGGAAATCATATATAAAACAAGAAAGAGGTTTTAGAAGGATTCTTAATTTATATGAGATGGATTCCCATAAAATGATTAATCTGGATAAAAGTAAAGTATTCTTTATGAATACCCCTAAGATTAGGAAAATATAAATTATAGTTATTTTGTGTTGTGATATTATCTCTCTCCCAATAGTTTACCTTGGAATGCCTCTTTTTACAAGAGTTTTAAGGATAGTGTCTAGGATCTTTTATTGGAAAAATATCAATAAAAATTACATGGCTGGAAAGGTACTCTCTTGATTCAAGCAATTTAATTATAGCTTCTTAAATGTAATCTCCAATCTCTTCCTATTTACTTGCTCTCAGTGGTTAAAATCGCTATAAAGATTTCAAATATAGTAGAAAGTATCCAAAAAGAATCTTATGGTCTAAACTAGAAGAGATCAAAATAAGCCCACTTGTTGCATGGAAAAGTATATAAATATAAATCATATGGAGGTTTGGTTTTGAGAAGGATATGAACTTTAAACAATTTTTTGACTAGAACTATAGGATGGAGGATTATAAAAGAGGGAGATTCAATGTGGGCTAGAATCTTAAAGGCTAAATACTTGGACAACAATGATGTAGAAAGACTTGTGATTGTCCAAGATTCTTGTAAGGGCTCTTCTTTATGGAATCACATCATAAAAATTTGTGGAATTCTTTGGAAAGTTATTAGTTTAAAGTTGGAAGAGGCACTAAAGTACATTTTTGAAAATATGCTTCACTAGAAAGTTATCCTTTGTGTAGATACAGTAGACTCTAGGTAATTAGAAATGATTTGAATTTTTTTATGGGTGTATGGTTCATAATTTTATTGAAAGAAAGGATATAAGTGTAGGTTGGAAAATTTGATAGGTACACCTCAAAAGGAGGAGGATTTTAGGTTGCTTAATCTCAAACTAAAATCTTATTTCTTGTCATTATTTGAAGGAAGAGTATCTTGTTTAAGGTTTTACTACAAATGGACTTTTTACAATCAAATTAGCTTATGATATTCTTTTATATGGACCTAAGGGAGGGTTTCCTTGGAATAAGAATTGGAGTAAGAAAAACACCCCTAAAATTAATATTTTACTTTGGTTGGCTTCTTAGAATAAAATTTTAACTATGGACAATCTAAAAAAAAAAAATTATGTGAATCTAATGAAGAATTTGTGAATCACCATTTTTTAGAATGCAAGTACTTTATGTAGATTTTCTCTAATATAATTCATGAAATAGGTACCAACAGGGTTATGCATAAGGGGTTGGACTCAAAATGTACTTGTAAAAAAATGGTGAATCCTAATCAAAATCAAGGTGAATCATGGAGAATATTAAGAAAATCAAATTGAGCATCTTCACACCAAAATTTGGGGTATTTGAAGTCCTAAAATGTAATTTCATCTTTGGGGCCACTTTTGACCTATTAAATCATATTATAAGTTTATAAAAACACCACCATTAGATCAGGATTGAAAAGCGCTTTCCAACGACTAAAAATATGCCTATGTTGGGATATATATTGTGGCGAATTGACCCTAAGAAAAAATTGATCCCGAAAATTTTAGGCGAATGGACCGACGTTGAGGGCCCTCGTATTCGCCATTTTTCAATTTTGGAAATCCTAATATTCACCCAATTTGTGAATATTTGCCACTATGCATAACCTTGGGTACCAAATAATATGTTGGATTGGCTGCAATAATAATAAAACCTTTTAAAAGTAAAATATTAAATGTTTTATGGGGCCTCATTCCATTTCATTTTACTTGGGGCATTTGGATGGAAAGAAAAACGAGTATTTTAAAGAGGAAAAAATATATATTCTTAAAAACACTCAAACCATCAAAGGGTTAGTTTTGGATGACTTTTCCATCATCAAGTTAGAGAATAAAGCAAAAAATAGTGAGGTTTATATAGCTGCTAGAGGTACACTTCAACCAATTCAAGGAGGCACTTTTTAGAATTAAAAAAGAATTAATGTCACTTGGAAACATTCAAAAGAATATTAGTCTAAATTGAATTTTGATGGGGCTTCTAAAGGATTTCCTATAAAGGATGGAGGTGGAGGGGTTATGAGAAATGATAAGGGTGTTATGGTTTATGCTTTTTCAAAATATTTTGGAGAAATGACCAGCCATTTTGCAAAAGCAAGATCTCTTTATACTGGTCTTAAATTAGTAAAGGATATCAAGGTTAAAAATTGTTAGTTGAGGGAGATTCTTTGAATATAATTAATTACCTAAAAGGAAAAGATAAATTAAGTTAGAAGGTGACTAATATCCTTTAGGATACTTTACATATGATAGAATCCTTTAAACAATATTATTTATTCCATGTAATTAAAGAAGGAAACAGTGTTGCAG
Source organism: Wollemia nobilis (assembly GCA_028583015.1). Lineage (NCBI taxonomy): Eukaryota > Viridiplantae > Streptophyta > Pinopsida > Araucariales > Araucariaceae > Wollemia > Wollemia nobilis. The sequence goes on from JAQPPZ010002201.1 coordinate 6,006,867, forward strand.
ATTAGCTAGAAAATTAAGGTACTCTTAGAGAGAAGGATAAGAGATGGACCCCCAGATATTTTTCTTGTTGATTTAATTGTAATTGGGAAAAATAATTCCAACTTAAATGGTAATGGAAAGGTTTAATGTTAGTAAAAGTTATAGTTCAAGAAGAGCATACATCCTTCACAATTTATTTATGGGTAAAGTCTAGTGGATTCAAATGAATGTGAAGTAGTTATTAGCCTATGTTGCAAGGTGCTCTAGACTTAAACAAGGTAGATTTATTTTTTGACACTCATCTCCTTTATTGAAGACACTACTAAAGACCTTCTCCACCTAGCCCAAGATAAGTGATATCTTTATGGGATCAATTGTTGAAAGTTGTTTTGATTTAAGTCTTTTTTGTTGTTTTATGTAGCAGTGGTTGTAATATTTTGTAGGTGTCTTTTTAGCTTGTATTTTGTTTGTTCTTTATGCTATGTTGGTTTCCAGCTTCCAAGTATCTTTATTCCTATTTAATATGTAATATCTAGTTAACCTTATTTTGTCTTGTATAAGGATGTGGATGCTTTCAAACCTTGTTTTTACCTTAATAAAAAAAAACTAAATAAAAATATTATGCTTAGAATATACATTTCAATACAAGTATAAATACAAATTTAATTGAAAAGTGATATTATTTAACTTATATAAGGTCTTTAAATTTGTTTTAGTGACCTTATCAACAAAAAATTTATGTAAATAAATGTGAAATTAGAATTCATTATAGCGATAAGAGGATTGAGAAATGAGAGGACATTTTTCGCAGGACTGCCCAAACTACCAAATTTGTTTTGGCCATATTTCACTTATTCGAACTCGAATTGAGATGAATTTTTTAGGATAGATGTATGAAAACCCTAGAATGTCTCCACTAATTTTATATCATTTGGAGCAACATAAATCCTAGCGTATCCCTATGTGTGAATGAGATTTTTGGCAAGTTACTGTGCAAGGGTTTCATCTGGGTTGAGTGCAAGCAGCTCCAGAGCTTGGTTTTTGGGGCTTTTGGGCCCTAGGCCAATATTTTTATGGTTTATGCTCAAGATTTTAGCAGGATATGTTGTAGGGGATCTAATATGGATTAGAAATCTATCTTTCAATAGATATGCATGCTAGAAACTTGATTGACAATAGCTTCCAATTTGCTACACAAAAGAAAATGAAAATCATACCTTTCCACAGTGTCTAGGGCATGGATTAAAGAGATTATGAAACAATTTTTAAGAAGCTAATCAAAAAATGTCTCATATCTCAAGTGAATCTGGTGCTAAGGTGCACCCACAAAATAAATCCACTATGGAAACCCCTTTTAAGGGTAAAAATCTCCAAGACTCAGCCCCAAAAATAAATTTTAGGGATGCCCTTCGTGGTGGACAGCCTCAGCCTAATGCTAATATTAATCTTAGGGCTTCCCATAAACCTCTAATAATACCTATGATGGATCCTAGGAAAAAAAAGTTAGGATGTCTAAAAGTAGCTGATGGAACTCCTATTGTTAAACTTGATATGGGTAACATTCATACTGGCATAGAAGATCTAGAAAAAAGAGGACTAATTCATCGTTTCATGGGTCTTCGTCCAGGCCTATCTAATTTCAGACTTTAGGCTACAAAAATCTAGAAAACTAAAGGTGAGTTACAAATCTCTATTTATCCAAATGGTTATTTTCTTGTTTTATTTGCTAATAATGAAGATAGAGAGAAAACATTTCAAGGGGGTCCCTGGTTCTTTGGAAGGGCATGGCTTTTCATGAAACCTTGGCATACTAAATTTAAAGTTGAAGAAGAGATGCCTTCTACAAGTCCCGTGTGGGTTAGACTCTTTGGCCTCCCAATTGAATTATGGAATCCGAATATTTTTCTTCAATTGGAAACTCTTTAGGAACTTTTATGATGATTGTTGATTGTACTAAAAAATTTGAACATATTATTTATGCTCGGATTTGTGTTTTAATGGATTTTTACAAAGCCCTACCTAAAAATATCACATTACAATTTGGGGAGAATACTTGGGAACAAGTAGTGGACTCTGAGAACATTCCTTTTTGTTGTAGAATTTGCCATGAATATGGTCATTTGGCTAGTTTTTTCCCAAATAAAATTCTAAATCAAAAGAAAGAAGATATAAACTCAACAGGTTTCCAAATGTCTAACAAGAAGAACACTAAAAAAAAAATAGTTATGAAGGATCAATCTAAGTTATCTGCTAATATGTTTGAAATTCTTTCAATCAAATATGTCTTAAGTGAGGAAGTGGAAATAATGGAAACATAAATATTAGAAATATAATTTAAATATGAATGGAAGAACTCAAAGATAAACCAACAAATCAAAGGTTTTCAACAGAAAAAGGAAGAAAATATACATAAGAAAAACAATATTTTAAATGTTAAAACTTTATATAATACATGTTCCAATATAGACTTTGTTGAACCTTCTGGTAACACTTTGGCTATGTACATGCATTCTTCAAGGTTAGAAGCCATCTCAGATTCAATTGGAGTAAGTCAAGAAACAGGGAAAAAATATTGAAGATGGATTCTAATCAAAATGCAGGTTGCAAAACCAATCAACATCATAGGGAAAAAAATGAAAAGCTTGTAGAGGAAGGTAATATTAATACCTTTCCCAACTTTTTTATCCCTAGTATTAATGAAGATCATCACTTGGAATATTAGAGGACTCAAAGGGAGTCTTTCAAAACAAAATAAAATTAGAAGAATGATTCAGATAAATCATCCACATCTTGTTTTCCTTCAAGAAATGAAGATGTCAATAGAGGAAATGGAATCAATTGCTAGTAAAATTTGGCCAACTAGAAAAGTGATTTTCCTCGGTTCTCAAGGGACTTATGGTGGCATTGCTTGTCTTTGGGACCCAAAAGAGGTAGTTATTCACCATATGGTTGGAATTTGGTGTCTTTTGGCTATAGCTATTCAAAGTAGATATTTCAACCAAATTATGCTCTGCATTACTATTTTTGCTTTGACTACTTTGGAGAAAAAATGAAGACAGTGGAAGGATATTATCTCTCATTTTCTTGAATCTTGGATCTTGATCGAAGGATATTTCAATATCATCCTCTCTCTAGATGTGAAAATTAGAGGAAATAGAAATTTGGACAGGAGCACTGACCTCATGAACAAATATATTACAAACCTCCATCTTGTGGACATCCAACCAGATAATGGCCTTATGACTTGGTCTAGCAAAAGGCAAGGCTTAGCTTGTATAATGGATATATTGGATATGTTTTTGCTCTATGACAATTTCTTAATCCATGGTCACATTACTAAAGTGAAGACTCTTAACAATGCTAGTTTAGATCACTGGCCAATCATGGTGGAAATGTGGAAAACCAATGTGAGTTTCTCTCCTTTTTTATTTTAGTTAATGTGGCTTAGATACAGTTCCTTTAGACCTCAAGTGCGACAATGGTGGAAGGAAGGTAAACCTAGGTATGGGACTAAGATGTGTTTTTCCAAAATATTACAATATATTAAATCCATAATCAAGACTTGGAACTGGAAGGAGTTTGGGGATGTTCATAAAAAAACATAAATTTATTGCTCAACTTGAAAATTTGAATAAGAAAATCTGTTTAGATGGCCTCACAGAGAGTAGAAGTGCAGATGAAATTAATCTCACAGCTTAGTTAGAGGAATGGGAAAAAAGAGAACTCTTATGGAAGCAAAAATCTAGAATTCAATGGCTCAAAGAAGAAGATCGAAACACAAATTTCTTCTACAAATATCTTCTAGCTCGAATATCTCACAACTTTATTTCTTCCCTAAAATCATATTATGGAGATTTTATCTACACTTGGAATGGCATGAACTCTATTGTTGTCAATTACTTTTCCAATATTTTTGTTGCTACTCCTCTTGACTCAGCTTCTCAAAAAAATGTTCTTCAAGAAATCCCTTCTCTTATCACTTTTGAGGATAACTCTATTTTGATTGCTCCTGTTACTATCAATGAGCTTCAATGGGTAGTTTTTTAAATGCAAAAATAGAAAACCCCTAGTCTTTATGGTTTTCCCATTGAGTTCTACCAAGAGTTCTAGGATATCCTTCATGTTGATTTATTAGAGGTGGTGGAAGAAGCCAGGAAAGCCAAAGAAATTTTGAAATTTATCAATAAAACTTATATTACTCTTGTTCCAAAAGCTCAAGAGGTTGATCATATCTCAGCTTTTAGACCTATTTCTTTATGTAATGTTCTTCTCAAAATAATTACTAAGATCATGGCAGAAAGGTTGAAGCCTCTTTTGCATAAGATTATTTCCCCTTAACAAGGGGGTTATGTGGAAGGGCATAAAATAGTGGATGAGATATTTCTTGCTCAAGAATCCATCCATTCCATGGATGTATAAAAATTTCCTTCTCTGTTCATTTTGTTAGACTTATACAAAGCTTATGATAGAGTGGATTGGCACTTCCTTATCAAAGTTTTGAGGCAATTTGGTTTCTCTCAGGATTGGATGGATTGGATTATGGGATGTACCTCTTTAGTTTCTACTTAGTTCCTATCAATGGCAGGCCTTCTCAGTTCTTCCCAGCTTCTAGAGGTATTAGGCAAGGTGACCCCCTATCCCCTTATTTATTCATCATTCTTGCTAAATGCTTGGGTAGGACTATAACCAAAAAGAGAGAAAAAAAAACCCTTGAGGGAGTTACCATTTCTCATGGAGCTAGACCTATCTCTCATATTTAATTTGTTGATGACTCTACTCTTTTAGGTAAAGCTAAAATTAAGGAAGCTTCTAATATTAAGCAAATCATTAGTTATTTTTCTAAGGCTACTAGGCATTTGATCAATGAAGACAAATCTAAAATCATTTTCTTTCACTCCTCTACCAAACAGGAATCCATGGTCTTGGATAACTAAAGATATAAGAAGACCTCCCTTCCGATCACTTATTTAGGTATTCCCATCAATATTCAAAGTTAGAAAAGAAAAAAAAATTGGAATTGGTTGTTGGACAAAGTCAAGAAGAAAATTGGAAAGTGGACCAATAGGTGGCTTTCTTCGGGGGTTAGAATCACCTTGGTAAAATTAGTCCTTCAAGCTATTCATATTTATGTTTCTACTATGTTGAATATTCCAAATGTTGTTCTTTGATAACTGGATCAAATCAATCATCGGTTCCTTTAGAGTGGTACTAAGGAGAAAATAAAATAGACCTTGGTGAAATGGGACACTTTATATCTTCCTAAGAATAAAGGGGGTTAGGATTCCGCTCTGCTATTAATAAAAACAAATCTTAAGCTTCTAAATTTTATTGGAGGATTTTGCATAACCCCAATGATATTTGGGCCAATAATGTTCGTGCTAAATATGCTGAGAACAAAAGTCATGAAGCCCTTGTTCGTTATCAATTGCCTACCAAAGGTTCTCCTGTTTTAGCAATTCTTACTGGTGAGGATTTTATAAAGAAAAAATTATTTTGGATCATTCATAATGGTCAATAGGTAAATTTTTGGATAGATTCTTGGGGTAGTCACAAGCCTTTTATAACTCAGTTTCCCAATTGAAGGCCTTGGATAGAGGAACTTCACCGAGCTAACTGGATAGAGGTGGCTAATTACTGTCAGTACCATACTGGTAATTTAGAGGTTGGTAGATATTGGATCCCTATTGAGGACTAGCCTATTCAAATCCCAAAAAAGTAAATACAAGATATCCAATGCATCCTTCCTATGATATCTCTCTCTTGGTCCCATGAAGAAGATTGTTTTGGATGGAACAACACTACTAAGGGTGAGTATTCAATTGCTCAAGTTTATTTGGCCTTATGCCATAATAATACCAACCAATATTCTAACATGTTTTCTTAGTTGTGGGCTCAAAAGCTTTGGCTTAAGTTGAGGTTCTTTACTTGGCTTTTATTGCATCACAGGGTGCTTATTGGAGAGCAACTTATGAAGTGTGGTTTTCATGGCTCTTTTAGATGTGAAATATGTGGAGAGAATGTGGAAACTCTCAGCCATATTTTTATTGAGTGTACTTTAGCCTCTGAGATATGGAGGAGAATGGCCACTTTACTTGGCTTATAGTGGTCCAATTTTTTTACTTTTGAACAACTTTGGAGGGATTTGCCTAAACAAGAGGGTGTTGATCATTTTATTAGGCAGTTAGTTTGGATGGGTTCTACCATTCTTCTTTGGAATATCTAGAATGAAATGAACAACCTAATTTTAAATCAAGATAGGAAGGATATTCGCTATATTTGGTAAATAACCATTGCCAACTTAGTTAAATCAGTCCAAAAACTCCTTGATCACCCCTAAAACTCCCACCAAAGATGGGATCAATTGATGCAAATATTGAATATTAACTCTTCTAAGGGCAACCAACTTAAAGGAAATGTGATTAATTGCAGGATGGATAGAACAAGGAATTGGCAACCTCCTCCTAAGGATTTTGGAAAAGTCAATACTGATGGAGCCTCTAGAGGGAACCCTGGAAAAGCTAGTGCGGGAGGAATTGATAGATTTTTACATGGCTCCCTGGTTTTTACTTTTGCTAAGAATTTGGGTATTCTATCCAATAACCTTGTTGAGGGGTATGGTATCCTCATAGACATTCAAGAGGCTACTAAGTTTGGATTTGAGTCTGAATCTCAACTCATGATTAATATTTTTAAGACTCCTAAGAATCATAAAGGTTGATTGGAGAATAAAAAGAATTATTGAGAAGATTTAGTTAATCTAGATGAGATTTTTGAAAGTTTATTACAATCATGTGGTCAGATATCAGAACAAGAGTGTTGATGATTTAGCTAATTGGGCTTTGGACAAAGGTGATCTTACTTGCTATGTCCACCCTCCTAGATGGTGGGATTCACAAATAAGAGAATCTCTTCTTTCTATCATTTCTTTGGATGGCTCGAGTTCTAGAGGTACCTAGTTTCTTCTTGCTTTATTTTTGCTTCTCTTTGGCTCGATCAAGATATTTTAGTTCCTTAGCTCAAACTAATATTTCTTTTGTTTCCTTTGTTGATTCTTGCCTTAAAATTCTTTTGGTCTAGAAAGGTCATTGTTGTGTTCATTTTTTTTTCTTTTTTATTTTTTTATTTTTTTATTTTTTCTTTTTTGTTTAGTTTTTTGAGGTGTGTGTGTGTGTGTGTGTTTTCTTTGTTTTGTTTTGTTTTTATGTTTTTTGTGTTATTTTTTGTTGTTCTTGTGTTTTTGTTGTTTTGTGTTTTTTTGTGTTTTTTGTTATTGTTCTTATGTTTTTGTTGTTCTTGTTCTTGTGTTTCTGTATGTTTGTGTTAATTGATGTTTTCTATTTTGGTGTATGAGTGTTTTCTATGTTTTTTGTTTGTTATTTGTTGTTGGTTTTTTTTGTTTTATTTTTATTTTTTAGGTTTTTGTTATTTTTGTTTTTCATATTTTTGTTGGTTGTGTCTTTAGCATTCTGTTGTTTTTGTCATGTTTGTGTTTTGTTATGTTGTTCTTGTGTTTTTTTGTGTAGTTCATGTTTGGTTTTTTTTATCTTATTGTGTGTGTGTGTTTGATTGTGCTTTATCTTTTCGACACACTCAAGGAGCATGTTTTTTTTAATCTTATTGTGTGTTCTTGTTTTTTGTTGTTTCAGGTTTGCTCCTTGAGTATGTCAAAGGTGGTAGGCCAGGTGCGAGCCCTGGGTGATTTTGGTGGAAGAGATACCCCTACCTCATTGGGTCTTACCTGAAATTGGCATCCCTTATGGGATGTTTTCCACACAAAAAATATGAAATTATAATGAAACTAAATAAAATTTATGTATTTATATTTAACATTCCAATACATACCATACCACAAATTTTCATTATAAATGATATGATTTAATTTCATTTTGAGGCTTTCAAAGTCATACTAATGATTTATCAACAATAAACCAAGATGTCAATAAATTATGTTAGTATCTCCTACTTTTACCCTCTTCCTTCTAAATATATTATTCTTCCTAAGTATTTCTTCCATATGGAGTTGAGGTATATTTTAATTGATGAGAATACATTTGTTTTATAAATAACATGAACAAAATAGTATTTCTACCTCCTTTCTTAAAGACATATCTATTGGACTGTGTGGAATTAAGCTTCACTTGAGGCCACGACCAACTATTGTATTATATTTGTTGTATAACCCTATTAACTTTCTTAGGTTTGAATTCCTTTGCATGAGCTAGAATTTGTGAAGTACCACCACAACTCCTTATTGCTACCTAAAAATAAACTAGGACAGAGAAAATTTAATCAATACATAGTTTTTGGTAATACCAAGAACATAGAAATCATTTGAACCATGAGTGAAGAACACAAGCTTATACTGAGAGGGGGGGGGTGAACAGTATAAGACCGCTTTCTACTTTTTCTTTCGATTCAACTTGCAGTTCAAAATTATGCAGTGAATATATAACAGTATCAAAACAGAAATCAAGGCAATGCACAGAATATCATCCACAATAGAGACATAGCAATTTACGTGGTTCACCCAATGCAGGCTACTCCACGGATAAAATTTTTACTAAATTTTATCACCTCAAATTCTGGGAAACAAGTCCCGATTACAAATTTTATGGGCACCAACCCAAAGGAGATACCTTCCCCTAGCTCTGCTTAATCTGGTGATCCTCTAGAGAACCTCTGCCTCTGCAGCCCTTAGCAAGTGGAACTCTATCCACAGAAGACACTTGTCTTCCCTGATCTAGTTGGAGACCTTTGTCCTCAACTCTATCACCGCAAAGCCGTTCCTCAAATTTGCACTAAACACAGTCCTTCGGTCTGGCACAAATCTATCCTCTTCCTCTTTTCTTTTTTGTTACAGTTGCACTTGGTCGAAACCAACTTTTCACAGTCTGCACAAACACAGCAGCACTCAATCAACTTATGCTCTTCTGTGAAAACACAGCAGCACAGTCTTCGCACATCCAGCACAAACACAATAGCATAGTCGTCGCACAATCCGCACAAACACATTAGTCGATCAGACTTCCACTAATGCACCTCTACGATCGAACTTCTCCTCGCACTCTATTTGTGCAAATCGCACTTCGAACGCACACTTAATCGATGCTCAACTATTCAAACAACCCTCCTTTTATAGAGTAAGATTCAAGATCATTACATCCAATCTTATTCGGTTGTTACTCTTCAACTGCGTCGGCTGCAAAACCCTGCGCTACATCGGCCCAGATTTTAACTTTGTCAGCTCAAAGTTAACTCTGTCCTTCAACCGCCTCTGGTTCCAGTAGCTGTCCCCGTGAAACTACAACATGTCGTGATATCACAACATTTTTACAGCCATACACCTTCTATAGCCTGCTGTCGCGAAATCGTGACACCTTGGCCTTTGTCGACTTCCTTTGTGCTTCTGTCGTGAAATCGTGACACCTTTGCCTCTTGCTGACGTCATCTCACTTCTATCACGAAATTGCGACACCTTTGCCTCTTGCTGATGTCATCTCACTTCTGTCGTGAAATCGTGACACTTTAGTCTTCATGGCATTCCTCTCAGAATTTGTTGCGAAATCACGACACTTATGATTTTTGTTGACGTCATCTTCACTCTGTCGTGAAATCGTGATGCTTTAGTCTACAATGCCTTCCTCTCAGCTTTTGTTGTGAAATCACGACACATCTACTTCTGCTGACGTCATCTGCAACTCTGTCATGAAATTACGATGCTTTTGCTGCCTTAAGCTCTTTTCTGCCATATGCCCATGAAACTGGAACATGTCGCGAAATCGTGACGCTTTTGCCTTCGAGCTCTTCCTTCTTCAAATCGTCATAAAATCGCAACACTTCTTTTGTTTAAGACTTGCTAACTATTTCTGTCGTGAAATCGTGACACTTTCTCCAACTGCAAGCTGCCAACTCAACTCTGTCGCAAAATCATGACACTTTCTACCTCCGTACAACTTTGTAGCCTGTCATGAAATCGTGACGCTTTCAGCTTCCGAAAGCTTTCTCTACTGCCTATCGCAAAATCGTGACACTTCTGGCTTTCGTACATTTTCTTTTGCAGCTTGTCACGAAATCGCAACGCTTCTCCTTTCAGGCTCTTCCCTTTGCTGCATGTCATGAAATCGTGACATTTTACATGTAACTTTCTCTCTCTTCAAACTTGTCGTGAAATCACGACAGTTCTTTTTGCGGACTCTCTCTTCAGCATCATGTCACGAAATCGTAACACTTTTTCGTCCGAACAACTCACTTTGCAGAATGTCACGAAATCGTGACTCTTTTCCTTCTCTGCCTTCCTGCACTTTTCGAGTCGCGAAAATGTGACATGTCATGAAATCACGACACTTTCCATCTGCTCTTCTTCCCTGTCAACATGTCACAAAATCATGACAATTTTGCCTGCTTTGTCTCTGTCTTCCAGCATGTCACGAAATCGCAACCTTTTTGCCCAAACTTTCTCTCTCCTCAAACATGTCACAAAATCACGACAGTTTTGCCAGCATTTTCTCTCTCCTCAAACATGTCACGAAATCATGACAGTTTTGCCAGCATTTTCTCTCTCCTCAAACATGTCATGAAATCACGACAGTTTTGCCAGCCGCCTGCATACTTTTTCTTACTTGTCTTTTTCTTGATCTTTTGCAACCGGGCTACTCTGATCTTCTTGGAAACTCACCGTCCAAACTGAAACCTTCATCAAAACACATTCTTTGACATCAAATCAAATTGCTTCAAGAACTCTTTGACATCAATGACAATATCTACACTTAGAGCAAAGGCAATGTACCCAAGGTACCCAAAATTGCCAACAATCTCCCCCTTTGTCATTGATGGCAAACCTTAACTGAAAACACAAGTCAAGAGCCAAAACTGAAAACAACTGATCCAACAATTGAGAATCTACCTTTGAATTTTTTGCTCCCCCTGACTTGAAGCTCTCTTCTTCACTATGAAGCTCTCCCCCTTACTCATATATCTTCCCCTTTGTCATCAATGGCAAAGGGTCACCTTTGGGGCTCGGGACTAAGAATGAGCCTCTTAGCTTAGTCCCTCCCCCACCTCCTGATGAGATGATTTAAAACAAGGGTGGGAGTGAAACTCCCATTAGACACTCATCATCATCAGTGTCTACAATTTTTTTGCCCGGCCTTCTCTTGAACTCTTTGTCAATTTTTCTGTTCTTGTCACTATTCTTATTCTTGTTCTCATCTTTTTTCTTGTCCATACCTTGATCCTTGGACCTTTTTATGCCACTATTTCTGTTCCTGTACCTTGGAAGATCAGCTCTACACTGTCTGGTTGTGTGACCTGCATTGTTGCACTTATAGCAAGTAACAATATTATTTCTTTCGAGCATAGCTGTTCTTTGAATCCGCCTGTTCTGACTAACCCAGTTTCTGTTATTTGCCTTGTAAAAAATTGCCTTGTGCCCAAACTGATTACAAGAGTAGCAATACCCTTGAAATAAATTATGGCCCCTGAAATTGTCATTTATCTTCCTTACTTGAGTCATGCACTGCGAAGCCATGTGGCCAAACCCGTGACACGCAAAACATCTGCCATGAAATATTCTTCTGTTTGACGTCTTGGGTCCCGAAAACTTCTTTTTCGTATTTAGAATTATGTTTTCTTTTTCTGCGCATTTATCACTCATGGACTCTTTCTCTGAAATACTTTCTTCATCAGAACTCTCTTCTTTCTGAAATCTCTTACTTGATTCCCCAACCTGTTTTTTGTGTGGTTTAACAAAACCAAGACCTATTTTATCTCGAAGGATTTCTTTGACTTTGGATGAGAGACTTAACCCTTTTGGAGCTATCTTGAAACCTGTACAACTTATCCTTGTATTCTTTATTTTCCTCTTTCATGGCAACCATTTTCTGTTCTAATTCACTATACTCAAGCATCTTAGATTCTAACTCATTCTTGAGTTCTTGTGTCTTAGCCATAGAGATGTCAAGACTTTCTATGAGTTCATCTTTCTCCATACAACATTCATCTAATTTATCCTTGAGTCTAGCATTCTTCTTTCTTTCCTTTTTCAAAGCACTAAGAGCATTAGTAAGTTCACATTCAAGATCCTCTATTTTATTGCATTTTGAATCATCAAGGCCTTTTTCAGATTTCTTATCACTAGAGGTGCTATCCTTTTCAAAAACCATACAAGCATCTTTCTTATAATTTTCTGAAGCATCCTCATACATACTAGCAACCAATTCATTATTTGTGCAATCATCCTCAAGGTGCCCAAAATTTCCACATCTAAAACATTTCATGACAATGAATTTATGTTTCGGTTCTTCCTCTTTTTCTGAAATGAACAGCATCCCATTTTCATCATCACTAGAATAACTTTCACTATCATTGCTAGAACACTTACTTGCTTTGTCTAGGTAGAAGCTCTTCTTATTCTTGTGTGAATGCCTCTTTCCTTGATTGTTGTTCTCATATTTGTTCTTTCTGTAATACCTGTGCTTTTCAGAATCCTTGCTCTTAACATCTTGTATATCTTCATCACTTTCATTCTTGGAAATAGTATAGTCAGTAGCATAATGACCAAACTTTCCACAGTTGAAACATCTTATGTTTTTCTTGCTTTTGTGTTTTCTAGAGAACTTGCCTTTCTTGTTGTAATATGCCTCTTCATCACTAGAAGACTCATCACTCTCTTGAATCTATTTGCCCTTTGATTTCTTGGTAGCTTTGAAAGCTGCCTCTTTCTTGACATCAAATTTCACTTGAGTTCTTAGCTCAAATGCTGCAAGAATACTATGGAGATCATCCTTTTTCAATTTATCTAAATCTTTAGCTTCCTCAATAGCAAAAATCTTTTCACTAAATCTATTACGAAGAGATCTTAAAATCTTATCACACACATCATTTTCAGCAACATCAAGACCTAGATCTTTCATGGAGTTAACAACCTCATCCATCTGAAGCATGTAGTCACTAATCTTTTCATCATCATTCATTTTGATTTGTTCAAACATACCTTTAAAATGTCTCAATTTGGCCTTTCGAACATTTGCATCACCTGTATGAACCACCTGCAATTGTTTCCACATTTCACTAGCTGTCTTGCAGTGAATAACTTTGGTGAGATCTGCTTTCTATAAGCCTCTCAGGATTGCATTCATGGAATTTGAATTGTTGTGAAGCATGAGCCTGTCTTCTTTGGTATAATGACCATGTTCAAGAATATTGTATTCATCTTCAATCACTTCCCATACCTCATTACCAAGTGCCATAAGATAAACTCTCATTCTTGCACTCCATAGACCGAAATCTGATCCATCAAGAATAGGTGCTGCATTGCTACCTGAAAAATCCATTGTGTTCTTAACCAGTTCTTCCTTTCGGATGTTAAACCTTTTCGAAGGAACCTGCTCTGATACCAATTGAAGAACACAAGCTTATACTGAGAGGGGGGGTGAACAGTATAAGACCGCTTTCTACTTTTTCTTTCGATTCAACTTGTAGTTCAAAATTATGCAGTGAATATATAACAGTATCAAAACAAAAATCAAGGCAATGCACAGAATATCATCCACAATAGAGACAACAATTTACGTGGTTCACCCAACGCGGGCTACTCCACGGATAAAATTTTTACTAAATTTTATCACCTCAAATTCTGGGAAACAAGTCCCGATTACAAATTTTATGGGCACCAACCCAAAGGAGATACCTTCCCCTAGCTCTGCTTAATCTGATGATCCTCTAGAGAACCTCTGCCTCTGCAGCCCTTAGCAAGTGGAACTCTATCCACAGAAGACACCTATCTTCCCTGCTCTGGCTGGAGACCTCTGTCCTCAACTCTATCATCGCAAAGCCGTTCCTCAAATTTGCACTAAACACAGTCCTTCGGTCTGGCATAAATCTGTCCTCTTCCTCTTTTCTTTTCTATTATAGTTGCACTTGGTCGAAATCAACTTTTCACAGTCTGCACAAACATAGCAGCACTCGATCAACTTATGCTCTTATGCGAAAACACAACAGCACAGTCTTCACACATCCAGCATAAACACAGTAGCACAGTAGTTGCACAATCTGTGCAAACACAGCAGTCGATCAGACTTCCACTTGTGCACCTCTACGATCGAACTTCTCCCCGCACTCTATCTATGCAAATCGCACTTCGAATGCACACTTACTTGATGCTCAACTATTCGAACAACCCTCCTTTTATAGAGTAAGATTCAAGATCATTACATCCAATCTTAGTCGGCTATTACTCTTCAACTGCGTCGGCTGTAAAACCCTGCGCTGCGTCAGCCCAGATTTTAACTTTGTCGGCTCAAAATTAACTCTATCCTTCAACCGCCTCTGGTTCTGTAGCTGTCCCTGCGAAACTACAACATGTCACGATATTGTGACATTTTTATAGTCGTACACCTATAGCCTGTTGTCGCGAAATCATGACACCTTGGCCTTTGTCGACTTCCTTTGTGCTTCTGTCATGAAATCGCGACACCTTTGCCTCTTGCTGATGTCATCTCACTTCTGTCGTGAAATCGTGACACTTTAGTCTTCATGGCCTTCCTCTCAGCTTTTGTCATGAAATCGCGACACCTTTGCCTCTTGCTGACGTCATCTCACTTCTGTCGTGAAATCGTGACACTTTAGTCTTCATGGCCTTCCTCTCAAAATTTGTCACAAAATTGTGACACTTATGATTTTTGCTGACATCATCTTCACTCTGTCGCGAAATCGTGACGCTTTAGTCTACAATGCCTTCCTCTCAGCTTTTGTCGTGAAATCATGACACATTTGCTTTTTCTGACGTCATCTGCAACTCTTTCATGAAATCGCCATGCTTTCGCTGCCTTAAGCTCTTTTCTGCCATATGCTCACAAAACTAGAACATGTCACAAAATCGTGACGCTTTCGCCTTTGGGCTCTTTCTTCTTCAAATCGTCGTGAAATCGCGACTCTTCTTCTGTTTAAGACTTGCTAACTGTTTCTGTCACGAAATTGTGACACTTTCTCCAACTGCAAGCTGCCAACTCAACCTGTCACGAAATCGTGACACTTTTTGCCTCCGTACAACTTCTTTGTAGCCTGTCACAAAATTGCGACGCTTTCAGCTTCCGAAAGCTTTCTCTACTACCTGTCACAAAATTGCGACACTTCTGGCTTCCGTACGTTTTCTTTTGCAGCTTGTCACGAAATCACGACGCTTCTCCTTTCAGGCTCTTCCCTTTGCTGCATGTCACGAAATCGTGACATTTTACATGTAACTTTCTCTCTTCAAACTTGTCGCGAAATCGTGACAGTTCTTTTTGCGGACTCTCTCTTCAGCATCATGTCACGAAATCGTGACACTTTTTCGTCCGAACAACTTACTTTGCAGAATGTCGTGAAATCACGAAACTTTTCCTTCTCTGCATTCCTGCACTTTTCGAGTCGCAAAAATGCGACATGTCGCGAAATCGTGACACTTTCCATCTGCTCTTCTTCCCTATCAACATGTTGTGAAATCGTGACAATTTTGCCTACTTTGTCTCTGTCTTCCAGCATGTCACGAAATCGTGACCTTTTTGCCCGAAATTTCTCTCTCCTCAAACATGTCACGAAATCGCGACAGTTTTGCCAGCATTTTCTCTCTCCTCAAACATGTCGTGAAATCGTGACAGTTTTGCCAGCCGCCTGCATACTTTTTCTTACTTGTCTTTTTCTTGATCTTTTGCAACTGGGCTACTCTGATCTTCTTGGAAACTCATTGTCCAAACTGAAACCTTCATCAAAACACATTCTTTGACATCAAATCAAATTGCGTCAAGAACTCTTTGACATCAATCACAACATCTACACTTATAACAAAGGCAATGTACCCAAGGTACCCAAAATTGCCAACAATGAGGGATTCTTCGGTTAAGTTAGTTTGCATCATATTTTTTTTTGCCTATAGAAGATGCAATATCTACTCTCAATGTCTTAAAGCTTGTAATATAGTCTTTAAAATTATCAAACTCAACCAATTTAAAGGTAAAAATATGGTATTTTAACCTTAGCTTGATAGGTTCACTCTCTTCTTTGATACGGAAAAACAATTCTAGTTCAATTAACAAGGAGAATATGTCAAGACCTTATTCTTTCCTATGTTGGTGAGTTTCTTCATCAAGGATTGTTTTTTCTCCTTAAAATATGCACCATAGGTTCTTAATATATAATAGGCTAATAATTTAGATTGACCAAATAATATAATTTTACCTATGATCCATATTACACAATTCAACCTCTAATACTATAATAAGCCCTTAAATTAATGTTACTAGTGTGTAGATCTAAAAAATCATGCAATTTGGAAAAACAAAAGGACTCAAAATGCTTCCATATGCAAAATTTATGGCCTCCAAAATTTATACTAATAAACCTCAAAAATGTAAAATTAAAGCCTTGAACCTTAGAAATGTAGAATCCAATTGTTCATTGCCACTTGTTATTCTATGATTTTCTAGTGATCTCCATTTATATTTCAACACCTCAAAGTCTTAGTTCCAATGTAATTTGATAGATGTTTCTCTTTGATTGGTCCACGGGGTATAAATAAGTGAAAATTTGTTAAACATAGGAATATTATCATGTTAGTTGACATGCTAACCTATTTTTCTATTTAATCTAAGAAAGCTAAAAAATTCATCTATGAGGTTTGAACTTGAGTCTCCTATTTTCTAAGAGCCTTAGTCTAACCAAGGTGCCAAAGTCCCTTTTTAAGAATAAAGATCAAGATCCTAATGAAGACCCATATTTCCTATCACCTATAGCAAAAAATACATATACAAGGAATCTGTTGGAAGTATTACATTATTTAGCCCCCTTGTAAATATTAGTTTGGTAGTATGATTTATATTTTATCTAATGTATATGTCAATATGAGAGAAAGTGCAAGGTGTCAAGAGAGAGAATGAAGAGTCACATGATATGTGGCAAGATGAGAGTTTTGTCTTAATATGAGGAATGTGAAAGGATGCATCTCTTGGATGTTTGAGGAGAGCAATAGTTAGAGTACTAAAAATTCATGTAAATTTATATATTGGAGACAAATATCCATGCAATGTAATATATTTGAACCAATATTTTTAATATTTTGATATTGAATGTATTTGTGATATAACTAATATATCTAGAAAGTTACCGATGGTATCAAAGTTGCAATGGAAATAAGGTTGAGATTGTTGGAAGCAAGAAATTCTAATGAGAGTAAGAAGAGAATAGTGGATGAAAAAGACAAGTGCATTCATAGGTGAGAAAATATTATTTGTTGTCATAGAATTTCATCTGTTCTTTTGATCTTGAGCTTGTTTTTCCTGCCTCACTTCCATTTGTCTCTTTGTTGGTTTGCTCATTGATGGAAAAACGAGTTTGATATAGAATTATTCTACATAGCATTATAAATTTTGTTACTAATTTAATTAATGTCAGTTGAGATCTATATAGTGTTGTGATCAATGCTATATGAGTATTATAATTTGACTAATTTTGTACAGATTATATTTTTTTATTAAAGGTGAAAAACAATATTTTGAAAGGTCTCAGAACCTTTTACAATAGAGGAGGTAGAGAAAGATAAGGCTAATTAAGCACAGGAACTTCCAAGGTCAAAATAAACATAAATTAAACTAAAACAACCATCCAAAAGCAAATACCATCCCAACACTTAGTAGGATATAAATGAGAACATCAAGATGTTGATAACAAAACTCCAAACTCATAGAGCAAGGATGATTGTGGCATGGTGGTTATAGGGGCGTACTGCGCGAATATCTATGTGACAGCTTTCAAGGCGGACAACGCAGAATAATGTGGCAGCCATAAAAAGCTGGATAGCCTGCCCAGATTCGTGGCGGCTACCGATTCCACCGTGTAAATACAAAAAAAAAAAAGCATACCTTCTATAATCTTTGATGTGTCCTTAATAATATTCAGGATAAAACAATTATCAGTATTTCCAACCTACAGATCCCGAATGATGTTCAAGGAATCACCTTGAATGAGAAGTCTTCTGAAGCCCCTCTCAAAAACCTGATGATTATATTATTTATTCTATTATTGTAAGAAATATTGAATATCCAAGCAACATAATATATTTGGTTAATATTTATAGTATCACATGAATATGTTGTTTCCTATATTGAGTTCTTTTTATCTTGGCTTAGTAATACATTATCAAATAGATATTGAGTGTCTAAGAAATATATTGAGTTTTTAGGAAATGTTAAATGTTTGAGTAGCATACTTATTACCATATAAACATTATAGATGTTATAGTTTGGATAGTGTTCTCAAATAAAATCTAGGTAGATATTATCATGCTTAATCAAAATTTAGGTAGACATGTTATAATATGCTTGGAAGAAATCAGGTGACATCCACGTTGAAGTGAGAATATAGTGTATAAGGTTATTTGTTTTGGTGGACATAAAATCCCAAAGGTTGAATTCAATAATATGTCAAAACAATTAATGGATTTCCATGTATGCGCCAAATGTATGTTTCAATTTTTTCAACTAACTATGTGGAATCAAAGTGGCATAGCAAAAGCATCCTCGGCTCATGTTGTTATTTTCTCAACTAGCTATGTGGAATCAAAGTGGTATAACAAAAGCATGGGAATTCAAAAGTTAAATGGTCAATATTTCGGGTATAGTAATATCACCTCATATTATTCGATATTTACCACATAGAAGTTTTTTTAGTGCTAGAAAATGTAGACCATGTTAAGCACTAAGGAACGTCTAAGGCAGAAGAATATTAATGTTTGGAAAGAGCATCAGGTTCTAGTTTCCACACATACAAATAAAAAGAACTTCAAAATCATCAATGAAAAAGACATGTTGACATAAATTAAATATTGGCAAATAAAAAGGTAAGGTTTTATTTTGAAAGTTGGAAGGTTATTTGAAGTTAGTGAATTTAAGAATTATGAATTGGAGAGATAAAAGTACATTATTAAATGATTAATTGAATTAGGGAGATATAAGTGAAATTGGAGGGAAAATTTTATATAGGAGAAATAAAAGGTTATAGAGTTATAAGGAAAATTTAATTGGGTGAAAATTAAAACTAAATTGAAAAGAAAATTGATTAAATTGAAAGAAAAAAATTGGAGTTATAAGATTGTCAACATGAAAGGACACTACTAAAATAGAAAATAGAAGAATTTTATTTTTTGAGACTCAATTATTAAAAGGGTCTAATTTTAATAAATCATCATGAGTGTGGTCTACCGGCAAGGACGCCACTTGCATTATAGGTGATGTGACCCGGGTTCAATCCCCATGGTGGATGTGTATAAGTATTATTTCCAACAAAAAAAAGGTCTAATTTTACCCCATGGAAAAATAAGATGAGGTCAATAATTATTGTTGAAAAACTCTTGCATGTGGTGAATGGATGAAGTAATGTTTCAGAAGATAAAGCAAGAATTCAAAAATTCAAAGATATTGATGCAAAATCTCTTATTAATTCTATTTGGCATATCTAATGATATTCAAGTACACATTAGTGAAGCAAAATCTTCATATATTGCATAGGAAAATTTGTGTAAGATATTTTAAGGAAAGAATGAGGTAACCATTTTGCACCTACAACCACAATTGTATGCACTAAAAGTTCATGATGGAGAAAACATAGAACATTTCCTCTGAAGTATATTAGAATTAAAATCAGAATTGCATATTTTAGGAGAAAAGGTTGAAGATAAGATCTTGGTTTCAAGTATACTTGGAGCACTTCCTAAATCATTCAAAATATTGGTTACAACTATCACAGCATGTTTCCCTTAAACCCTTACAAGGTATATTAATTGATCATAGGGATCAATTAATACCCATCTGAGGGGTTGATAACCCTAAAGCTTACTACAAAACTCTAATTAAGGGATTTTTTAGGGTTTTGGAAGAAAGTAATTGGTTTTGAAATTCAAAAAAATCATGTTGGATTAGATTTAATGCATTTAATTATGAATGCAATTAGGTGTCCAATTCTGATTGGATCAAATTAGGCACTAGGATTATTTAAATGTTAAATAATTATTTTAATCACCTCATGGCCTAATATGTTTAGTGGGAAGAAAAGAAATATTCCTCCCTGTATTTTTAAAAAATGGTCAAGAATGTAGGATGTTGGCCATAAAGGGGACACAAAGACAAGAAGGTGCATGCACCCACCTATCTTGGACCTTTCTCCAAATTAAAAATGAATACATTGATTCCCAATCACATAAGGGAGGTGGGGATTAATAAAATAACACCTCTTGCATAATATTTTAATAGGCCACTAGTGGGCTCATGAGAGGTGTTCTCCTACTATAAATAGAGAGCCTAGTGAGAAGAGAAGAAAGCTAGGAAGTCTTGATGCCTAGGGAGTATGCTCTCCACCTTGGTGGATCAAAAACTAGAAGGCTTAAGATATTTCTTAGTTGATGAAGGAGGTATTCTTGTAATATTAAGAGGATCTTGAGAGGAGGGTACGGAAGCAAGCAAACACAATACCTTGCAGGAGCTCTAAAAGGTGGAAGCTTTCTACTCCCAATAAAAATGCTTATGAATATGTATATCTGATTCTTTGTGATTTAAATTATTGAATCATACATGGTGTATTAATTCTTTAAAATCATGATGTTTTGGATGGTGGTATAAGGTTTTATTGGAATGACATGGTCTGTAAAGAACACCCAGGAGCTATGATTAATTTGAGATTTAACCTTTACCTATCTTATGCACCAATCGTATGCTAGATAAGGAGTCATTGATAGTAATCGTATGCAGGGGACTACACGCATTGAAGCATTCATTATATCACTTCAAAACTTTGGTTAAAATTTTATGCTTTAAATTAATCACCAAATAAGCCTAATGCAGGAACCACTAAACCACCATCGACTTTAGCATCGATATCACCTTCCACCAAACAGACAGCCACCTTCACCAATTATTAAACCTCCTCTATCCAAATCAGGATGCTCCACCACCACCCGACCACCAGGTGGAGGTTGATATACTACAAGCGCTTCGAAGTCTTTAAAGGCTTGTGAAGCTCCCACGCGATAAATATGGGATAAAGTGATTAAAACCTATATGTCCTTAGCTTCCATATCATTATGTTTTCATTTAGATTCGGCCTTGAGATCTCTATTGGTTGGGTATCTCTATAACAAACCCTTTATGGGTGGTATTAAAATTGAGATCTTTTGCTCATATCACAGAGAGGCCATTGTCATAGTTAATTAACATTTAAGCAATACATATAGAACCATCTATTTCAGATATCTTTAATACATTGCAACTGAATCGATATTGTAACCCTTGTGTTAACATATTAAGCCTTGAAGTATGCCACTGTGGTTTTCCAGCATCACTGTGAATTCCTCTATAAGGTCCAAAAATCCCTATGAGCATTTAGTAACCAAGCATCGACTAGTAGCTAACATATGACATGTCTTGAACGTGTCGAAGAGGGTAATATTTAAAATACTTCATCATGAGAATTGACATTCATGTATTAGGAAGGTTTTTGAGACCCCTTTGGAAGGATTAAAGCCTTCGAGAACCAGCCCTGAGTGGCTAAAGTATTTTAAAGATGCTCAATCCACTCAAAGGAGATTACTTTTAACAGGGCAACCCACAATAGTCCGTACCAGTTGGAGGTATGGAAGGGGAGTTTGGGTGTTGACACATATCATTACCTTGCTGGTTGTTTTTCGTATGATGAGTTGTTATCTTTTCCCATCATTGCCTTATGTTCATCCTTTTTGCTACTTTTTTCATGGTAGAAGAGCTCTGTGAAACCCCATTATCTCACCCTAGTTTTATCATTGCCTTCGATTAAATTTGCACTATCATCACTTCCATTTCTCTGGCCGCTCAAATAATTAAATAGGTCTAAGGATGGCCATTAGAAAGTGTGGTTAATTTTTTAGGCTGCCACCTCAACACCACTTTCAAGCTATGGGTTCATGCTCGAGAGGCACGAATGGGGAGGTGAGGTCTCCTAAAGCTTCCATTCCAATATCCCATATAGGATATGTGGTAATTGGGGAGGGTTGTAAAGGGCAGTTGTCTTCTATATTGAAATATCCACAGTATAGTGGACATGATAGTCCTCACAGCACCAGTTGGTGGTGCTAGACCATATGGAAAGTGGTTGACCTAGCCTAGAGACTAGGGCGCCAGTTGCTAGGTGCAAAGGAGACCAATAGGTAGATCATCTATGGGTTGATTAGTTTGGAATCTATTTTTTGATTTAATTAAAATCTAACCATTAAATAAAATCCATGGAGTTTTGTTAAGGTTAAAATATAGTACCTTCCTATCTCAAAGGATTCATTTGGATCTTCAATTAAGATTTCAACTATGTTTTTCTAGCCTTAAGAGTTGTATTGGGTTAAAACATATTTTGATGAACATTAAGACTTTGTAGTAAGGAAGGAGTGGATTATAGTTTAATCACTCAATTATTTGGATAAAAAATGAAGAAATCTAGCTATGAGATGACTAAGTTAGAATGAATGGATAAAGACCTTTGAGAACTAACTTTGGAATTGATTGGTGGTGAAACCTTGAATGAGATTGAAATTGTTTAGGAAAAAAGTCCATATTTATCACCTGCAAGAGGAAGCACAATAACAAAAATATAGAACACGAAAACAGTAACGCAAGTGACACAGATATTTACATGGAAACCTGCAATGTGTAGGAAAAACCATGGGGCAATGACAACTTCTCTTTCTTATTATTTTTAGCAAAATTTACATCCATGTATTTCAACATTTTCAACAACCTCTTTTTCATATGCAAGGGTTCAAATCCCTTTTACAGCATAGAAGGAAGACTCCAAACTGTTCATTTCCTCTTCCAATAGAAGCCTCTAAAATACTGTTTGTTTTCACTCCCAAGACTATTCGTCTTCCACATTCCTATCGTCTACCTAGACGTCCACTCCTATGACGTCTACTTGGTTTGATGTCAGGCTGGACGTCTACCTGGCTTGACATCAGGATGGATATCTACCTAGCTTAACATCAGGTTGGATGTTTACCAACCTAGATGTCTGGCTACCCATACGTCAAGCCCAAACACCTACTAGCCTAGACGTCTGGTAGCCCAAACGTCTTCCATCCTAGACGTCTGGCAGCCCAGACGTCAGACCCAAACGTCTACCAGCCTAGATGTCTGGCAGCCCAGACATTAGGTCCAGATGTCTCCCAACCTGGACATTTGGTAGCCTAGACGTTAGGCCCAGACGCCTGCTAGCCTAGATGTCTACCATCTCAGACGTCAGGCCTAGACATCTAGCAGTCTAGACGTCTGGCCTGCTTGAACCTGCTGCAATCTTATTTCTTGGCTGCTTGTACTGCATAGTGACTTCACTTCCTAACAAAATTATGAATCCAAATTGGTAGAATAAAGTACCAAATAATGGAGGATGTAGTAATTCAATCAAGAATTAAATATGGTGGCACTAATTGATATTTGGAAAACTATTACATATCAATGTATTGTGTCTAGTTGCATTTAGTTGGAAAACTATTACATATCAATGTTGCCTAGAATAATCATGAGGGAAAATGAGAATGTTAATTTTTGTTCATGGAGATTATAGTTGAATAAATCAAGGTATAATTATATGCATTGACAAGTCTATGTGGGTTTTTGTGATAACTCCCTTAGCTTACTATTTTTGATAAGGTATAGCTAAGCATTGCAATGATTGTTGTTATATCCTTGAGGTAGAGCAAGCTAATATTCAAGGGATACGCCAAATGTAAGAGTTGAAGGAGACCTAACATTTAGACTATTTTAATGTTTGATTTAAAATAGTATGGAAAATGGTGTTCTCGTTGAAATAGACGAGAGAATTTCCAATTACATGCTAAATAAACCTTACCTACAGATCATTATAGGGGTTGGCCACTCCTATCCACGGAATATACACTGATCATTTTGGTTTCATGTGAAGTACAGCCTTGGACTTACTTGGATACTCATCTATAAGAGACCACATAAATATACATTCAATTTAATCATGCATTAGACACATTGACAAGAATTTAAAAAAAAAATCCTTAAATATTGGTTGATTTGACATATGGACTAAGTTTCAGTTATATCCAAATTTAGAAAATTATGGACACAAGTCAAACTAAAAGAATTTTTTACCTTCATGCTTCGGTATGTTCTCAGCTAATATACCCTGTGGGCGTAGGAGTAATACTAGGCGAGTTAGACCTTGAACCGCTTCTCTGTAGGAATTAATGTAGGTTATATGTATGTATATTATGTTTACCTAAAAATTTGGCAAAACATGTAATCAATAAACATTGGATTATATACTTTGTTTGTATGTCTCTATGATTTTGAGTAGAAATAATTAATGAATTATTCTATGTTTATGATGTAATTGTTAATAAATGCAAATATTCTAGATACAGAAGAATGGGCAGGAAGTCCATTCGGGAGAAGGTATGGGACTTCTCCATGATTTGTACCTGAGAGATAAATGCAAATATTATAGATATAGGAGAATGGGCAGGAAGTCCATTCGGGAGAAGGTATGGGACTTCTCCATGATTTGTACCAGAGGGCATCAAATATGATGCACTGGTAATGGTAAATTGACTTGCCATAATGAACTTTAGGATATAGGAGTATCCTAAAGTAAATATTTGTGACAATATATTTTATCTTTAATGATACTTGATTCTAATGATATGTCTCAATGGATGATGTATAAATAATATTTAATGTCATGGTTTATATGCTTTGCTTTTATGACTTTGCATAATCTTTCATTAAGATAGAATTATGAAAGAAACTGTCATTTAAAGTACTTGTGAATACTTTAATCCATGTTTGAGTTGGAATTTTCTCTATGAGAATAATTTGTATTTCTTTAACTACCGAAAACTAATGTAGTGAGTTTAAACTGAAAAATGTTTCAATAATCTGATTATTGGATGAAAATTTCATGTATTGAAGATATTTTAGTACTTATTTTTTATGCAATATAGATGTTTTATTACTATAAGGACATGGTACTACTGATGTTTTGTATTTTTGCAAGACCAGGTACACTCGTGGATGGAAGGTGTTGCTTACCATCAGGAACAAGATACTGGGAATAAAGATAATGTTGATGATTCTGATTATTTTGTATATATTTATTATTAGCTATATTTCCTTGATGCATTAACCCAGATCAAAACAATAAGAAACACATAGTATTGTGTTATTCTAAGAGGCACGTATGTCATAGCTTGTTTTCCTTAAACCCTTTCAAGGTATATTAATTGATCATAGGGATCAATTAATACCCATCTGAGGGGTTGATAACCCTAAAGATTACTACAAAACTCTAATTAAGGGATTTTGTAGGGTTTTGGAAGAAAGTAATTGGTTTTGAAATTCAATAAAACATGTTGGATTAGATTTAATGCATTTAATTATGAATGCAATTAGGTTTCCAATTCCAATTGGATAAAATTAGGCACTAGGATTATTTAAATGTTAAATAATTATTTTAATTACCTCATGGTCTAATGTGTTTAGTGGGAAGAAAAGAAATATTCCTCCTTGTATTTTTAAAAATGGTCAAGAATGGAGGATGTTGGCCATAAAGAGGACTCAAAGACAAGAAGGTGCATGCACCCAACTATCTTGGACCTTTCCCCAAATTAAAAATGAATACATTGATTTTCAATCACATAAGGGAGGTGGGGATTAATAAAATAACACCTCTTGCAAAATATTTTAATAGGCCACTAGTGGGCTCATGAGAGGTGTTCTCCTACTATAAATAGAGAGCCTAGTGATAAGAGAAGGAATCTAGGAAGTCTTTATGCCTAGGGAGTATGCTCTCCACCTTGGTGGGTCATAAACTAGAAGGCTTAAGACATTTCTTAGTTGAAGAAGGAGGTATTATTGGAAGATGAAGAGGAACTTGAGAGGACGGTATGCAAGCAAGCAAAAACAATACCTTGCAGGAACTCTAAAAGGTGGAAGCTTTCTCCTTCCAATAAAACTGCTTATGAATATGTATAGTTGATTCTTTGTGATTTAAATAATTGAATCATACATGGTGTATTAATATTTTAAAAACATGATGTTTTGGATGGTGGTATAATGTTTTATTGGAATGACATGGTCTGTAAAGAATACCCAAGAGCTATGATTAATCTGATATTTAACCTTTACCTATATCATGCACCAATCGTATGCTAGATAAGGAGTCATTGATAGTACTTGTATGCAGGGGACTGCATGCATTGAAGCATTCATTATATCACTTCAAAACTTTGGTTAAAATTTTATGCTTTAAATTAATCACCAAATAACCCTAATACGAGAACCACTAAACCACCATTAGCTTCAGCATCGATATCACATTCCACCAAATAGAAAGTTGCCTTTGCCAATTAGTAAACCTCCTCCATCCAAATCAGGATGCTTCACCACCATCCAACCACTGGGTGGAGGTCGGTATACTACAAGTGCTTCGAAGTCTTTAAAGACGTGAAGCTCCCATGCAAAAAATATGGGATAAATCGATTAAAATATATATGTCCTTAGCTTCCATATCATTATGTTTTCATTTCGATTCGGCTTTGAGAGCTCTACTGGTTGGGTATCTATATAACAAACCCTTTATGGGTGGGATTAAAATTGAGATATTTTGCTCATATCACATGGAGGCCACTATCATAGTTAATTAACATTTAACCAATACATAGAGAACCATCTATTTAGGATATATTTAATACATTGTGATTGAATCGATATTGCAACCCTTGTGTTAACATATTAAGCCTCGAAGGATGCCACTATTGTTATCCAACATCGTTGTGAAGTCCTCTATAAGGTCCAAAAATCCCTATGAGCATTTAGTAACCAAGCATCCACTAGTAGCTAATAGATGACACATCTTGACTGTGTCGAAGGGGGTAATCTTTAAAATACTTCATCATGAGAATTGACATTCACATATTAGGAAGGTTTTTGAGACCCCTTTGGAAGGATTAAAGCCTCCGTGAACCAGCCTTGAGTGGCTGAAGTATTTGAAAGATGCTCAATCCACTTAGGGGATATTACCTTTAACAAGGCAACCTACAATAGTCCGTACCAGTTGGAGGTATGGAAGGGGAGTTTGGGTGTTAACACATGTCATTACCTTACTGGTTGTTTTCCATATGATGAGTTGTTATCTTTACCAATCATTGCCTTGTGTTCATCCTTTTTGTTGCTTTGTTCATGGTGGAATAGCTCTGTGAAACCCCATTATCTCACCCTAGTTTTATCATCACCTTCGATTAAATCTACACTATCACCACTTCCATTTCTCTGGCCGCTCAAATAATTAAATAGGTCTAAGGATGGACATTACAAAGGGTGGTCAATTTTTTAGGCCACCACCTCAACACCACTTTCAAGCAACGGGTTCACACTCAAAAGGCACGAATGGGGAGGTGAGGTCTCCTAAAGCCTCCATTCCAATATCCCACATGGGATATGTGGTAATTGGGGAGGGTTTTAAAGGGTAGTTGTCTTCCATAATGAAATATCCATAGTATAGTGGACATGATAGTCCTCACAGCACCATTTGGTGGTGCTAGACCACATGGAAAGTGGTTGACCTAGCCTAAAGACTAGGGCACCAGTTGCTAGGTGTGGAGGTGACCGATAGGTAGATCATCTGCGGGTTGATTAGTTTGGAATCTAGTTGTTGATTTAATTAAAATCTAACCATTAAATAAAACCCATGGGGTTTTGTTAAGGTTAAAATCTATTACCTTGCTATCTTAAAGGATTGAGTTGGATCTTCAATTAATATTACAACTATGTTTTGCTAGCCTTAAGAGTTGTATTGGGTTAAAACATCTCTGATGAACATTAAGACTTTATAGTAAGGAAGGAGTGGATTATAGTTTAATCACTTGATTATTTGGATAGAAAAGGAAGGAATCTAGTTATGGGATGACTAAGTTAGAATGAATGGATAAAGACCTTTGAGAACTAACTCTCGAATTGATTGGTGGTGAAACCTTGAATGAGATTGAAATTATGAATCCAATTTGGTAGAATAATGTACCAAATAATGGAGGATGTAGTAATTCAATCAAGAATTAAATATGGTGGCACTAATTGATATATGGAATAAATAATCCCAACAAGGATCCATGTATAGAAGCAATTTTTGGTAGAAATATGGAGGTTATGAAATCAAATTGATAAAGTGAATTTGTCAAGTATTTGGAAGTTCTGTAATCAAACTATTGAAGATAGATTGATTGTAAACCTTTTATCCATTTGAGAAATATTGTTGACTTGGGATGTTTTCAATGGGAGACATCATGATAAATTAATTTGGAGGAACGGATGCTAATGGATTTAAAGGTATGGGACTTTAAATCCATTATACAAGGGATTGATTGTAAATCAATCATGAAGAATGAATTTGGAATTCATTCTTAAGGGAATTTATAGGGTTCCCTCTAAAGTCGATGAGACTTCTCCAAAATGTGACTCCAATGATTATCATAAACTTATGTAAAACATTTAAAATTCATAGGGTGGCTTAGAGAAAGGAATTAGTAGATTCCTTAATTGCATTATAGATTTTAAAGGAACATATGGATTCCTTATTGGTATGAGAAATATCTTAATGTTATAATGATGACTTAGAGAAAGGAATTGGAAAATTCCTTAATTGCATCATGAACTTGAGTTGAGACAATTGTATTCCTTGACTTGTATTTGATTAAAAGGGATTTGTAGATGCCCTTCTATAATTGTAATCTTGACATCTTAAGTTTATGAATATGAGGAAAGCACATATTTTGGAGGTTGGGTTTATTCCCCATGAGGGTTCCCAGGATATATGTTGTGTCTACATTTTGTGGTTTACAAATGATCTTAATTAAATGTTATGGATGTATGAATGTTGTATTTGGTTTATCATGAGATGATGTATAATTACTTATGATGGATTATGCTATATTAACATGCAATGATAATGGAATAATGTTACAAGTAAATGCAACTATGTTACAGTTGACAATATTGTCACATTCCACCAAGGGTCAAAAAAATTGAAACTTTGTACAATATTTGTTTTCTTGAAAGTTTTCTTTTATTTATAAGTTATAGCAATTTTGGTTTTCCCTATCGCCCCCTGGTGGACAAAATGAAAAGAAAAGAACTTCGGGCCTGAAGCGCTTCAAATCATTACTTCGGGCGAGAAGTTTGCCGAAGATACAAAGATAACGCTTCGCACCCGAAACATTTTTGACAGCCGCTTCGGGCGAAAGTTTTGCGAAGCAGCATTCAAACAACTTCGTCGAGGAAGAAAAGATAGGCCGAATCAACTAAGGCAAGGAAATTACTTCGGGCCCGAAGTATTTCTAAAATCCACTTCGACCAGTTTTCACCCGAAGCAGTAGAGGTCGAGAAAGTGTTTCGACCGAAACTCCCCCGAACCGCCTTTTCAAAAGAAGATCGGCCCGAAGCGTTTGTCCCGACCTATCGCCGAAGCAGTTTTGCCTGCGAAGCAGTGAAGGATAGAAAGAGATCAGCTTCGGCACTCCACGCCCCCGAAGTAGTTTTGTGAAGTAGAAATCAGCGAGGCGCTTCCAGGAACGCTTCCCAAGTTGGGCATTTTTCTCGAGGCAGTCAGAGGACCTCATAAATGCATATTTTCTTTCTCGATAAGCCCGCTGCTCATTTTTAGCAATTGGATGCAAAGTGTCAGTCCGAGAAGGAGAGCCCGACAAGCATGGCCGCCACTTGAGCACCGCACCTACAATCCAAGGACACCCAGGTGGCTCATTTAATGCATCTTTCCCCGATTGAATCGGTCACCATTACCAGTTTTGGTAGCCAATTTGAGAAGTCATTCGTAGTAGCAGCGAGGAGCCGTTTCTCAGGGCCCGAGGGCGTACTTCATCGATTTTGTAATAATTATTCAGAGGGTCGGGTCCTCTATAAAAACCCAAGCTTTGCAATGTAAAATGGGGGGAAATTTCTACTAGAAAGCTGCTGTAACTCAATGTCCTGCGTCTAATACTAAAGATTTTTATGCTCTATTTCTCTCTTTTATGCTGCCTTCTATGCTTAATTCTTTTGTCTATTTGCACTCGTATACCGAGACTCTGAATCCTAAATCCGATGTGCGATTGGGACCTGTACCCTGAAATTCGCCCTGAAAGATACATAGGAGAGGAAAAACGCTTTGTCATTTTCTTTTATGCTGCCTGGTGGATCGAGGTTTCTGTTATTCCCTCTTCTTAATCGTTGTTACTCTAAACTTTGAATTCTAGCGAGAGAGAGAGGAGAACCCTGCGAACCCGTCCAGAGGATACATAGGAAGTTCGGCACTTCGTTTCTTTCGTCTGTTCTTGGTGTTTTTTGCTGCTATTTGAGTTATTAGTGAGTGATCATGCTTCCTGTTCTTCCCCACCTTAAATCATCAATCTCTAACCCTTATCCTTTTTTATTTCTTTCTCTAACCCGAACTCCTTTTATTTCTTTCCTGCACTCTTATCTCAAACCCCAAAAGTAGATTAGTATAGGAGTCGGCCTTTCTCCGGATATTGGCACGAGGGGCATCCCTTCCTCTCGGCCTTTCAATGTTGGTCGCAGGTCCAGGGTGCGCAAACCCATCGAAATTCCTTTCCTGTGCGAATTTGATGACCAACAGTTACTTAATGTTTTATGGATAAAGAGCTATGAATTAAGATTGTTACTCTTATCTCATGATATTGTAATTAGATGATGATACTATAGGTTGATTAAATATGTATGATGATTAACTCTGATTGGTTTATAAGTAAACCTAACCAATGCCTTAATGAATAAACTAAATGGCAAATTGAACATTCAATTAACTAATGGTATGGGACTTTAGTTAATTGATAATTGGAAACTTACTTATCCACTGCAATATCTTCATCTAGATCATGAATATGTCCTTCACTCATGATTGACTAGTGAG
Organism: Wollemia nobilis; assembly: GCA_028583015.1. Classification (NCBI taxonomy): domain Eukaryota; kingdom Viridiplantae; phylum Streptophyta; class Pinopsida; order Araucariales; family Araucariaceae; genus Wollemia; species Wollemia nobilis. The sequence goes on from JAQPPZ010002201.1 coordinate 6,037,833, forward strand.
AGATGATTGATAAAAAAAAATATGAATGGTTGAGTAGTGACAATGGGGGTTGTTACAGTTGGTATCAGAGCCCAGGCTAACTAGTGGACTCTTATTAGATCCAGGTTAGAAAAGATATGGGTAAGGAAAAACCATAGATTGGTTCAAACTATTGAATGCTCACTTGAGCTATGGTGGAATTAAAAACCATTAATTAACAATATGTTAATTACTAAAATCTTCTAGGCTAAATGGCTATAAGCATACCTAGAAATTGAACATTGCATGAATTGGTGCAACACTGATATTATCTGGGGAAGATAATAAACTTGATAAATCATGGGGAATAAGTAAATTAAACCCATTTGGAAATATTAAACTATATGGCAAAAGTATGACTAGCAAAAGTTGATTGTAATAATGTTGCTTCAAAGGCATATCATTGTGGAAGATGATATGAGATGAAATGGGATTTTTCAGTCTTAGGAAAGTATGGGATTTCCTTCCTTTGAATGGTGAATACTTTAGACAATTACATTATGCAGAATGTATTGTGTCTAGTTGCATTCAGTTGGAAAATTATTACATATCAATGCTACCTAGAATAATCATGAGGAAAAATGAGAATGTTAATCTCTTTTCATGGAGATTATAGTTGAATAAATCAAGTAAGGTATAATGGTAGACATTGACAAGTCTATGTGGGTTTGTGTGATAACCCCCTTAGCTTACTATTGTTGATGGTATAGCTAAGCATTGCAATGATTGTTGTTCTATCCTTGAGGTAGAGCAAGCTAATCTTCAAGGCATACGCCTAATGTACGGGTTGAAAGAGACCTAACATTTGGACTAGTTTAATGTTTGATTTAAACTAGTAGGGAAAAGGGTGTTTTCATTGAAATAGATGGGAGAATTTCCAATTGCAAGGTAAATAAACCTTACCTACAGATCATTATAGGGGTTGGCCACTCCTATCCATGGGATAGACACTGATCATGTTGGATTCCTGTGAAGTGCAGCCTTGGACTTACTTGGATACTCATCTATAAGAGACCCACATAAAGATACATTCAATTTAATCGTGCATTAGACACATTGACAAGAATATTAAAAAAATCCTTAAATATTGGTTGATTTGACATATGGACTAAGTTTCGGTTATATCCAAATTTGGCATATTATGGATACAAGCCAAACTAAAAGAATATTTTCTTTAATTAATTCTTGTTACAATTTGGCCTTTGGCCAAGAAGCTGAATATCTCAACCATGATGAACTTTGGTGGATTGCTATTTTGTTTAGCAACAGTTCACCCAGAGATAGCCGCAACCTGAACCTTTACCACGGTTAAAGATATCATCTTGCTTTGTCGTAATCTAGTAGATACGCTTTGTGTTATTTAAACATAACAATTTGACGTGAAGCGATGCATGTGGTACTAAAAACAAAACTCTATTAAGAACGACTAAATTCAGTTCGGAGTCATAACCTTGTGAGGAAAATGCTAAGGAAAATCAATGGAAAATTATGGATCTAGTTCCTTCATGGAATCAGGAAATGAATTGCTCAAGTAGAATTTCATAATAAGGTAAACCCGCAATTTGAAATAGGAGGGTTACTCCTATTCACTGTTATAGGGAAAACAGCCTTGAAATACATTTGAGTAAACTCTTCCTTAGTTATGAATGGAAATTCATAAGATCCTTAATCACTCTCTAAATGATTTTTGATTATTGAGGCTAAGTTTCGGCTAAAGTTAGAGTTAGCCTAGAACTTGGAACATATCAAGTAAATCCAATTAATTTGGACTGAACACCCAAAAGAATGTTTTATATTATTAATTATTGGATTGAAGAGACCAAGTAGTCTCTTGAATACAAATGTGGCCATTGGCCAGAGGAAGAATTGAACACCTCAGCTATGGCGAAGGAATGTAAGACGGAGAACCACCATATCTGACTCATGGTCACCATCCAAATGTCATCATATGAAACATCACCATCACTAACTTCCTCAAATATCTCAACTCTGTAGAAATGTATACCCTAGGTGATTGCCAAGTCTAATAGCTCGGTATATGCTATATGAATACCAGACAATACCACTACATGGTACATGTGGTATCAATATCCAACAAAGGAAAGTGACATCAGAATGTACACTGATGATAGTTAAGTTAATCCAGGATGATAAGGGACTAACTACCCATAACAAACTGTACTTTATGCTAAAAATGTTATTGCGCTATTGACAACGCGTAAAAATATGAAAAGACATTCTTTGGATAAAAACGCGCAATGGTGCTTATTGCCAATAAAGGCAATATACAATGATTAGACGTGTGAGGGTATCAAAAGTTTAAAATGCATGAATAATTGTGCATGAAATGACTATTGGAGTCATCGAAAGGGCAATAACGAGACAACTTTTATGAGCCATACTGATTAGGCACGAAATAATATCTCAAGTATGGAGATGTTAGTGCCTCAAAATTTGAAAAAGTACAATAGTAAATGACTTAGAGTCAATCAAAAAATGATCTATGAAGAGTGATTGATTGGACAATTGGATCAGGACCGGTTTGATGATCGAATAAAATAACTATGGAACACTGTAAGATCTAGAACCAGGTCAAGTTTGAACGAAATTTACAACAAACAAAATCGAATTATGAAGATCAATGAGATTTTACTTGCATTTGGATTATTATTACTTATAGCAATCCTGTTCGGAGCAAGCCCCATAGTGAAATTCTTAATCCTATTATTCTTGATTGTTGATCTGCTAGTGCATACCTTGTAAGAGAAAATAATATGGCCTCGAACAATGTCAGAACAAGTCATGGAGGTAGAACAGAAGAAATAGAGCCCTTAAAGGTTATTAGACCTCGTTCTGCATCTAGGCCAATATTTCAAGGAGCAAGGAGTGCATTGGATGCCAGTGACTGGAAATGGTTAGGTGAAATAGGTTTAGCAGGTGTTGCCTATTTAGAACTAGTATAGACTGATAGAGGGTATCTGTCAACTTTGATTGAAATATGGGATCCAGATAGGGGAACTTTTCAGCTACCTACTGGAGAAATAACTATTACTCTAGAGGATGTGTACAGAATCTATCGACTACCAGTCGAGGGATGTGCAATAACAACCATTGATGATTCAGAAAATGGGTTGATTCTAGAGAGAGTATTCAAATATGAGTGGAAATATGTGAATATTGTTAAGGGTTGCATTTTGTATGAATTACTTTTTATGTATGGTGTAATATCATCTAGACAAGCCATGGTGATGGCACTGATATCAAACGTTATTCTACCTGATATAATGGGTGCAAGGTTTCCTTAGAATATGCTAGGTATAGTACATGACTTGATAGAGTATTCAATTTTATTTTCTTGGACACTAGCTCTATTAGCCCAAACATATAGGGAGTTTTTTGAGGTACGAGCATCAAAGCGATCAGGGTTAAGTTGTAACCTACTATTATAGGTATGGGCATGGGAACATATAGCTATAAGGAGACCTCAAGGTCTGCCTTATGATGTTCATAATTTGATAGATCCGGAAGCCCATTATGTATTAAGGTGGCAAAGGGGGAAAGAGATGTGGTTAAAAAGACCACGGGAAAGTAGTTGGGAGTTGTATCGCTCTATATGGGAAAATTTGAAGCCCCAAGATGTGATCTGGAGACCATGGAGGCTAGGTCCAATATGGGCAGAAGATAGTTTTCATCTAGCTCATGTGCGACATGCAAGGTGGATGATAGGATGAATAAGCACACAATACGAGTATTTTTAGTATACTCGAGTACTGCGACAATTTGGTATTAGACAAGGAATACCGGATCCTCCTATGATTTATCCAAGGATAGGGAGGAAAAAGCTTATACCACCACTTATGGAACCATTGACCTTAGAAATTGATGAAGTTATAGATATTCCCGATGTCGATGATGCGGGTACCACCCCAGAATATGACCAGTGGTGGTCCGCTCAGCAAGGACAAGATGAGGGAAGTTTGGAAGGAGAGGAGCACCAACAACTAGGTGCAAAAGTAGGTCCTTCAAGCTATCAAGAAAATGATAATGTATATTCTGAGTTAGAGTCCTTGAGGCAGCAAATTCGACAATTAGAGTCGGAAAGGGATATTGCTAGAGCCGAACGGGATGTACTCCAATAGGAACTAACTCAAAGGAATAGTGGAGGACCCACAATAACCATTTAGGCTAAGAATTCACTGCCTCTATAGGCAAGGGATGAATTCAAAACTACCTACTTATCTTCACGCTTCGGCATGTTCATAGTTAATATACCCCGTGGGCGTAGGAGTATTACTAGGTGAGTTAGACCTCGAACCACTTCTCTGTGGGAATTAATGTAAACTATATGAATGTATATTATGTTTGACTAAAAATTTAGCAAACACGTAATCAATAAACATTGGATTATATACTTTGTTAGTATTTCTCTATGATTTTGAGTAGAAATAATTAATGAGTTATTCTATGTCTATGATGAAATTGTTAATAAATAAATCTTCTAGATATGGAAGAATGGGTGGGGAGTCCATTCAGGAGAAGGTATGGGACTTCTCCATGATTTGTACCAGAGGGCATCAAGGGTGATGCACTGGTAATGGCAAATAGGTTTGCCATAGTGAACTCTAGGATATATGAGTATCCTAAAGTAAAGATTTATGACAATATATTGTCTTTAATGACACCTGATTCTAATGATATGTCTCAATGGATGATGTATAAATAATATTTGATGTCATGGTTTATATGCTTTGCTTTTATGACTCTGCATAGTCTTTCATTAAGATGGAATTATGAAAGAAATTGTTATTTAAAGTACTTGTGAATGCTTTAATCCATGTTTGAGTTGCTCAACAAGTTGCTCACAATATTTTTGTTTGGTTGTTGCCAAGAAGAATTTTAAACTTTCTCTATGAGAATAATTTGTAATTCTTTAACTACAAGAAACTATTGTAGTGAGTTTGCACTGAAAGATGTTTCAATAATCTAATTTTTGGATTAAAATTTCATGTATTGATGGTATTTCAGTACTTATTGTTTATGCAATATAGATGTTTTATTGCTATAAGGACATGGTACTGCTGATGTTTTGTATTTTTGCAGGACCAGGTACACTCATGGATGGAAGGTGTTGCTTACCATCAGGAACGAGATACTGGGAATAAGGAAAATGTTGATGATTCTGATCATTTTGTAAATATTTATTATTAGCTATATTTCCTTGATGCATTAACCCAGCTCAAAACAACAAGAAACACAGAGGATTGTGTTATTCTAAGGGGGGGTGTATGTCACAACCCGTTTCCCTTAAACCCTTTCAAGGTATATTAATTGATCATAGGGATCAATTAATACCTATCTAAGGGGTTGCTAACCCTAAAGATTACTACAAAACTCTAATTAAGGGATTTTGTAGGGTGGTGAAAGAAAGTACTTGGTTTTGATATTCAACTAATCATGTTGGATTAGATTAAATGCATTTAATTATGAATGCAAATTAGGTGTCCAATTCTGATTGGATCAAATTAGGCACTAGGATTATTTAAATGTTGAATGATTATTTTAATCACCTCATGGCCTAATATGTTTAGTGGGAAGAAAAGAAATATTCTTCCCTCTATTTTTAAATATGGTCAAGAATGTAGGATGTTGGCCATAAAGGGGACACAAAGACAAGAAGGTGCATGCACCCACCTATCTTGGACCTTTCCCCAAATTAAAAATGAATACATTGATTCCCAATCACATGAGGGAGGTGGGAATTAATAAAATAACACCTCTTGCATAATATTTTAATAGGCCACTAGTGGGCTCATGAGAGGTGGAGTTCTCCTATAAATAGAGAGCCTATTGAGAAGAGAAGGGAGCTAGGAAGTCTTGGAAACCTAGGGAGTATGCTCTCCACCTTGGTGGATCAGAAACTAGAAGGTTTGAGAGATTTCTTAGTTGAAGAAGGAGGTATTCTTGGAAGATTAATAGGAGCTTGAGAGGAGGGTATGCAAGCAAGCAAATACAATACCTTGCAGGATCTTTAAAATGCGGAATCTCTCTCCTTACAATAGAACTGCTTATGAATATGTATAGTTGATTCTTTGTGAATTAAATTATTGAATCATACATGGTGTATTAATTATTTAAAATCATGATGTTTTGGATGGTGGTATAAGGTTTTATTGGAATGGCATGGTCTATAAATAACACCCAAGAGCTATGATTAATTTGAGATTTAACCTTTACCTATCTCATGCACCAATCATATGCTAGATAAGGAGTCATTGATAGTAATTTTATGTAGGGGGCTGCACGCATTGAAGCATTCATTATATCACTTCAAAACTTTGGTTAAAATTTTATGCTTTGAATTAATCACCAAATAACTGTAATTCAGGAACCACTAAACCACCATCGGCTTCAACATCGATATTGCCTTCCACTAAACAGACAGTCACCTTCACTAATTAGTAAACCTCCTCCGTCCAAATCAGGATGCTCCACCACCACCTGACCATCGAATTGAGGTCGTTATACTACAAGTGCTTCAATGTCTTTAAAGGCTTGTGAAGCTCCCATGCGATAAATGTGGAATAAAGCGATTAAAACCTATATGTCCTTAGCTTCCATATCATTATGTTTTCATTTTGATTCGACCTTAAGAACTCTACTGGTTGGGTATCTCTATAACAAACCCTTTATGGGTGGGATTAAAATTGAGATCTTTTTCTCATATCACAGGGAGGCCACTATCATAGTTAATTAACATTTAAGCAATACATATAAAACCATCTATTTCGGATATCTTTAATACATTGCAACTTAATTGATATTGCAACCCGTGTGTTAACATATTAAGCCTCTAAGGATGCCACTATTGTTATCCAACATCGCTTTGAAGTCCTCTATAAGGTTCAAAAATCCCTGAGTATTTAGTAACGAAGCACCGACTAGTAGCTAACAGATGACACGTCTTGACTATGTCGAAGGGGTAATATTTAAAATACTTCATCATGAGAATTGACATTCGTGTATTAGGAAGGTTTTTGAGACCCCTTTAGAAGGATTAAAGCCTCCGTCAACCAGCCCTGAGTGGCTGAAGTATTTGAAAGATGCTCAATCCACTCAGGGGAGATTACCTTTAATAAGGCAACCCACAGTAGTCGATACCAGTTGGAGGTATGGAAGGGGAGTTTGGATGTTGACACATGTCATTACCTTGGTGGTTATTTTCCATATGATGAGTTGTTATATTTACCCATCATTGCCTTGCATTCATCCTTTTTGATGCTCTGTTCATGGTGGAAGAGCTCTGTGAAACCCCATTATCTCACCCTAGTTTTATCATCGCCTTCGATTAAATTTGCACTATCACCACTTCCATTTCTCTGGCCGCTCAAATAATTAAATAGGTCTAAGGATGGATATTACAAAGGGTGGTTAATTTTAAAGGCTGCCACCTCAACACCACTTTTGAGCGATGGGTTCACTCTCGAGAGGCGCAAATGGGGAGGCGAGGTCTCCTAAAGCCTCCATTCCAATATCCCACATGGAATATGTGGTAATTGGGGAGGGTTTTAAAGGGCGATTATCTTCCATAATGAAATATCCACAGTATAGTGGACATGATAGTCCTCACAACACCAATTAGTGGTGCTAGACCACATGGAAAGTGGTTGACCTAACCTAGAGACTAGGGTGCCAGTTGCTAGGTACGGAGGTGATCGATAGGTAGATCATCTACGGGTTGATTAATTTGGAATCTATCTGTTGATTTAATTAAAATATAACCATTAAATAAAACCCACAGGGTTTTGTTAAGGTTAAAATCTATTACCTTCCTATCTTAAAGGATTGATTTGGATCTTCAATTAATATTTAAACTATATTTTGCTAGCCTTTAGTGTTGTATTGGGTTAAAACATCTTTGATGAACGTTAACACATTGTAGTAAGGAAGGAGTGGATTATAGTTTAATCACTCAATTATTTGGATAGAAAAGGAAGAAATCTAGTTGTGGGATGACTAAGTTAGAATGAATGGATAAAGACCTTTGAGAACTAACTCTCGAATTGATTGGTGGTGAAACCTTGACTGATATTGAAATTATGAATCCAATTTGGTATAATAATGTACCAAATAATGGAGGATGTAGTAATTCAATAAAGAATTAAATATGGTGGCACTGATTGATATTTGGAATAAAGAATCCCAACAAGGATCCATGCATAGAAGCAATTTTTGGTAGAAATACGAAGGTTATGAAATCAACTTGATAAAGTGAATTTTTCAAGTATTTAGAAGTTCAATAATCAAATGATTGAAGATAGATTGATTGTAAACCTTTTATCCAATTGAGAAAGATTGTCAACTTGGGATGTTTTCAATAGGAGACATCATGATAAATTAATTTGGACAAAAGGATTATCATAAATTCTATGAGACTTCCCCAAAATGTGACTCCAATTATTATCATAAACTTATGTAAAACTTTTAAAATTCATAGGGTGGCTTAGAGAAAGGAATTATTAGATTCCTGTTGGTCACGAATCTGCCACAAGAAAGGATTTTATGCGAAATGCGCCCTAGACTCGGCCAACATTGAAAGTCTGAGAGAAATGTCTCTCGGACCAATCTCCAAAGAGGGCTGGTTCCCTTACTAAATCTAAGCTTGATTTCAGACTAAAGTTATAGGAAAGGAATTGGAAATATGCAAAAAAAAATGGGAAATTACGAAAAGAGATGGGAAATATGCCCACAGGCCGAATTTGTATGATCGAGGAAAGATTATCAACAAAAATTTAACCTGAAGCGTATGAACAACATATAATAATAGAATGCAGCATAATCCACTTACGACCTTGTGCAGACAACCTCCAGGATTGCATTCCAGAACTCACTTCCTCATTAGCAATATTCAAACTCAGATGCAGAATTTAAATCTAACAACAGATTAGAAAGACGAGCATAATTGAGAAATGCATGAAATAGAAGTAAAACACACAGAAAGACGCTTGTAAAATCAGAGGCCAAATATCTCTTATTTACACAGAGAACTTGAATATTTGCATGCAAAATGTCTCTCTCGATGCCTCTTTCTGAGATATACATTGATATTTATAGAGGTCTTGCCTCTTTGTAGCATTTAAAACATGAAACGGACTTTCTTGAGATCTACAAAATGTGCAACAGAAATAAGGAAATGATCCTCTTAAACCAGCCTCGGAGAAATCAGAAATTGAATGAAACAAGGAACCGGTCGTCTTCATTAAATGGTCGTTCTCGATGCATGCTTGGACTGTTAGAAAATAACGAACAGAAGCTTTAAATAATGGAGGCATCTTCAATTCTGGTGGCTTCAAAAGCTACAGGCCTGAGCACGTTCTTCTATCTTGCACACATTGGAAAGCAACAAAACATTAAATTTTGGAGAGCTTTTAATGCTTGGAAATCGCAATACTTCATCGGGCCGTTGAACTGCTTTCTAGCGCGAAACCGTGACGGGTCACGAAAACGCGACATGTCGTGAAATCGTGACATTTTCCTTCTTCGTACGCTTTTGCCACTTTGGGTTGCGAAAACCAAACATGTCACGAAATCGCGACGTATTTGGCTCTTTGTTATCCTTTGTCACCTTAGGTCGCAAAAACGATAATTTCTTGCTCATCATCTTCATTATCTCCTCTAAGTCGCGAAAAACACGTCGCGATTTTGCGATGTTCCGTACTATTCTGCTCCTTCCTTGCTTTGCTCTCGCGAAACTATGACAAGTTGCAATTTCGTGACGTTCTTTCCCCATGTTGTCCTTTCACTGTTTCGATCTATGAAAATGCAACAAGTCACGATTTTGCTACATCTTTCTCTTGCTTGGTTTTCTCACTGCTTCTCATCGCGAAAATGCGACATGTCGCAAAATCGTGACATCTTCTACTTTTTGTGTCCTTTTCTGTATACCCGCAAAACTGCAACATGTCATGAAATCGCGACAGTTTTCCCTTTTTTGGCCTTCATCCTCTGCCTCGCGAAAACGAAACATGTCACGAAATCGTGACATATTTTATGCCTTATGCTTTTCTTTCAACCTTACCACGATAATGCGACATGTCGCGATATCGAGACGTTTCTACATTTTTCTCCTTGTTCAGTCTTCTGTCGCGAAATCACGACAAGGTTCATTGACATTGCATTTTGTTCAATTATGTCGCGATATCGTGACATTTTCTATCACTCTGCTCCATGGCCATCGCAAGTCGTGAAAACGCGACATGTCACGATATCGCGATAGTTTTACTGCTTTGCTTTCGTTGACCACTTTGACCGCGATTTTGGAACACGTCACGATATCGCGACATTCTCCGACTTTTTCTTCTCTCTCCTTTAAAAACTCGTGATAGCGCGACATGTCGCGATATCATGACAGTTTTGAACCCGTGCTCTCCATGCTGCTTTTGGTTGCGATATCACGACAGTTTTCGAACTTAGTTTTTTTGGCACCAAAAACTCGTAGAAAAACATAGAGGAGTGAGAACTTCAACAGTTTATGCTTGAATAAGCAACAATCAAAACAATGTGGCAAAAATGCCAACATTCTTGGCGGCTCGCGGGGTATACAGTTATGTTGTATGCACGAATCCCAGGCCTAAATCCATTGGGCAACAGAGTCAAGAAAAAAAACTAGAGGAACAGAATGCCGACTGATGGGAGACATCTCTGCGGACTGCTGCAACGACCTCTTGTTGACTTTCGAAAAACTCAAATAGATGTGTATTTGGCCTAGCTTGAGTGAGCTTAACCACCAGGTGCTGTAAAGGGATCTCCATGACAGTGATGAAAGCACCTAGGTTGCAAAAACAAAAATGAACGGAGTGATGGCCAGCAAATGTGCAGGCCATGGAATGGGAATGGTGAATTATGGAACGGAGAAAATGAAGGAGTGGAAGCGATAGATACAACAACTGAAGAGGGAACTACTGTGCTACCCATTGTAAAACAGATAATGAAATGGACGTAGATGAGATGGAGGAAGGGGTGGGAACTGCAGATGAATGCTAAAAATAAAACAAAGGATTAGAAGAAAGAGGAAATGAAGAAACGGGAATATCAGATGGGGAAATAGAAACAACAGTAGTGGCTTAATTACGGACGATAGAAGTGATATTCACACAATGACACTGAGAGGGGGGGGTGAATCAGTGTAAATATTAATTATCAAATCTACAACTTTTAAAATGAAGCAAAGAGAACTTGAAAACCAGAAAAGCAAATTGAACAATAGAGCACACCACAACACTCAATATACCGAGGTTCACCAATTTGGCTACTCCTCAAAAATGACTGCTTGGACTCCAATCCAAATCCAGTCTTTGCAAAATACCAATTTTACAAACACTTTACCAAAGCATCTACCGGAAGGAGCACCAACCCCTTAGTTTTCTCGTCGCAACGGATAGGAGCACCAACCCCTAGTCCCAAGCACCAACTTGGACTGCAATTCTGAGCAATTTAAAATGATATAAAAATGTCTTCACTTCTTACATGACCCCGATCGGTCTGCAATTAAACAAACTTGCACACTCTCACGGCTCTGCTAATTTCTCTCTTGGCTCTCTTCTAACCCTCTTTTCACAGCAATTTCCCTCTAACAGCAGCAATAGTATTCTCTGTACGACTGTCCTTTTATAACCCCTTTTTCTCATCGGGACTCTTCGTCTTCTATAACTTTTCAATCCTGCATGCAGTCGAATGACATACTCTAACTGTTCAAATTCTTTTCTCCTCTCCATAAGCGGTTGTTCGAATCCTTGCAAATACGACTGTTCGAATGCTTTTACGATCCTGCATATACGACTATTTTGAATGCTGCAAATACGTCTGTTCGAAAGCTTTTACGACCCTTCATATTCGGCTGTTCGAATTTTGCAAATACAGCTTTTCGAATACACTTTCCATTCTCCATATGTGATTCTTCGAATGCTTTTCAATCATGCATATACAGATGTTCCAAGTGCATGTCCAACACCTCTCAATGTGTAACTGCCGATCTGACTTCAGTTACTTCTTACGTAATTGGTCGCATGATGCTTTTTCGACACGTGTCACCTTGCATGTTCCTTCGGCATTTACCAGCCAAACTGTTACCTATCGTGAATTCGTGACATTTCTGCCCATTTGACTTTTTCTGGGCTGTTGACCGTGAAAACCTGACCTGTCACGATATCGCGACACTTTTTGCAGCCGTACGCCTTCATGCCCTTGCTGTCGCGAAATCGTGACCATTTTGGCCTTTGAAAGCTTTCCCACCGTTCATGTCATGAAATCGTGACACTTCAAACTTTTGCTGACGTCATCCTTAATGTTGTCGCGAAATCGCGACGCTTCCGGCTTCCTGAGGCTTCTCTTGCAACTTGTCACGAAATCGTGACACTTTCAGCTTTTGCTGACGTCATCCTCATCTTTGTCGCGAAATCACGACGCTTCCGGCTTCCAACGGCTTTTCTTTCACCCTGTCGCGAAATCGTGACACTTTCAATTTTTGACGTCATCCTCAGCTTTGTCACGAAATCACGACGCTTTCGGCTTCCAACGACTTTTCTTTCACCCTCGTCATCAAAATCGTGACACTTTCAATTTTGCTGACGTCATCCTCAGCTTTGTCACGAAATCATGACGCTTTCGGCTTCCATACAATCCTTGCTTCATGCAGTAGCGAAATCGCTACAACTTTGTGCCTTGTGCTTTCGACTTGCTACATCTTTGAGTTTTGCGATTTTGACTGGTAGCGAAATCGCTACACCTTCGCATAGTGCACTTTTGGACTTGTAGCGAAATCGCTACACCTTCATGTTGAGCTTTTTCAACTTGTAGCGAAATCGCTACACCTCTTGAGCAGCTTTGACACGTAGCGAAATCGCTACACCTTTGCTTTGTGTATTTTCGACTTGTAGCGAAATCGCTACAACTTTTTCACTTAGCACTTTCTCCCCGCTTCGCCAGAAAATTCAACATGTAGCAAAATCGCTACAGTTACTCGACTTAGCTTCTTGGCCTCCGACATGTCGCGAAATCGTACAACATTTCTTCGCCTTCTCTCCATTGGAAATCGTGACAATTTTGCTTGCGCCTTCTCTCTCCTCGGCCATGTCATGAAATCATGACAATTTTGCTTGCACCTTCTCTCTCCTCGACCATGTCACGAAATCGTGACCATTTTGCTTGCACCTTCTCTCTCCTCGACCATGTCGTGAAATCGTGACAATTTGGCATGCATTTTCTCTCTCCTCGGCCATGTCGCGAAATCGCGACAATTTGGCATGCATTTTCTCTCTCCTCCGTTATGTCGCGAAATCGTGACATTTTTCTTTCTGCCTTCGGACCTCTCAACCTGTCGCGATATCGCGACAGAAAACATGTCGCGATATCGCGACAGTTTTCTTACTTGTCTTTTTCTGCAAATTTTTGAATCTGGGTCACTTCGTTTTCTTGCAAATTCACTGTACTTGATCTGACTGACTTCAGAATTCTTGTCCATTGCTTCAATTGCATCAATTTCTGTCTGTGTTGACAACAATGACAATACTTTTGCTGCACCTTGTTCAACAATCTCCCCCTTTGGAATTGTTGGCAACACTTATGCACTCTCCTGTAATTCTTCTCCCCCTTTGACAATAATACCAAAGGGCTGTTGCAGACTCCCCCTGAGTCTATGCACACCACTCTCAGACAAATGTTGTTATAGTTAGCAAAAATCATGAATATAAGCAAAACTATAAGTATAGGCATAAATGCACCCCCGAAGAATGTGATCCCAAATGAAAGTCAGTTCTTGGAAATTGTGACCACTCCCAACTTATGTCGAAGGTACTCAAAAACTTCCTTGGGAAATGGTTTTGTGAATATATCAGCTACTCGCTTCCGTAGTTGGAACAAAGTCCAATTTGACCTCTCCTTCAACGAACTTTATCCTTCAAGAAATGATATCGGATTGCAATATGTTTGGTTCTAGAATGCATAACCGGATTCTTGGATATGTTGATAGCACTAGTGTTATCACATTTTATTGATATTGGCTCTTTGAAGTGAATACCAAGATCTTTCAAAGTTTGTCTCATCCATAATATCTGTGTACAGCATGTTGTGGCTGCAATGTATTCTTGCCTCTGCAAGTGGATAGAGAGACCGATTCTTGTTTCTTGTTGTGCCATGCTACCACCCTGTCTCCAAGATAAAATGCTCCTCCACCGGTACTCTTTTCGTCATCAATACATCCCGCCCAATCTGCATCAGAATATGCAATCAAAGTGAAATCTTTACCTTTTGGGTACCACAACCCATAATCCATAGTACCCTTGAGGTACCTGAAGATCCTCTTTACAACTGTCACATGAGTTTCTTTGGGACTAGCCTGAAATCTTGCAACCATGCATACTGCTTGTAATATGTCTGGTCTAGTGGCTGTTAAATACAGCAGGCTTCCAATCATAGACCTGTACATTGTTTGATCTACATCTGGAGATTTGTCATCCTTGCTCAACTTGCAGCTTGTTGTCATGGGAGTGCTAACAAGTTTACTGTCTTCCATTGTGAACTTTTTCAGCATTTCTTTTACATATTTAACTTGAGAAATAAAAATGCCCTTTTCATTTTGATTGACCTGTAGTCCTAGGAAATAAGAAAGTTCACCAATCATAGACATCTCAAATTCTTTCTTCATTTTAGTTGATATGTCTTTGCAATATTCATCCATGTTGCTGCCAAATATTATATCATCTACATAAACAACAAGAACAATAAGATGCCCCTTCTCTGTTTTGACATATAAATTGTTGTCCACCAAACCTTTCTTGAACCCTTGTTTAATAAGATAGTTATCCAGCCTTGCATACCATGCTCTGGGTGCCTGTTTCAAACCATATAATGCTTTCTTTAACCTGCAAACAAAATCTGGATTGTCACCAAGTTGGAAACCATCTGGCTGTTCAATGTAAACCTCTTCTTCCAGTTTTCCATTCAAAAATGCTGATTTTACATCCATTTGATATACTTTGAAATTTTTATGGACTGCTAAAGCCGTAAACATTCTCGATTGCCTCTAGTCTCGCTACCGGTGCAAAGGTTTCCTCAAAATCAATGCCTTCAACCTCGAGCATAGCCTTTACTGCACCAATCTTGCCTTATTTCTGACAACCTGTCCATCTTCATTTAACTTATTTCAAAAAATCCATTTAGTGCCTATTATGTTTTTATTTGTTGGCCGTGGTACTAATTCCCGGGTATTGTTTTTCTCAATCTGATCTAGTTCTTCATTAATTGCCTTCATCCAACTTTCATCCGTGCTTGCTTCAACAACATTTTTAGGTTCAATGCTAGATAACAGAGAATAGTTCCGCATCGTCGCTTCTTCTTGTCCCGAATACCATCCGTGGGATCCCCAATAACTGCTTCACTCGGGATGGTTTTTCCGCCAGCTTGCTCTGTTTTAAATTTCCCTGTTTTCTTCTTCTTTTGAGTCAACTTTTACAACATCTGGATCAATTTTCTGATTCTCATCTGTTTCCTTTTCATCATCACCTTCAATGACTTCTTCATAAATAGGGTAGTTTTCTTGATAAGTAATTTCTTGTTCTCTACCTTCATCAACTTTCACATCACATTAGCACTCTCAAAAATTTTCTTTAGCCTCTTGTTGTAACATGTGTAGGCTTTGCTTTTTGTTGAGTAACCAAGAAAGATACCTTCATCAGCTCTATCTTCAAATTTACCGAGATTATCTTCAGTCCGTTTGATGTAGCACTTGCTGCCAAATACTTTGAAATGTCTTGTTGTTGCCTTTCTGCCGAACCACAGCTCATAAGGTGTTTTGCTTTCATGTGGTCTTAGCATGCACCTGTTTTGAATGTAAACTGTAGTATGTACTGCCTCTTTCCAAAATCGTCAGCTATTTTGTTCTCAGCCAAGCATTGTCCGTGCCATTTCCCGCACCGTTCTGTTCTTCCTTTCTACAACACCATTCTCACCGAGGTGTCCTAGCTCGCTGAAAACCTGTCTTCTTATCCCATATTTTTGATAGTATTCTGCAAATTCTTCTCGAAATAAACTCTCCTCCTCTCGTCCGATCTTAGGCATTTAATCCTTTTTCCAGCTTTGATTTTCAACCTATTTTTTAAAAATCTTAAACATCTCAAAGGCATCTGATTTAAGCTTTAAAAATAATATCCATGTCATCCTGGAGTAATCATCTATTAATAGCATAAAGTATTTGTCACCATTTATGCTTTGTGTTCTCATGGGTCCACACAAATCGGCATGAATTATCTCCAAAGGTTTGTCGGTGAAGTATTCCTTTGATTTAAAAGTGGATCCGGTTTGCTTCCCTTTTTGACATGAAGCACAGATGCTATTTACTCGGTTTGCCAATGGTTGGTATATCTCTTATCGCCCTTTTTGAACTTATTTTTGCCGGATTGTCAAAACTAATATGACCGAGCCTCTTGTGCCACAACCAATTTTCATCTTCCCGTCCAATCAAGCATGTTCCTTCTGCAGCTTTCGAGAGAGTATATAGATTACCGTAAGTCCTAGATCCAAGTAGGCTATCGCCTTCCCACCGTGTGCTTTTCTCACTTCACAGCCCTCGCTTCTTAAAAATGACTTCATGACCTCTCGTCACGTATTTGACTTACACTCAGCAAGTTATGCTTCGGACCAATCACAAACAAGACTTCTTTTGATTTTATCTTTCCATCACCGATCTTGACTGATCCCTTTCCAACAATCTTTGCTCCATCATTATTTCCAAATTTCACGTAACCACCTTCATAATTTCGTAAATTCTCAAATTTTTGCTTGTCACCTGTCATGTGACTGGAACATCCACTGTCAAGTATCCATGGTGCAGATTTGTCTTGTGCTTTAAAAGCAGTCTGAACAATCAAAGATTCCTTTTCTTTCCATTCTGGTTTGATGACAGATTTGGCTACTTGTTTTGCCTTTGTCCTTTCATTAGCATGTGCCTGTTTTTCAAGAAATTTCTTGTTTTGTTTCAACCCACTTGGTTGAGATTTTCTACCCTGATAATTATTTGATGCACAAGTGCTTCTACAGCTTTCTAGCAATATGTCCAAAATTATGACAATTATAACATTCAACCGCATAATTCATTAAAGGAGAAAAAACATTTCTCGCTGGTGAAATTCCTTTGAGATACATTATGCCTCGCAATCTGAAATCATATGGCCATAAGCATTGCATTTAAAACAATAACCAGTAAAAGGAATGATTAAACCCGGGTGCCGGTCTTTGCCGTTTGAAGTAGGAGCCATGAATCTTCTCCTTCTTGGATGTGTGACTTTTGTGAATCCATCTTTGTCAAGACTCTTCTTGAGTCCGGCATTATTGCTTTCTTTGGCATGATTTGTTTTTTCTAGGTCAACCCTGATCTTTTCTTCTTTCTTTATGGGTTCTACATTCAAGGCCTTTGAACCCTTTGATGATTCTCCTTCATCGAAGCCTAAACCAAATTTGATGCCGGAAGGCCTTTGGTTATTTAACATTTTATCCAACTTTACAATAATTTCTTCAAACTTATGAAAGCAGCTCAATTTTCTATTCATCTCCTCTAGCCGCATCCTTAACTTAACAATGTCTTCCTCTAGCTTGCTCGCATTCAACCTGTCTTTACAGTTAATTGTTCATCAAGAACTTCGGACATTTTCTTGAATTCCTCTCGTCTCGTATTTTTAAACTGTTTATTATGTCGGTGGCATCCTCTAGTTTTCTTGAAAACTTTTTGTTCTTTTTCCTTTCTACACTCAACTCTTCAAGTGCAAGCAACCAATTCTCCTTCCGGATAAACTTCAGCCTCATCTTTAAAGCTTTCATCACCTTCCCGATTTTCTTCTCGTTCTTTCCTCTTCAAGTGCCATGAACAGAGCTTCACTCGTTTCTTCTTCGTAATCCTCACTCGAGCTTTCTTCGAAGAGCCGACATTCTTTGATATGAAGCTTTTCTTCTTGAGGTTGTTCTTTCTAAAATTTTGTTTCTTCTTCCAATCACCTTTTTCTTGGAGTGACCCTTCACCATTTTTGGTTTTCTCATGCATTGGGCATTTGGCTGCAAAATGACCGACTCCTCCACAATTGAAGCACTTGAATGGTAGCTTTCCTCTATATTTTCCTTTTCCCTTTGTGAGTTTTCGAACAAAATTTGCTTCTCGTTTCATCCAATGTCTCTTCATCCTCAGATTCATGTTCAGCTTTTATATTCTTGTGTGCTTTAAAAGCAGCTTTCTCTGTCTATAGGCTTAGTTTGTCCTATTCTCATTTCGTATGCAATCAAGGAACCATGCAACTCATCCATGCTAAAATTGTTTAGATCTTTTGCCTCTTCTATTGCAGAAACTTTGGAGTTAAATCATTTGTGAAGGGTTCTGAGAACCTTTTTCACAACAACTGCATCATCCATTTCTTCATCGAGTCCTCTGATTGCATTGATGATTCCATTGACTCTCAACATATAGGCCTCTATGTTCTCATCTTCCTTCATTTGTAATGCTTCGAACTGAGCTCGATGAGTTTGCAGCCTTGGCTTCCTTGATCTTGTTGTCTCCTTCATGGATGCTCTTCAGTTTATCCCACATGTCTTTTGCCGATTTGCAGCTCATGACTCTTATCAATTCACCGTCTACAAGTCCACACATTATGGCATTCTTAGCTTTGGAGTTGTTCTCAAATTTTTTCTTCTCAACAGTTCTTGTTGGAGGAGTAGTGGGTGCTGTGTATCCACTATCTACAGAATCCCAAATATCATATCCCAATGCACTCAGATATGTTTGCATCCCGAGTTTCTAAAAAGTGTAATTAGTTCCATCAAACAAGGGAGCTTTGTTGGATGAGAATCCTTCACCGCCTGCCATTGTTTCTTCCAAGATCACCTTAGCTGATTAAGCTTGTTCAAGGAACCTTGCTCTGATACCAATTGATATTCACACAATGACACTGAGAGGGGGGGTGAATCAGTGTAAATATTAATTATCAAATCTACAACATTTAAAATGAAGCAAAGAGAACTTGAAAACCAGAAAAGCAAATTGAACAATAGAGCACACCACAACACTCAATATACCGAGGTTCACCAATTTGGCTACTCCTCAAAAATGACTGCTTGGACTCCAATCCAAATCCAGTCTTTGCAAAATACCAATTTTACAAACACTTTACCAAAGATCTACCGGAAGGAGCACCAACCCCTTAGTTTTCTCGCTGCAATAGATAGGAGCACCAACCCCTAGTCCCAAGCACCAACTTGGACTGCAATTCTGAGCAATTTAAAATGATATAAAAATGTCTTCACTTCTTACATGACCCTGACCGGTCTGCAATTAAACAAACTCTGCACACTCTCACGGCTCTGCTAATTTCTCTCTTGGCTCTCTTCTAACCCTCTTTTCACAGCAATTTCCCTCTAACAGCAGCAATAGTATTCTCTGTACGACTGTCCTTTTATAACCCCTTTTTCTCATCGAGACTCTTCGTCTTCTATAACTTTTCAATCCTGCATGCAGTCGAATGACATACTCTAACTGTTCGAATTCTTTTCTCCTCTCCATAAGCGGCTGTTCGAATCCTTGCAAATACAGCTGTTCGAATGCTTTTACGATCCTGCATATACGACTGTTTTGAATGCTGCAAATACGTCTGTTCGAAAGCTTTTACGACCCTTCATATTCGACTGTTCGAATTCTACAAATACAGCTTTTCGAATACACTTTCCATTCTCCATATGTGATTCTTCGAATGCTTTTCAATCATGCATATACAGATGTTCCAGTGCATGTCCAACACCTGTCAATGTGTAACTGCCGATCTGACTTCAGTTACTTCTTACGTAACTGGCTGCATGATGCTTTTTCGACACGTGTCACCTTGCATGTTCCTTCGGCATTTACCAGCCAAACTATTACCTGTCACGAATTCGTGACATTTCTGCCCATTTGACTTTTTTTGGGCTGTTGACCGTGAAAACCTGACCTGTCGTGATATCGCGACACTTTTTGTAGCCGTACGCCTTCATGCCCTTGCTGTCACGAAATCGTGACCATTTTGGCCTTTGAAAGCTTTCCCACCGTTCATGTCATGAAATCGTGACACTTCGAACTTTTGCTGACGTCATCCTTAATGTTGTCGCGAAATCGCGACGCTTCCGGCTTCCTGAGGCTTCTCTTGCAACTTGTCACGAAATCGTGACACTTTCAGCTTTTGCTGACGTCATCCTCATCTTTGTCACGAAATCGCGACGCTTTCGGCTTCCAACGGCTTTTCTTTCACCCTGTCACGAAATCGTGACACTTTCAATTTTGTTGACGTCATCCTCAGCTTTGTCATGAAATCGCGACGCTTTCGCTTCCAAGCTTTTCTTTCACCCTGTCACGAAATCGTGACACTTTCAATTTTGCTGACGTCATCCTCAGCTTTGTCATGAAATCGTGACGCTTCTGGCTTCCGTACAATCCTTGCTTCATGCAGTAGCGAAATCGCTACAACTTTGTGCCTTGTGCTTTCGACTTGCTACATCTTTGAGTTTTGCGATTTTGACTGGTAGCGAAATCGCTACACCTTCGCATAGTGCACTTTTGGACTTGTAGCGAAATCGCTACACCTTCATGTTGAGCTTTTTCAACTTGTAGCGAAATCGCTACACCTTTGCTTTGAGCAGTTTTGACACGTAGCGAAATCGCTACACCTTTGCTTTGTGTATTTTCGACTTGTAGCGAAATCGCTACAACTTTTTCACTTAGCACTTTCTCCCTGCTTCGACCATGAAAATTCAACATGTAGCGAAATCGCTACAGTTACTCGACTTAGCTTCTTGGCCTCCGACATGTCGTGAAATCGTGACAATTTTGCTTGCGCCTTCTCTCTCTTCGACATGTCATGAAATCATGACATTTTCAACCGCCTCCCATGTCGCAAATCGACACTTTCTCCATTCTCTCTCCTCGGCCATGTCACGAAATCATGACAATTTTGCTTGCACCTTCTCTCTCCTCGACCATGTCACGAAATCATGACAATTTTGCTTGCACCTTCTCTCTCCTCGACCATGTCGCGAAATCGCGACAATTTGGCATGCATTTTCTCTCTCCTCGGCCATGTCACGAAATCGTGACAATTTGTCATGCATTTTCTCTCTCCTCGGCCATGTCGCGAAATCGCGACATTTTTCTTTCTGCCTTCGGACCTCTCAACCTGTCGCGATATCGCGATAGAAAACATGTCGCGATATCGCGACGCTTTTCTTACTTGTCTTTTTTTGCAAATTTTTGAATCTGGGTCACTTCGTTTTCCTGCAAATTCACTATACTTGATCTGACTGACTTCAGAATTCTTGTCCATTGCTTCAACTACATCAATTTATGTCTGTGTTGACAACAATGACAATACTTTTGCTGCACCTTGTTCAACAAGAAGAAAGAATGAGCGAGGAAGGGAATGTAAATAAAGAAGTGGAAGAAAAAAAAAGTAGATGGAAGCCACTATCTGTTGGGAGAGAAAAGAAAAAAAGAAAGAAATAACGTACCTGCGGGCTCGCACGCAAAAAGAGCCAAAATTGACAATTTATGTACACAGGGGGACTCCACGACATTTTTTTTTTTTTTTTTTTTTTTTTCTTTTTTTGTTTTTTTTTTACTATATACAAAAGTTTGCGACATGATTGGCATGTCGCTACCACAAAATCAGTTTCAGGTGCTTATCCGGTGAATCTGCAGTGTCCGGACCAAATATGATTGTACTTCAGTTGATCTTTGAAGTTCGGCTGGCCTCTTCGTAAAGTTATCCATGTTGCAAACAGAGTGCAATGCAGCAGATTATCATTCTTACTAGTACCCGTACTATTGATGAATAATGTGGCAAAGAGGTTTGCCACATGGGGGCTTTCTTTAAGTACCGATTGTAGTGGCTGGAACCAATACCAGCACTTTGAAGACTCCACTGGTTGTGGGCTAAGTATAGGCTCCTCCAATCCCTTGGTGCGATCACAGAACCTTTCTGACGATAAATCTGCTTCCAAGATCTCCTCAGACTCAACCTTTTGGTGAGGCATGCTTAACGGGTTCTGGTTGAATACTTGCATGCTGTGCAAAATTGTGCCCTCTTTATGCTCAGGTTCTGCCACTTGAACCTGTTCCTCTACTTTGCCCATCTCTTGACGAAAACTACAAGCAATCATATTATCTATTGTTGGGACAGTGCTTGCATATGCCCATCGTTGGCCTTGGACGAAACCTGCCACTTGAGTTCCACACAACTGCATCTCAGGTCTCTGCACAGTATGAGGGATCGGCCATGATGAATACTGTGCAGGATAGATAGGAGCGGGAACTACCAGAGAAAGTAATGGAGTAACTCCCCACGATAATTTTCCTGATATGAGCAGAAGGTGCTCCACTTGTAATTCTTCCTCAAAGATTTGAGGGAATCTACGTTCACCTGATTACAGCAAGAGGAGGCTTATGTCCGAATGGAAAGCTCGAACATAGAAGAGGTGGGCTTGGGCGGGTGTCGGTTGGATCTCCCCTGGAATTCTCTTCCAAGTTCTACAGAATCGAATGTTGAAATCTGTGATGCTCTCCTGAGGTGTTCTCGTGATGGTGGAGAGATGCATCAAAAGTTGGAAGGGATCCTAAGAGCCATCAAATGTTGTAATGAGCGCTCCCGCTAAATCATCCCATGAGTAGATGCTTTTACGCTCGAGCAATCTGTACCACTGCAACGCCCTTCCTTCTAGAGATGAGACTAGAAGTCTGATCATGACATCTTCGTGAACTATATCATGGAGGGTTGCTAAAGCAACAACATCGTCAATATGCTCTCGGGCCATTCCCTTGGTGCCATTGTATTTTGTTAGGGCTTTCAGGGCACTTTTGGAAATCTCGTGCCAAATTTGGAGATTCAAAGGGCCAGGATCATCCCATCTAGGACAGCATACCCTCGCCATTATAGCAGTGGTCTGCGAGATCATAGTTGTCGCCAAGTCAGAGTCGCCAAGTGAACATTCTTTACTCTGCTTGTAAGGTCAAGGCTGCTCACCAAACCTTGATTCCTTTGGGGTATCTTCTTTTAGCTTTAAAAAGCGTCTATAATCAAGAAATTCAGACTTTCAGCTCAGTAGAGTCGCCAGATGAACTTACAATCTTCGCTTTTGAGGTCAAGACAGTTCATCAAAAATCTTGATACCTCCGGGTATTAAACAATGAAACAATCAGTCTCACCGATTATGGATCTTTGGGAGACAGAAACAGTCTATCCCACCGGGCGTGCCAAAAACTGTTGGTCACGAATCTACCACAAGAAAGGATTTTATGCAAAATGCGCCCTAGACTCGGCCAACATTGAAAGGCCGAGAGAAAGAAATGTCTTCCGAACCAATATCCAGAGAGGGCTGGTTCCCTTACTAAATCTAAGCTTGATTTCAGACTAAAGTTACAGGAAAGAAATTGGAAATATGCAAAAAGAAATGGGAAATTACGAAAAGAGATGGGAAATATGGCCACAGGCCGAATTTGTATGATCGGGGAAAGATTATCAACAAGAATTTAACCTCAAGCGTATGAATAGCATATAATAATAGAATGCAGCATAATCCACTTGTGACCTTGCGCAGACAACCTCCAAGATTGCATTCCATAACTCACTTCCTCATTAGCAATATTCAAACTCAGATGCGGAATTTAAATCTAACAGCAGATTAGAAAGACAAGCATAATTGAGAAATGCATGAAATAGAAGGAAATCACACAAAAATACGCTTGCAAAATCAGAGGCCAAATATCTCTTATTTACGCAGAGAACTTGAATATTTTCATGCAACATGTCTCTCTCTCGATGCCTCTTTCTAAGATATACATTGATATTTATAGAGCTCTTGCCTCTTTGTAGCATTTAAAACATGGACTTTCTTGAGATCTACAAAATGTGCAACAGAAATAAGGAAATGAACCCCTTAAACCAGACTCAGAGAAATCAAAAATTGAATGAAACAAGGAACCGGTCATCTTCATTAAATGGTCATTCTCGGTGCATGCTTGGACCGTTAGAAAATATCGAACAGAAGCTTTAAATAATGGAGGCATATTCAATTCTAGTGGCTTCGAAAGCTATAGGCCTGAGCACGTTCTTCTATCTTGCACACATTGGAAAGTAGCAAAACATTAAATTTTGGAGAGCTTTTAATCCTTGGAAATCGCAATACTTCATCGGGCCATTGAACTACTTTCTGACGCAAAACCGTGACGGGTCACGAAAACGCGACTTGTCGCGAAATAGCGACATTTTCCTTCTCCGTACGCTTTTGCCACTTTGGGTCGCGAAAACCAAACATGTCGCGAATGTTAATTTATGACTTGTACAAATCATTCAATTTATTAACCCAAAACGCGACGCGTCGCGAAATCGCGACAATTTCTTGCTCATCATCTTCATTATCTCCTCTAAGTCGCAAAAAACCCAACATGTCACGATTTTGCGACGTTCCGTACTATTCTGCTCCTTCCTTGCTTTGCTCTCGCGAAACTATGACATGTTGCGATTTTGCGACGTTCTTTCCCCATGTTGTCCTTTCGCTATTTCGAACCGCGAAAACGCGACAAGTCGTGATTTTGCTACATCTTTCTCTCGCTTGGTTTTCTCACTGCTTCTAGTCGCGAAAATGCGACATGTCATGAAATCGCGACATCTTCTACTTTATGTGTCCTTCTTTTCTGTATACCCGCGAAACTGCAACATGTCGCGAAATCGTGACAGTTTTCCCTTTTTTGGCCTTCATCCTCTTTGCCTCACGAAAACGGAACATGTCGTGAAATCGCGACATCTTTTATGCCTTATGCTTTTCTTTCAACCTTACCAAATGCTTTATGGATAAAGAGCTATGAATTAAATTTGTCACTCTTATCTCATGATATTGTAATTAGATGATGATACTATGGGTTGATTAAATATGTATGGTGATTAACCCTGATTGGTTTATAAGTAAACCTAACCAATGCCTTAATGAATAGACTAAATGGCACATTGAACATTCAATTAATTAATGGTATGAGACTTTAGTTAATCTATAAATGGAAACTTACTTATCTGCTGCAGTATCTTCATCCAGATCATGAATATGTCCTTCACTCGTGATTGACTATTGAGAGACAATTGATTTTAAAAAAATTGAATGGTTGAGTAGTGACAACGGGGGTTGTTACAGTTGGTATTAGAGCCCAGGCTAACTAGTAGACTCTTATTAGATCCAGGTTAGCAAAGGTATGGGTAAGGAAAAACTATAGATTGGTTCAATCCAATAAATGCTCACTTGAGCTATGGTGAAATTAAAAACAATTAAATAACATGTTAATTACTAAAATCTTCTAGGCTAAATGGCTATAAGTCTACCTAGAAATTTAACATTGCATGAGTTGGTGCAACACTGATATTATCTGGGGAAGATTATAAACTTGATAAATCATGGGGAATAAGTAAATTAAACCACAAATCATGTTGGATTCCTGTGAAGTGTAGCCTTGGACTTACTTGGATACTCATCTATAAGAGACCACATAAATATACATTCAATTTAATCGTGCATTAGACACATTGACAAGAATGTTTAAAAAAAATCCTTAAATATTGGTTGATTTGACATATGGACTAAGTTTCAATTATATCCAAATTTGATAAATTATGGATACAAGTCAAACTAAAAGAATGTTTTCTTTAATTAATTCTTGTTATAATTTGGCCTTTGGCCAAGAAGCTGAATATCTCAACCATGACAAATTCTGGTGAATTGCTATTTTGTTTAGCAAAATTTCACCTAGAGATAGCCGCAACCTGAACCTTTACTACGGTTAAAGATATCATCTTGCTTTGTTGTAATTTAGAAGATACACTTTGTGTTATTTAAACATAACAATTTGATGTGAAGCGACGCATGTGGTACTAAAAAAAAACTCTATTTAAGAACGACTAAATTCAGTTCGGAGTCATAACCTTGTGAGGAAAATGCTAATAAAAAATCAATGGAAAAAATATGGATCTAGTTCCTTCATGGAATGAGGAAATGAATTGCTCAAGTAGAATTTCATAATAAATTAAACCCACAATTTGAAATAGGAGGGTTACTCCTATTCACTGTTATAGGGAAAACATATTTGAAATGCACTTGATTAAACTCTATCTTAGTTAAGAATGGAAATTCATAAGATCCTTAATTATTCTCTGAATGATTCTTATTATTGAGGCTAAGATTGGCTAAAGTTAGAAATATCCCAGAACTTGGAACATATCAAGATCTAGAATGAACACCAAAAGAATGTTTTATATTATTAATTATTGGATTGAAGAGATCAAGTAGTCTCTTGAATACAAATGTGGCCATTGGCTAGAGGAAGAATTGAACATCTCAGCAATGGCGAAGGAATGTAAGACAGAGAACCACCATATTTGACTCATGGTCGTCATCCAAATATCATCATCCGAGACATCCCCATCACTAAATTCTTCAAAAAAATTGACTCTATAAAAATGTATATCCCGTGTGATTACCAAGTCTATTAGTGCGGTATATGTTATATGAATACCAGACACTACCACTACATGGAACATGTGGTATCAATATCCAACAAAGGAAAGTGACATAATAATGTACACTGATGATATTTAAGTTAATCCAAGACGATAAGGGAATTACTATCCATAACAAACTGTACTTTATGCTAAAAATATTATTGCGCTATTCACAACGCGTAAAAATATGAAAAGATATTCTTCGGATGAAAATGCGTAATGGTTCTTATTGACAATAAAGGTAATATACAATGATTAGATGTGTGAGTATAAAAATTTTAAAATGCATGAGTAATTATGCATGAAATGACTATTGGAGTCATCAAAAGGGCAATAATGAGACAATTTTTATGAGCCATACTGATTAGGCACAAAATAATATCTCAAGTATGGAGACGTTAGTGCCTCAAAATTTGAAAAAGTACAATAGTAAATGATTTAGAGTCAATAGAAAAATTATGTACGAAGAGTGATTGATTGGTCAATCGAATCAGGACCGGTTTAATGGTCGAATAAAATAACTATGGAACACTGTAAGATCTAGAACTAGGTCAATTTTGAACTAACTTTACAGCAAACAAAATTGAATTATGAAGATCAACGAGATTTTACTTGTGTTTGGATTATTATTACTTATAGCAATCTTGTTCGGAGCAAGCCCCATAGTAAAATTCTTAATCCTGTTATTCTTGATTGTTGATCTGCTAGTGCATACCTTTTAAGAGAAAACAAGATGGTATCGACCAATATCGAAACAAGTCATGGAGGTAGAACGGAAGAAATAGAGCCCTTAAAGGTTATTAGACCTTGTTCTGCATTTAGGCCAATATTTCAATGAGCAAGGAGTGCATTGGATGCTAGTAACTGGCAATGGTTAGGTGAAATAGGTTTAGCAGGTTTTTCCTATTTAGAACCAGTACAAACTGACAGAGGGTATCTGTCAACTTTGATTGAAATATGGGATCCATATAGAGGAACTTTTCAGCTACCTACTAGAGAAATAACTGTTACTCTAGAGGATGTGTACAGAATCTATCGACTACCAGTCGAGGGATGTGCAATAACAATTGTTGATGATTCTAAAAATGGGTTTATTCTAGAAAGAGTATTCAATTCTAAGTGGAAAGATGTGAATATTGTTAAGGGTTACATTTTGTATGAATTAATTTTTATGTATGGTATAATATCATCTAGACAATCTATGGTGATGGCACTGATATCAAACATTATTCTACCCAATACAATAGGTGCAAGGTTTCCTTGGAGTCTACTAGGTATAGTATAGGACTTTATAGAGTATTCAGTTGTGTTTGCTTAGGTACTAGCTCTATTAGCCCAAACAAATAGGGAGTTGTTTGAGGTAAGAGCATCAAAGTGATTAGGGTTAAGTTGTAACCTACTGTTACAGGTATGGACATGGGAACATATAGCTATAAGGAGACCTCAAGGTATGCCTTATGATTTTGATGCAGGAGCATCCAACGAAAAGCAAAATACCGCAAAGAAGAAAAAGTGTCGCGATATCGCGACATGTTGGCAAAGAAGAAAAAGTGTCGCGATATCGCGACATGTCGGCAAAGAGAGAAAAAGTGTCGCGATATCGCGACATGTCGCATTTTCACGACCAAAAGACGAGAGAAGGCGCAAGAGAGAAAAAGTGTCGCGATATCGCGACATGTCGCATTTTCACGACCAAAAGACGAGAGAAGGCGCAAGAGAGAAAAAGTGTCGCGATATCGCGACATGTCGCATTTTCGCGACCAAAAGACGAGAGAAGGCGCAAGAGAGAAAAAGTGTCGCGATATCGCGACATGTCGCATTTTCGTGACCAAAAGACGAGAGAAGGCGCAAGAGAGAAAAAGTGTCGCGATATCACGACATGTCGCATTTTCACGACCAAAAGACAAGAGAAGGCGCAAGAGAGAAAAAGTGTCGCGATATCGCGACATGTCGCATTTTCGCGACCAAAAGAGAAGAGAAAGAGCAAGAGGGAAAAAGTGTCACGATATCGCGACATGTCGCATTTTCGCGACTAAAAGAGAAGAGAAAGAGTAAGAAGGAAAAAGTGTCACGATTTCGCGACATGTTGTTTTTTCGCGACTCAAAAAAAAGGGCAGGCGGTTACAGGGGCCGTTATAGAGGAAATTATCGAGCGGTGGGTATACCGAACGTCATCATTGGTTGACAGGCGGATAGAGTCTACAGTGGCAGCACTGAACAACACGTGGCACCAAGGTGCAATGAAAGCAGACGAAGACCAAGAGTCGAAAAGAAAAATGTTTCGAAAGCCAAAACAACGAAGAGGCACGGGAAATGAAACGAAGGGCCACAAAAGGGAAACGGAGAGTCACGCCAAAAATTTTAAAAGGGGAAGCAAAGGCATGCACAAGGGGTCGGAAACTACTGAGACAGAGTTGCATATTTGAAGGCAAGAGGGCCATTCTGGACCTGTTTGGGCTATTTTTCTTCCAGGGTGGGAAATGCTGTAAAAAAAAATAAACTATCTTTCGGAATAAAGGAGTTTATTTGGCAGACTGCTGCCATTTCTGTAAATCTTTCCAAGTTTTTGAATGAGAATTGGGTTTGATTAGAAATCTTGGCTCTCCATCAAGTGGTATCAGAGCTTAGGGTTCCTGAGTGTGTGAGCAGATCGTCAAAAGTGAGGCGCACCCAGATCTGTGGAAGAGCTTAGGGTTCCTGAGTGTGTGAGCAGATCACCGAAAGTGAGGCAGTTTGCACCAGGATGAAGAGCTTAGGGTTCCTGAGTGTGTGAGAAGATCACCGAAAGTGAGGTAGTTTGCACCAAGATCTATGGAAGGGTTGTGAGAAGAGAGCGAGGAAGAATGCCTCCACGAAGAAACCATGGTGGTGGGAGAAATGTGGTACCGAAAGGAGATTTCAGAGCTTTACAGAGGCAAGTGCAAGCCCTGCAAGAGGAGTTGCGAAGAGGGGTTGAGCCAAGGAGAGAAGACCGTAGTGAAGATGAAGCTTGGGAGGTTGATGATCCATCAGATGAAGAAGAAGCAATGGATCCTATAGAAGCTAGATTATTTAGGGCCATATCTCGGATCGGGAAGAAGCCAAAGTTTGATGTCTCCACGTATTCTGGGAATCTCAATCCAGAGGAGTTGATTGATTGGATCAATGATATGGAGGAATATTTTGAGTATGAGGAGGTTGTAGATCCAGATCGGATCAAGTTTGCAAAAACGAAGTTGAAAGGCCATGCTAGCATATGGTGGAAAGAAGTGCAGCTAGAAAGAAATAGAAGCGGAAAGGAAAAGATAACCAGATGGGATCGAATGGTAGAGAAGTTGAAGAGACAGTTTATTCCTGCAGATTACGAATTGGATCTATTGAGGAAAATGCAGAGTTTGAGACAGTCAAGCAAATCTATCAAAGAATATACAGAGGAGTTTTACAAGATCTCAATCAGAACTGGCCATTTTGAGGCTAACAAGGAGAAGGTAGCCCGTTACATCAATGGATTGAGAACCAGTATTCAAGAAGAGTTGAGTCTGGTTAGGATGAGCACCATTGAGGATGCTTACCAGTTTTCTCTAAAAGTTGAAGAGAAGCTGAATAGAAGGTTTGAGGGTAAGCAGAAAGGAAGAGGTCATGGAGAAAGAACTGGTGGAAGAATAGATGGAGGACGAGATGAGAAGAAAGAAGAAGCTAGCAACAGTCAGGATCAGAAGGGAGATAATGATTATAGATCCCGTGGTCAGAACAACTACCCAAGAGGGAGAGGTAGATATAGTCGAGAAAATGGAGAAAGAGGGTTTCGTGGAACCTGCTTCAACTGTGGAGAAGGAGGACATCGAGCATATGAGTGTCCACATCACCAAGAGAAGCCAAATAGGAGGCCAGCGGGTAATGCCAGAGTTGCTATTGTAGATGAAAGAGCTGAATCAGAGTACTCTGAGGAGGCAGAGAGAGGAGAAGTTATGGTCACAAGGAGAACCTTGTTGAATGAGGAGAAAGAACCAGACCAGAGGAGGAGTCTGTTCCGCACAAGGTGCAAATGTTCAGGTAAGGTCTGTAATGTTATTATAGATAATGGTAGTACTGATAACTTGGTCTCTGAAGAAATGGTTACTAAGTTACAGCTAGAGAGGAGGAGACACCCGCATCCATACCGGATTGCGTGGTTGCGGAAGGACCATAGGGCATTGGTCAGTGAATAGTCCTTAGTCAAGTTTAATATTGGGAGATACCAAGATGAGGTCCTATGTGATATCCTGCCTATGGATGCTTGCCATATGCTGTTAGGAAGACCATGGCAGTTTGATCATCGTGTAGTCCATGATGGACATGCCAACACTTACTCCCTAACAAACGAAGGAGTGCGCCATAAACTAAAGCCACTGAAGGAGATGGATGAAAAGAGTTTGCTGACAACAATGAGAGTGGAAGTTGTGGGGTTTGAAGAACTTAAGGGTTTGTACCCTGAAGACCCAAATTTTGCTGAAGCTTGGAGAGCTTGTACAGCCCTAGTTACTCTGGATAGGACTGTCAATAGGAGTACTGGTAAATCACCATTCCAGATTGTATGTGGGAGTAGTCCAAGGAATGCTTCTGAGTTGAGAACGATGGATAAAGGAGAAAAGAGCAGTGCTGAGGCTGAAGATTTTGCAGAGCACATAAAGAGTTTACATGAAGAGGTACAACAACATATCAATAAGATGAATACTCAGTACAAGGCCAAAATAGATCAGAAGAGGCATTTCAAGGAGTTTAAGTGGACTGCAAAGGCAGGTGCAAGTTTTGAGATGTTGAAAAAGAAGGTGACAGAATAGTACAAAAGTGAAGGTCACTTCTCAATCCACCCTGGGTGTCTGATGCAGGAGCATCCAACGAAAAGCAAAATACCGCAAAGAAGAAAAAGTGTCGCGATATCGCGACATGTTGGCAAAGAAGAAAAATGTCGGCAAAGAAGAAAAAGTGTCGCGATATCGCGACATGTCGCATTTTCGTGACCAAAAGACGAGAGAAGGCGCAAGAGAGAAAAAGTGTCGCGATATCGCGACATGTCGCATTTTCGCGACCAAAAGACGAGAGAAGGCGCAAGAGAGAAAAAGTGTCGCGATATCGCGACATGTCGCATTTTCGCGACCAAAAGACGAGAGAAGGCGCAAGAGAGAAAAAGTGTCGCGATATCGCGACATGTCGCATTTTCGCGACCAAAAGACGAGAGAAGGTGCAAGAGAGAAAAAGTGTCGCGATATCGCGACATGTCGCATTTTCGCGACCAAAAGACGAGAGAAGGCGCAAGAGAGAAAAAGTGTCGCGATATCGCGACATGTCGCATTTTCGCGACCAAAAGACAAGAGAAGGCGCAAGAGAGAAAAAGTGTCGCGATATCGCGACATGTCGCATTTTCGCGACCAAAAGAGAAGAGAAAGAGCAAGAGGGAAAAAGTGTCGCGATATCGCGACATGTCGCATTTTCGTGACTAAAAGAGAAGAGAAAGAGTAAGAAGGAAAAAGTGTCGCGATTTCGCGACATGTTTTTTTGTGACTCAAAAAAAGGGCAGGCGGTTACAGGGGCCGTTACAGAGGAAATTATCGAGCGGTGGGTATACCGAACGTCATCATTGGTTGATAGGCGGACAGAGTCTACAATGGCAACACTGAACAACACGTGGCACCAAGGTGCAATGAAAGCAGACGAAGACCAAGAGTCGGAAAGAAAAATGTTTCGAAAGCCAAAACAACGAAGAGGCACGAGAAATGAAACGAAGGGCCACAAAAGGGAAACGGAGAGTCACGCCAAAAATTTTAAAAGGGGAAGCAAAGGCATGCACAAGGGGTCGGAAACTGCTGAGACAGAGTTGCAGATTTGAAGGCAAGAGGGCCATTCTGGACCTGTTTGGGCTGTTTTTCTTCCAGGGCGGGAAATGCTGTAAGAAAAAAAAAATAAACTATCTTTCGGAATAAAGGAGTTTATTTGGCAGACTGCTGCCATTTCTGTAAATCTTTCCAAGTTTTTGAATGAGAATTGGGTTTGATTAGAAAGCTTGGCTCTCCATCGATTTTCATAATTTGATAGATCCGGAAGCCCCTTATGTATTAAGGTGGCAAAGGGGGAAAGAGATGTGATTAAAAAGACCACAGAAAAGTAGTTGGGAGTTGTATCTCTCTATATGGGAAAATTTGAAGCCCCAAGATGTGATCTAGAGACCGTGGAGGCTTAGGTCCAATATGGGCAGAATATAGTTTTCATCAAGCTCATGTGCGACGTGTAAGGTGGATGATAGGATGAATAAGCACGCAATACAAGTATTTTTAGTATACTCGAGTACAGTGACAATTTGGTATTAGACAAGGAATACTTGATCCTCCTATTATTTATTCAAGGATAGGGAGGAAAACGCTTATACCACCACTTATAGAACCATTGACCTTAGAAATTTATGAAATTATATATATTCCCAATGTCAATGATGCGGGTACCACCCCAAAATATGACCAGTGGTGGTCCACTCAGCAAGAAATTTTGGAAGGAGAGGAGCACCAACAACTAAGTGTAGAAGTATTTCCTTCAAGTTATCAAGAAAATTATAATGTATATTCTAAGTTAGAGCTCTTGAAGCAGCAAATTCGACAATTAGAGTCGAAAAGGGATATTTCTAGAGTAGAACGGGATGTACTCAAATAGGAACTAACTCAAAGGAATAGTGGAAGTTCCACAATAACCATTCAGGCTGAGAATTCCCTACCTTTGCAAGCAAGGGATAAATTCAGAATTGCTTACTTACCTTCACACCTCGGCATGTTCTCAACTAATATACCCTGTGGGCGTAGGAGTAATACTAGGTGAGTTAGACCTTGAACCGCTTCTCTGTAGGAATTAATGTAGGTTATATGTATGTATATTATGTTTGCCTAAAAATTTGGCAAAGCATGTAATCAATAAACATTGGATAATATACTTTGTTTGTATGTCTCTATGATTTTGAGTAGAAATAATTAATGAATTTTTCTATGTTTATGATGTAATTGTTAATAAACGCAAATCTTCTAGATGCGAAAGAAAGAATGGGCAGGTTGTCCATTCGGGAGAAGGTATGAGACTTCTCCATGATTTGTACCAGAGAGCATCAAATATGATGCACTGGTAATGGTAAATTGACTTGCTATAATGAACTTTAGGATATAGGAGTATCCTAAAGTAAAGATTTGTGACAATATATTATCTTTAATGACACCTGATTCTAATGATATGTCTCAATGGATGATGTATAAATAATATTTGATGTCATGGTTTATATGCTTTGCTTTTATGACTCTGCATAGTCTTTCATTAAGATGGAATTATGAAAGAAATATTTATTTAAAGTACTTGTGAATACTTTAATCCATGTTTGAGTTGGAATTTTCTCTATGAGAATAATTTGTATTTCTTTAACTACCGAAAACTATTGTAGTGAGTTTAAACTAAAAAATGTTTCAATAATATGATTATTGGATGAAAATTTCATGTATTGAAGATATTTCAGTACTTATTGTTTATGCAATATAGATGTTTTATTGCTATAAGGTCATGGTACTACTGATGTTTTATATTTTTGCAGGACCAGGTACACTCGTGGATGGAAGGCGTTGCTTACCATCATGAACGAGATATTGGGAATAAGGATAATGTTGATGATTCTAATTATTTTGTAAATATTTATTATTAGCTATATTTCCTTGATGCATTAACCCAGTTCAAAACAACAAGACATACAGAGGATTGTGTTATTCTAAGGGGGGGTGTATGTCATAGCCTGTTTCCCTTAAACCCTTTCAAGGTATATTATTTGATCATAGGGATCAATTAATACCCATATGAGGGGTTGATAACCCTAAATATTACTACAAAACTCTAATTAAGGGATTTTGTAGGGTTTTGGAAGAAAGTAATTGGTTTTGAAATTCAACTAATCATGTTGGATTAGATTTAAATGCATTTAATTATGAATGCAATTAGGTGTCCAATTCTGATTGGATCAAATTAGGCACTAGGATTATTTAAATGTTAAATGAATACATTGATTCCCAATCTCATAAGGGAGGTGGGGATTAATAAATAACACCTCTTGCATAATATTTTAATAGGTCACTAGTGGGCTCATAAGAGGTGTTCTCCTACTATAAATAGAGAGCCTAGTGAGAAGAGAAGGAAGCTAGGAAGTCTTGATGCCTAGGGAATATGCTCTCCACCTTGGTGGATTAGAAACTAGATTCTTAAGACATTTATTAGTTGAAGGAGGTATTCTTAGAAGATTAAGAGGAGCTTGAGAGGAGGGTACGCAAGCAAGCAAACACAATACCTTGCAAGAGCTCTAAAAGGTGGAAGTTTTCTCCTCCCAATAAAACTGCTTATGAATATGTATAGTTGATTCTTTGTGATTTAAATAATTGAATCATACATGGTGTATTAATGCTTTAAAATCATGATGTTTTGGATGGTGGTATAAGGTTTTATTGGAATGACATGGTCTGTAAAGAACACCCAGGAGCTATGATTAATCTGAGATTTAACCTTTACCTATCTCATGCACTAATCATATGCTAGATAAGGAGTCATTGATAGTAATCATATGCAGGGGACTGCACGTATTGAAGCATTCATTATATCACTTCAAAACTTTGGTTAAAATTGTATGCTTTAAATTAATCACCAAATACCCCTAATGCCGGAACCACTAAACCACCATCGGCTTCAGCATCGATATCGCCTGCCACCAAACAGACAACCGCCTTCGCCAATTAGTAAACCTCCTCCATCCAAATCAGGATGCTCCACCACCACCCGACCATCGGGTGGAGGTTGATATACTACAAGTGCTTCAAAGTCTCTAGAGGCTTGCGAAGCTCCCACACGAAAAATGTGGGATAAAGCGATTAAAACTATATGTCCTTAGCATCCATATCATTATGTTTTTATTTTGATTCGGCATTGAGAACTCTACCGGTTGGGTATCTCTATAACAAACCCTTTATGGGTGGGATTAAAATTGAGATCTTTTGTTCATATCACAGGGAGGCCACTGTCATAGTTAATTAACATTTAAGAAATACATATAGAACCATCTATTTTGGATATTTTTAATACATTATGACTGAATCGATATTGCAACCCTTGTGTTAACATATTAAGCCTTGAAGGATGCTACTTTTGTTATCCAACTTCATTGTGAAGCCCTCTATAAGGTCCAAAAATCTCGATGATCATTTAGTAACCAAGCACCAACTAGTAGCTAACATATGACACGTCTTGACTGTGTCGAAGGTGGTAATATTTAAAACAATTATTCATGAGAATTGACATTCGCATATTATGAAGGTTTTTGAGATCCCTTTGGAAGGATTAAAGCCTCCATGAACCAGCCCTGATTAGTTGAAGTATTTGAAAGATGCTCAATCCACTCAGGGGAGATTACCTTTAACAAGGTAACCCACAATAATCCTTACCAGTTGGAGGTATTGAAGGGGAGTTTGGGTGTTGACACATGTCATTACCTTGTCGATTGTTTTCCATATGATGAGTTGTTATCTTTACCCATAATTGTCTTGCGTTCATCCTTTCTACTACTTTGTTCATGTTGGAAGAGCTCTATGAAACCCCATTATCTCAGCCTAGTTTTATCATCACCTTCGATTAAATCTGCACTATCACCACTTCCATTTCTCTGGACGCTCAAATAATTAAATAGGTCTAAGGATTGACATTAGAAAGGGTGGTTAATTTTTGATATTGCCACCTCAACACCACTTTCGAGCGATGGGTTCAAGCTTGAGAGGCACAAATAGGTGAGGTCTCATAAAGCCTCCATTCTAATATCCCACATGGGATATGTTGTAATTGGGGAGGGTTTTAAAGGGCATTTGTCTTCCATAATGAAATATCCACAGTATAGTGGACATGATAGTCCTCACAGCACCATTTGGTGGTGTTAGACCATGTGGAAAGTGGTTGACCTAGCCTAGAGACTAGGGCGCCAGTTGCTAGATGCAGAGGTGACCGATAGGTAGATCATATGTGGGTTGATTATTTTGGAATCTAGTTGTTGATTTAATTAAAATCTAACCATTAAATAAAACCCACAGGGTTTTGTTAAGGTTAAAATCTATTACCTTCCTATCTTAAAGGATTGAGTTGGATCTTCCATTAATATTTCAACTATGTTTTGCTAGCCTTAAGATTTTTATTGGGTTAAAAAATCTCTGATGAACATTAAGATTTTGTAGTAAGGAATGAGTGGATTATAGTTTAATCACTTGATTATTTGGATAGAAAAGGAAGGAATCTAGCTATGGGACGACTAAGTTAGAATGAATGGATAAATACCTTTGAGAACTAACTCTCGAATTGATTGGTGGTGAAACCTTGAATGAGATTGAAATTATGAATCCAATTTAGTAGAATAATGTACCAAATAATGGAGAATGTAGTAATTCAATCATGAATTAAATATGGTGGCACTAATTGATATCTGGAATAAAGAATCCCAACAAGGATCCATGCATAGAAGCAATTTTTGGTATAAATACGGAGGTTATGAAATCAAATTGATAAAGTGAATTTGTCAAGTATTTGGAAGTTCGATAATCAAATGATTGAAGATAGATTTATTGTAAACCTTTTATCCAATTGAGAAATATTGTCGACTTGGGATGTTTTCAATGGGAGACATCATGATAAATTAAGTTGGAGGAACGGATGCTTATGGATTTAAAGGTATGGGACTTTAGATCCATTATACAAGGGATTGATTATAAATCAAACGTGAAGAATGAATTTGGAATTCATTCTTAAGGGAATTTATAGGGTTCCCTCTATTGGCAATTTTTGGGTACATTGGGTACATTGCCTTTGCTCTAAGTGTAGATGTTGTCATTGATGTCAAAGAGTTCTTGAAGCAATTTGACTTGATGTCAAAAGAATGTGTTTTGATGAAGGTTTCAGTTTGGACAATGAGTTTCCAAGAAGATCAGAGTAGCCCAGTTGCAAAAGATCAAGAAAAAGACAAATAAGAAAAAGTATGCAGGCGGCTGGAAAAACTGTCGCGATTTTGCGACATGTTTGAGGAGAGAGAAAGTGTTGGAAAAACTGTCACGATTTCGCGACATGTTTGAGGAGAGAGAAAGTG
Organism: Wollemia nobilis; assembly: GCA_028583015.1. Taxonomy (NCBI): domain Eukaryota; kingdom Viridiplantae; phylum Streptophyta; class Pinopsida; order Araucariales; family Araucariaceae; genus Wollemia; species Wollemia nobilis. Next base: position 6,075,582 of record JAQPPZ010002201.1, read on the forward strand.
CTAGCAAAACTGTCACGATTTCGCGACATGTTTGAGGAGAGAGAAAGTGCTAGCAAAACTGTCACGATTTCGTGACATATTTGAGGAGAGAGAAATTTCGGGCAGAACTGTCGCGATTTTGCGACATGCTGGAAGACAGAGACAAAGCAGGCAAAACTGTTGTGATTTCATGACATGTTGGCAGGGAAGAAGAGCAGATGGAAAGTGTCGTGATTTCGCGACATGTCGCATTTTCGCGACTCGAAAAGTGCAAGAAGGCAGAGAAGGAAAAGTGTCATGATTTCGCGACATTCTGCAAAGTAAGTTATTCGCACGAAAAAGTGTCGCGATTTCACGACATGATGCTGAAGAGAGAGTCCGCAAAAAGAACTGTCACGATTTCGCGACAAGTTCGAAGAGAGAGAAAGTTTCATGTAAAATGTCGCGATTTTGCGACAAGCTGCAAAAGAAATCGTATGGAAGCCAGAAGTGTCGCGATTTCGCGACAAGCAGTAAATAAAATGTACGGAAGCCAGAAGTGTCACGATTTCATGACAGGCAGTAGAGAAAGCTTTCGAAAGTTGAAAGCGTCACGATTTCGCGATAGGCTACAAAGAAGTTGTACGGATGCAGAAAGTGTCACGATTTCGCGACAGGTTGAGTTGGCAGCTTGCAGTTGGAGAAAGTGTCGCGATTTCATGACAGAAACAGTTAGCAAGTCTTAAACAGAAGAAGCATCACGATTTCGCGATGAATTGAAGAAGGAAGAGCTCGAAGGCGAAAGCGTCGCGATTTCGCGACATGTTCCAGTTTCACGGGCATATGGCAGAAAAGAGCTTAAGGCAATGAAAGCATCACGATTTCATGACGGAGTTGCAGATGACGTCAGTAGAAGCAGATGTGTCACGACAAAAATAGAGAAGAAGGCATTGTAGACTAAAGCGTCGCGATTTCGCGACAGAGTGAAGATGACGTCAGCAAAAATCATAAGTGTCGCGATTTCGTGACAAAAGCTGAGAGGAAGGCCATGAAGACTAAAGTGTCACGATTTCGTGACAGAAGTGAGATGACGTCAGCAAGAGGCAAAGGTGTCACGATTTCACGACAGAAGCACAAAGGAAGTCGACAAAGGCCAAGGTGTCGCGATTTCACGACAGCAGGCTATAGAAGGTGTACGGTTGTAAAAATGTCATGATATCACGACATGTTGTAGTTTCGTAGGGACAGCTATAGAACCAGATGCAGTTGAAGGACAGAGTTAACTTTGAGCCGACAAAGTTAAAATCTGGGCCGACGTAGCGTAGGGTTTTGTAGCCGACACAGTTGAAGAGTAACAGCCGACTAAGATTGAATGTAATGATCTTGAATCTTACTCTATAAAAGGAGGGTTGTTTGAATAGTTTGAGTATCGATCAAGTGTGCGTTCGAAGTGCGACTTTCGCAGAAGCAGAGTGCAGGGAGAAGTTCGATCGTCGAAGAGTAGAGTGTGCGAAGACATTGCTGCTGTGTTTGCACAGAGGTGCATAAGTGGATATTTGATCGAGTGTTGTAATTGCGCAGAGGTGCAAGTTCGAGGACAATAGTGCCAGATCGAAGGACTATGTTTTGGTGTAGATAAGAGGATCGACTGTGCGGTGATAGAGTTGAGGACAGAGGTCTCCAGCCAGAGCAGGGAAGACAGGTGTCTTCTGTGGATAGAGTTCCACTTGCTAAGGGCTGCAGAGGCAGAGGTTCTCTAGAGGATCACCATATTAAGCAGAGCTAGGGGAAGGTATCTCCTTTGGGTTGGTGCCCATAAAATTTGTAATCGGGACATGTTTCCTAGAATTTGAGGTGATAAAATTTAGTAAAAATTTTATCCATGGAGTAGCCCGCATTGGGTGAACCACGTAAATTGCTGTGTCTCTATTGTGGATGATATTCTGTGCATTGCTTTGATTTTTGTTTTGATACTGTTATATATTCACCGCATAATTTTAAACCGCAAGTTGAATCGAAAGAAAAAGTAGAAAGTGGTCTTATACTGTTCACCCCCCCTCTCAGTATAAGCTTGTGTTCTTCAATTGGTATCAGAGCGGGTTCCTTCGGAAAGGTTTAACAACCGGAAGGAAGAACTGGTTAAGAACATAATGGATTTTTTAGGTGGCAATGCAGCACCTATTCTTGATGGATCAGATTTCGGTCTGTGGAGTGCAAGAATGAGAGTTTATCTAATGGCACTTGGTAATGAGGTATGGGAAGTGATTGAAGACGAATACACTATTCCTGAACATGGTCCTTATACCAAAGAAGACAGGCTCATGCTTCATAGCAATTCAAAAGCCATGAATGCAATCCTGAGAGGCTTACAGAAAGTAGATCTCACCAAAGTTATTCACTGCAAGACAACTAGTGAAATGTGGAAACAATTGCAGGTGGTTCATACTGGTGATGCAAATGTCCGAAAGGCCAAATTGAGACATTTTAAAGGTATGTTTGAACAACTCAAAATGAATGATGATGAAAATATTAGTGACTACATGCTTCGTATGGATGAGGTTGTTAACTCCATGAAAGATCTAGGTCTTGAGGTTGCTGAAAATGATGTGTGTGATAAGATTTTAAGATCTCTTCCTAATAGATTTAGTGAAAATATTTTTGCTATTGAGGAAGCTAAAGATTTAGATAAATTGAAAAAGGATGAGCTCCATAGTATTCTTGCAGCATTTGAGCTGAGAACTCAAGTGAAAGTTGATGTCAAGAAAGAGGCAGCTTTCAAAGCTACCAAGAAATCAAAGGGCAAACAGATTCAAGAGAGTGATGAGTCTTCTAGTGATGAAGAGGCATATTACAACAAGAAAGGCAAGTTCTCTAGAAAACACAAAAGCAAGAAAAACATAAGATGTTTCAACTATGGAAAGTTTGGTCATTATGCTACTGACTGTACTGTTTCCAAGAATGAAAGTGATGAAGATATACAGGATGTTAAGAGCAAGGATTCTAAAAGCATAGGTATTACAGAAAGAACAAAGATGAGCACAACAATCAAGGAAAGAGGCATTCACACAAGAATAAGAAGAGCTTCTACCTAGACAAAGCAAGTAAGTGTTCTAGCAATGATAGTGAAAGTTCTTCTAGTGATGATGAAAATGAGATGTTGTTCATTTCAGAAAAAGAGGAAGAACCGAAACATAAATTCATTGTCATGAAATGTTTTAGATGTGGAAATTTTGGGCACCTTGAGGATGATTGCACAAATAATGAATTGGTTGCTAGTATGTATGAGGATGCTTCAGAAAATGATAAGGAAGATGCTTGTATGGTTTTTGAAAAGGATAGCACCTCTAGTGATAAGAAATCTGAAAAAGGCCTTGATGATTCAAAATGCAATAAAATAGAGGATCTTGAATGTGAACTTACTAATGCTCTTAGTGTTTTGAAAAAGGAAAGAAAGAAGAATGCTAGACTCAAGGATAAATTAGATGAATGTTGTATGGAGAAAGATGAACTCATAGAAAGTCTTGACATCTCTATGGCTAAGACACAAGAACTCAAGAATGAGTTAGAATCTAAGATGCTTGAGTATAGTGATTTAGAACAGAAAATGGCTGCCATGAAAGAGGAAAATAAAGAATACAAGGATAAGCTATACAAGTTTCAAGATAGCTCCAAAAGGGTTAAGTCTCTCATCCAAAGTCAAAGAAATCCATCAGATAAAATAGGTCTTGGTTTTGTTAAACCACACAAAAAATAGGTTGGGGAATCAAGTAAGAGATTTCAGAAAGAAGAGAGTTCTGATGAAGAGAGTATTTCAGAGAAAGAGTCCATGAGTGATAAATGCGTAGAAATAGAAAACAGAATTCTGAATACGAAAAAGAAGTTTTCGGGACCCAAGAGGTCAAACAGAAGAATATTTCATGATAGATGTTTTGCGTGTCACGGGTTTGGCCACATGGCTTCGCAGTGCATGACTCAAGTAAGGAAGATAAATGACAATTTCAGGGGCCGTAATTTATTTCAAGGGTATTGCTACTCTTGTAATCAGTTCGGGCACAAGGCAATTTTTTGCAAGGCAAATAACAGGAACTCGGGTTAGTCAGAACAAAGTGAATTCAAAGAACAACTATGCCCGAAAGAAATAATATTGTTACTTGCTATAAGTGCAACAATGCAGGTCACATAGCCAGACAGTGCAGAGCTGATCTTCCAAGGTACAGGAACAGGAACAATGGTATAAACAGGTCCAAGGATCAAGGTATGGACAAGAAAAGAGATGAGAACAAGAACAAGAAAAGTGACAAGAACAGAAACACTGACAAAGAGTTCAAGAGAAGGCCCGACAAAGAAATTGTAGACACTGATGATGATGAGTGCCTAATGGGAGTTTCACTCCCACCCTTGTTTTAAATCACCTCATCAGGAGGTGGGGGAGGGACTAAGCTAAGAGGCTCATTCTTAGTCCCGAGCCCCAAAGGTGACCCTTTGCCATTGATGACAAAGGGGGAGAGATATGAGTAAGGGGGAGAGCTTCATAGTGAAGAAGAGAGCTTCAAGTCGTGGGGAGCAAAAACTTCAAAGGTAGATTCTCAGTTGTTGGATCAATTGTTTTTAGTTTTGGCTCTTGACTTGTGTTTTCAGTTAAGGTTTGCCATCAATGACAAAGGGGGAGATTGTTGGCAATTTTGGGTACATTGGGTACATTGCCTTTACTCTAAGTGTAGATGTTGTCATTGATGTCAAGAAGTTCTTGAAGCAATTTGGTTTGATGTCAAAGAATGTGTTTTGATGAAGGTTTCAGTTTGGACAGTGAGTTTCCAAGAAGATCAAAGTAGCCCAGTTGCAAAAGATCAAGAAAAAGACAAGTAAGAAAAAGTATGCAGGCGGCTGGAAAAACTGTCGCGATTTCACGACATGTTTGAGGAGAGAGAAAGTGCTGGCAAAACTATCATGATTTCGCGACATGTTTGAGGAGAGAGAAAATGCTGGCAAAACTGTTGTAATTTCGACATGTTTGAGGAGAGAGAAATTTCGGGCAAAAGTGTCGTGATTTCGCGACATGCTGGAAGACAGAGACAAAGCAGGCAAAACTGTCACGATTTCACGACATGTTGGCAGGGAAGAAGAGCAGATGGAAAGTGTCACGATTTCGTGACATGTCGCATTTTCGTGACTCGAAAAGTGCAGGAAGGTAGAGAAGGAAAAGTGTCGCGATTTCGTGACATTCTGCAAAGTAAGTTATTCGGACGAAAAAGTGTCGCGATTTCGTGACATGATGCTGAAGAGAGAGTCCACAAAAAGAACTGTCGCGATTTCATGAAAAGTTCGAAGAGAGAGAAAGTTTCATGTAAAATGTCGCGATTTCGCGACAAGCTGCAAAAGAAATCATACGAAAGCCAGAAGTGTCGCGATTTTACGACAAGCAGTAAAGAAAACGTACGAAAGCCAAAAGTGTCACGATTTCGCGATAGGCAGTAGAGAAAGCTTTCGAAAGCTGAAAGCGTCGCGATTTCGTGACAGGTTACAAAGAAGTTGTACGGATGCAAAAAGTGTCGCGATTTCGCGATAGGTTGAGTTGGCAGCTTGCAGTTGGAGAAAGTGTCGCAATTTTGCAACAAAAATAGTTAGCAAGTCTTAAACAGAAGAAGTGTCACGATTTCACGATGAATTGAAGAAGGAAGAGCTCGAAGGCGAAAGCATCGCGATTTCGTGACATGTTCCAGTTTCGCGGGCATATGGCAGAAAAGAGCTTAAGGCAACGAAAGCGTCGCGATTTCATGACAGAGTTGCAGATGATGTCAGTAGAAGCAGATGTGTCGCGATTTCGCGACAAAAACAGAGAAGAAGGCATTGTAGACTAAAGCGTCGCGATTTCGCGATAGAGTGAAGATGACGTCAGCAAAAATCATAAGTGTCACGATTTCGCGACAAAAGCTAAGAGGAAGGCCATGAAGACTAAAGTGTCACGATTTCATGACAGAAGTGAGATGACATCAGCAAGAGGCAAAGGTGTCGCGATTTCATGACGGAAGCACAAAGGAAGTCGACAAAGGCCAAGGTGTCACGATTTCGCGACAACAAGCTATAGAAGGTGTACGGTCGTAAAAATGTCGTGATATCATGACATGTTGTAGTTTCACAGGGACAGCTATAGAACCAGAGGTGGTTGAAGGATAGAGTTAACTTTGAGCCGACAAAGTTAAAATCTGGGCCAACACAGCGCAGGGTTTTGCAGCCGACGTAGTTGAAGAGTAACAGCCGACTAAGATTGAATGTAATGATCTTGAATCTTACTCTATAAAAGGAGGGTTGTTTGAATAGTTTGATTATCGATCAAGTGTGCATTCGAAGTGCGACTTTCACAGAGGCAGAGTGTAGGGAGAAGTTCGATCGTCGAAGAGCATAGTGTGCGAAGACATTGTTGTTGTGTTTGCACAGAGGTGCATAAGTGGATATTTGATCAAGTGTTGTAATTGCGTAGAGGTGCAAGTTCGAGGACAATAGTGCCAGACCGAAGGACTGTGTTTTGGTGCAGATAAGAGGACCGACTGTGCGGTGATAGAGTTGAGGACAGAGGTCTCCAACCAGAGCAGGGAAGACAGGTGTCTTCTGTGGATAGAGTTCCACTTGCTAAGGTCTGCAGAGGCAGAGGTTTTCTAGAGGATCACCAGATTAAGCAGAGCTAGGGGAAGGTATCTCCTTTGGGTTGGTGCCCATAAAACTTTGTAATCGGGACATGTTTCCCAAAATTTGAGGTGATAAAATTTAGTAAAAATTTTATCCGTGGAGTAGCCCGCGTTGGGTGAACCACGTAAATTGCTGTGTCTCTATTGTGGATGATATTTTGTGCATTGCCTTGATTTCTATTTTTGATACTATTATATATTCACTGCATAATTTTGAACTACAAGTTGAATCGAAAGAAAAAGTAGAAAGCGGTCTTATACTGTTCACCCCCCCCTCTCAGTATAAGCTTGTGTTCTTCACCCTCTAAAGTCGATGAGACTTCTCCAAAATGTGACTCCAATGATTATCATAAACTTATGTAAAAATTTTAAAATTCATAAGGTGGCTTAGAGAAAGGAATTAGTAGATTCCTTAATTGCATTATAGATTTTAAAGGAATAGATGGATTCCTTATTGGTATGAGAAATACCTTAATGTTATAATGATGACTTAGAGAAAGGAATTGGGAAATTCCTTAATTGCATCATGAACTTGAGTTGAGACAATTGTATTCCTTGACTTGTATTTGATTAAAAGGGATCTATAGATGCCCTTCTATAATTGTAATATTGACATCTTAAGTTTATGAATATGAGAAAAACACATATTTTGGAGGTTGGGTTTATTCCCCATGAGGGTTCCCAAGATATATGTTGTGTCTACATTTTATGGTTTGCAAATGATCTTAATTAAATGTTATGGATGTATGAATGTTGTATTTGGTTTATCATGAGATGATGTATAATTACTTATGATGGATTATGCTATGTTAACATGCAATGATAATGGAATAATTTTACAAGTAAATGCAATTGTGTTACTAAATGCTTTATGGATAAAGAGCTATGAATTAAGGTTGTTACTCTTATCTCATGATATTGTAATTAGATGATGATACTATGGGTTGATTAAATATGTATGATGATTAACCCTGATTGGTTTATAAGTAAACCTAACCAATGCCTTAATGAATAGACTAAATGGCACATTGAACATTCAATTAACTAATGGTATGAGACTTTAGTTAATTGATAAATGGAAACTTACTTATCCGCTGTGATATCTTCATCCAGATCATGAATATGTCCTTCACTTGTGATTGACTATTGAGAGACGATTGATTTAAAAACAAAAATGAATGGTTGAGTAGTGACAACGAGGGTTGTTACAACAACTCTTCAAGTATCAAATAGAAATATGTCATTTGAAGAATTAGTAAATATTATTTAGCAATATGAACTCAAAAATTCAATTGAGATATAAGTCATCTAATAATACTCTTGTATTAGCAAAAGCATCTTTCACTTCATCACAAAATAAAAAATAAAATAAGTATTGTCATATTTATGAAAAATGATACAATACAAAATCTTGTAAGTATAAAGCATTGAATAGGAAGGGTCAAGATCAAGAATCTCCTAAATGTAATCAAAGATATCAGAGTAATTAGCAAAGGTATATTGCACAATCGAACTCTTATGGAAAACCAAATGTGTGTTATCAAGTAATGAGGAATTCAATAATGACTTGGAAACTATGATAGTAAATACATATTGTGACACAAAAAGGAAATATATAGTGTAATACAAATTATTTGAATCTAGTTCATGATTGGTCAAAAAATATCATGTTGTCAACATTGATGATGATAAATATTCAAATGATGGTAGGGATAGTGATGCTCAAATTTATGTTGATATTGATAGGGATTAATGTGATGATGAATTTAGTTATTTTGAAAGGTATACTAAAGGGATTGGTTCAAAATTGTTAAATAAAATAGGATACAAAGATACAATTTTGGAAAAACATGGACAAGGAATGAAAGAGCCAATTGTACCAAAATATGAAGGTCTTGGATATACAAGACAAACAAGTAGTAATGAATCAAGGACTAAATTTGTGACAAGAAACAATGATATTAAATTTATGATAGGGACTGATAAAACCAGTAACAATGAAGGATAAATAGGAAATAATGAATCAAAGAATGGTAAAAGAAATTTTGTAATAGGGAACATGTGTAACCATTGTGGTAGATATGGACATAAGATAGAGAAATGTTGGAATCTACATTGTTGTAAAATTTGTGGATGACATAATCATTCTCAAAAATTTGGTCTACATATAGTAAAGAAGTATCATAGATTAAATATGGGTTATGGATGGATAAATATGAATGAATGGGATAATATGAAAAGAATGTTGTATGGTTTTTATAGGAGGAAACCAAATGTGATGAAAAATCAAAGTTTGTTGAATGTAAAGAATAATGTTAATATTACCATGAAGAAATGTGAAATGAATGATTATGACCCAAGCATAGCTTGGAAGGTGACCTACAATGAAAGCATTTGTAGTGATGATTCTATAGAAATAATAGTCTTATGATTGTTCTAATGACTGACCCAGAGACAATTATGATCCAAAGGCGACCTACAAGAAAAGACCCAGAGGCAAATTAGATACATTGATCTAGAGGTAGACATAAATAATTTATAAAGGTATACTAAAATAAGGTTGTATATATTTAGCAGTACCAAAGTCAAAGCTAAAGAGCAAAGGTAAAATAAAAAAGAATCAAATAATGAAGGCAAAAAGCAAACAAAATACAACCTGAACAATTAAACAATTAGTCAAAAAGCTTTGATAACAATAAAGTAGGAAGAAAAAATAGCAAATGAATTATAGAATTTTTAGAATTTGAACAGATAGAATATGTCCTACTGGATTCTTATGTAAGTAATGCTTATGATGCTTTGAGGAGTAATTCATCCTAGAATTTGGAAGAAGTATCAAAGGCTCCAAAAATACTTTTTATGTGACCAAGCAATATTATTTCATACCTGCTCTGACAACATATTAGAATTCATAATATTTTCTAGAAATCAATCCATTCACTTAAATCTTATACAAAAATCATAAAAGGAAAAGAGACATAAATAATCTCTACATTGGATGTAATAAATAGATTGAAAAAAGTACATATACCAATACTAAATCCCTAATTACGTAAACGAGTTTAATCTTAGTCTACATAACAAGAGGTACTAAGGTTAATTAAAATCTATAATGTGGTCCTAACTATAACAAGGTTAATTGTTTCCCATAAGGCTTAAGTTTTAAAATAATATAGGAAATTAAATGCATTCATACAATGATTGCTTGGAGGCCTGTTCAAGACTACTTCATACAATGTTGACCTTGGTCATAAGTTAGATTACACTTTCAACAATATTTGCATGCAAAAGACTATATTTTTTTAGGGATTCCATCGATTAGCATGAGCCCTTTCTCAAACGACATAACTATACCACCTAAAGAATCAAAATTGAAGCTTTGTTGTCGAGTAAGGGAATTCTTAAATATATGAATGAGGAACCTGAAGACAATGATTTACGAGATAGAAATGTTGAATATTATAATCTTAGTTTAATGGCCAAGGCTAACATTATATGATGTAACCATGTGTAAGCATAAGGGCAATCATTATATAATCTAATTATTAATTATTTATGTATAAACCTAAATTACTATGGTTAACCTTGTTGGGCTTAAACCCTAACTTACAATTTATCTTAAGCCATTTTTTAATGTTGGTCTATATCTAGGATATTATGTAATTATTAGTTATAGGGTTTAGGTATTGGTATAAGTACCCATATCCACTTGATCCATCGTATCAAAGTGTAATATAATGATTATTGATCCTCAAAGGAACCCATCATTTATGTCTTTTGCTTTTCTCTTTTTCTCTTTTTTCCTTTTTTATATAAGATTTTAGTAAAGAATATTGTTTTTGTTCACTATTAGAAATTGGTATGAAATCCAACATGGTATTAGAGCAAGTATAGAGCATTTTTTTTTTTTATTAACATGGTGGAATCGGTAGCCGTCACGAATCCATGCAGGTTGTCCAGCTTTTATGGCCACCATAGTATTTTGCATTGTCCGCCCCGAAAGCCGGCACACAGTTCTTCGTGCAGTCCGCCCCTATAACCGCCATGCCATAATCATTTTAAACCTTTTACGCCGCTGAAAGCACCAATAAAGGGACAAGCATTCAGTCGACGAGGCCCGAGATTTGAACCTTGGACCTCCGCCCCCTTATGGGGTTTGGAGGAACCAATTGGTCTACACCTCGGACCTAAGTATAGAGCATTTTTACTTGATCACATAAAAGATTTTTTTGGAGCCTTTTATATCTCTTCCAATTACAAGGGTAACTTATCAGATATTCATAAGCATCTTCAATTATGTAAGCAACAAAAAAAAATATATTTATATCTTATTATTCCTTGGAGAAAAATCAAACAGTATTTTTTTAAAATTGATGTTTTCAAAAAATGTCACTCTAGGGCTATTTTAGATGGCAAACTTCTAGAATCTATAACTTTTGGATATAAAATCGTTGTGAGATTTCTTTTAAAATTGCAGAACTTTTTGATATCTTTGCATTGGTGGTATTTATTCAAGTACTTAGTGTAGTTGAAAGGATGTTTCATTATGTGATAGTATTATTTCCCATTCAAAGGAGAAATTTTATAGTATGTTATGGGATAAGAAACTTTGGTCCATATTCATGGTGAGATAACTACAAATGATGTATTGAAATTAGTTTTTGGATATTTTGGAGGCACATAGAAAAAGGATCTAGAATGTGATCTTTTCAATTTCTTCTCTCTCTATCATGCATGAATATATAATACTTGATGACCTCTTATCCATTGTTTTTTATATATGTATTCTTTGGAACTTATAATGGCTCATCTCATATAAAAATTCCATGCAAATCCTCTTCGGTGATGACAATCAGGTAGCCCAAGCGCAAGTCTAAGTCTTCAAATAAGAAGTGTGTTATAAAAGGTAAGGTCATGTTTTCAAGTCTCACCTTATGGGACTATAGAAGATTGGAATAGTTTAAGGGGGAGCATTTTTTACTCATCTTGGTGACTATAATCAAGCCTAAGAAAATTCGTATACAAGTGCAAGGACATTTTTGCATAAGAAAACTTCTAAATGATGAGGTGATCTAGTTGATTCTTTCTCAAGTATAGAGGGCCACTAAAGCATCCATTAGGGGAAGATGTTATTGTTATAAATATCTTCTCTCCTTATCCTCTTAGTTTATATTATGTGAGGGTGTTGAAAGTTGTAATCTAAATTTACTATCCAAGGTTGACATTGTATGATGTAATCATGTGTAAGCCTATAGACAATAATTATGTAATATAATTATTAATTATTTATGTATAAGCCTAAGGGCCCATAGTTAACCTTGTCATGGTTAAATTGTAACTTGTAATTAAACTTAAGCATTTATGTTATATTGGCTTAAGCTAATGATAGTATGTAATTATTATTATTGCGGTTTAGGTATTGATATAAATACCCCCATCCACTTGATCCCCCATCCACTTGATCCATTATATAAAAGTATTATTATTATTGTCTACATATATTATATTAATGCTCAAAAACACCTATCACTTGTGTTTATCACTTTTCTCTTGTTTTCATTTTTCCTTTTTATATAATATTTAAGTAAATGGATTGCTTTTGCTCATTACTAAAAATTGGTGTGAAATACAACAAGAAATAATTTTTACAAGCATAAGAAGGATGAAGCACATTGTGTAATTTCTCTATATGTTGATAAAATCTATGATAGACACATCAATAGCATCTCAGATGCAACAAAACTACTAGACAATTTATAGTAGATGTGTCACTACATTGACTTTGCCTTAGATTAGGATATGGGAGGCAAATTTTACCACTTTGAACATGCATAGTTTTGAATCTATTGATGAGTATATTAGCCTATTCAAGAAAATTCAAGAAGACATGCATTGTCATAGGAAGTACCCACAAAAATTAGACCTTGACATTCTTAACATGGTGTTTAAGAATATTTTTTAGACATAGGAGATTTTTGGTATTATATTTGAGATGCTTTAAGTATATATCCCCCATAATCCTATAGGAGTTAAGCAATCATTAACTAATATTATTGATATCAAAGTTTATATACAATGACTTAGGAAATAATATCCTTGAAATTATGCTAACAACTAAATGACGGCAACGTAATGATGCCAACACTAACAACTAATGTAGTCAAAATGACTACAACAACTAACTACCTAGATATTTACTAACAATGTAAATATCCTAGGGTAAAATTAAATGCATGTGGTAAAAAGTAACAAACTACTTTTTACCATGCGGTAAATAAAATCTACCTAATGTAGGAAATAGGTAAATATCCCAAATGATGGAATATTACTCTAACATCCCCCCTTATTACATTATTTGGGTAATGTATATAATTATCCCAATACAGTGAAAAATATTTCGATCTTCTGGTTCTTGCTCTGTCATACTGCTCTGGATGCTCCTAAGCAAAAAGTGGGTCATTCCTCACTTTGTCTTCACATCAACGAATGTCCTTATTGTAATCTTGTCATCCAACCGAATTGCATGGGCAACCAGCCGCTGCAATCACTAGGTGTAGTATAATAGATCACTTCATACAAGGTTCATTCGGCTATAATATGATTTTGCAAAAAGTTTTGATAAGATAGCTAAGGTGTTGGTCACTACCAAAAATGCACCCTTATAATTTTCCCCCCTTATTGCAAAAACATGTAATGAAATTTTTAAAAGAAGTGTGACTAAGGTGTTGGTCGCTGCCGAAAATGCACCCTTATAAGTCTACTTCCCTTTTTACAAAAATTTGTGTGAAGTAAGAAAAGAAATAATTATCCCCCCTTAATTGCAAAAGATGTGCAACTCAAGAAGCTTTGTGAAGGATTGTACAAATATTACCTCCTAGGCAATTTTTTCACCTAAAAAGTCCATCCTTTTGTTACAAGAACTTTAAACAATGAGAGTTTGCTATTTATGAAACCTAAAAGAGGTACAATCACCCCTTTATTGCTATTACTTCAAACAAAAACTTATGCTATTTATGAAGCCTAAAAAAGAGAGAGAAATGATGCTTGCTTAAGGTGACAAATTTGCATTTCCCTCTATAATATTGTCTTAGCAAAGAGCACTCTGTGTTCTTTTTCTAAACCAGAATCAGAATCGTAATTAGACACTTCACTAGCAATATTGCCTTTGTGTTGCTTTTGTGATGTGCCTTTGCCTTTCTTGTTTTGCTTGTTTTTAAATCAACATAAATTGGTGTCATGGTTATCCTTTTTACAATACGAGCAAAACCTCTTTTGAGTTTTATTTACCTTACCTTTCGAAGATGATCCTCCCTTTTGAAATTTTCCTTTCTTCTTCTCACCCTGATTGTTTGAGTAAAGTGCATTATTCGACACTTCATCACTTTGGAGTTGATTTTCTTCGTCTGTTTGAAGCAAATTGACTAACTCCACAAATGTGGCAACTCTTTATGAAAAATTAAGGGATGTAATCAACATTTTATAGGATTTGGGAAGAGCCCTCAAGATTACTGAAGTCAAAATGGTGTCTTCAACTTTAGCTCCTAAAGCATTGAGCTTACACTTCAGTTCTGACACTCTGCAGAGGAAGAGTTCTAGTTATTCACCTGTCTTCATATGGAGTGTATGAAGTTGTTTTTGAAGGTTTAGAACAGTTGATTGATTCTTGCCTTCAAAAATGGTACTAAGTGCATCCCATGCATCTTTACCATTTTTAGCTTCACTTATGTGAGGCTGGATCTCATTAGCAGTAGCTAGGAGTATCAACATAAGAAGATGATTGTTCTTTTTATCCCATGCTTTTTGATCTACTCCTGGTGATGCGGGTCTTGGTTCAATGCCATCTACTAGATCCCACATTTCCTCTACATTCATGATGGCTTTCATCTTAGTTTTTCATGCTAAATAGTTATGACCTTTAAGCAATTGTGTATCAGTTAAGTATTTGATAGTTGCCATGATGAAGGTCCTAGAATTTGCACTAAGATGGATCTTTCTTTTCACTCACTCTTAAGTGATAATTAATGGCACCTACCTGAAAATCCTCTTGAAGAGAAATAATCAGTTTGAGGAAATTAAGCCAAACAAATAAGAGTTGAATTATAATTCACTCAAAGAGATATTTAATGGCACCTGCCTGAAAATCCTCTTGAAGAGGAATAATCAGTTTGAGGAAATTAAGCCAAACAAATAAGAGTTGAATTATAATTCACTCAAAGAGATATTTAATGGCACCTGCCTGAAAATCCTCTTGAAGAGGAATAATCAGTTTGAGGAAATTAAGCCAAACAAATAAGAGTGAATTAGGGGTTTTGGTTTTAGGAGAGAATATCAAGTGAAATTGGCTTTAAATCTGTGCAATGGTTAACACAAATTTATTGTGAAATTTTGGGGTTGAGTGTTCTTGATTTTATGACTTATAATTGCAAAAAGAAATAATGCAATAATCAAACAAGAATGCCCACAAAATTCTTATCACATAGGTGTCGGATGCAACCGAAAATGCACCTATTTTTCCAATGAAGGTGTCGAGTAAAATCGAAAATGCACCTTTTAATTTTTGCAACAAAATTTGGAATTGTGTTGTGCAAAAACTTGATATATTTTATCTCCTCTTGTTTTCCAAATTTGCAAAGAATGTGGCATAAAACAAATTGCCTTTTCTTTTTGTTTTGCAAATTTAACAAGTTTGATTTTGTTTTTAAAGTGCTCCTCACTTTTGTGTTACAATTTTGCAAAGAAGATCAATTTCTTGTCTTCCCCCCTTGATTTGCAAAATTAACAAAATGAGCACTCCTTCCAAGACAAGTCGACACATGACCTGCGTTTGAAAGGCTTCCAAAACCAGTCGACACATGACTTGGTTTTAGTGGACCCTTTTAGTCTTCAACACTCAAATATGGGAGGGGCATTAGGATCAAAAGGTTCCCTAATCCTCATGGGACCATAACTTCGGTCCAACCCCTTCCAAGGATCAGTATAAGTGAGGAAACAAGGTAAACTTCTTCGATACTCTCAAAGCATACGACAAAAATGGGATCTTGTTGTTTGTCGTTGAAGTTTGTTCCTCTTTCTTATCACTCTTTGACGACAAAGAGCTTTATTTATCCAAGGCTTCTTCTTCATGAGATAAAATTATTGCTCTCAAAATAAAGAGTTAGTGAGCAGCAATGTATTACAAAATTTTGAGTCTCCTTGTTTTCCAAATTTGCAATAAAGAATCAAATGTGTTTGATTTTGTCCCCTTTCATGGTTGCAAATTTAACAAGTTTGAGAAGAGTTTAGGGCTCTCTAATTTTGCAATAAATAGATGCTCTTAAAAGTCTTATACCCTATTTAGAGAGAAAAACAAAAGCATTCTCTTATTAGACTTTGCAAAAAAAATGCCTCCAAAATTCAATTTTAATGTATAAATTTTTTAAAGAATTTAGTAAAGTTTAATAATAGAAATATTATTTCATAATAAATCACTTTAACTATTAAATAAAATTATTTAAATAAAAAAAAAATTAAAATTATTAACAAAACTAAAAAACAATAAAAAAATACAAAAATATTTTTTACCTTGGTCTATTCTTAGCCGCCCACATGCAAAAAGAATATGGATGGACCCCGCTAGGTTCGAAACCCTAACGCCAAGGTCTCGAGGGCCTTAGCTCGGTCCGATCAACCGGTCGGGCTAAGATGGCCCGTGGGTGATCAAACATGCCACGACAATATTGAATTGTCAGGTGCGAATATTTTTTTTTAAACTTGCAAATCTTTATCCCACATGCAGCAAAAAGTAGGAAATTTGTACTTCAAAGGGAAAGAAGCGTCCATTTGTAACTTGATTGCTTGCGGGAAATCACCAACAAATGAAGCCCTTTTTGCCGACCACGCCACCCAACAAAACGCTGCCACGTCACAATCTCACGTCACCCAATGAAACACTGCCACGTCAATGCCTAACCCAATTCGACCACGTGTCCCACTATTCATGCCTCGATTTCTGTCCATCACCCAGCCACGTCAAAATATCTCAATTTTTGTGCCTGAGCCTCGATTTGCATGTCAGGTGTAGAATTGTCCATGTGTTAGATGTAGATAGCGAGTCTAGGTTTATGTGCCATCAGTTCTGTGCCACATCACCTTGTTTGGTCCATGCGTCCGCCCAGTCAGGTCAGTTCCACATGTTGCTCGATATGTGCCATGTAAATGCCTTAGATTTTGTGCCCACGATCACGTTAGTCTGGGTTTTCACGTTCGGTCACTGGAGATCGGAGGGCGCTCCTACCCTCTCAGATCCTGGTCGTCGGGCCTATTGACGTTCGATCGCCAAAGATCGGAGGGCGCTCTTGCCCTCTCAGATCTTGGTCGTCGAGCCTATCGATGTCCATTCACCGGCCCTGTCGACGTCCGGTCATCGGCCCGCATGTGGTCGGTGGTCGACCGTCCGAGGGTTTGCCTACCCTATTGAGACGATCAGTCGATGCGGAGGACCTCTTGTCCTCTCACGGTGGTCGTCGAACGACGGGTCAAGGTCCTGGGCCTGATAGGACCTGTTAGGATTGACAGGTTGCTATCAGGTGTTCAGGTAGTCTGATGCCTTCATCTACCTATCGCTCCACCTTAGAACCAGATCTGCATGAGCCTCGCACTTGTATCGATAAGATGTCACCAGTGCCTCGAGATGCAGGCCTGTTTAGGGGGTATCGAGTCTCAAGATTTGGGCCCCACAGGTCCAGTCCAGAAGCGACAGAAATGTCGCCTTCTCCTATCGAGGAATCCTAAGTTGCCCAGGTAGCGCTCTAATACCATATAGGAGTTAAACAATCATTAACTAATATTATTGATATCAAATTTTATATACAATGACTTAGGAAATAATATCCCTAAAATTATGATAACAACTAAATGGCGGCAACGTAATGATGTTGACACTAACAACTAACGTAGTCAAAATGACTACAACAACTAACTACCTAGATATTTACTAACAATGTAAATATCCTAGGGTAAAAGTAAATGCATGTGGTAAAAAGTAACAAACTACTTTTTACCATGCGGTAAATAAAATCTACCTAATGTAGGAAATAGGTAAATATCCCAAATGATGGAATATTACTCTAACAAATCCTACTCTACAACTTGATGTTGTGTCTAAACACCTTATTCATCATCAAGATGGACAAAAATGGTGTAAGAATCATTCTCTTACTATTTACAATCATGAAAAGTGGTTAAACTAGACATTGAAAAACATTGAGGCAAAAAGAAAAGAAATCCTAGAAACCTTTCAAGAAGCTAATTTTTACAAGGAAAGACACAAGATAAAAAAACAATTGTATATTAAGAAGCTTGAAGAGGAATTCAAAAAGGAAGGCATTAATGTTGCTTTCTTCTTTTTCCAAGGTTGAGAATAACCATTATGGTGAAACCTCATAGGCACATGTAGTTATTTACTCACCATTTTGGACATCCAACTATTTTAGAGAGTGGATTAAAACTTCAAGGGTAAATTAGCACATGACTGAGCATAGCCATACCTTATATAACTATAGTGTATGGTATTATCGAGAGCATGTGATAACTGGTGATGATTATATTTACAAGTAGCCAAATGTGGTAAGGTGATAATCAGTTACTCCTTGTTTAGTGAAGTTCTTCATGTTTTAGATGTGGACCCCAATCTTCTTTTTATTTATCACACCACCCATACAAATGACAAGGTCAATTTTGGTAGAATCATTGGGTGATTAAGTACATTAATAATATATTTAAGATAGTTGCTTGAGGATAAAATGAGTATAATTATATAAACGCTTGGTTGGCATCTTGTTTATTCTTTCTTCTCCAAGAAGAAAGAATTTATGACTATGGTGGTATGGATAGATAAAACTATAAGGCAATGACACCATAGGCTTAGAAACCTTGGCTATGAATCCTTGAGGTACGTGAGTTGTTTATTGGTATTTCTCTTATGGCTCCCCGTTGTTGGACTTGTGTTGAATATTTTCCATGTTATTCAAGTGGGGCTAACTCTGAAAGGACTTTACACTTTTTCCCTATCCTTGTCAGGGTTCAAGGCTAGGTCGGGCCTCGAGCGAAGGTACGAGGGTGGTAGCCCATGTTTGGGGGTCCAGGGGCATTGGCCCCCTAGGAAATATTTTGGGGGTTTAAGCTATTTTTTAGACCCACATGGATATTTTTTGGGCTAATGTAATGTTGGCCCGTGGTTTTGCGCCCATGGTATTGTAAAATCCCTTCTTGTGTTGTTAGTATATAAAACAACACTTGCATGAGGGTTTGGTGATGAATTGGCAAGAAATATAATCACAAGTGAAAAGCAAGTGGAAGGATATTATTGTATTGGGGACGGTCAAGTTTATACAATAAGGAGATATTATTGTTGGATTTTTCCCGAAAGGGTTTCCTAGGATAAATTTTTGTGTAATGTGTTCTTTTTCTCTGTTTTTTCTTTTTGATTCTACACTTACTGCTTTTTCTAGATTTTGTTTATTGGGATGTTATTTCTCTTCATTTGGTATCAGATCTAAGTTTTAGCTTTGTTTGAGGAGTGAGGGTTACAACCCTAGGATAAATCGATTCTTGAGTGGGAGCAGTGCATGGAAGCACACAGGTAGAGATCAAAAAAATTATGGATAGAATTTTGAGTTATGGAAACTCAAGATGGAGGATTTGTTGGTGGATAAAGATCAGGGGGTCACGATCTCGAGAGTAAAACCAATAGAAATGATAGATAATAAATGGATAAAGATCAATAGGAAGGCAAGGAGCTCTATTATATTGTTTTTATCTTATTTGGTATTGTTTAATGTATCGACAAAGGCCATGGCAAAGTTATTATGGGAAAATTTGGGAGTACTATATTAGACAAAGTCACTAGTAAATAAAATTTCTTTGAAAGAAGTTGTATTCTCTTCGGATGAATGATGGTGACTCTGTGGCTGAACATTTGAATGCTTTTAACACTATGGTAAGTTAATTAAACTCTGTAGATGTAAAAATAGATGAAGAGGAAATGTATATTACTTTACTTTGTTCATTACCTAAAATCCTAGGATAACCCAGTTATGGCTATCACCAATATTACTTCTAAATTGAAAGTAGAGGATATAGTAGGAACATTGTTATTTTAGGAAATGAGATGAAAATATTCTGAGGATTATCATCAGAAGGATACCTTGGTTGTGAGAGATCGTTCTCAAGAAAGAAACAATAATAAATCAAGAGAAAGGAAATCGAAATCTAGGGGAAAATCTATTGTTCTTGACAAAAGGAAATGTTGGAAGTGTGGTAAAATGGGGCATTATAAAGATACTGCATATCTTAAAAGGATGATGAAGGAATGTTTTTAGAAACAAAGGCCACAAATGAAGATTCAGGGGATCTATTCATAGATGCAGCATGCTCAAGTGAACATCATGACTCATGGTTGATTGACTCAGGCACTTCTTTTCAAATGACTCCTCATAGGGAGGGGTTTTGTGAATATAAAAAGATAAATGGGGGTGAAGTCTTCTTAGGAGACTATTCGACAAAGAAAATAATAGGTCAAGGAAGAGTTAAAACCCTTCCTGGTGTGTTGCATATTCCAGGTTTGGAAAGGAATATGATATCCGTTAGTAAGATGAATGACGTGGGTGTGACTATGAAATTCAATAAGGACAGCTACAAGATGGTTCATGGATGCTTAGTATTGGCAAGGGGAGTTTGTACAGGAATTTTGTTCAAACTTGAGGCTAGCACTATAAGTATTGATTGCAATAACTCTTTAGTTGTAGAGAAAATTAATACGGTAGAAGAAGCTCCAAGTATTCATGTAGTGAAAAAAATGTTGTGGCATCAACGCATGGGGCACATTGGTGAGAAAGGCCTTTGAACATTAAAAATGAAAGGTATGGTCGAAAAAAAAAATTATTGCCCATTAAATTTTGGTTTTTGTGAGCACTGTTTTTGGAAAGCAAACCAGAGTTAAGTTTCCCAATAGTGCTACAAGATCTGAAGGAATTTTGCATCTAGTTCATAGTTATGTGTTTGGATCTACAAAAGTATCATCATTAGGTAAATCCATCTATTTTGTTACATTTATAGATGACTTCTCAATAAAGACCTGAGTATAATTTTTAGGGTACAAATCTAATGTTTTCAATAAATTTAAAGAGATCAAGGCTCTTGTGGAAAATCAAATAGAGAAAAAGATAAAGGTTTCGAGAAGTAATTATAGTGGTGAGTATTGCTCAATGAATTTAAACATTTTTTCAAGGACTATGGAATAGAAAGGAATAGAACAAGTTCATATACTCCACAACAAAATGGAATTGTAGAACGGATGAACAGAACATTGATGGATAAGGCCAGAAGCATGCGAAGTTATGCAAGGCTAGAAAATAAATTATGGGTAGAAGCCATGTTAACTGCTTTCTACCTCATCAATAGATCTCCTACCTCATCTTTGGTGGAAAAAACTCCATAGAAAGTGTGGACTAGTAAGAAACCCTCTCTCATTCATATAAGGGTTTTTGGTTGTGAAGATTATATGTATGTCCTAAAATAGAAAATGAATAAGCTAGGCTATGTATTTTGGGTAGGGCTAGTCCAGGCCCCGAGTGGGGGTACATGGTTGAAAATGTTTTGGAGGTTTAAGCTATTTTTAGACCCATATGGGCATTTTTTGGGTTAATGTAATGTCGGTCCATGGTTTTGCCCCCATGGTATTTTAAAACCCCTTTAATGTATTATTGGTATATAAAACAACACTTGCATGAGGGTTTGGTAATGAATTTGCAAGAAATGTAATCACAAGCGAAAAGCAAGCGAAAGGATATTATTGTATTGGAGACGGTCAAGTTTATACAATAAAGAAATATTCTTGCTAGGTTTTTTCCCAAAAGGGTTTCCTAGGATAAATTCTTGTGTAATGTGTTCTCTATGTTTTTTTTTTATTTTGTACTTATTGCTTTTCTAGATTTTGTTTATCGGGATGTTATTTTTCTTCACCCCTAATGGAATTTATAGGGAAGCATCATTGAGAATCCTTCCAAAAAAGAGTAGTTAGGCATGCTATACAACTCTTGTAATACATTCATAGGGATATTTATGGGTCAAATCCATCTCTATATCTATCCAATAAGAAACATTTTGTAACCTTTTTAACTATTTCTATAGATATGGTTGGTTGTACATCATTTACACTAAAGATGAAGCTTTGAGAAAGTTCAAAGACTTCAAGGATCTTGTGGATAATCAACTTGCGAGGAAGATAAAATGCTTGAGTTTTTATGGGGGAGATGAGATTATTAGCCATACCTTTGATGATGTTTTGGATCTTCATTACAATTATTTTTAGAGGAATGTTTACTATATCTTAGAGTAGAATGGGTGGTCAAGCAAAAGAATAAGGTTTTCATTGAGATGAATAGATGTATGTTGCACGCCAAGTAGATGGAGTGATAGGGATTAATAGTACTTGTTTTATTTCATAGTTGTATCGAATAAGCGGATAAGCTTTGTAACCATCAGCATCGGACATGCATTTAATAAAACCAATGACATGGAAATGCATTTAATGAGAGCGGCATGAAAAAGGGGGCATGCATTAAATTTTTGGTTTTAATGATGGCAAAAATTAAATTAAATTAAAAATAATTTAATTTAATTTATTTAATGGAGCGGTAATGATGGTCCACACGCAAATGATGGGTACGTGCAATTTAATGATGGGAATATGCGCAAGTAATTAATTTAATGGTGGAGGGAAAAATTAAATTAAATTAAAAATAATTTAATTTAATTTATTTAATGGTGGAGGGAAAATTAAATTAAATTTAAAATAATTTAATTTAATTAAATTAATGGTGGAGGGAAAAATTAAATTAAATAAAAAATAATTTAATTTAATTTATTCAATGGTGGAGGCCACGGTTGTGGTTAGGTGAGAGGAAGATCCGGGCGGACTGCGGATGGGAAAATGTCGAAACGGCATAGAAGCCAATTTGGAGGAGTCCTTGCCGACAGTTTTGTGGGCCTACCGGCCACCTTCAAACCAACCACAAGCCATACACCCTTTCAGTTAATGTATGAATAGGAGGCGGTGGTACCTGTCAATTTTTTGGTACCAAGTTTAAGAATAGCAGTGGAGGACCGCATGAATGATGAAGAGAGCATGTTAGAAAGGTTCAACATTAGTATAGTTAGGAGAAAAGAGGGTGATGGCGCAATGGGCGACAAAGATTGCTCAACAAAGACATAAGTATTGGCATGATAAGCATCTGAATATGGATTTGAAGACCGATGAGTTAGTGCTCAAGTATAATGGAAAAAGGTAAATCAAGCTAGGGAAGTTAAAAACTCTATGGCTTGGACCCTTCTAGGTGGAAGAAGTATTGGACAACGGGGTTGTCTGGTTAAATAAATAGGATGGTACAGTTTGCCCTAAATTTATAAATGGTTCTAAGTTGAAAGTGTACAAGGCATAGGCATAGGTGAATGTGATCAACTTAGACACATTGGAAGACACTTTTGGGAGAACAACAAAAGAATAATGACCCGCGATACAATCCTACAAACATGGAGATCCAAGTAGGACTATTAGAGATGAAGAACCAGCAAATCTGGAATGGTTGTTCAGAACAGAGGGTGAACATGTGATCGAATGACAAAAGTTGAAACCTCAGAAGGAAAACAACAATTATTACAAGTCCATGTTCGATTTTTGAATAATGAAGCAGAAGCGCGACTTCAAACCCTCACAAATGTCACATTGCAATAACAAGAACCAGAAGTGGAAGAAGAGGGAAATGAGGAATTGAGAGTTTTGCAACAAAATAATTTTCTAGCCTACTGGTTGTGTTGGCTAGCTAAGGGGATCAAGCATTTAAATCTGACAAGGCAAAATCTGGACAAAGACCTACAATTGACGAAGGTGAAATTGCAGGAGAAAGAACAACGATTGGCATAAAATGTCATCTAGTTGGATAATGCTCTACAACATATTCAAAAAATTGTGGACCTTAGTGCCCAACTCAAGGACAAGGAGCAAGTGATTATAATCGTTGAGGTCGAAATGTTGCGTCAAAAAGAGGCCAAGGAATTGCTTTTGGAATAGAATGTAGAATTCATGGTCCAGAAGCATTAGAGTAAGGATTCCTGGAAAAAGGAATGGGAGGCATTGCATAAGGAATTGCTTCAATCACAACAGTGTGAAGCAGCTCTTAAAGCAGATCTGGCATAGAGGGAGCCATCATCCTCAACCCTGACAACATGGCAGATGAAGGAAATCTTCATTCAACGTGAATCGTAATTGTTGTCCAAACTCCAAGAAATGGAAGACAGAGCCAACAATATGGGAGTAGAATGGGCCAAGTATTTTAATTTTACTTATGTCAAGCGAGTTCGCAATGAACGTGAAGCCTTCAAGCTCCAGGTATAGGAATTATAAGGAAGACTCCAAGCTACTGAGCCAAATGAGGCTGAAAAATTGTGTAAATTAACCATCCTAGACTGATTAGTTAACTAGACAACTGGTTTAGTTAAGTCAAACTGATTAGTTAACTAAACAACTGATTTAGTTAAGTCATACTGATTGTAACGACCCATACTGATTAGTTATGGATTGATTAGTTCTGAGCGGTTGTTAGTTAAGGTTGTAACGAGTAGACGGTTGGGGACATTGGCGCCTGGTTGGTTGCAGTAACCGCCAAGGCTATCCTATAAATATCCCCCTACTCATTTTGTAATGATCCACCATTTATGAATCAATACAACAATCAGGATTGTTCTAGTGTTGTGCAGATCTACGTGTGAAGATTATTGTCTTGTGTTGCAGGTATCCAAATGATGCATGTCATGGAGTAGGTTGGGAGCAAGCTTGTATTATCAATTTTGTGTGTTGTGCAAAGTTGCAAAGAGGAGAGATCAGGGACGATTTCGAGGGTTGCAAGATGTAGGGCAAGTATTGTCCAAGACCCGTCTAGGCCTATCCATATAGGTCTACTCGTCACCCGTTTAGGCCTACCCATCACCCATCTAGGCCTATCCATCTAGGCCTACCCGTCTAGGCCACCCATCAAGAACCTACAATCATCCACCTAACGCTCACCCATCTAAACCTTGCACTACTCGTCTCACACCCAAGCCCTCTAGACTGGAGCTACCCATTTAGAGGAACATATTTTGAGGTAACCTGTTTGAAGCTACTCGTCTAGCAAACTACCCGTTTGGAGTTACACATCTAGCCAATTACATGTCTAGGGAGTCACTCATTTGGAAACTACTTGTCTAGACTTGTCATTTTACAACTTATCTGTTTGGATTATCACATTTGCAGTCATCAGTCACTGGTTACTCGTCTAAGGATATACAATATAGCCTAGTACCATGGTTAGTAGCCAAGTTTGCCATTCCTTTCCCTCCTAAAACACCTGTCATTCCCTCGTCTCGGGAAAGTACTCACCCATGTCAACACCGGTTGGGTTGGTTTTTCTTAGTTGTTGGTTCATTTATGTTGTTTGGTGTCGTCCCTTTTGTGTGGTTGTAATTGGGATTCTCTTGTAAAAGGTTTGGGGGAGCCTTTCAAAACCCCTCTTTTTTCCATCTAATAAAAAAAAACACCAAGGAGTTTTTTTTAAAAAAGGTACCAAGGAATATTTTTTCTTAAAGCACCAAGAGTATATTCTTGATTGGAGAAAGACATCAATCCCCTGCATATATTTTTGCTGATCAGACATTGCTGATTTCACGTAGTTTGAGGCAATAATCAATTTGTGAGTATAGGTTTATATATATTCATTGGAAAGCATTTTTTGAGGCCTATCTAGGGGAATTGAAATTTCCTAGTTTTTTCAGGGTTTAGCATGGCTAGAGGTGCACCAAAGTTCCTATTGTGCAATTCTTAGTTATTGTGAGGGAGTAATTAATATGCTTGGGAAACTAAACTCAAAACTCAACTTGAGTTTAAGGAAGTGTGGGTAGTTGTAAACAGGTCCATTATCAGTTCTAACACAAATTATGAAGAACAAATTAAATTTAACAAAGCATACAGAAAGGCTTGTTGATCTTCAGTTTTGGTGTCTCTAATGAAATTCAACCATACATTTGTGATTCAACCACATCAAAAGATGTCTGGGACAAGCTCCAGACAGTATTTGAGGTAAAGAACAAGAACCAAATCTTGTTCCTTCAAAGCCAACTTCATTGCTTAAAAATGAAGAATGGAGAAAAGCTTTAGTCATTCTTGAGACAAGTTGTAGAGCTACATGCATCACTCCAAGCTTTTGTTGAAATATTTTTTGACATACTTGTTCTCATTACTTTAAGATCTCTTCCTTCACAATATAATGTGTTTGTGACAACTTTGAATGTCACTGAGCAAACACCAACATTTGAAAAATAGATGAATCTGCTTCAAACAGTGGTGGCCTCTCATACATTACAAGATGAAGATCAAGTTCTCCTTTCAAATCAAAAGGGAAAGTAGTCAGTCAAAAAAGATATAAGACCTCAACACCATTTTTAGCATCAAAGAAACAATTATTGTATGCAAAAGACATGAAATTTGTGGCAAAGATGGTCATACATTGAAGGAATGTTAGTACAATCCTTTCATAGATGGATCCTCTTCTCAAGCAATGCATTTGCAGGCAGACGAAGTCATCAACAAACAAGAAAATTTCAAATTGGAAGAAGTATGTCAACAACATAATAATATTGTCAAAGACAACCACTCAGGGAATAAGAGCATGTATTTGCTACTCATGATCAACGAATTCCTCCCAATGATGTTTGATATGTCGATTCTAGAGAAACCAAACATATAAATGGTTGAAAAGCCTAGTTCTAGACCGTAGATTTTTCTAATCATATAGGAAAGATCTCTTTGAGTGGTGATACATCCTATGATATCAAAGGCATAAGTGATGTCAAATTGCAACTTATATCATACACATGCAAGATAATATAAGTCTTATATGTTCCAATACTCACTAAGAATCTACTCTTCATCAACCAATTACTCAACCATAATTTGAAGGTTGAGTTTGACAAACAAGGCTCCAGGGTATGTCTCATTCGTAACAAAGAGAGAAAGTCCATGATTATTGCATATGGTAAAGGAGTAGGAAAATTGTTTGAGAATTCATACAATTCATCATGATAATCTAGCACTAGTTTTCAACTCTTATATTTATGCATCACTCTGGCATCGACGATATGGTCATCTAAGTTTTGGATATCTTATAGCACTTCAAAATAAGCACATTGCCAAAGCTCTTCCTTCTTTGAAGAAATCTACTCAAATTTACCCTTGTTGCTTAGTTGGAAAGCAACATCGAGCTCCATTTGGTTCTTTAGAATCTCAATCCAAAGGGCCTCTCAATCTACTTCATATTGATCTTCGCATACCCATGGCTCCGAGCTATAATGGATCCAGATATTTTCAACTTTTTGTTGATGATCATACTGGCAAAATGTGAGTATTCTTTTTGCAAAATAAGAATGAAGACTTTTTCTACTTCAAATAGTTTAGGGCTTAGGTTCAGACATTCATAGGTTATCAGGTTCATGTCCTCCACTCAAATTGAAGGGAGATTTTAACAGTAATGAGTTTTCAATTTTCTTAATGAAACATGGCATTCATCAACAATTGACAACTACTTACACACCACAAAAGAATGGTGTTTTTGAATATAGAAATAGAACCATCGTGGAAGTAGTTCATTGCATGTTGAAATATTCTCAACTTGAACCCTTTTTTTGGGTATAAGCAGTACATACTATAGTTTACCTCTTCAATTATGCCCCCAATAAATCACCTGATCACATCACTCCACAGAAGAAACAAGGATTAAACACAAGCCATCAATATCTCATCTTTGTGTTTTTGTTTGTATAGCATATATGCACATCCCAAAGGAGAAGATACAAATATTGGATGAGAAGTCTCGTCAATGCATTCTAATAGGCTACAATGATAAATCAAAAGCCTATATATTATTTGATCTGAAAATAAAAAAATTATATATTCGTCGTGATGGCATCTTTGATGAGAAAGATAAGTCACCCTCATCCTCTCCACAAGAATCTTCATCCAACTTTGTTCTAGTAATACTTCAAAGTGATGAAGATGAAGAAGATGCTAATGAGGAAGTTTCCAAGGACAACAATGATGAAAATAATGATGGATATATGGACCAATATGCTCTACCACATCACACATGGGAAATACCCAAGTGGTACATTAGCACATTAAGAGCTTCAAGGATAGATGGAGTTCCAAATACATCTACCACAAGACCGAGTATGTGTAACATGGCTTGCAATGAGGTAAATATGACCTTCAAGAATATTTTTGTACAATTTTTTTAACCAACCATAATGCAAGACGCTCTTTAGTCTAATTCTTGGAATAATGATATGGATACTTAATACCAAGCATAATGAAAATAATACTTGGCAACTTGTTGATCTTCCACCAAGGAAGAAGGCCATTGGATGCAAATGGATATTCAAAATCAAATATAAATCATATGATAGTATTGATAAATACAAGGCATGACTTGTAGCCAAGGCATATGAGCAAAAAGAAGGCATTGACTATCAAGAAACATTTGCACTTCCAACAAAAATAAAGACCATCAAAATTATATGTGCTCTAGCTACATAGTTTGGATGGAGGATTTACCAGATGGGATGTCAAAAGTGCCTTCCTCAACAAAGACTTAAAAGAAGTCTAAATGACTCAACCAGAGGGATTCATTACACCTGAACAAGAAACAAAGGTGTGTAAATCGATTAATCGATTAAATCTCTCAATGGTTTCAAATAGCCTGGTATATAAATAGACCATTTTTTTTAAAACATGGTTTCAAGGAAAATCCATATGATCCAAATATATACAAGGAACAATGGGGGAAGTTGTGATCATCATTGTATATGTGGAGGATTTAGTCACCATAGGAAGTTCTAAGATAATGATTCTTGAAAAGAAGATTTGACATGACATATCTTAGACTATTGCACTATTGTTTAGAATTGGAAGTGTGGCAGACACATCACCATATATTTTTCTCACAAATCAAATATACCAAGATACTTCTTGAGAAGTATCACATGAATTATTGTAAGCCCACGACGACTCCTATGGAACCAGGGTTGCAACACACAGTTTGACTCCTCGCCACCCGTGAATGCAACTGTCTATCAACAGTTGGTTGGAAGTCTCATTTACCTAACATACACTAGACCATATATCAACTTTGCAATAAGTTACCTCTCACGATTCATGGAAGAACCGAAATGTCTTAGCAACAAAAAATGTATTAAGATATATCCATATTACCATTGAGTATGGTCTGGAATTTAAGAACCATGAGTTCTTAATTAGCTACACAAACTCAGTCTATGCAAGATGTATTGATATTTAAAAATCCACTTCTTTGTATGTATTCTTGCTAGGATTTGAATCTATATCATGGAGAAGTAAGAAACAACAAACAATTGCTCGATCTTTCACAAAAGTATATTGTGCTACAAGAGTTTTCTGTGAGGCAATACAGCTAAAACATATGCTAGCAAGTATGGGTGTACCATAAACTAACTAGCAACCATATACTGCAACAATCAAGGCGTATTGATACTTGTTCATAATCCAATGTTCCACAAGCGCACCAAACATATTAAAGTTCAGTGCCACTTCATACGCAAACATGTTCAACACAATATTCATCTCAAGTTTTGCCCTACTCAAGAACAACGTGCAAACATCTTTACCAAGTCACTTGCACATTTTAAGTTTGAACTTTGAAGTAGTTCGAGATTTTCTCTCCAAAAAACTTTAAACCATGATTTAATAAGGAATGTTAGAAATTATTACCATCATAGTCAACACAATTGTATCATGGTTGCAACCACCCAACATAGGGTCCTGTTGAGTGAATTTTTGTCCCATTACAAAATGAACACACAACTGGAGTCTCAAATCAGAAGACTCTTTCTTGCAAAGAAATATGTTATTATTTTTTTTTATTTCTCCAAGCTTCTTGTGAACAGATCTCTATATGCATAAAACCAATTTCAACTTAATGCAAATAAATGAATATCTCCCAGAATAGTTCAGATCCTGCAAGTAACTGTTAACAAGGGGCCTTTGTTGATTCACAGCAAACTTTGTAACCCTAATTTGTTAAAGTAACCAATCATGTAACAAAAGAAAGAAAAATCCTTTTATGTTCTGACATTAATGAAATTAACATGCGGTTTATTTTAGTGTTAATTGGTTCATTTTATCTTTTATTTTAATTGTTCTGCTATTTTAACATTAGCTTCTAAATGAGATTAAAATATATCAGAAACTGAATCAGAAATGTTCTTATTCGAATCAGCTGGAAAACCAAAGAAGGATGTTAATCTGGTTAGCAATCTCCTCCCTGCAAAACCCCAAGTTATGAGATGAAGCTCTAAAACAACCCGACCTAACGACACTGTAATAAACACAATCGAATCAAATCAGATGCTAGACTCTAAGGAAATAAATGATTTGCATTGTTTTGTCATTCACCTATCGCAACCCACATTACGGTGTAAACAAATAGATACAAAACAAAATAATGCAAAGGAAAGATATACAGTAAAACAATAGTCTTAGCCTTCAATCTCCTTTTGGTTTCACACACAAAAGTTACTCCCGCCAAATAACTCCTTTATTCGATAAAATAATGCTTTTCTGTTTACAATTTCTAGCCCCGTATCTATCTACATTTCTGCTATTTAAACTTTCGCTTGTTGCTCTTGGCCGCTCCGTGACGCTTCGTTTCAGCTTCCCGTGACGCTTCGTTTCAGCTTTCCCGCCTTTTGGTGTTTTTTACCCCTTCGCTTGAATCTCGCAACGCTTGATCTTCTCTCGCGGCCGATGAATCGTCGATCCGAAGCGTTACTCTGATCCTCATGCATTTCTGCCACGTGTTCAGCGCTCTCTGCATGTTCAGTAACGGTCCCATGAAAATCGTGACTAAAAATAGCCCGCGGCCTTGCTCCTTCGCTTTCACAGTGAAAACACGACATGTCGCGAAATCGCGACATGTCGCGATATCGCGACGCCTTTGTTCTCCGTACGCTCCGATCGAAACCTGTCACGAAATCGTGACCATTTTCTCCTTCGGGCCATCTCGCCGCAACCTGTCGCGAAATCGCTACCATTTTCATCATCCGTACACTTTGCCAAAACACGTCGCGAAATCGCGACCATTTTCACCACTTTGCCGAAACACGTCGCGAAATCGCTACCATTTTCATCATCCGTACACTTTGCCAAAACACGTCGCGAAATCGCGACCATTTTCATCGTCCGTACACTTTGCCAAAACACGTCGCGAAATCGTGACCATTTTCATCCTTCGGACCATCTCTCCGTAACCTGTCGCGAAATCGCGACCATTTTCATCGTCCGTACACTTTGCCAAAACACGTCGCGAAATCGCGACCATTTTCATCCTTCGGACCATCTCTCCCAACACGTCACGAAATCGCGACCATTTTCATCATCCGTACACTTTCCAAAACACGTCACGAAATCGCAACCATTTTCTCCTTCGAACCATCTCTCGCAACATGTCGCGAAATCGCTACCATTTTCATCATCCGTACACTTTGCCAAAACACGTCGCGAAATCGCGACCATTTTCTCCTTCGGACCATCTCTCCTCTCTGGGCCGCGACGGAGCAACATGTCGCGATTTCGCTACAATTTTTCATTCTTCATCAGCGACGGAGCGACATGTCGCGATATCGCGACACTTTTCTTTTTTCAGCAGCGACGGAGCGACATGTCGCGATATCGCGACACTTTTCTTTTTTCAGCAGCGACGGAGCGACATGTCGCGATTTCGTGACATGTCGCGATTTCGCGACACTTTCTATACTTGTGCATTTTGCCCCTTTTCTTCATTTTTAGCATCTGGGTCACTGAGATTTTTTTTTGAAAACCTGCAAAAAAAGGTGGGTCCCCAATTTTGGGGTGTGTTGTGGATTAACCACAACAAATGGCGACTCTGCTGTCAAATGCTCCAGAGCATTTTTGTGAGAACCCAACCTGAAATATATGAGCTTAGAAACAAGCGTTAGCACATAAAAGATAAACAAATACCGACAGATCAGAAGTACATGAAACATCGGAATCATTAGTATTAGCTCGGTGTGTGCTATTTGTTTTCATTCCTTATCGCTTGGACTTGATCAACATTCCATTGTCAGTTTTACATGCATGCATGTGTGAGATTGTAAATGATTTGTGAAACCTAATGAATATGCTTAGAGATTTTGCTTTTACAAATGCATAGACCTTCTAATATCATATACAAATATTCAAGATTGTCAAACCCTCTTAGGATCAACCATGTGTATAATGAATTGTTTTATTAGATCCCAAAGTTGGTTATGAGTCACTATTATCTTGAACCCATGTGTAAGTGAAAGTGAAATCTGAGCTTTGGGAAATCAGACTCCCAACTTAATCTAGATGGGAGTTTAACGCTATTCTTACTACTCGATTTGGAATTCATTACCTCACTTTGAGCAAAATGATTTAACCAATTATGGAAGAAATGGTCATGCTAGTCTAACCCTTTGAATGATCTAGTGGTCTTGTTTTTTAGACAAGACATGCTGTCATGCATGGGCATACCTAACCCCATAATCCATGACTTAACTTCATTTCTTTGGACTTTGGGGATGACTACCCATCCTTTGCAGAGGACAAGTAGTACGATCCTTTCAATCCAATATAAAGATGAGATGGGAAAAAGTTAATTTTACTTCTTGGATCTTAGGGATGACTACCCATCCTTGCCAGGGACATGTAGTACGATCCTTCCAATCCAAGTCTTAGATGAAAATGAAGAATATTATTTTTATTACTTAGACCTTGGGGATGACTACCCATCCTTTGCAGAGGACAAGTAGTACGATCCTTCCAATCCAAGTTTTATCTTGATATGAGACATAGGAGCTTTGGGGAATCGGATTCTCAACCTAGGCGAGATGAGAATTATGCCCTATCCTTACTACTCCATGTAGGTCAAATCAAAGCTTTGGGGAGTTGGATCCTCAACCTAAGTTCGATGAGGACTTAACCCTATCCTTACTACTCTGATTTTAGGCTTTAAGCTTAATGGAAGTGGTGAAAACCACTGTTTTAAGGATCATGTTGCATAATAGGATAGACATGAAATATTCCTTTCGCTTGACCCATTTCCTCCAAGCAAGGTTTCGATCATTTTGCCCAAGATCTTTTTTAATGTGTACAAACTGTGCTTGGTTCTAGATATCTTGGGGCTCAGTTTCCAACCTTAGGATTTTTCTTTATTTATGTTATAGTATAACCCTAAGAGGATTTAACACACTTTAATGATTTGTATCTGAAATGCATATGTAACTAAGATGGCATGAATATGCAAAGTGAGATGTACTATGAATGCATTGCCCTTTGAATTGCAGATGAAGTATTACCATAATTTGTAAAACTGACTACTTCATGCATCACAAGCCCCAAACGACATTATTTAACCGTTTGTGTTATATGTGGAGCTTTTACAACATAATTCCAATGCTTCATCTTCTCCCGATCTTAGGCATGTGTTACCATTTCAAACTTTTATTCCATTTTTTTTTTTTTATTCTATATAAGACAATGAAAACATGTCAAACAAACACACCACCTAAACGTCCAACCTGCACACACAAAAGAAACAAAGCACAACATTAATACAAACCTAAACATGTCAAGAACACAACTTAAGTATCAAATCTGCACACAAAAGAAACAAAGCACAACATTATTACATATAATACAAAACCCAGCTGCCTCAAGCCTGGAAGTAGTGTTTCAAGTGTAACCCATTGACAGGTAATGCCAAATCCTTTCCATCCAAGGTTCTTAGTCTAAAACTGTTTTCCCCTAGGACTTCTGAAACTTGGTACGGACCCAACCATAAGTAGTCAAACTTATCATGATCCCCTTTCTTCTCATGTCTTTTGTCCCATAACAGCACTAGATCTGATATTTTAAAGGCCTTGGCCCTAGACTTTTTGTCAAACCATCTCTTTACTACATCCCGGTGTTTACTAAAATGAAGCATAGCTTCATCCCTTTTTTCATCCAGATGCATTAATTGTGTTAGTCTAGACTCAAGTTTATCATCAGTTCCGCAATAATCTTTCATGAAATGCAGCGTTTGTAACCTGAGATTTGTAGGAAAAATGGGATCTTGTCCATAAACCAGATGGTAAGGAGATGTTCCTATTGCTTCTTTGACTCTGATTCTGTCAGCCCAAAGAGCCAACTTAAGCTTGTTATGCCAATCCCTCGGATTTCTTTCCAACAATTTTTTTATGACATTTAACAAATTCTTGTTAGATGATTCGGCCAATCCATTACCTTGCGGATAATAATTGGAAGAGAATTTTAAACTCACACCGTTGTCAAATGCCCAATTAGCAAATTCCAAAGAAGAAAAAGCTGAACCATTATCACTTACAATTGAGTTAGGCATCCCAAACCGAGTGACAATATTATCCTCTAGGAATTTAATAACAACCTCCGACGTAGCATTCTTTGTGGGGATAGCTTCAATCCACCTTGTGCAATAATCCGTAGCTGTTAGAATGTATTTGTGGGAATCGGATGAATTGGGACCGATAATCCCAACAAAATCTAGGCCCCATTGCGCAAAAGGTCTAGACTCAATTACGGATTGTAAAGGCATGGAAGCGTTCCTCGTCTCTATTGGTCGTAGTCCGACATGTATGACATGACCTCACATGAATATGGGCATCTTTGAATAGTCGAGGCCAATAAAAACCGGCTCTAAGGATTTGGTGGGCTGTGGCATTAGCGGACCCGTGTCCTGTCCCATGTTTACCATGAAATTCCTCGAGGATTCGCACTGCTTCTTTCTGATCAACACAACGAAGGTAAATACCTTCATGATTTCTCTTGTATAACGTGCCAGATCTAATTAGGAAATTAGCAGACTTCAAGCGCAAGGCTCTTCGTTGAGTAGAATTCAAATGCGTTGGACATTTACCGTTTAAAAGAAAATACACCACATCTGTATACCACTCATCTTTGGTAATATCCGTGACTTCGTAATGTTGACATGAAATCGCGAGATCCTTTTCTGCTATTGCCTTAACCAACCCTTGTCCCCGCACTATCTTCATCGACCGAATCTCAAGATCAAAATCCTGCAAATTTGAAACCCACTTACCACGTCTTTCACCTAATTCATTCCGTATGAACATGGCTTTGACTCGCAGGATCCGGGACGATAGCAAAGACCCTACCGTGGACTATGTAATGCCCGAATTTTTTCACAGCTTTAACCAGAGCATACATTTGCTTGTCCAAGATAGAGTATCTCAGTTTCGCATCTTTGAGAGGACTACTCAGGAAGGCAATAGGATTTTCAATGCTGCCTTCACTCTTCTGAGTTAAAACACTCGCAAAGGAGTGATCTGAAGCAAATGTGTAGATATAGAAAGGCTTCGTATAATCGGGACTCACTAAAACCGGGGCTTTAGAAATCGCGTCCTTGATGTTTTTAAAAGCATCTCTATTTTCATCTCATCCACTTGATCTCGGACCTCTTTCTTTAACATGTCGTTCAAAGGTTTTGCTATCTCTCGCAAAATCTGCAATAAATTTTCTCGACGAAATTGATCTTCCCGAAAAATGATCTCAACCCCTTCTTGCCGTTGGGACAAGGAATCTGTCGTATGGCTTCTATTCTCTCGGGGTCAATGGAGATTCCATCCTTAGATATTATATGCCCCAATAACTTCCCTTCGTCACCCCGAAAATGCACTTCTTTGGGTTGAGAGAAATGCCATGCTCCCTGCATCTTTGAAAAACTTTCTTAAGATCCTTGACGTGGTTTTCCCTGTTCTTAGAAAAGACGGGAATGTCATCTACATAGACGATGATGCACTTACCTATGAGTCCCTTAAAAGCAAAGTCCATAGCTCGTTGGAAGGTGGCACCGCGTTCAATAGTCCGAAAGGCATTCTCCCGTATGCAAAGGTGCCCCACTTTGTGGTGAAAGCGGCTTTCATCCTATCACTAGGATGGATAAGGACCCGATTATATCCCGAATAACCATCCAGGAATGACATCATCTCCGACCCGTTTACCTTTTGGAGTATTTCATCAATGGTGGGTAACGGGTAGTTGTCTTTTTGGGAGGCTTTATTAAGATTTCTAAAATCGATACACAACCTTATTTCTCCACTCTTTTTCCTCACGGGGACCAAAGTTAGCAACCCATGTGGAATGCCTAACAGGAAAGATGATCTTAGCTTCTAACATTCGCTTCACCTCTTTCTCTATCAAGGGTTCTAATAATGGATTAACTCACCTCTGTCTTTGCCTGAAGGGTTTGGAATCTGGCTTCAATGGAATCGTGTGCATTATGACATTCTGATCATAGGTTTTCAACTCCTTATAACTCCAAGCTATGAAGTCTATGTATTCTTTTAATGCATTGGCGATGGAATCCTTCTCCTGCCTGGTACATGCTTTTGCTATAAATACTTCTCGAGGGCTTTCTGCACTTCCAATGTTAACCAAATCACAGGCTTCTCCTGGGAGGTGGAACCTTTTTACCCTCTCTTGGTTGATATCCGATATCGAAAGTTTTTTCTAATGAAGCCATCTCATCTGGCATCTTATTGCATTTTCCAATAGCTTTTTCTTCCAAATCTTCCTCCTCTAGATCCCTTTCATCTTCATCTATAACCTGCTTTTCAAATATACCAGAATTAGTGACAAAATTGAATATGTGCCTGTCACTATCAAACACTTGGAAATTCGTGACATTATCTGGTATCGAGGGGCAAGGGACCAGTTCTATGGAGAATTTCTTGCATTTCTTATGGTCCACTGGTTTCAACATACTCGCAGCTACGGCTAGAGAATCCGCCAGACGATTGCCCTTTCTAGAGATCAAAGATATGTTAAAGGCGTCAAACTCATCCATTAAATCTCTAACCCTGGTTCTGTAAAGTCTGAGCCGTTTATCTTTGCATACGTATTGTCCCTTCACTTGTTTTACCACCAGTTCCGAATCACCAAGGACCTTGATACACTTAACTTTCTTCCGAAGGGCCAATTGAAGTCCGAGAATCAAGGCCTCGTATTCTTGCCATGTTGTTGGTGGCAGGGAACTGCAGTCCGTATGCAAGCGAACATAGGCTCCTTATCCGAACATGACAATTCAACACCGGCTCCTCGCTCCTTGTTCTGGACCTGGATCCATCAAATCTTAAAGTCCAAATGTCCTGATGTCCTTCAGTACCGTTGCACCCAATATTTTCATTTTGGGAACTTTCGTGTGTTTCTATGTCCAAACAATATGCTCCCAGCTCTCGCCTCAATGTATTGGATCTCATTCGATTTGTTGTACTCCGTGATCATCTCCTTGAGCCTAGGCTCACTATCAATCCGAATTTGGTTGGCCACTCCCCTCCACGGCAACCACATATGTGAAGAATCTGTCACAATGTAACCATTCAGGTTTTTACTCCAATCTCTTCCCAAAACCATGCCATACTTGATAGGAATGTCGAGGACCAATATGTCTATGTGATGTTGAACCCCGGGTTCCGAATTGACTTGAATAAGCACATCACCCAATTCTCCCACCGCCTCCATGGTTGATCTATCCAGCCGCACCACCCCCGCTTCTAGAAGGTTTTGGTGTAAATCCCAATTTTTTACAGATTTCTAAGGGCATGATGGTAGCCGAGGCCCCCGAATCTATTAAACAATTGTGCAGGTTTTTACCTGCAATTCTAATGGTTATCAGAAAAGGAGGTATATCTCATTTTTCCTTTTGTAAAACCAATCGGGACTCAGCACTTTTAGCTTCATGAACTTGGGCAGATGGATCTAATATTTTTGGTGGACTTACTTCTTGGCCTAATAATCGGGACATGTCATACATTGAGACATTGGCCTTAGTTTTCTTCATGTCTTCCACCAAGTCATAAGTGGGTTTTTCTGAATTTGACATATTTTGCACCATCTTAGACTTTTCCACCATAGATGGAGGAGGGGGATTGACATCTCCTTCGAAATCAGGAGGAAGTAATTGGTTGTTTGGAGGAGTAGAGGAAGTTTTGGGCTCCTTAGAACTCCTAGTGTAATACTTGTGATTTCCTTTCCCAAAACGTTTGTTGGCATGAACGTTAAATGTTTCTTCATCTTCGTTTCCAAAAAATTCCACATCCTCCTCTTCTTCACTTTCTTGGGAATGTATAACCTCAGTCAATATAGACTCATGCTTCCCGTGGCCACAGTGCATACAATCGTTGTCACAAGGTCCCGATTCTCCAAAATCTTTCGAGACATCTGCCTGATTGGCTACGGGGTTGGGTACTCGCCCATTATTCGGCTGCGTGTTGTATGTTCCTTTTCCTCTATGGTTATGAGGCCGGCTATGACCCATGGCTTGGTCCACTTTTTTATTGACATTTCCCACCGTGACCAAAACTTTGGCCAAGGTTTCCTTCATGTTTTCTATGGCGGATTCAGACCCTTGTGGTTGAGGCACTGTAATTTCGGGTCCAGTTGTGTTTGCTGCATTAGCCACCTCTCGGAATAGGTACAATGGCTTGGGTCTAGGCAGGAGGATTCCACCCTGGATTCACACTTTGAATAGGAGTGATTGTTGGATAGGTCGTTGGGCTTGGCATGCTAATCGGAGCAAACCCCGGCAAGGTCAACAAATTATCGCCCATGCCGAACCCGTGCAAACCCATCGGGCTATTTTGAATTAATCCCCGCGTTTGCACGGAGGCATTCGGATAACTTGGAAATGGCGCCACTTGGGTGGGTGTTTGGAAATTGTTCATCATAGGAACCTCGTGGTGCCATTAATCTGGTTCATCATGGCAAATTGACTATATGGGCCATATTGTCCCATCTCGAGTCAACCGAGACAATCCCGCTCCCGGCAAGTTCATCTCGTCGCTCGAGAGTCATTGTCTCTCGCATAGGCCAAAGGAAGCGTCGTAACCCGAGGGTTCCTTCTAGTCAACAAAGACGTTAAAGGATCTAAGGCTCCGAAATATAATTGCAAAGCGACCGCAGGATCTACCGCAAAGTGACGAGTCGGATTCGTGTATAGTTTTTGGAACCTCTGGTTGAATGTTCGTATGGGTTCATTGGGTAATATTTTGCATGATACGAACAAATTGTAGATTATGGAGGGATCCAATAACATTCTAAATTGGCTTATGAATGCGGTTTCTAATTGGGCCCATGAAGTGATGGACCCTGCTGGAAGATTTTGATACCATTCATTGGCCGTGGGGTCTAGACTAGCAGGGAAAACTCGGCAAGCAACATCCTCGTGAGTAACCCCTTGCCTAAACATGTAATCTTTGTAGATTTGGACATGATCTTCTGCTGTTGTGGGACCATCGTGCAAGAATTTGGGTAATCCCCTTTCAATGTTTCTAGGCAAGTCATGGACCGCCCTTGGAATATCTAAAGGGGAACTTTGCGCACCGTACCAGAGGGCAGGTGGTTGTTGTTGTTGTTGTTGTTGTTGGGCCATATTATTCAAAGGTGTTAACCCTGTGGGAACAATTGGAACGCTTGGAACCGTGGAGACAGATATCACGGGTGTTACTCGTCGCACTTGAACTTAAAGGTTCAGAGCCCGCTGGATGTACTTGAGTCTAAAGAAATCCCTAACTCAAGTATACCGGGTGGTATTTCGATTTCTAATGTTTTGTTTTTCGGCCTCCTAGCAAGTGGGAGAAAGGCTTTGGAAAATAGTTTCCCCTGTGGTTTTAGACCTAGTAGCAATGTACTCAAAGTTGGGCCAACTTGGAAACTCTAAAACCCAAAAGACTTCTCTCAACTTGCTTGCAAAATACAAGATCCAACTTGTTATACCTGCAAGCACAATAAGTGGAAACAAAACTACCCACATTAATTGTTAGAACAAATCAAAAATCACAAAGCAATAAAGAAGGCCCTCCTTCTAGCGCCAAAATGTTGAGTGAATTTTTGTCCCATTACAAAATGAACACACAACTGGAGTCTCAAACCAGAAGACTCTTTCTTGCAAAGAAATATGTTATTATTATTTTTTATTTCTCCAAGCTTCTTGTGAACAGATCTCTATATGCATAAAACCAATTTCAACTTAATGCAAATAAATGAATATCTCCTAGAATAGTTCAGATCCTGCAAGTAACTCGTTAACAAGGGGCCTTTGTTGATTCACAAGGAAACTTTGTAACCCTAATTTGTTAAAGTAACCAATCATGTAACAAAAGAAAGAAAAATCCTTTTATGTTCCGACATTAATGAAATTAACATGCAGTTTATTTTAGTGTTAATTGGTTCATTTTATCTTTTAATTTAATTGTTCCGCTATTTTAACATTAGCTTCTAAATGAGATTAAAATATATCGAAACCGAATCAGAAATGTTCTTATTCGAATCAACTGGAAAACCAAAGAAGGATGTTAATCCGGTTAGCAATCTCCTCCCCGCAAAACCCCAAGTTATGAGATGAAGCTCTAAAACAACCCGACCTAACGGACCCTGTAATAAACACAGTCGAATCAAATCAGATGCTAGACTCTAAGGAAATAAATGATTTGCATTGTTTTGTCATTCACCTATCGCAACCCACATTACGGTGTAAACAAATAGATACAAAACAAAATAATGCAAAGGAAAGATATACAGTAAAACAGTAGTCTTAGCCTTCAATCTCCTTTTGGTTTCACACACAAAAGTTACTCCCGCCAAATAACTCCTTTATTCGATAAAATAATGCTTTTCTGTTTACAATTTCCAGCCCCGTATCTATCTACATTTTTGCTATTTAAACTTTCGCTTGCTGCTCTCGGCTACTTTGTGACGCTTCGTTTCAGTTCCCAGGACGCTTCATTTCAGTTTCCCGCCTTTTGGTGTTTTTTACCCCTTCGCTTGAATCTGCAACGCTTGATCTTCTCTGCGGCCAATGAATCGTCGATCTCGAAGCGTTACTCCGATCCTCATGCATTTTTTCCACGTGTTCAGCGCTCTCTGCATGTTCAGTAACGGTCCCATGAAAATCGTGACTAAAAATAGCCCGCGGCCTTGCTCCTTCGCTTTCACAACGAAAACGCGACATGTCGCGATATCACGACGCCTTTGTTCTCCGTACGCTCCGGCCGAAACCTGTCGCGAAATCGTGACCATTTTCTCCTTCGGGCCATCTCGCCGCAACCTGTCGCGAAATCGCTACCATTTTCATCGTCCGTACACTTTGCCAAAACACGTCGCGAAATCGCTACCATTTTCATCGTCCGTACACTTTGCCAAAACACGTCGCGAAATCGCGACCATTTTCATCCTTCGGACCATCTCTCCGCAACACGTCACGAAATCGCTACCATTTTCATCATCCGTACACTTTGCCAAAACACGTCACGAAATCGCGACCATTTTCATCATCCGTACACTTTTCCAAAACACGTCGCGAAATCGCGACCATTTTCTCCTTCGGACCATCTCTCCGCAACCTGTCGCGAAATCGCGACCATTTTCATCATCCGTACACTTTGCCAAAACACGTCGCGAAATCGCGACCATTTTCTCCTTCGGACCATCTCTCCTCTCTGGGCCGCGACGGAGCAACATGTCGCGATTTCGCTACAATTTTTCATTCTTCATCAGTGACGGAGCGACATGTCGCGATATCGCGACACTTTTCTTTTTTCAGCAGCGACGGAGCGACATGTCGCGATATCGCGACACTTTTCTTTTTTCAGCAGCGACGGAGCGACATGTCGCGATATCGCGACACTTTTCTTTTTTCAGCAGCGACGGAGCGACGTGTCGCGATTTCGCGACACTTTCTATACTTGTGCATTTTGCCCCTTTTCTTCATTTTTAGCATCTGGGTCACTGAGATTTTTTTTGAAAACCTGCAAAAAAAGGTGGGTCCCCAATTTTGGGGTGTGTTGTGGATTAACCACAACAGTCCATGAGTCTACTATTGGTTGAAGGTAGTTGTTATGGTTTGTCATGCTATATTGGGCAAAGCAATTGTGTATAAATTTCTTCAAACCAATAATATTAATCATCAAAGCAATTGCATCATCGAAAATTATTCTATACTTGATCATATTTTCAAAGATCTTGCCAAACATCTATTGTCTAATTTCCCCATTGCATACCCCTTCAAAATTTACAAAATCTCAAGGTAATGTTGAGGTACTACATGAGCATAATGGAGAGTGATGACAATTAAGATGGCAATGACTAGATAATTTTGCTCATCCATATTTTGTCTATGAATACATATCCATAGCTTGTATGTTTGCATGACATACAACACATAATCTGTATATCCACTCAAACAATATACATAATTTTTATTAATGTTATTT
Source organism: Wollemia nobilis (assembly GCA_028583015.1). Classification (NCBI taxonomy): domain Eukaryota; kingdom Viridiplantae; phylum Streptophyta; class Pinopsida; order Araucariales; family Araucariaceae; genus Wollemia; species Wollemia nobilis. The sequence continues at coordinate 6,117,671 of JAQPPZ010002201.1, forward strand.
CCTTTACTTGTTTGTATGGAATGTATATTTTGACCATTGTTAATTTTTCATGAATACAAAAAATAATACCTACATCCATGATTAATTTTTTTGAAAAATATGAATATATTACTAGAATCCAATTACATTATATCTGGTAGCCAATGATATTTTTTGTTGTTGTGGAATTGAAGACAAGATTGTTGCCCCAACAGGGCCCAATGGGGAAACCTTCGGATCCTCTTTTAGAGAGACATAGTTCTTTTGCAGATTTGTTAAAGGATAAACCTCCAACAGAGACTGAAGAAGCATAAAAAACTGCATTAAAAATGCTCTTTACGGCTGCTGAAAATAGATCAACATCTCAATGAGTTAATGGATGTTTGCCAAAGTCAGAATCAAGACCAAAGACTATCATTGAGCAAAGGATGGTAGAAGAATCTTTTTTATATAGAGCCAATCATGATTTGATCTGTAAATTCATGGGTATTCGCCCTACCCTAAATTTTTTCCACTCTTAGGTCTAGCAAAACTGGAAGCCTCTTGGTGAGTATTCTTTTTGGTTTATTAGCAATGGATATTTTATTGTTAGTTTTTCTTCACTTCCCGATAGAAATAGGGCTTTCGGATCAGAAAAGAGGAATCATGGTCTGACAAGATTATTTGTTCAGCCCTGGAGAGTAGGATTTGATCCTCAAATTGAACCCACTGTTGTCTGGTTTGGATTCGTTTGTATGCACTTCCAATGGATTTTTGGAGTGAGCAAGAATTGGAAATTATCGACAATTCCCTTGGAAGACATTTGGGTGTTCCAAAGACACAATGGAAGGAAACACAGTCGTTTATGCTAGATTTTGTGTGGAAATGGATCATAGCCAACCTTTGCCAGCAGATTGCAGGACTATCTTGGATTCAACAACTGGATTACGAGGCATTGCCCTTCAGGTGTAGAGTTTGCCACAAATATGGCATTTGGCTCGATCCTGCCCAAACAATATGAACATAAAAATGGAGGTTCCTCTGGGAATGTAAAATCTTCCTAAGGAGGGTAAGTCAACAATCAATAAAGAAACAACCAACATTTCTCAAGGAAAAGAAGCACAGGGAGTGGTTTTGAACAACCCAAAAGAAGGAGAATGCAAAAGAAAAAAGATGGTAAAGAGCAAAACCAACTCAAGCCTTCCAATAGGTATGAGATCTTCAAGACACTAGTGGATCAAGAAGAACAATTCATGGAAGGAGTGGATGGGAATAATAAAAACAATAACAACCATGTTAAAGCCCCTCTTTCACCTCCTCCCATCCTAGAGCTGGTAATTGAGTATAGTGAGTTACCGCAATCAGAGAGTGAAGGGGCATTAATAGTGCATAACCAAGAGTAGTCGATAATTAAGGATGTCATCATGGGTATAGAAGAAAAGAACAGAGAAAGGCCAACTCTAGGGATAACTCTGGTGGAAAAGAGATCAAAAATATCAGCTCTCAAGGAGTGGGTAGAAAATCAAATAAGGAATTGATAACAATTCAAGGAGACAAACTAATCACTGAAGGATCGGTGAGGCCAATAGATTTTTATTGCTCTCAAGGTAACCAATGATTATACTATCATGGAATGTTAGGGTATAAACAGTAGAACCCATCAATCTGTTGTTTGAAGACTCTTAGAAAAATGTAAAATATATTTTTTGTTTATCTAGGAGACAAAAATGTCGTTGGATCTTATGTGTAAAACAGTAAATAGACTTTGGAGGGGTGTTCATCATATGGAAGTGGTTGCCCAAGGGCCTTAGGGTTGATAGTTACTTTTTGGAACACCCTTGAATGGACGGCAATAGAACATATAGCTTGGAGGGGTGTCCTCACATCGCAGTTTAGGAACAATGTGACAGCTGAGCAGGTTTTAATCACAAATTTTTATGGGGCTCAAAACCTAGATGGTCAGATGCATCAATGGAAAGTGGTGCATAACATGAGTCTCAAGGGAGGAGTTAGACTGGATTGTTGCTAGGGATTTTAATGCTAAATTATCCTCTAAAGATCAGGAATGGGGGACCCCAATTTTAGACCTAGGGGATCGACTTATGATTGCCCAAGTCCATTCATTACACTTGGTGGATATTAAATGCCCTGGAACCAACTATACTTGGACTAATAAGAGGAGGAAGCCACATAGCAAAAAGGTAAAGTTAGATCGTTTTTGGGTTTTAGAGGCATTTGTGAAATGGAATATAAAATTTCAGATTTTGGAGGGCCCAATTTCATATCACTTTCCCATTTTATTGGAAGGGGGATCAAGACAATACAGCATCACAAACCATTCAAATTTGAAAACTTTTGGTTACAAAAAGAGGAACTTCGAAAGAAAATTCCACAGTGGTGGGAAGAGGGTCGCCCAACATATGGGACAACAATGTTTAGATTCCACAAGCAACTTCATTATGTCAAGGATCAACTGAAACAATGGAGGCGAGCTAACAAGACAAATTTTCAGGTCCAAAGACCTCCATTGGTGGCCAAATGGGATGAGGTTCAAAAACACTTCAAGGAAGGAACATTACAAAGCAGCTCAAAGAAGAGGATGATGCATTGTGTAAAGTGGTCATTGAAACAGAGAGCAAGAACCAATTGGTTATTAGAAGGTGACAAAAATACCAAATTTTTTCATCGGGCTACCTGTGCTAGGAGATAGACAAACAACATGGAAGCTCTTCACGATGAGAACGAACACTCCTTTGATACAATTCCAGGTATGCATTTCCATTCAATGGATTATTTTTCTAAAGTGTTTAAGGAAAGTATGGTGCAAGATGGAGAGGCTCAAAAAGAAGTTATTGTTGTCATACCCTCTGTTATCTCTGAAGAATAAAAGCAGACCCTACTTAAACCCATTGATAGAGAGGAACTGAAGAAAGTAGTCTTTGAAATGAGCACTAAAAAAACACCAAGTGCAGATGGCTTTCCAATTGAGTTATTTCATGCCTTCTGGGACAATTTGGAGGAGGATGTAATGGTTGTTATAGAGGAATCCAAAGGTAGTAAAAGAATGCTTAAAGCATTAAATCATACTTTCATTGCCTTAATTCAAAAAGGTTAGGAGGGGGTGCATATTTCAAATTATAGACCTATTGCCTTATGCAATATCATATATAAAATAATCACAAAGGTAATGGTTGAGCAGCTAAATCCTCTTCTACATACCATTATCTCCTCGAAGCAAGGGGTTTTGTAGAGGGCAGGCAGATCTTGGATGGTGTGGTTCTAGCTCAGGAGGCAATCCATTCAATGCAAAAATCTAGTAATAGGGGAATGTTCATAAAATTGGATATGTCAAAGGCTTATGATAGGGTGGAGTGGAGCTTATTGTCAAAGATGATGGCAGCCTTTGGTTTCTATTAGGATTGGATAGAATGGGTCATGAGTTGTGTTTCTACTCCAACATACTCAATGTTAATCAAGGGTCTTCCCTCGCAACCGTTTGGAGCTACTCAAGGCCTTTGTCAAAGAGAACCTTGTTCCCCCTATATTTTTCTCACATTGGTTGAAGGTTTGTGGATGACACAGGATTGGTTGAAGGTTTGTGGATGACACAGGATTGGTTGATGTAAATCCAACTGCAAGAGGTCAAAACAAAATACCTCCCATCACATAAAAACTATAATACAAGGAAATAAACCAATAAATATCTTATTTTCTCATTTCTCGATTCACTTTTCCCTTTACAATGCAATACCAAGGAAATATATCCCCAAATAAACCCTAAAAGAAAACCCTAAAACTTGAAGCCCTAAAAGAAAACCCTAAAGCTTAAAACCCTAAAAATTAAAAAAAATTACTATTTTCGGTAAATTGATTTTTTCAACCAAAAATACCTTTTTAAGTAATTACTATTTTCGACAAAATATTTTTCATAAAAAATTGTTTTTTTTAGTAATTACCATTTTCGGGAAATTATATTTTGTGTCAAATAATTCCATTTTGAGTAATAAAAAAATTACTTTAAAACTTCTTTTAAAAAAACCCTCTAAAGATAGGCTCCTACATCATTCTCCTTTGGTTGAAAAGAACTTTGCTCCTGCGAGTTCCTCTGATCAAACTCATAATCGCTCTCCATAGAGTGCCACACATCTGCAAGTACTCATCAAAGTACCAATCTTCTTCTGAGGTTTTATATCTCAAACCTCCTATAAGCACTACACATAGTGTCAATTTATTCCTTCGAGGTTTTAAAATAGCAAACCTCCTGCAAGCACTACACAAAGTTTCAATTCTTCCCTCTAAGGTTTTTAATGAAAAAAAAAACCTCCTGCAAACACTTACACAGAGTGCCAATTTCTTTCTCCAAGGTTTTACAAACCTTCTGCAAGCACTACACAAAGTGCCAATCTCTTTCTCTGAGGCTTTTACATAAAAAAACCTCTTGCAAGCACTTACACAAAGTGCTAATTTCTGTCTCCAAGGTTTTACAAACCTTCTGCAAGCACTGGACAGAGTGCCATTTTTTTTTTTTGAGCCTCTTTGTTCTCCTCTCATTTTCTCTTTTCTTCTCTTCTTTTTTCTCCTCCCAATAAGCTCCAACTTGCTCTGATACCAATTGATGTAAATCTAGCTGCAAGAGATCAAAACAAAATACCTCCCATCACATAAAAACTATAATACATGAAAATAAACCAATAAATATCTTATTTTCTCATTCCTCGATTCACTTTCCCCTTTACAATGCAATACCAAGGAAATATATCCCCAGATAAACCCTAAAAGAAAACCCTAAAACTTGAAGCCCTAAAAGAAACCCTAAAAGAAAACCCTAAAGCTTAAAACCCTAAAAATAAAAAAAAAATTACTATTTTCGGCAAATTGATTTTTTCAACCAAAAATACCTTTTTAAGTAATTACTATTTTCGACAAAATATTTTTCATAAAAAATTGTTTTTTTTAGTAATTACCATTTTCGAGAAATTATATTTTGCGTCAAATTCCATTTTGAGTAATAAAAAAATTACTTTAAAACTTATTTTAAAAAAACCCTCTAAAGATAGGCTCCTACATCATTCTCCTTTGGTTGAAAAGAACTTTCCTCCTGCGAGTTCCTCTGATCAAACTCATAATCGCCCTCCATAGAGTGCCACACATCTGCAAGTACTCATCAAAGTACCAATCTCCTTCTGAGGTTTTATATCTCAAACCTCCTGTAAGCACTACACATAGTGTCAATTTATTCCTTCGAGGTTTTAAAATAGCAAACCTCCTACAAGCACTACACAAAGTGTCAATTCTTCCCTCTGAGGTTTTTAATGAAAAAAAAAACCTCCTGCAAACACTTACACAGAGTGTCAATTTCTTTCTCCAAGGTTTTACAAACCTTCTGCAAGCACTACACAAAGTGCCAATCTCTTTCTCTGAGGCTTTTACATAAAAAAACCTCTTGCAAGCACTTACACAAAGTGCTAATTTCTGTCTCCAAGGTTTTACAAACCTTCTGCAAGCACTGGACAAAGTGCCAATTTTTTTTTTTTGAGCCTCTTTGTTCTCCTCTCATTTTCTCTTTTCTTCTCTTTTTTTTTCTCCTCCCAATAAGCTCCAACTTGCTCTGATACCAATTAATGTAAATCTAGCTGCAAGAGATCAAAACAAAATACCTCCCATCACATAAAAACTATAATACATGGAAATAAACCAATAAATATCTTGTGATATGGTCATGGTTCATCTTAGGAAAGAAAGATTTCCTAAGAGAACATATAACAAACTAAAACTTAATAAAATTGGGCCATACAGGATTTTGAAGAAGATCAATGATAATGCCTATAAAGTGGAGTTGCCCGATGAATTTGATATTTCGCCCATTTTTAATGTTTCTGATTTATTTCAGTATCCTGATACTATCGAGGATGGCGAATTACAGGAGACAGTAAATTGGGCACGACAGATGCCTAAGAAGAAAAAAGATAGAGTTGCACGAGTGCTCGATAAGAAGGTGATCACCACCGGACATGGGAGCTACAACAAATTCCTCGGTTCAAGTGGGAAGGATTACCACGATCAGATAACACTTGGGTTTCAGAGTCAAATCTAAAGAAAATTGATAACCAGAAGCTACAAGATTTCAATTCAGCTGAACTCGCAGGAGCTAAGTTCTTTTTCACCAGAGGAGAATGATGCACCTTGTCGGAGCCATAACATGTGAATCGTCGCCCGTTTGCCTTGAAATTTAACAGGTGGTTCCGCGTGCGTGTTTTGCATCAAGACGATTTCTGATCCTCTTGACCCTCCAAAAATCATGTATTCGGGACCTAACTCCGACATCTAATGCCCCAAAATTAGCTTTTAGAATAGGTTCCCAGGTTTTTGGGTTTTTTTTGCTGTTAGAAGTTTATTATCTTTTGTTATACCTTAAGTTGAGACCTAATATTTTAAATTAAGATTCATTATTGTAAGAGGGGTGTGTGCACCAAATTTGGGCGCAATCCGACTCATTTCTATTTTTAGCAATTTTTAAGAAAAAAATCTATTTTTAGCAGTTTTTAGAAAAAAATATTTTTAGGGTTTCTTTGGTTTTCGGTTGCTATATGATGGATTGTAATCTTTTGTAGGTGGTGTGAATTCAGGAATGAGAAGAATATCAATTGGCAGTTTTCTTCCATTATTGCATTTGTGTTATGTGATTGGAGTCCATTTTGTTGGTCTCTTATAGCTGAGTTTACACCATTGGTGGGAGTGGCCAACTTCAGGGAAGCAAGAAATGATTAGAGATGCACTTAATGTCTACCTTAGAGCCACAAACCAAGTCATCAATGATAAAAAATCCAAAGTGGTCTTTTTCAATCTTGATCAAAGGCTTTAGGACAGAATTTTAGAGATCTTGGGATTCACAAGGACTTCTCTCCTAGTGGTATACTTGAGGGTCCCTTTGCATTTTAAAAAACTAAAAATAGATATGTAAAGGAATCTTTGGATTTTATCAAGGAAAGAATTAATCATTGGTCTCACAAATGGTTAAACTATGGGGGTATATTAACCTTTTTGCAGTCAATCATTCAGGCCCTGCCAATTTATATATTTTCTATCCTTGTTGCCCCATATACCATATGGAAATAGTTAGACAAGATGGTTAGAATTATTTTTATGGGAAGTAAAATGAGAGAGGAAATGGACCTTAGTAGGTTGGGAGAAAGTAAGCCAACCCAAGGTAAAAGGAGGTTTGGGACTGAAAAGATCAAAGTTAAATAATAAAACTTTGGCTAGAAAGCTTTATTGGAGGTGGATTTCCCAACCAACTTCTTTATTCAATAGAGTTTTAACTAGTAAATATTTGGGACAAGTAAACCCAAATGAGGTGCGTCGTTTCCCTTTGGATGGTAACGGGTCCTTAGTGTAGCAAGCTCTAAAGTTAGGATCTCAGGTAGTGCAAGATGGATTATTTTGGAAAATGGGGAGGGGAGAAGGCACGATTTTGGACAGATTCATGGGATCAATACCCACCTATCATGGTTGTATTCATAAAACTGCAAACAATAAAAATAGCCATGAAAACTAGGGGTTGGGTCCAAATTGAAATTTATTTCAACACTAGTCATGGGGATTATAAATTTAAGTAGTTTAAGAAGTTGGATGAGTGGTCAATTTCAATCCCTCCGGAATTGACACCCATCATGACTAAAATCTTGGTAAAAATATTTCACAGGTAGAAATGAGGAGGATGAATTAGCTTGGGGCTATAGAAGCCTTGGTGTCTACACAGTGAACGATGGATATGATAAGATCCTTCTAGAGCCTCCTCATCCATATCAGGTTGAGGATTGGAGAAAGATTTGGCAATGTAAGGGTTGACCGAAAGTAAACTTTTTTGCCTGGTCGTTCATGCATAATGAAATTCTTACTTTTGATAATCTCATACGTAGCCGAATCATTGGTCCATATCATGCTACAAGAGTGAGGAAACATTTGACCACTTCATGTTTGAGTGCCCATTCACGCACCAGATCTGGGAGAGATGGTTTTTATCTTATAAAATTCAAGTTGATGGTGATTTGAATCGAACTAATTGTTGAGAAAGATGGAAGAGTGGTAGATTTAAATCTAAAACTCTTTGTATCAATTGGAAGCTTGGATTAAACTCCATTTGGTGGCAAGTGTGGTTGGAGAGAAATGGTTGAATGTTTAGAGTAACCTTTTCATCTTTAGATGGAGTTTGGCAGGTCATTTGGAGCAAAGTCACAGAAACGATGGCAGTGTATGCTAAACAGGAAACTTTGGTTGTTATAGGGACGATGGAGAAGGAAGTTGAAGTGCCAGAGGGGCAGGACAAAGCTAGTTGGAAGCCACCCCAGAAGGTTGGATTAAAATTAATATTGGAGCTGCAAAAGGCAATCCGAGTAGAGTTGGAATTGGAGTGGTTTGCAGGAATCATGTTGGGACAGTGCTTTATTGGGAACTGCAAGGCTTGGGAAGGGCCACGAACCAGATCTGGGAGAGATGGTTTTTATCTTATAAAATTCGAGCTAATGGTGATTTCAATCGAACTAATATTTGAGAAAGATGGAAGAGTGGTAGATTTAAATCTAAAGCTCTTTGTATCAATTGGAAGCTTGGATTAAACTTCATTTGGTGGCAAGTGTGGTTGGAGAGAAATGGTCGAATTTTTAGAGACCTTTTCATCTTTAGATGGAGTTTGGGAGGTCATTTGGAGCAAAGCCACAGAAACGGTGGTAGTGTATGCTAAAGAGGAAACTCAAGCTATTATAGAGACGATGGAGAAGGAAGTTGAAGTGCCAAAGGGGCAGGACAAAGCTAGTTGGAAACCACCCAAAAGGTTGGATTAGAATTAATATTGATGAAGCTACAAAAGGCAATCTGAGTAGAGCTGGAATTGGAGCGGTTTGCAGGAATCATGTTGATACAATGCTCTATTGGGAACTGCAAGGCTTGGGAAGGGCCACGAACAATGAAGCAAAAGCCTTAGCTATCAAATATGCTTCTATTTGGGCAATAAAACAAGGTTACAAGAGGATAATCCTAGAATCGGATTCTCAAATAATGGTAGGAGCTTTGGATTGCATGAGGAGTTTTGCTTTAAAGACATGGAGGTTGAGGATTCTTGTCACTCAAATTAAAGAATTGTGAAGGGAATTAGATGATGTAATTCTAGTTTATGTGAGTAGAGATCTAAATAAAGTGGCAGACTTCTTGGCTAAGATGGGTACTGAGAAAGAGGTAGGAGTTCAGTACCACAATGAGATGGCTATTGAGGATGAGATGATTAGGCAGGTTGGTGAGCAAATCCAGTGTTTAGCTAATTTGGACAACCATTGTAGAAATATGGTTTAGGAGATTTGGCTCCAATGTAGATCTTCTTTTACAGTTGTAAATAGGTGAACAACCATTGTAGAAATATGGTTTAGGAGATTTGGCTCCAATGCAAATCTTCTTTTACTGTTGTAAACATGTGTTCTCTTTGGCTAAGGCTGAGAGAAGTCTCATCCCAACTTGTAAATAATCTTGTTTTAATATAAGTTTTTCAAATTATTCTTCAAAAAAAAAATTCCATTATATCTACATTAAATATATTCTTATATATTTAATGTAAAATATTCTAATTTGAATCTAGTAATATATTTTAATATTTTTTTAATCTAATAATATATTTAATGTAGAATATCTAATTTGAATCTAATAATATATTTTGATATATTTTTTAAAGAATTACTCATTGAACATCACTAATGTCTAGTATCTTCTAAAATATTGATGATAGTAAACTATATGAATTAGATGCTTCATAACGCTATAGTGACATATTAAAGTACACAAAAGCATTAAGAAACACCTACTTAATGTTAACAAAATAATAAAAACACAATTTCCAATGCTACGATAGTTATGACAAAACCGCTTTCATAATATGTACTAGCAAATGAATTAAAAAAATAACACATATTAGACAAGCAAAGGTAAATAGTGGAATTTAATGAACCATATCAAATATTTTTTATCATTTATGGATTTTAACATGGTTTATTATTCCAAAACTCATGAATTGACCTTCATGATCCATGATCCTAAATTCATTCAACCATCTATTTCACTAGATTTTTGTGTTATTTTATTGGTCATTCTAATCTAATTATATTGGTTAAGATGTGCCAATAACTTCAATTACTAATTGGAAAGCTAGATGAATTCTGTGGTAACACTATCCAAATCAATTTGTTAAACTCTATTTTAACAAATAGTTTGTTAACTCTTGATTAAATATGTTGATGTATAGAAATTGTTGCACTAAACCATATAATGTAGTTTGGTGGTGAGGTACTAAACAAAGTAAGGGAGTGAAGGGGAAGGAAAGAGACTTAAAATGCACTATTCTTGAAAGGATAGAAGTTAACAAAAGTAGTTAACTAAAACAAAGTAGGGCAATCCCAATAACGTGAGAAACAACCTAAGTGAGGACCTTCTTTCCTCCCTTCACTAGTCATTTTGGACGAGCATGGTAAGGGTGAGGTGAAGTTTTAAGGCCAATGGTAAACTTAACCAAGACCTAACCGACCAAAGTGAGGGATACGCTAAATAAAACTAAGTGTATATACTTAAACGCTATTTTTTAAAAATCCATATTCAAGGTGCACGTTTGTTCTATCTTTTTATTACTATCACACCAATCTCAAGTATTTCAGCCTCTCACTAATGTATAAAAGAATTAGAATGAACCATGTGAATTGAAGATTATCCACATGGCCAAACTTAATATTATGTATGTACTAACTCAAAACATAAAAATTGATCCATTTCTTAATAAAAAATATGAACGCTTTGCAACTCATCAAAAGTATTTGTGAAATGCATACCATGAAAGTCAAAATTAAGGAATTTTACATAACCCTTTGCATCGGAAAATACAAAGATGGCTTCCAAACTCTGAGATAATATCAATCAAACCTCCATAGCCTCCAACGGTAGTAACCTGCTTCAAAGACCAAATAAAATGGAGTTAAGAATTGTCATTTGCTAATTAAATCCTCCATCAATGCATCTTAATGGCAATTCATGTTTTTAACATTTTGGAGATTAGCGTCAAATTCCTAATTGCCCTTGGCACAATACTATATTGTAAACATGTCCATTAAATACGAGGATATAAAAACTTAAAAGATAGATAAAGCAAACTGCTTTAAAACAAAACTAGCAATGGAAGAAACTAGATGTGAAAACATACTTCCACAAAATTGACTAGGTCTATGAGTAAGAAAGAGAAAAATGTGCCTAATTAAGCAATGATGTAAAATTTATTGATATTCAAAGGGATGAGAAAAAATTTCCTCATCCTTAAAGAAGCTCTTGTTACCTCTTTCTCTATAATGAATAAAATTCTTATATCAACATTTTGTTCCATGATTAATGAGATGGAAAGAAGTTTGAAGGTTTAGTAATATAGTAGAAAAGAGCCATAGTTTTTATATGAACGCGTAAGTACCAAAAAAAATTCAAAAAGTAGATGTAAGTTCTCTCTCAATTTGTTAACTACTTACTTTTTTCATGAGCCTTGAAATAATATATTTCACTGGTCAGATTCAAAAAACATTTCCACCTGGATTGTAAATTTTATTAATGTTTTTATGAACATTTGAAACGCAAACCTTAAATCTTCCTTTTTGCTTTGCTTTTTAATGAAATGTATAGTTTTTTACTTTTTTGCTTTTTGCATTTTGCAAAGTTCAATATGTTGTATTTTAAAATCCACATGCATTTATAAATGCATTTTGATTGAGAAACTACATATTAGAAGCATTGGAAAAAACAATTGTGTAAAAACCATAAAAACTTCAATGTTATAAGGCGATCAAAACTAATATTGACGAGGAATTACTTGGTTTAAATTTTCATTTTTGTATGTAATAAAATATTGATGTGAATCATTAACCATATAGTTTGTTAGTTGTCAGTTGTTGGGATAAGAATTGTCAATGCATGACAATATCCCAAGGACCTATTTATTAGATTCTCAATGTCTATTTAAAAGCCTATTTCATAATGAAAAGCATGTTGGAATTAGATTCCACATCATTGGTTTCAGAATCTTTCTCCTTTCTTATTCATTTCAAATTGCAAGGATCATTTTCAGGTTTCAGCTCAACAAAGAGACTAACCTTTGATTGCAAAGCGTTCCAATCCTATGAAGGATTTGGGTTTTCTTGGCTCTCATCTCTCCTTCCACGTTTGGTTTGTCCACTATCATTTCTAGCCACACCTTGGGTATCATATTACACATATTTTTCAAGGGACAAAGCATATCTGACATATCAATGGAAGAAGCATAGCTAACGCTCTATGACATGATAATCTCCATTTCCAAACCCATGGCTTTGAAAGCCATTGTTTTGTTTGGTATTACTGACATTATTGCCACTTATGGTAATAAATCCCTTTCAAGAGATCCATTCCCATATTTCTCCCCTCCTGCCAGTTTGGAATGCCTGCTCCATATTCTCAAGTTTCTAGCCTCCCATAGCATCTTCTTCGAAAGCCCTCACACCAGCAAAGACAACATCAAGCAATTCAGATATAGCTTGAATCTCAACTCAGAATTACTTGTGCATAAATACAAACGACTGCAATTGTGGGCACCATATCTGCTACCTATGACAAATGATGTGTTTGTGGCACAGTGGCAGCATCTGCACAAATCAGTAGTTGAGGGTGGTTGTCCCTTCAACATGAAGCATGGTATGACTCTCTCGAAATTCATAGCGAAGAATCCACAATCCAATATGTTCTTTAACAAAGCCATGACTTCCTATTCTAATCCTATGATGCCTTACGTGTTGGACACCTCCCAAGGATTTAAGTACATCAACACTCTGGTGGGTATCGGGAGAGGCGTGAGCTCTTCCCCGACAACAATACTTAGCAAGCATCCTCACACTCATATTAACTTTGACTTCCTCATGTTCTAGCCATTGCTCCTATTCCTCAAGTGACACACATAAGTGGAAGTATGTTTGTGAGGATAGCTGCAACAAATACAATATTTCTCAACTGGATTTTGCAGAATTTGGACGATACCAAGAAATGGTAGGTTGAAGAAATGATTCAAGGAGATCTTAAAAAGTAGCAAGGTTGAAGCCCTAACATCCTAAAAATTGAAGCCCAAATGAGTTTCTTAAGATGAAAACTCCACAACTAGCTAGGGTGGATCTCTCACCATCGAAACTAGTTAATCCTGCAGAGGGTTTTCGTCCTCAACAGGCCCTGTTCAAATCTCCTAGAGGAAATTCGACAGTATTCAGTTATGTTGACAAACTTGGATGGTGAAAATGAGAGCAAGTAGCTGTATAAATAGACCCCAGGTTGAGATTTCTCCTTCTAGGCACCAATGTGGCATTAAACTTAAAACATGTTTGCCTTAATGAGTCTCACGTCCCCTTTTCTCTCCCTAGGCATGCTTTTTTTGGGGGGTCAACAACTTAACATAACAACATAAAGTCACTTTAAAATTATAAAGTAACTTAACTTTATAAATATGAAAATATTTCCTTTATGTACTGAAAAATGCTCTCTTTCACCTGAAATGGCAAAAAGGACCCGAATCTAGTCACTGAGAGATGCCACTGCCACTGCCACTGCCAGAAATAGAAAGGCTAGAAATAACAACTTACTAAAAATAGTAAACTGCCAAGAAACACCCTGAAACTGTAGAATTCGAGTCACTCAGGACTCCTAAGATCCCTAACCATCACTGCTTAGCCTACGGGAACCCAGGAATAGGCTAAACCACAACACCTAACTGACAACTCAGAAAGGGGACATTACACAAAAGCAACCAACGATCTTGGATTGCAATAATCAAGAAGTTTTGAAGTTGGTTTGCAATCCTACAATTCATAAGCGCAGTAAGCACATTGAGGTTTTGTTGATCAGTGAGAATGTTTTATCTTCTTATGCACTAACAAGATCACATTTCAACACTGAAAGAGGGGATATGAATCCTCCCAATATCTAAAATAAATAAAATCAAGCAATTGTAGCGAAATTAGAGTATGATCTAACAAGTAACTTCAATGCATCAAATCTTGAATAACCTACATTAAAACGAATAGAAAGGACTAACAAGGGACGAGGACAAAGCTACTAATATTGCACATCTATAGACAAAAATGTCAAAGACACAATCGATCCATGAATGCAATGGTCAATCTATTCACTAATTATAGTATAGTATTACAAGTAGCAGTCTAATTTCAAAGAGTCGATATAGCCTTCTAAACAACAAAAAGGATCCTTACAAATGAGTAATAAGCTTTTATTTATAGCAAAACAAATTAACTCTACTTCTAACTGCAATAAATGAGTTTGAAATCTAGTTAACATGACTTTAGCATAATCGTTTAGCAAAATGGTTGCTTAGGCAGCCAGATTTGACATTGAAATCCATCCAAGCTTACTTTAGCAATTATTTTCTTCCACTAGCACCATCTACAAAGAGCAACATGTCACTTTCCAAGTTGTTACTTCAATTTTTGTGCCTTGGGATATGTGTCAAACATGACCTTTTTTGAGATTTTGCACTTAAGTGCAATTTGCTCCCTATAGAAATGACAAATTGTTCCCTCATCTATCATGTGAATCACAATTCATACCATCAGTGAATCCCTCCTAGGTCATGTGAATCACGTTGTTCTAAACAAGCAAAATTCCTCGAAAATCTTACGAATTTGAGCCTCATCCTCTCAAAATCAAGCAATCCAAATGCCTTGTGGTAGTTTACAATTGCCTCTACTAGTTTTGTAACTAGAGTTGTCTTGATTTCAATTGCATACCCTTTATGCACGACTAATTTCACCCTCAAAGTGCAATGCTAGTAATCAATCTACTAAAGGTTTAGCGTAATTTCATTTGAAATCATGTTCAAAAACATAATACACAACTTCAATTTTGGCCAACTAAAGATCAGCATGCAAATATTTTTACCAAATATCTTGCACATTAAATTTGAATATTTTCCAAGAATGAACAAAAGCAATCCATCTAATCAAATCTTATATAGAAAGCAATAAAAGAACAAAAGGAATCATAGCAATAAAATAAATTAGGAGAGAGAAAAGTTGATCAAGAGTAAGAGTTTTTTAAGATTCCAAGAACATAGGAATCATATGAACCATGAGGTTCAACATCTGAAAAGAAGGAGAGATTAGCAAGGACAATCTTCACATATTTTGCATCATCATTTTTTTTGCCTCCAAAAGTTGCAATATCTACTCTAAATGCCTTAATTCTCGCAATGTAGTCCTCAACATTGTCAAACTCAACCAGTTTAAGAGAAGAAAGCTCTAATTCCAAGCAACTTACTTCAACTGTATTTACTTTCCCAAATAACTCATGCAATTTTGACCATACCTTGATAGGTTCACTTTCTTCTTTAATATGGAAAAGCAATTCTAGTTAAATCAGCAAGAACAGGCCAAGAGATATTTCTTCTTCCTTATGTTGGCAAGTTTCTTCATCGAGGGTCTACTTTATCTTCTTGAAAGATGTACCACAATTTCTTACTGTGTAATAGGCCAATCAATTGGGTTGACCAAATACTATAAGTTTGCCCATTGTGAAGAGTAAGTAGGGCTTGATGATCCATCTTACACAATCCAACCCCTAATACTACAATAGGTCCTTAAACTAATGCCAACAATGCATAGAGCTCAATAGGTCACCCGATTTGAAAAAAAATGGTCTCAAAACACTTCCATATGCAAAAGTAATGGCTTCTGAAATATTTGCTCTAATGGACCTCAAAAATGAAAAAAATTAAATGCCCAAACCTTAGGAAAATGAGAACAAACCCGAATTGCCACCTGTCAATCTCTAATTCGCTAATGTGCTCCACTTATTATTTTTACCACTTCAACTACTCTCAACCACTATGTTATTGACACTTGCTCTTTCCTGATTGGAAAAGGACATATAAATAGTTTAAAATATGTTTTGGGTGGCACACAAAGATGCCCTACCTACTGCCACATCCGCACAATTTTTAATTTATTTTGAGTAAGAGAAAATAGTTTTCGATGAGGTTTGAACGTCAGCCTCCTCTATGCTAAGAGCATTGATCTAACCAAGGTGACAAATCCCCTTTTGGAGCACAAGCAGTAAGACATTGATGAAGACCCCTATTCCATGTCGGCTCCAGCAAAAGAGAACTTGCACAAGGACTCAATCCTACAACCAAAGGGTTTCGAATGCGCTAGAGAGCAATGCATTGTCAACAGACCGCGACCAGCTATGGTTTGCAATCCATTGATGACTTCATAGATGACACCTAGTGGCCTGTTATCGACAAGAAAAACGTTTTGCACGAAGGCTCGAACCTAAAACTTCCCCCCCTTCTACTTCTTCATAGCCTCCTACTACCCACTACACCACACCTCTGGCTAGTAACACAAACCTTCAAAAAACGTTTTGAAACCAGCTCTTTCCTTGAGCGCAATCAAAAAAACGTCGCATGGGAATTTTAACCCCAGATTCTCCGAAGCCCTTACAATCCTTTGCATAGCCAAGACGCCACTTCTCCGATGTTGTCAAGAACGGCACAGCCCTCCTTGAAGAACCCACTAGCAATAGTCAAAAAAGGGAATGTCCGCTGCAAAGTGCACAAACCATTAGCGAGAGTGATTTGCATTTGAATCAGCACCTTCCCACTCCCTTCATTACGCCATAGCCTTGAGACTGAGGAAAATTTCAACAATGCAGGATCCAACTTCAACCTTTAGACGAAAAATCAAAAAAACTTTGATAACAACAAAGTAGGAAGAAATTCTAGCAAAAGAATTTCAATAATTCCAAAAATTTGGATAGATAGAAGATCTTCTCTTGGCTTCTTGCGTAGACAATGCTTATGATCCTTTGAGGAGTAATTCACCCTCCAATTTAGGAGGATCAAAGGCTCCAAAAATACCTCCTACGTAACCAAGCATTGCCACTCCATACCGTTCTCATACCATGTTGGAATTCACAATATATTCCATAAACTAACAAAAGCAATATATCCACTCAAATATTATACATAAAGCAAAAAAAAAGAAGTAAAAGACATAAATTGTTGGGCACCCATAGGAACCATATATAATCACTGTATTATCTGTGGATAAGAATCACAACACTTTGATACAATGGATGGGGTGGTGGGGATATTTATACCAATACCTAATCCCCAAATTACATCAGTAAGTTTAGCCTAGGCCAACATAACAACAGGGCTTTAAGCTTAATTACAAGTTATAAGATGGGTTTCACCATGAAAAGGTTAACCGTGGACCACAAGGCTTCCATAATAAAATATTACAATAAATTCAATACATTGTACAATGATTTCCCTTAGGCCTATCCAAGATTACATCATACAATGTTGGCCTTGGCCATGAATCAGATTACACTTTCAACATTTCTTTCTTGTAATCTAATGGAATATGTGCCCATGGGATTGTTATCAAGCAAGGATCCTGTCCCATGGCTAAGCCTTGACATTTTAATAATGGAATGAGCTCAATTGGTTAAATTTCACAACTTTCAAGGAGGGGACCCAACTTCAAATATTGCGAAGTGATACATGCATAATTATCAAGCTCTTGTAATACCACTATGTGGTCATAATCCCATATAACAAATTAAAATAAATAAATGAATAAATAAGTAAAACAATAAAATAAATCTGATGTCATATGTACTTTGATGTGATATGTACTTCGATCTAATAAGAGGGGAATGTTGGGAATAAATTAGAGAAAGCCATTGAGAGGGGTGTAGGGTCGTTCGAGTCTGTTAAACAATGGCTGCCACCTTCACATATGTATTACAACAGATAATATCATGGAAATCATTCATTCTTCGTTCATATTATCAATATCATAGAGTTGTTATCGTACTCTTTTTTATGAAAATCTACTTCATAGCTCTCTAATATCATTTTAAGTTTCTTCTTTATAAGTTTATATATTTTGTTCAGGTTTTTGGTCAGATTTTTTGCCAAGCCATTTTGAGTCAAAAAAATTACCTAATTAATTATCACTTCATATTTTCCAACCATGTATTGTTCTAATCATATTTTAACTCTTAGATGTCAGTGGCACCTGAATCCACCATGTTGAGTCTTTAGGAGATCAGAAAACATGTTCATATAGACTTTAGGAAATGAAGTCCTCAAATCCCAAGGGCTTTTTAAACAAGTTAAACAAAAATGACAGCAATAATGCACAATTTTAGACATTTTGAGATCCTTTATGTTGTTCTTTGTGCAAAACAAGTCTCCATTAGTGTGCTTTGTTATTATTAAATCCTTGCTGTCTTGATTGAAAGCATTATATTGATTTTTCAACATCCAATACCATCTACAATCTACTTCAACAATTAGCTCCCACTGTCAAATCAATTAATCAGCTACAGGATTAAATTTTAGAATAGAATTTTTAAGGATTTTTTACTACAGTTACAGACTCCCATAAAGCTAAACAAAAATAAGACCCACATGAAGTTAGCAATTTCAATTTAAAATCAGAAGTAGGTGATACAGAGTCAAAACTTACTCCTGTGGGATGCACTTCTACTGAGTAGGCTGAGGATGGTGAACAGTTGACCTGGGAAAGAACCTTCCCGCTAAAGCTGAAACGAGAGAGTAAAGGTTGAGCTCCAACTGTAACAATCTAGAAACATGGAAGAGAAATGTAAATCACTAAAGCATATTAAAGAAGACAATGTTTAGGGACAGATACTGAGCATTTTCTACAGTTTATGTCCACAGGCCAATTATATCAACCATGCAGATAGTTATTGAAAGAACTAAAGTAACTGGTTACTGTAAATTTAATCATACAAGACCATAACCATGATGTTACCATTATCATATAAACCATAACATCTCTACCTTTAGGATTTATCCTAATAAGGTAAATTCAAATCAGCATAAGCAAAAGTGTGCTTCAAGTTGCACCTTGCACCAAAATATAAATGACATTGTCCTTTAATCATACAAAAAAAATCAGATAAACTTCAGATAATGACTTTGGATGGAGACATAGGATATCGTGGTATAGGTAAAGAAACTTACCTGATTGTTGGCAATTACTAAATCCTGAGGGGGTCCAGGAGCTGCAATTCTTATTATAGCATCCAGTCCAGGAAGGCTCCATAATGTTATGCAGCCGCCTCCACTTCCACATGCCTACAATAGAATGAAAATGAACATCAGTATGGAATACCATTCCCAAAAGGCAAATTATATTTTATTCGCTTCATAGCTTTTAACATTCCATACTGTATCATCTGTGAAGTCATTCATGCTCACACATGCAGTGTAAACCATGAATTAAACACTTGGCATCATTTTGTAAGCAATTCATCTTTCTCTCTTACATCATGAAATAACAAAATACATAGAGTAAACAAATTGTAGCAGTACATAATATTTCCACAAATAAAGTGTAATAATAAATATTCCTAATGAGGTCATTCATATAGGATGGCATGTCCTCTCAGGACAACGGCTATAATATTGAGGATATCCTCCCAGTGATATCATTCAACAGTCAATCCCATGCACTTCAACAAATTGTTAGACTCATAAAATATATACATCGGTGAAAGCAAAATTCATTCCAACCTAAGCCTCATAAATAATGTCTTACCATTAGAGGTATAAATTATAATTTAACTGTCATTAGCTAATGCATCTGGATATAGTTTTATATCCATCAAAACCTTTAGAGGTATAATGCCTTACAACTAAAAGTAAAAATTACAATTAACTGTTATCAGCTAATACATCTTGATATAGTTTTATATACTTTATCCATCAAAACCTTTTTCAACCAATTGACCAGATTGACAATCAACACTTAAAATTGGAAACCTAGTCTGGTAAACTATAGATAAGAACATTGATGATCAAACTAGTTGTATACATTCTCACTTAAATTTAATAAGTAGCACCTGATTCAATATCCATTTTTGTATAATTAATATCAAAATTATTTAAGCAACATATTAACAAACATGTAAAGCTCTAGTTATTCATATCTGAAACTCATAAATGTTTTAATGTTTCCCTACCAACACTTTAAAAATTTAGGAAACTAAGAAATTTGTCTTTTCTTTGAAACTATGAGAAAGAAAATGCTTTGCCTCCATACACACAAAGCACACAAAATGATAGCGTTTAACAAATAATCGCCATGCTAGCAGATTATATATAGAAACATACCATGTAACGTGTTCTCAGTGCTTTCTTGTTAATACATAATTGTTAGTTTCTATCTCTATTGAAGTTCCGGCTCATTGTCTCCAAATGGTAGTTTGAATGGTTATGAGAAAATGCCTCGTACAGAAAGAAGCATGGTTTGAGACACAAAGACATAAATGGAAACTTGGAAGTGTTCCCTTATTTATTTTTGTTTTTTAATTTTAATTGAAGGTTAGAACTCATTGAGTTCCCTCAAGAAGTTCTATTTATCTTTCTCATGAGAATTTTTTTTTTTCTTTTAAATAAGCTATGTGTGGCTTCTATTGGGGGCCACTCCCATTACAAGAACAAAGCATTACATTGCTCTCATTACATTTCTATCAAGTTAATTAACCATATCCAACTTGCCTTTCTATCAAAGATATTCTTTATTTGCCTTTCTATCAAAGATACTCTCCATCTACATCTTCCTCAAACTGCTAAGTTTCCAAAATCAACTCTTTTATATCATTTTTATTAAGAGATAAAATCTCACTCATATAAATACTTAAATTTTGTCAAGATGAACTTCAACACCACAAATGGCTAAAATATTTGCTTCCTAATTTCCATATCTATAAATATCTTGTCTATAACAACCTCTAACAACCTAACAATTTCTTAATACCTTTTTTTAGGGTTCTTATTCATGCCCCTAATATTCCAGATATTATTTTCATTATTATTTTTTTTTTTTACTTGTGGGTTTCGCCCCACTTCTTGTTAACACTCGCAATATTTGCTTTTGTTTTCCCGTATCAATATCCCTCTAGGTTTCTTTTACTCTTTCTTTTTGCTTTTTGGGTCTTCCTCTCTTTTTACTCTTTGGTATCAATATACTTTCATCTTCATCAATCTCTTCAATCTTCTCACACTGCTTATAGTAAGACTTATCATCTTTAAGTTTGTCTTACTCTGAAGGATCTGAAGTGCAAGGAATAACCTCAAAAGCATATTCTTCTTTATGTTGATCTAAAAACCCATAGTGCAAGGATGCTCTTCCATAGCAATTACCTTCTTTATCTGCCCTAAAAACCCTAAATTGTTACAAATTTCCTCCATCCTCATTTCTCTATTATGTTGCTCTTGAAACCTCTACACCACTACACCACTTTCACTTTTATTCCCAGGAGAGGATTCTATACAACTTGAGGAAAATGAAGATGATTTACCTGGAATAAACTTGACCTCTTCTGCCTTCTTTGTTTTAGAATTTTCCTCCACATCTTCCTTTGCACCTTTAATTCCTTCTAAACTTGAACTTACATATTGTACTTTCTCATCCCTTATATCCTTCTTTGTTTCTTCTATCGGTTGATCCAAGTGAGCTATGGTGGCCTCTCACAAATGATGTCATAGATAGGCTTTCTTTGGCTCTCCTTTTGGAGTGGAATCTACTTGATCTGGTCTACTAGCTTTCATTACTGTATGATTTCCTTGCTTCGTCTTGAAGTTTATCTCCTAACCCAAAAAATGTCTCTTTATAGTTTTCGCTTTGCAAACTCTCGCCATGTGTCTAGTCTGTTAGAACTTAAGCTTCAAGTGTATTGTATTATGGTAGTGAAGAGTATTTATTATTTAAGTACATAGGATGCCTAATTTAAGCATAACAAACCCTCAAACAACCTTGCAACTATCTTGCCATATACTACATGCATGTACCTTGTGAGGGATGGTTATAACACTTGACTTCTCAATGGTCTATAATGTTATAGTTCCTAACATTCCCCCCTTATTATATCTATGACAAAACAATAATATCTAGGGTGATGTAGGAATTTGAGAGAAATTCCCCCCCTTAATCTAGACTTACTACTTTTAAAATTTAGGAATGTCGGATTCTACGGAAAATGCACTCCAAAAGCATTTATTACAAAATATTTTATTTAATGCTTGTAGAACTTCAATGCTTGAAGTGTGCTTCTTCAATGTCTTCAAGTGAAACATGTGTTACCATGCATCCAATGTCGCTTATTGAAATGATTGTCCACTGATTTCTGTCTTGCATATGGTGGAATGAAAGTTGTGTATGGCTTCTTTTGCTGCTTTTCCTTTCTTTGCTATTTATTGTGATCAAATCCTGGATTCTTTCCAATTTAGCATAAGCTATGTGATATGATAAATGGGATGTATATTTTGAATGCAATCTCTAGCAATTTTGTGCACTTTTTTTAGTCCTTTGAATGATCCCATAGCTTCTAAAATTTTTCCTTGAACTAAAATATAGCAACCTGTCAAATCCTCTAAGGTCTTTAGAGTTGAGCCATTGGGCCCCAATAGTTGTTGTCGTTGTCTAACAAATCACCTTTATCACAAATTATGTTGTCAATCTTGATGATATCACAATGCATCTTATCATTTAGTATCTTGATTGCTTGTAGTGCTAGTACACTTCTTGATAATAGTCTTATGAGATCCTGGGCTTTGATGATGATGTAGGGATCTCTTGTCCGAATTGCAAAGATAGATAATCTTCTTTCAACAAGATCTAGTTTGCAAGCTATTCCATGCCTTTTTAAAGCTTTCTTCACAATAGGCCATTCATCCTGCAGATGTTTTTCTCTGTATTTTGGAAAGTGAGTAGAAAATGAATTAACTTTGAACTTACTATCTTTATTCCATGATGTATTGAACCCTTTGGCCTTATAGGTGTCCATAGCTTATGCTTGTAATGGTTCCCTTTATATTCAGGTGGTGTTCCCTCCTGTTGGTTCCTTGGCTTGAAGTTGTCAACTATTGGTTCTCTTTTTGTATGATGATTTGGATGTTTCCAAGTTTCTTCTTCAATTTCTTGAACTGCTTTTTCTTCTTTGACTTAATTCTCCTCGACTACATTACTTAGATGTGCCTTTCTCCAACTTTAATTTTCTATTTTGAACATGACCATTTTGCTATCGGTTCATCTCTCGTGAAGGTGATCCATTTTATAATGGAATGTGCTAACAATCCCTCACGATGTATCCATTTCTACCACAATGTTCACACGGCTTTTGCATGTTGAAAGTGCTCCTTTGAGAATCATTCCTTTGATTTTTAAATCTCTAAAAATTGTTTCTTTGTTGGAAGCGTTGTGGAGGTCTCATACCTCTCTTGAATGGTTGCTTCCCTCTTTGACTTGTAACAAGTAACTATTCTTCTTCTTCTTCCATATTATGCAAGACCTCCACTTTCTGAATTTCTTTCGTATTATGCAAGGCCTCCACTTTTTGATGTAGGTTCACCAGCTTCTTGTTGGTCACAAATTTTCCTAAGTACAAGATATTATCACTTGTGCGCCCTAGACTCGGCCAACATTGAAAGGTCGGGGGAAAGAGAAAATTCTTTCGGACCGATCTCCAGAGAGGGCTGGTTCCCTTACTAAATCCTACACTGTTGAAGACTAGAGTTGTGGGAAAGAAATTGAAAATAACGGAAAGAAAGGGAAATATGGCCACAAGCCGAAGATGTAGGATTGGGGAAAGATTAACAGCAGGAATTCCACTCAAGCATATAAATAGCATATAATAAAAGAGAGCAAAAAAATTTACTTACAACTTTGCACAGATAACCTCCAGTATTGCATTCCAAAAACTCACTTCCTCACCAGCAATATTCAAACTCAGATGCAGAATTTAAATTTCAATAGCAGATAAGAAATACAAGCATAAAAGAGAAATGCATAAAATAGAAGGAAATCACACATAAAGTCGCTTGCAAAATCAGAAGCCAAATATCTCTTATTTATGCAGAGAACTTGATAAGTTTTTCTGCAAAATGTCTCTCCTCCTTTTACAATGGAAATTTGATTAGTATTTATAGAGGTTTTCGCCTCTTTCATTAAATACATGTGGAGGCAAGGTGTCGGCCACTCAGACACCAATAGTAGCAACTCTCTCGGCAATAATAATGAACCAATGAACAAATGACAAAGAAAATATCTACTGATTTTATCACATAGCATATCAGGCTTCAGCAGGAATCAACGATCTGATTTCATTCTCTATGGTGACGTCTTGGAAATGCATACCCACGAAGTGGTCGGTGCCTCAAAATTGAACAATATTGCACTAGAGTCAAAAGCACCTGGCAGTTTTGGTGATAATATTGCCACAGGAATTAACCTTATCAATCTTAATCCTTTTTCAAATAAGATTTTCATTGAAAACATGAAATTTCACCCAAAAAATGGGCCTTCATCTTCAATTAGCCTGAAACGAGCTTTTGCTTGGAATGTGCACTTAATACTTTTATCCTATGTGAAATGAAATTGTACCCCAATCTTTGTCCTTTTCTTCCGACTTTTTTTGGAAAAATATTCTACTGCCATAAGTGGGGACAATCTTTGAAACTTGATTTCTTTGAAAATTAATGAGAACAAAACTGTCGGAATGCGAAAAGGCATTTCGGAGAGCAAAAAGGCACTTCAATATCTGAGGTATCATCCATGAAAACAGCCCATAATGCATCCAGGTCTTTCTTTGCCAGAATATTCCCCTGATCATCAGCTGCGATGGTTTCAAAGTGATCCAAGGAAATGCGCCTCCCATGCTCAAATGTTTCTTGCAGCTTACGCGCTTCTTTAAGCAATTCCATCCTGGAGAAAAAACTGTGCACGGTGATCTTGGCACTTGCCCAATCACGGGCTATTTCACTCATTGGACGAAACCAAAGATCCATTTGAGTCATTGACTGGATCTTCGTGGCCATTTCCAACTTTGGCTCTAAATCTTGCTCTATGTTGTCCACTATAGGCCCGCCATACGAAACAACTGCCTGTACTTACTGAAGGAACATGAGAACTAATGTAGCCTTGGTTGCCATCTTCTTACAATCATTCAACAACTGACTGTGAGCTTCTTTAATCTTATCCTTGGTGAGGGTTACGGATTGCATTGCTTTTGCCGCCAACTGATTCTACAAGTTTTGAAGCTGGTCCTGCAAGGCTTGGATCTTTAATTGTGCTTCTTGCTCTATTGTCTTGAATTGAGAAGCTGCCTGTTTGATCTCCATGATTTCACCCTCCAAACGCATTGCCTGTTGTTGCCATTGATGAGATTTAGACTATGCAGTATCCAGTTTGGCCTTTTGTGCTGCCAAGGCCTCCTCTAGCTCCTTGATCTTTGCTTCAGCCTGGATGAAACAATCCTTATAATGCTCAGCTTCCAAGTAAATTGAACTCGACGCCACTTGTATGGTGCCCATTTGCTCTGCTGGATCCATCTTTGTGAGGTCCTCGGTGACGGCTTGGTAGGAATAGTCAGTGGGCACCATTTCTCCTTGAGGTTTCAGAACCTGAGGAACCATTGTCACTGCGTGCATCTCCATTGCTGTTGGATCAAAATTTACTTTCTTCATTGGTTTTGGCATGGCTAGCGCATCCTTTCTCTTGCGATTCTTCAACCATCTTGATGTACTTTGTCGTGCCCTGCTGATTTTTTCTGCTATCGGGCGCTCAAGTAGCAACTCCATCTCAGAAGCTAGTGGCTCTTGTACTGCAAAAATTGGGGAAGACAGGAAAAGGGCTTGTTGAGGATTTGATTCAATCACAGGGATGGAAGTGGAGGGTGCTTCAGCCACGCTTACTCGAAAAGGGGTTTGCGTGGTTATAGAAGTAACAGGATGAGAAGGCAGGGAAGATGAAACAGAGGGTAATGGAAGGGCAAATGGATTTGAGGTGGATGCAAATGAACTAAAGGAAAGAGAAAAGCATGAAATGGGTGAAACTGGGGAAGCAATGGTGACCTGTGACTGTGGGACAGAAACGGGAATGGAAGAAGTGAATGTAGTAATTGGGGGTGAAGTTGACATGGGAACTGTAGATGAAAAGATAGTGGTCACCAAATGCTTGTTAGAAAGAGGAAGAAAATGCATACCTGCGAGCTCCGACACCATTTGAGCCAATGGTGAATGTTGTTGTGCCACAATATTGTCCTCTCCTTCCGATCTTGCCTTCTCCACATTCGAATTTACTGTTATCACCATTGGAACTGATTGTCCCAACTGAGCCAAAGAAGATATATCCGAAAAAACAATTGGCTCAATTGTTGGCGAAGGAAGCGATTTGGCACTTAGCGCAAAAAGGGCCCCACTCCTAGGTTTCTTCACTATGTTAGGGAAAGGAACTCTCATAGTTGCGCTTCTCTTCTTTTGTGAAAGTTGCTCCTCCAGCAGAAATTGCTCTTCTTCATCTTCAATCGTTATCCTCTCTTCTTTTGATGCTTCCTCTTGTCTCCTTATATCTTCCTCTCTATCTGGACTGCTAATACTTCTAGGCACTAAATCAGCAAGGGAGAGGGGCTGATACTTTTCATACTGTTCATCATAGATCATTGAAAATGCATCATCCATAACCAACGGATAATTTGCCTTGGGCTTATTTCGGTGAATCCTCATGATCCACCAGCTAGCAATCTTCTCATCAGACCAATCAGGCAATTTTGCCTTCATTTGTTCAAACAGACCTAAAGGAGGAACTTGCTCTGGATGATTTTCTGGATCATATTCGACCTCCATCTCATAAAAATCGTGCCAAGGAGGAAGTGACATCATCTTCTCCACATGCCATTCAAGGTCATGTCCTTCGGGATTATTCCTTTGTTGTACGATGTCTTCTCTGGGGCAACAATGAAAAGTCTTGGCCTTGATGTGACTGGCAAAAATACCCAAAGGATCATACTTCCATCGTTGAGGAAGCTCAACCAATTCGTGGTCATAGAGCGTCTCAGCAATTAATTCATTCTGCCCACTTTGAGTAACCGTTATATCACCAAACTTGAAAGGCATAGCACATCTATTCTTCTTTCCCCTGCCTAACCCATAGGTATCATTTATAAAATCACTTTGTCGGGCTACTTCCAAGGCAAAAAGGTGTTCAGTTGTAGAATATGGCAGCAGAAAAGGTTTACCAGTAAAACCAAACATTCTAACCACCACGCCTTGTGTCAGTAAAAAGACATCACCTCTTTTCTGATCAACCACTTCTGCTTGCATGGCCCGAGGCACTCTGTTGCAAACTCCATAAATTACCTCCAAGGCGGGTCCTAAAAATATTATGTTGAAATTATAATAGGACTCCTTCTTTGACAAACTTTGAGTCCATGAGTATACCAGCAACGCTTTTCCTGCTTCATATGTCTTGTTTATTGCTATGAAGCCAAAGTGAGAGTGCATATGATAGAAAAAATAATATGCCAAAAGGGAACAATGCCTGAAAGTAATATCTTCTCCACTTTGTACCTTTTGCAACTATGAGTGTATCCTCCATTCCAAGAAATCTGCCCAATCAAAGAAAATCGGGTTTGGAGTTGTTGTCATGGCGGTCGGAGCATAAAACCCTACTTGTGAAATGCGCTGCACCAATGATGCTTGCCACTTGTGCACTATGGAATATGAAGATAGTCCCGTCAGCCATGCTATCATTGAATACAAATATGGGCTCTTGGAATTCTTTAATGGTGCTAGCAGTTTTGGCAACTCCCTAAATCGTGGTGTCTTCAATAACTGGCTCTCCATGAACTGCCACATGTGAATAGTGGATTGATACCTCTCTTCCTCTTCTTTAAAATTGAGCTTTTTATGTGTGGCATAAAATGGAGGTTGTGCTCCACAAGCAAATGCATCCCGTATGGAACTAGCCGAAATACTGAACAATTCTTCTCCGTGGACATTTTGGACAGTTTTTGTACCCTTATTATAACATTGCGCGATGGCCCAAATCAGCTCGGGACATGAGTGCATGGGTGTACACAGGAACCAGAAAAGATGGGAATGAAATGCTATAGTACGGGGATGTTTAGCAAACATCTTTTGTGCAGCAAATTCGGCATCCAAACGCAACTTTTCCACTCCTTTGTTGGTGATATTGCAATCATGAATATGCATCAAGCGATCATCATAGGGTTTTAATTCTACATCTTCATCCTACTCTTCTCGAGCTTTTTGCTGCTTCTTTTCAATTTCAGGCATTTTTTGCACCTTCACCTTTTTGGCTTCCGTGGCTTTTTTCCCCATCCTCAGTTTTCTTTGAATATGCAGTGAAGAACAGCAAACCCTGGAGCAAAAGAAACTGGCAAGACTTCGACACAGGAACTCTGCAAAAGCTTTGATTGAGAACCGAAGAGTCGGCCTCCTTTTAAAAAATTTCATGCATATCCGTTGGAAATCTTGCTAATTTTATGGGCACCGCATGCATTCGAATGTGTAGAAGTGGTTGTTTTTCTGCTTTGGAAAGTGTGATGAGTGGGCGGAGTGTATGACGTGGAGCGAGAAATGGAAATATGCAGATATTACGGGCAGTGCAGTATGGAAATGGAGGTTCGTGGGAAAAGAAGAAAAGATGGAAGGGTTTGAATGCATGTGTTTTTTTTTTTTTTTGTTATTATTATTATTGCTTCATTTTGTTTTTTCTTTTTTTCTTTTTTTTTTTGTGTGTGGAGAAAGAAGGGGAGAAGAAGGAAAAGCGGAAGGGAAGGGCTTTTCGGGGAGGAAAATTCATTTTCGGAGGAAAGGAAGGCGAGAAAAAAAAACTGGGAAGTTTTTATTATGGCCGAAACGGGCATTTCGGGATCCGAAACAGACTTTTCGGGGGCCGAAATGGGTGTTTCGGGGTGAAGGTAGGAATTGTTTTGGAAAAAAAAGATTTTTTTTTTTTATTTTTAGTTGGGTGGATTGGGATTTTGGGATCCGAAATAAGTATTCCAGGGTCATAAATGGGTGTTCCGGAAGGAATGAGCATTTGCTTCGGGAAGGTAAGAAAACATGTTTCTATTTTTTTTTTTTTTTTTGCGTTTTGGGATCCGAAATAGCAATGTCGGGGTCCGAAACGGGCTTTTCGGGTTCTGAAAAGGGCTTTTCGGGAGCAACTTTATTTCATTTCGGATTTTATTTTAAAAAAAAACTAGGCCCGAAAAATCAAAGGAGGGAATGGAAAGGCTTTTGGGCGGGAAAGCATTGGAGGGATAATTTGAAATCCGAAATTCAAATTTCGAATTTCTAGGGGGAAGAGGAATGGGAGTTTTTTTTTTGGGCAAGGGAAGGTAGCGGGAAAAACTGCAGCAAAAACCCAAAAACAGGGGGTTCCAAGGTAAGGGCACGACATGGAACGAAAAGGGCCAAAAAGTGGAGCCCTTTTTTTATTTTATTTTTTAACACCTCCAGAATTTTGGATCTTCAAAACACATCATCCAATTTGATTTTCTGGTTTTAATTTTTCTAAGAACTACCTAGTTAAGCATAACCTTCCTAGAATAGCACTCGGATGAGTGACCTCCGAGGAAGTCCCAGGCTTTTATTTTATTTTTTTTAAATCAGAACCAGAAAGCAACAACGTAAAATTAAAATATGTACACATTTACATCCATAATCTCTATTTTTACCGGTAATAGGCCTTCAAATGAAGACCATTAACTGGAATTGGCAGTGCATTACCGTCCATATCTTGCAAATAAAAAGAATTAACTTGATTGACACCTGTTATCTGAAATGGACCTTCCCATATTGCCTCGAACTTGTGATGTTTGCCAGGCTTTGAATTCTTTTCATTCCACTTCAATACAAGGTCGCCAACCTTAAAGGTCCTTTCAGAAACCTTTTTACCGAACCACTTCTTCGTCATCTCAGCATGCTCTATGAAGGCTTCGTATGATTTATCCCTTTCTTCCTCCAACTGTAAAAGTTGAGCCAACCTCATGCTCATGGGATCATACTTATCATCCTCATCATTAATCAAATGCCAAGTTTGGAGGGCCGGTAATTCAATATGGATAGGCAAAACCGTTTTTTTACCGAATACCAAGGAATAAGGGGACGCCTTGATAGCTTTTTTACCAAGATGCGATCGGCCCATAATGCTTGGTTCTAAAGCAAGTGCCAGCTCCGCTTATTGTCGCCAAGGGTCCTCTTCAGAATTCTGAGCAGGTTCTTGTTTGTAGATTCAGCCAGGTCGTTCCCCTGTGGATAGTAATTAGATGAAATTTTAAAATAAATTCCATACGTACCCGCAAATTCACTAATTTTGGCGCCTATGAAAGAAGTTCATGTTGGCAATTTTGCCACATTAATTTTTTTGATAAATTTTGGCCTGAGTATGGAGCTTTAAAGCGGCAAAGAGCATGCGGAGGTGTTTGGGTTTTTGCGGGCCATAAACGGGGGCGATAAAATGGATGAAATAAGCTTTGGATATTTTAACATTGCAGATATTTTCGCTATCTTTCCGACGATATATTATAATAGGTGATCGGGTCAGCGGATCAAAAATTATGGCCCCGGGAAGCAGGACCAGGAGGCTCAATTTCAGGCCAAAAATATTCTAAGTGTCGAGCCCCGCACGACTTCACTCATCTTCCCGACTGTGCTCATCCATTTGTGCGGAATAGGGCAGAAAGACAGGAAGAAGCAGCCAAAAATATTCTAAGTGTCGGGCCCCGCCCGACTGCGCTCATCCTCCCGACTGCGCTTATCCATTTGTGCACAATAGGGCAAAAAGACAGGAAGAAACAGCCAAAAATATTCTAAGTGTCGGGCCCCGCCCGACTGCGATCATCCTCCCAACTGCGCTCATCTTCCCGACAACGCTCATCCAGTTGTGCGCAATAGGGCAGAAAGACAGGAAGAAGCAGCCAAAAATATTCTAAGTGTCGGGCCCCGCCCGACTGCGCTCATCCATTTGTGCGCAATAGGGCAGAAAGACAGGAAGAAGCAGCCAAAAATATTCTAAGTGTCGGGCCCCGCTCGACTGCGCTCATCCATTTGTGCGCAATAGGGCAAAAAGACAGGAAGAAGCAGCCAAAAATATTCTAAGTGTCGGGCCCCGCTCGACTGCGCTCATCTTCCCGATTGCGCTCATCCATTTGTGCACAATAGGGCAGAAAGATAGGAAGAAACTGCCAAAAATATTCTAAGTGTCGGGACCCGCCCGAATGCGATCATCCTCCCGATTGCGCTCATCAATTTGTGCGCAATAGGGCGGAAAGACAGGAAGAAGCAGCCAAAAATATTCTAAGTGTCGGGCCCCGCCCGACTGCGCTCATCCATTTGTGCGCAATAGGGCAGAAAGACAGGAAGAAGCAGCCAAAAATATTCTAAGTGTCGGGCCCCGCCCGACTGCGCTCATACAAAGGCTGAGCTTAAAGACGATTTCTTCCCCCTCCATCAGATTTCGACAGGTGTCCAACCTCGAGATTCGAGTCAAAGATGTGACAGAAGGTGTGCCGCTAGGGTACCGGACAGATGAGCGTGAACTGACAGATTGTACCGCATCTGCCCCCATTCAAACTGACTCAACTTCCCACCTACCGGATTTCCACGGAGCTGCCACGTTTTCAGGAGGACCTTGCTGCAAGTACATTCTTTACCCGCAGAGGTCAACATCAGCCGCTTTTGTCAACTTTTGCAGCTTTTGTCAGGTCTGGGATTTTGTGCCCAAAATGTAATCGGGGGGGAAAATTGCGCTATAAATAGCAGCCTCATTTCATTGTACAAGGGTGGAGGGGGGACATATTGCTAGAGGACTCTGCTGTGACGGATCACCTTCTAATTAATTCAAAGCATCCTTGGCTTTGCTTCTTGTCTCTGTCTTTTATGCTGCCTTCTGCTAGTATTTCTGCTTCATGTCCATTTATATTTCTGTCTGTTTGAATTTTGAATCCTGGATTTGAGCATTGGTGATTATTTGGATCTGGAATACAAAACAGAAGGATACATAGGATAGAATCGCAGTTGCAATTTATGTTACATGCTTTGTTTTAATTGTTGTTGGTTCGGATGCAAATTTGCGATCGTGCTGCTTGTTCTCCCCCCACCC